>CM077196.1:9887826-11105326 GCA_039654625.1 Rhinogobio ventralis
ACACACACACGGACAGACGCATCAGAACAGGGTGTTTATGAGTGAGATTCAGGGCTGATTGTTTTGTAAATGTTGCAGGTTAATGTGAATGTGTGTTTGTGCGCGCGCGCGTGTGTGTGTGTCCGGGGGCGGCTGTAACTCAAGGCCATAAGAGCAGCGATCATCGCAGACCACACACGCGTATTATAATCTTTCTCTCTTATTTAGAAGTGATCAAAAATGATCACCAGCGTCATTTGATCACACATCGCACGCTCGGGCTGATTGCGAGTATTCGCGTTGATGTGGCAGCGCACACGCAGTTGTTGTTGTTCTTTCTGGACGGACACCGTGGCTGTGTTTCAAAACCTAGCGCGCTGCCTTCCTAGACATCACGTTTTGGAATCGGAAACGGAATTTTGAACGTTCAAATCGCGCGTTCTAATCGAACTGGTGAAACATATGGATCGAACGTTGGGACTGTACGTCCGGAACGCGTCTGTGATGCCTCAATGATGTTGTCTGGGTAGGAAGCTCGATAGCTTTTGAGACGCGGCCACACACTCACACTCAGACGGGACATCTATTATTAACTGACCCGGAATCCAAATATAGAGTGTTTATATATTTTACTGCGGCTCTGTTGCCTTGTTTGGTGTGCTCGTGCTTAATTAGATGTTGGTTTGCTTATTGTGTGTGAGATAACTGACGGTCCCATCCTTGTGTGTGTGTGTGTGTGTGTGTGTGTGTGTGTAAGTGAGAGACTCTGGACAGGGTGTGTGTTATACATGAAAATTGAACATTATGCAAATATCAACAACAATGTAGTTGTTTATATCATGTTACATGGTAACCTACTGTATTTTCTTTAGTTTTGCTTTAAGCAGCCATGCCACAAACTTTATTTACAACTTGCAGGATCAATGGCTTTTGCAGATAGTTATGATGCATTATTTATATATTTTATATATATATTTAATGTATAACGCTTAGTAATTCATGAACACTTTATATTTAATCAAATTTATATATCATGTTTCAAGATATAAAATTTTCATCCTTCAATGCTTAAAGGATAAGTTCACTTCAAAATTAAAATTGTCCTGATATTTTACTCACCCCTGTCTCATCCGAGATGTTCATGTCTTTCTTTCTTCAGTCGAAAAGAAATTAAGTTTTTTTTAGGAAAACATTCCAGGATTTTTCTCCACATAATGGTCTTCTATTGCAACCAACGGTTGAAGGTCCGAATCAATGCAGTTTCAAAGGGCTTCAGAGGCTCGCATGGAGGAATAGGGTCTTATCTAGCGAAACCATCAGTCATTTAAAATTTAAAAATAAAAAATGTATATGCTTTTTAACCTAAATTGCTCATCTTGCGCTGCTCTGCGGAGAGCCATGGATTATGTAATCACGTCGGAAAGGTCAGGCTAGACGTAGGCAGAAGTACCGCCCCTGTGTTTACAAAGCGCACGTGTGAAGACTAATACAAATGCTCTTTAGCAAAAAAAGGTAAAACAATGATATCGGACTATTTCGAAGTTGGAGATGCACTTTTTTTTTGGTAAAGGGCATTTGTATTGGTCTTCGCATGTTCGTTTGGAGCGGTACTTCTGCCTACGTCTAGCCTGACCTTTCTGACGCGATTACATAATCCATGGCTCTCCGCAGAGCAGCGCAAGATGAGCAATTTAGGTTAAAAAGTTTATACGTTTTTAATTTTTTTTTTTAAATGACTGATCGTTTCGCTAGATAAGACCCTATTCCTCAGCTGGGATCGTGCAGAGCCTCTGAAGCCCTTTGAAACTGCATTGATTTGGACCTTCAACTGTTGGTTGCAATAGAAGTCCATTATGTGGAGAAAAATCCTGGAATGTTTTCCTCAAACTTAATTTCTTAACATCTTGGATGACATGGGGGTGAGTAACTTTTTTTTCGTTTTCTTTCATTCATCTTTTTTTGTGAAAATGGTCAATTTTAATTCATTTTGAAGTGAACTAATCCTTTAAAAGCACAATGTCATTTTTCATCACTTAATCAAAGCAGGCGTAGCTTGATGGCGCTTGGATTTTGGCCTGGAGCTTTTAGTATGCCGCAGAAGCTTCCGCTTTTTCCGTTCATGCGTACACAGCGCTGTTTTATCATATTAGACACATTATTTGAGTGTGTTGAAAGTTGTTATAATGCTACTCTGTGCGTTCGCTCAGCGGCTACTGTGAAACACTTGTTGCACAGTGTCTAAAAAAAACACATCATATATTAAAGCGTCTTTGGTTTTTCCATGGTTTCTACAAAAAAAAAAATATATATATAAAAAAACTAGAAATCGAGGGTAATTGATAGGGCTGGTCCGAATACCATTTTTTGAGCTTCGGTAGTAATCAGCATCGAATATTTGATGCTTCGGAGGGAGGGGGCTCAACATATTCTTCTCTCTCATAAAGGCAGGAATCTCAAAGCGGCGTGCCTCACATGGGCAGGGCTTATATGCTCCGAGAACGGACACTGCACTAATGATACAAAACACACAGGTCTGTTATGTCCCAGTAACAAGCTTCTATATTTCGCAGTAGATTCATTTAGATTGGTAATAACGGCTTGCTGCGATAGTCGGTGTTAGTGTTCAGGCATAACACCGGTCACATCACTTGCCCACCGCGGCACCGCCTTCACGTCATTTTGATATTTTATAGTAGTAAAAGTAATTTAGTTTAGTTAGAGAACAGACTAACTACAATTAAAAACTGAACGTGCAGCGTGAGCCGAATGAGTCGCAGCACAAACGCAGCAGGAGACAGATCTCATTCATCACGAGAGTGAGGAGCTGAATGACAAGATTTGGTTTCAACAACGCAAAATGTAAAAGCGCCTATTTAAGGGAGTTTGTCATTGTACTGTTTTGTTGTTGTTTCTCATTAAGAACAATAGGCTAATTAACCCACAATTTAAGCATCCCGCCCCCGAATTGGCGCTAATTCTAAACCGAAAGTAAAATGCGCGCGGCCGCACAGTGCACAAGCTCTTTAATGTGACGGTGAGGGAGAAAACATCCCTAACGGGTAAAAAGACTAATACATTTTGATTCTATTTTCCACAATGTCAAACGAATGCAGCTTAACCCAAAATGCAAGCTCAGGCATGCGCTGCTTCTGTTCAAGCTCATGCAGCTGTGCGCTCTAGACAGAGAATACTCCGTTGCAGGGAACGCTAAGAAGAAACAAAAGTATAACGAGGTTGGGTTCCTATTCAACTGTCCATCCTATTAAAAAACGGCTAAGATATAAGATGATTGTGAAAAAAAGAGTATTGTATTTCGGCAGATTTTATAGTGTAACGCATCCAAGCACGAATGAGAACCGCTTCGAGGGGGATGCCAGTAAAAAGACTGACAGTGACACGAGATCTCATGTTCTATCAATGTTTTTAATGTTTATATTTTTATTATAGAATTATATTTTTACTTTCTTCACAGCTGTACAATTGTACATTTTAAAATATTGGCATCGGCCTATACGTTTTTCAGCGCTCACATTCTCCGTCGTCTTCGTTAGTGTCTAATAAAACCCTAGTGCCTAATAGACCTATTTTGTGTTTGCAAACAGCGATGACCTTTTTTTTGTGGGCGGAGCCTACCTGGTGGCAGGAAATGACAGTTCTGCAGTAGCAATCTGTGCTAGCCATGGAATAAAAGACTAAAACTTTCATATCGAGTTTATATTTCATTTCTTAGAATGGAGAGCCATGGATTATGTAATCACGTCGGAAAGGTCAGGCTAGACGTAGGCAGAAGTACCGCCCCTGTGTTTACAAAGCGCACGTGTGAAGACTAATACAAATGCCCTTTAGCAAAAAAAGGTAAAACAATGATATCGGACTATTTCGAAGTTGGAGATGCACTTTTTTTTTTGGTAAAGGGCATTTGTATTAGTCTTCGCACTTTGGAGCGGTACTTCTGCCTACGTCTAGCCTGACCTTTCCGACGTGGTTGCATAATCCATGGCTCTCCGCAGAGCAGCGCAAGATGAGCAATTTAGGTTAAAAAGTATATACATTTAAAAAAAAAAAATTTTTAAATGACTGATCGTTTCGCTAGATAAGACCCTATTCCTCAGCTGGGATCGTTATATTTCAAAATTATATTTAAATTCTTAGGATAAACAGAATTGTGAATGATGCTCGTTATTCTGACTTTTTCTCCTCAGAATTGTGATATAAACTCACAATTGTGAGTGATAAAGTTTGAACTGGGAGATATAAACATGCAAATGCAAGAAAGCCTATAAAATTTCTCTCACAATTTTTTACTCTGTTTAAAAGTTATCTGTGTACAATGTTAGAGGTTTAAATTTCATACTGTAACTTCTATGTATAGTACACTCAAGCCAAAATTTATTCAGACACCTTCAACATTTTCTCACATTATCACAGTTTCTTCGCTGGAGTTTAGAAAATGGTAATAAAATACGACAGAGTTAAACTGTCAGAAACTCATCTTGATAATGTCAGATAACTTTGATAGAAAGGTATGTAATGGATTACAATCAACCAATCAGCTGTTAAATTTAAGCACACAATTAGAAAATACCAATTTAGGTCAACCAGTGACCAAGCAATGCTTCATTTTGTTCAGTCTGTGGAGTAAAAGGTCGCATTAGCAATTAAAGAAAAAACACTTCAGCAAAACATGGTCAGGTCAAAGTGTGGTCCCAAATTTGGTCCCATCAATTTGACTGGTTTTATGAATTTTCCACTTTATGAAGAATGTTTAGGTATAATGTCACAGTTTACTTTATATCCTCACTTACATAAATGAACTATAGTGTCCTGCACCCACTAGTAACATTTTTTTGGTTTGACCGTATTTCCCTAATGAACTGCATATGTGAATATTTTATGTAGACTTGCTGTTTACATCAAATTCATGCTTTAATATTAGACTAATCATTGCAGGTTTCATCAGTCCAGTCTGTGACTTGCAACATAAACGTCTGAGTTTAGCTTTAACGGGCGTCTTCAACGATAGAAATCTATAAAAATGAAGACCGTATTTTTTGTATTCCGATTCTGACATACAAAGGCACAGCAAAACATTTTTCTCTTATTCTGTAGATTTCGTCCACTTGTTGCGCGATTTTTCTGCCACCACTAAGTGCGCGCAGCTGCAAGTGACGTAACTGTGATGTCTGCTCGATTGAGTGCATGACCAGTGAGACCGTCAAATTTGAACTCGCACATTCTCAAAATGGTTGCATATGTGTTTTAGTCGCAGTCTGGAGCCCTGATTAAGCCACGATGGTCCCGGTGCATTTCGGGCTCATTTATAAATGTCACGGAGTGCGTCCAATTTACACCCCGGTTGTTATTTGATTACACAAACTGTGTTATTTAATTTCCATTTCATTTTAAACTATTTACTAGCACTTAAACTTTTCTTATTTTCAGTTAGTTAAAATTAACCTGATGTACCAAACTAAAACCGAAATAAACATTCAGTAAAAACTATACACACATTTCTCAAAATTACTTTCAACTAAAATGAAAATGAAAGCAGAAAATATAAAAATTAGATTGAATTCTAAATATTAATAAAAACTATAATAGTGTCTCAGTAATGCAAAATAACACTAGTATGCTGCAAAATCTGTTTATTATAGTGTATATATATATATATATATATATATAAATAAATAATATTACACGGCTCTGTGGAATACTTGATTCTGATTGGTCAATTGCGCATTCCAGCGGCATGTTATTCCCAGATAACAACTGCCAAAGTGAATAACACACCGCTCATCCCGGTACTACTTATATGCTTAACGTGTCACTCCGCTGTCGTTGACTGATGGAAGACTTCAAGGGTTAGTTCACCCAAAAATGAAAATGAGCCCATGATTTACTCCCCCTCAAGTCATCCTAGGTGTATAAGACATTCTTCCTTTAGACAAATACAATCGGAGTTATATTAAAATAGTCCTGGATAATCCAAGCTTTATAATGGCAGTGATTGTTGCTGTTTTTGAAGTCCATAAAAATGCATCTGTCCGTCCAATAAAGTTCTCCACACGGCTCCGGGGGTTAAAAAAGGCTTTCTGAAGTGAAGTGATGCGTTTGTGTGAGAAAAATATCCATATTTTATAAACTTTATAAAGTAAAGTTCCGGCCGATCGCCTTTTGTGTTCAATTTATGGGAAAAGTGTTGAAAGTGCCTCTGCAGTTCAAATGCTGGTCGTCAGACGTAGCGTACGCATTTTTAATTGCCAGAGGCACTTTCAATACTTTTTCCACGGAAGGCGATTGGCCGGAACTTTACTTTATAAAGTTTTAAATATGGATATTTTTCTTACACAAATGCATCGCTTCACTTCAGAAGGCCTTTATTAACCTCCGGAGCCGTGTGGAACACGTTATTTGATGGAAAGGTGCATTTTTATGGACTTCAAAAACAGTGCTACAACTACTGCTATTATAAAGCTTGGATTATCCAGGACTTTTTTTAATATAATATAATAAGAGCTAATAAAATATTTAATCTCAAAATCAAATTATATTTCGTGTCTAATTTACTGTGTAATAAGCGGGATAATGTACATCCAGCCGGTTGTTATCGCAGAATAAACCCCTACAGAATGACGCTAGATATATTTGCTTCCTTATCCTACCACTGTACATATCTAAAAAAAAATAATAATTTACTACTGCCATAGTGTTTTGAAGCTTTATTTTATTTACTGTTATATGATTTGGATTTTGTTTTAGTTGCTTAGAATACTTTTTTTTTTAAATGTTCACACAAACCCCACCCCTAAAAAAAACAATGGAAAAAGTGTTCACAGCAGCCTCCGCTAACTCAGCCCAGATGGACGTTACAGCTGTGACCTAATTATTACAGAAAAGGAAAAATGACTCCACACTACAATAGCATTAGCACAAACCAGCGCAACCGGTGTGGAAATGTTTAACTGCAATTTTGTCCATCTCTGCACTTTTCTCAAGTTTCAGTTCTTCAGATAGACATACTTGCATGCGTTTCAACTGTTTTTATAGTCGTTTCTGCCTTGAACAGTAATTATCATTTTTAAAATCTTGACCGACCACTTAATTCCAAACTCCAAGACAAAAAGTACTGTGATACTTTGTGGTTAAGCATTAGTTGATCCTGATGTTGATATGTGTTAATGTGTTTTTCTAACCACTCAAAATCATCAAAACAGCTGATTCAAAGACAATGAGCAAAAATAATGAAGTCCAGTGAAGTGAAAATGTAGATTCAGATTTCAGACAGATTTAGACTAAATACTAAATGCTGTTAGCAAAAAAAAATATTTTTACAATTTAAAATAGATTTCTATGTGAATATATTGTAAAATGTAATTTATTCCTGTGATCAAAGCTGTATTTTCAGCATCATTACTCCAGTCTTCAGTGTCACATGATCCTTCAGAAATCATTCTCATATGATGATCAAGAAACATTTATGATTATTATCAATGTTGAAAACAGTTTTTTTTTCAGGATTATTTAATGAATATAAAGTTCAAAAGAACAGCATTTATCTGAAATGGAAAGCTTTTGCAACATTATAAATGTCTATACTATCACTTTTGATCAATTTAATGCATCTTTGCTGAATAAATGTATTAATTTCTTTAAGTTTTTTCCCCCCAAAAAATTAATAATTCTTACTGAGCCAAAACTTTTGAACGGTAGTTCAATGTTGCAAAAGCTTTTCATTGCTACATTCAATGATTTTAAAATTTCCAATACTGGAATTAATTTAGTTATTTTGATTCAAGATTGAGGCACATGAATTAAACAAAAAATAAACAAAGTGCACATATAAATCACTGCAATATTCCCCAAAAAAAAAAAAAGTGTTTTTGATTTGATAGTGGCTTTTAAGTATGACTTATGTGTTCTAGATGCTCTTTGGGGCCGCTGTATAAATGCAAAAGCAAATGTCTAGGTACAGAGATCTGCTGCTCACATTTGGCAATTTTGAGGCGTTTAACCCCTTGTATCTCTCATGACAGAAACTCTGTCCCAGAGTCATGGAGGACAGGAGGCCACAGAAGTCATGTGACGAGGCCATTGGATCATTAGTGAGGCAGGAGTATGAGGCGGCAGTGACCCACAGCACAGAGGCCCTGCTGGCCATGGGGCCCCGGACCCTGACCCCCAGCACGGCCCTCCTCCGAAAGCGTGCCCTGCTCTACCGCATAGCGGCACGACTCCAGCTGGTGAGACTGCACAACACAGAAGCACGTCCATGTTGTTTTCCAATGTTTGTGTCTTGAAGTGGATTTATGACAGTGGGTTTGGCTTTGCAGGGAAATTTGTTATATTAACCTAAAACATAAAAATCTAATTGTATTGTTTGTGTGGGTAATACCGTAATCCTTTGGTTTGCATCCATACTAGCATACAGGTGTGTAAAGTACATTACTGACATGTTTGGGGAAATTTTGAATACTTTGAGTTTTGTTTCTAAGGGGACAAAATTCAACTTTTTATGTTTTAAGGCATCTATGACTATTCTGAGTGTGGAAGTGACACAGCAGCACTGAAGATCAGGACATTCCCATACCACCAATCAGACTTGCTCAATAACAACAAAAAACCCTGCCCTGTATTTTTGACCTGCAATATTTCTTAATTAAAAGATAAAACCGTCTTTGAAGATTAGCTTAACACTGTTTTCAGTCTGTCAAATAACTATAGAACAAGTGTGTGTGCTGAATTTATTGTTTCAGGTGAAAGGTATCAGTTTGACATTGTGTTCTAAAGGTCTACATAGTCGAATCGTCAAGAAAATTGTCACTACACAGGTTGCATCACAGTTAGTTCACTGAGAAAATTCAGTATCTGTTGATTTTTATCAGTCAATTTCAAAACTTTTAAATACTCAAAGGGATAGTTCACCCAAAAATTATCCCATAATTTACTCACCCTCAAGCCATCCTAGGTGTATATGACATTCTTCTTTCAGACGAATACGAATGTCCGGACTCTTCCAAGCATTATAATGGCAGTGAATGGGAGGCCAAAATTTGAAGCCCAAAAAAGTGCATCTATCCATTGTAAAAGTGCTCCACACAGCTCGGGGGGGGTCTAATAAAGGCCTTAAGTGAATCGATGTTTTTTTTGTACTATAAATGATAAAGTATTCAACTTACGATAATGGATGGATACACTTTTTTGGTCTTCAAATTTTGTGCGGCCATTCACTGCCATTATAATGCTTGGAAGAGCCAGGACATTTTTTTAATATAACTCTGATTGTATTCGTCTTAGAAAAGAATGTCATATACACCTAGGATGACTTGAGGGTGAGTAAATCATGGGGTAATTTTCTTTCCCTTTAAGTATAAATTAATGTGGAACTTTCACAGTACCCATACTTTTCACTATAATTTCTTATTTTTATTATTATTAGTTTTGCACCCCTGAGCATGTTTTGATTAAGAAGTAGTAAAAGTAAACAATTTTTTTTTTTTTAATTCAACAGAAGGATTACGATCAGGCTGATGAGGACTGCAAGCACAGTAAGATACCAAAAAAATACATTTATTGCAGTATATTGAATTGTAGAAATGTAAATAAATAATGTATTTTAAAAAAAAGAAAACGATACAAAACTGTAAAATAGTATGTAGCATCAACGTTGTGGTACCTGTGAAATTTGATAAAAGGCTCTTATGTAGAACCATTCCTCTCACAAGACAGATCAGGATTATGGGATGTCTGGTTTGTGTGTGGGCTAGTTTGATCTCTCGAATGTTTTTGTTCACGTAGTGTTTGCTGAGGAGCTGGGGAAGGGAGATGGCAGTTTCAGGGCAGGGCTTCAGAGTATGCTGCTGGATGGAAGCTTACAGGAAGTGTGCAGCGTTCTCTCTAAAGCACTCTATGGAGAACCACTGGTAAACCAACCCAGAATTCCTTGCCAAATGACTTGATGTATTGTTGTAAATTGACATCATGAAATGTATTTCTCATTTAAATCAGGCTTGTAAAAGCTTGTTGTCTTTTAATTTGTATAAAGTTAATTTGAATGTATGAAATGTTATATTTTTCTATAAAATACACAATTTTGTCCACTTGCACTGTAAACTACAACTTAGCTCTCAACTTTACAGTTGTAAACTGTATAATTTCACTGTAAACTACAATTTTGCTCAACTTTAGGTGCTCTGTAAACTTTACAGATTTGCTCTAAAATGTACAGTTGCACTGTAAACTTCAATTTTGCTCTCAACTGTACAGTTGTAAACTTTACAATTGCACTGTAAACTACAGTTTTGCTCAACTTTAGGTGCTCTGTAAACTTCTTGCTCTGAAATGTGCTGTTGCATTGTAAACTTAAATGTGCTTTCAACTTTAAGTGCTCTCTAAGATTTACCACTTTGCTCTAAAATGTACCGTTGTGCTGTAAACTTCAATTTTGTTCTTACATTTACATGTATGCATTTAGCAGACGCTTTTATTCAAAGCGACTTACAACTGAGGAGTACAGGAAGCGATCCGTTATGAAGAGGCGTAGAAACGCAAGAAGTGCCTTAAATACTACGTTTCGGGCATTGCTCAGAGTAGCGTAAGATAGAATAGGGAGGGTGTAGAGAAAGAGAGGAAAAAATATGTATATTTTTTTTTTTTTTACATTTTTAATATTTTTTTTTGATGAAATCAAGTGCTCGCGGAAGAGATGGGTTTTTAGCTGTTTTTTGAATGATGTTAGTGATTCTGCCATCCGGATGGAGGTGGGAAGATCGTTCCACCAGCTGGGAATAGTGAATGAAAAAGTTCTGGAGAGGGATTTCTTTAGCTGCGCGGAGGCTTCTGGTAGGGGTGTAGACTCGTAGGATCGAGTGGAAGTATGCGGGAGCTGAGCTTGTGGTGGATCCATAAGCAAGCGTCAAAGCCTTGAACTTAATGCGGGCAGCGAGTGGTAGCCAGTGCAGAGAGATGAAGAGAGGTGTGACATGGGCCCTTTTGGGCTCGTTGAAGACAAGACGTGCCGCTGCGTTCTGAATCAATTGAAGTGTTTTGATTGCACACGATGGAAGTCCAGCCAGAAGCGCATTGCAGTAGTCAAGCCTAGAAATGACCAGGGCTTGGACAAGAAGCTCTGTTGCATGCTCTGTAAGGAACGGTCTGATCTTTGTGATGTTGTGCAGGGCAAACCTGCAAGACCGAGCTGTCTTTGAAATGTGGTCTTTGAAGGACAGCTGGTAATCAAAGATGAACCTATCTCGATGGTGAAATTGTGTTGTAGAGTTGGGTTAGCAGGGAAGACGAGAAGCTCAGTCTTAGCCAGGTTGAGCTGCAGGTGATGTTGTTTCATCCATGATGAGATGTCAGCTAGACAGCGTGAGATTCGTGCAGCTACTGTGGGATCATCTGGTTGAAATGAGAGGTAGACCTGTGTCATCAGCATAGCAATGGTATGAGAAGCCATGTGTCTGTATGATGGGTCCCAGTGATGTAGTGTAAATGGAGAAGAGGAGAGGTCCAAGCACTGAGCCCTGGGGAACCCCCGTGATTAGTTGATGTGCTTTGGATACCTCCCCTCTCCAGGCAACCTTGAAAGACCTACCTGTGAGATAGGACTCAAACCAGTGGAGTGGAATCCCTGTGATGCCCAGTGATGAGAGGGTGGATAGAAGAATCTGATGATTCACAGTGTCAAACGCAGGAGATAGATCGAGGAGGATGAGGACTGATGATTTGGAAAGCAGCCTTTGCAATCCGCAGGGCTTCAGTGACTGACAGTAATGCAGTCTCTGTTGAGTGGCCCTTTTGGAAATCTGATTGGTTTACGTCCAGCTGATTAAACTGTAAGAGGAAAGATGAAACCTGGTTGAAAACAACTCATTCAAGTGTTTTCGCTATGTATGGTAGGAGAGAAATAGGTCTGTAGTTATCTACAAGTGATGTGTTGAGTGTGGGTTTTTTAAGCAGTGGAGTTACTCGAGCCTGCTTGAATGTGGTAGGGAAGATACCGGTGCAGAGAAATGTGTTGATGATGTGTGTGAGTGCTGGTAGGAGTACAGGAGAGATGGCTTTTAGGAGGTGTGAGGGGATTGGATTTAGGGGGCAAGTAGTAGGATGGCTGGAAAGGAGAAGTTTTGATACTTCCGCCTCAGTGAGCGTAGAGAAGGAGGAGAGAAGATGTTTGTCTGTGGATGTGGCTGATCTAAGATCCTGTGTGTGTGGAGGTGAGAACTGACTACTAATGATTGTTGTTTTATCAGTAAAGAAATGGGCAAAAACGTCAGCAGATAAAGAGGTGGTGGAGGGGGACAGAAGAGAGAGTTGAATGTTCTGAAAATTGTGCGTGTGTTTGAGGCGGTATTGATTTTGTTGCGGAAAAAGTAGGATTTAGCCGCATGGACATCATCTGAGAAGGATGAGAGCAGAGATTGGTACTTACCCAGGTCAGATGGGTCGTTTGATTTTCGCCATTTTCTCTCTGCTGCCCTGAGTTTGGTCCGGTGTTCGCGAAGAACGTCAGATAGCCAAGGGTTAGAGGGAGTAGGGCGTGCTGGCCTAGAAGATAGAGGGCAGATACTATTGAGACAGGAAGTTAAGGTAGAACATAAGGTGTCTGTTGCAGTGTTGACATCCATAGATGAGAATTGTGTGGGGAAGGGAGGATGACACAACAGAGGAGAGATGAGAGGGAGAAAGAGAGCGCAGGTTTCGTCTGAAAGTAACTGGTAGAGGGACTGGAGGTGCACGAGTAGTAAGTTGTAGATTAAATGTGATGAAGTAATGATCTGAGGTGTGTAAAGGTTTCACTAAAATATTGTCCGTAGTGCAGTTGTGTGTGTAGATGAGGTCAAGTTGGTTGCCAGATTTGTGGGTGTGTGCAGTGATGAGGCGTTTGAGATCAAATGAGGCTAGGAGGGAGTGGAAATCTGAAGAATAAGGTTTGTCCAGGTGAATGTTGAAATCGCCAAGGATTACAAGTGGGGTGCCATCCTCTGGGAAAGAGGACAGCAGGACATCCAGCTCCTCAACAAAGCTGGCCAATTGACCTGGGGGGCGGTAAATGACTACAAGATGGAGTTGTAACTAATAGCATGGTATTCAAATGTGTTGTTATTGCATAGAGAGGTGTGGGTTGCGTATTTCCAATTGTTAGTAATGAGAAGACCTGTGCCTCCACCCCTCCCAGTGTGGCGAGGCGTGTGGGAGAAGGAGAAGTTGTTAGAGAGAGCAGCAGGGGTTGCTGAGTCTTCTGACGGATCCAGGTCTCAGTTAAGGCCAATATATTGAGAGTGGAATGAGTGGCAAAGGCTGGAATGAAGTCAACTTTGTTGACAGCTGACTGACAATTCGATAGACCCACAGAGAAAGAGGGAGGAGTTTTAGCAGAGGAGGGAATAGGGCGCAGATTAGAAGTGTTGCGCTGCCTTCTGCGTGTAGTAGTGGTGCGTGTTTGTGAGATAACAGAAATGTACTGAAAGCACATGGTTAGAGGGAGGAAGGAAGGTGAAAGAGGACAGGAAAAGGAGATACTTAAGTGCCTTATCGGTGTCCTTACTCGGTGGAGTCGCACGCAGGTAGAGTCGAATGTCTTTACCCGAGTCGGTCTTCACACGAGGAGGCTGATCACTTCCGCTGACGCTTCCGCAACAGCGCTCACACGCTATTTAATAGATGCTTATCACTACTTGAGTGAGAACAGCTGTGGACGCTTTTATAATTAGCCCAAAGAATCAAGGCAAAAGCCTGTCAATGGCTCCAATCAAAACGAAACTATGACTCACTACCAGTGCTAAAAGCCAGCAATAACAATTAAGTGCAGCACAACGCGGCCGTTCCTTTAAACAGCCCTGGTTATAAATCGTTGCTAATACAGTAAAATTATGAGTAGATAAATGAGTACAAAATAGAAATGTATCCTCCTCCTAGCACGGAATACGCTAAGAAATACAGCGAAACTGAGTATTACAAAAACACTTACTTACGGCACAAATGTTAAATTTCTCTTACGGCACGTGCTTCTTCACTGTCTAGTACGCTTCTTGACTTTAGGTGTTCTGTAAGCTTTACAGTTTTACAATTGCACATGCTTTGCAATTGCTCTCAACTTTACAGTTGCTTTGTAAAGTTTACAGTTGCACTGTAAACTTCAGTTTTGCTCTCAACTTTAAGTGCTCTGTAAAGATTTACAGTTTTGATCTTATAACTTTTAAAACTTAAATGTTCCTTTAAACTTTATAATTCTTTCAAATTTAAGAGCGCTGTAAGCTTGTTCAGAGTTTTACAGTTGTGATGTTAACTTCACATTTACATGGTAAACTTTTTGCTTTTAAATAGCTGAAATTTACTAAAGCATTTTGGTTGTCATAGAACGGGATCATGACGAAAGACATGACAAGACTGAAGAGTCTCCTCTCAGAAATAGAGGTCAGTTTGTCTTACTATGATTGTCTTAAATTTCCCATTCTAAAGGAATTACGTGCAGTCAGTAAGTCTCACTTGAATTTTAATTTCTCTGTGAAAAGCACATGGGTCACCCTTAACTTCAAATGACTTTTATAATCCATAGCACTAATACCTCTTACCCCAGCTTTTGTGCATGACTAAGAGACATGTTAGGCTGTGTTTTTTGCGCATGAATCACAAGCTCTGTCTCAATTGCAGACTGTGAGGAGTAAAATGGCACCAGAGTTGACTGAGGAAAATGACGAAGGTGAGTTCATTTTTCACAATACATCCAGGATCCATTTCATCTCTGATATTTTAGCTCTTCTGTGAGTTTGCACTGACATGCTGTCCATCTTTCTCTGGACAGATGTTCAGGAAGGCTGGCAGTTTCGTCCTCCTCCTCGTGGGGTCACTAGTAGTGAGGAATACACGTTGTGTAAAAGGTACACTAGTCCTGTCAGCAAATAGTACTGATTTCAGTGTGGCTGACACCAAAAATAACAGAATAGTAATTTCAAATTAACCTACTTTTATTTTATAGTGATTTGTAAGGATTTTTACTAACATTTTATTCTAGAAACTTGTATAGTACCATCATTTGTGTGATTTCTATTGTATTTAAATTTTCTATATAGCTTCTTTGTCCAGGTGATCAGATCATGTGTTGTCTATTGATTATAATGTAGTGTTTTGTTGGTATTTTATCAGGTTTTTAGAGCAGGGTCTGTGTCGGTACGGAGCTCAGTGCACCTCGGCCCACTCTCAGGAGGAGCTGACAGAATGGCAACGGCGCTACGCCTCTCGACTCATCCGCCTCAAACAGCAGCAGGAGGGCAAGCACTTCACCGAGAACTACATGGAGGCGCTTATCGAGAAATGGATCAACTCCCTCACGCCGGAGAGAGTGGTACAGTCCTCTTGACAGAATATCTTGACAGTTCACTAGAGAGGGGTTTTGTTTCCCTTTAGTAATCTACAACCAGTACTCTGAAGTAGTGATGCACCGAAATTTTGGCAAACGAAAATATTTTTATTTATTGATTTGTTGTTTTTAATAGATGAATCAATTTTGTTTTCAGTTGATGCCTGAACAAAACTTCAGTAAACATTGTTCATAGTATGCCTACTATCTAGGGGTTGGGACTAGTCGCTGGTCATGGTCTATAGAGGGCGCTACAGGATAAGCCATTTCCTGACACGCACGCTCTGTTTCCAAGAGTTAAAATGACAAATAGATTTAGGCCCCGTCCACACAGAGACACGTTTAGCTGTATACGTAAACGTTTTGTATCGTATCAGCGTTTTGTCCACACGGATCCGCCGTTTTAGGAGCCTGAAACCGATATTTTTTGAAACCGGGTCCCAGAGTGAATAAATCTGAAAACGACACCCTTGCGTTTTCGTGTGTACAGCCAATCCATATATTTTGTGAAACAGTGATGTCATCACACCACGTTCCGCACGGTAAAGACTAGAAGGAATACAGCTACAGGCACTGGGCATGCGCACATTAATATTGCGTCATTTAATTACTGTATTTGCATTATTGTAAGGGTGGGTTTAGGGTTGGTGTAGGCGTTAATAAAACACATTTATTTAGTGTTATTTTATTGTGAGATTTTGCCTCACTTCCTACCATTGCTGTACCCCTTCTAGCCACAACTGTTCTTCTCCGTTTTAGTGTATTTCTGTAGCAGAATTACAGTGCCACATACTGGCCTGGCATTTATACTACATCGTTTTGAGTCGGTTTCAGTGGTTTCGTGTGTATGCAGATATTTCTTGAGATGAGGGGAAAAAAAGATTGGATAGGGAAAGCTCTGGCTTCGTGTGGATGTGGCCTCACTCAGAGAGCTCTCCACAAGACATGTTTGATTATACCGTCTGGATGCTCAATTGATCGGGAGAATGCATGTTTTAAACTGCTTATTGTACACGCAAGTTAATCGGCATTCTAAACTAATGTGCACGCATTCAGAAGCGCAGAAATTTATTGTCAACACTGTTCTGTGATATATCAATAAAATAGCTTAGAAACTGAAAAGTTCTAGCATATATTTATTAGTAACTAAAACTCACAGCTTCACTATTAGTAGAAAGATACTGCAAGGTAGAATTAATTTACACACAATCGCTCTCTCAATAATGCATTCATATAAATGTAATCTTACTGTGCTACTTTATCTACGAGCAGAAATCTGGGAGAAATATAATGACCCAAAAAAAATTATATTACAAAAAAGCTGTTATGTAGGAGCAGTAACCTTGTAGGCAGCGCTGTGTCATATGCCATAGCTGTCCTGTGCACAAGAAAACCTGTGTTCGCGTCTCAGCTCAAGGTTCAGGGTTATTTGTTCGTTAATGACGTCATCAGCAAATAGTCGACGTTGACTCTCACACTCTCAAGTCGTTCAACCACTACTACTATCCAGTGTTCATAATAAGTATGGCTGAAAAACAGCTTGTAAAGAATGTCTTGTTATATTACCTTTCATCAAGTTTTTTTTATACATGTCACATTTACCTCTGGAAAGCCATTCAATGTCCATAAACTCAATAGTCAGCTAGAAAAAAATAACTATAGAGAAGAGCATTTTTTTAAAATGTATGCACTATATTATATTACACTTTAGCCTGTTGTCTACATTAATTTAATGCATGTTTGAATAAATCTGTCATTTTTATTACAGCCACCATTTAAAAGTTTGTTTTAACATATTATTAAAATATAAAAAATTTGCTATGATTAATTACACCAGGGGTGTCTAATCCTGCTCCTGGAAGGCTACTGTCCTGCAGAGTTTAGCTCTAACCCCAATTAAACACACCTGTACCCGCTTATCAAGGTCTTATTACAAATGTAATTTTGTTGCTCTTTAATTTAGTTATGACAGCGAAGAGAACCGATCATCTCTTCCTCTTTACTACTAGTTATAGTACCAAATAAACTTCAGTGAACATCAGAAGGTGTTGAAAGAAACAGAGCAACTTACTGAAATGTGTCATGTCTCTTGTAATCACTCCGTCAGTGACGTCAATAAAACATTGTAAACAATATCACATAACATTACATTTACCTCAAAGCCATTCAATGTCCATAAATTCATTAGTTGGGTAGAAAAAAATAACTATAGAGAGGAGAATTTTGCTTACAATATAATATACTGTACATAACTGTTTTCAGTGGTGTATAGAGACCTTACATAATGAACCGTTATGTTTTTATTACCTTAGAATAAGCCATTTCTATCTCCATACACCATGGTTCCCCTTACAGTGAAGTCGCCATTTTGCACCGCCATGTTTCTACAGTAGCCCTAAACGGACAAACTTCTCTACAGAGCGCTAGCTTTAATCATCATTTTAATGTATGTTAGAATAAATCTGTTATGAATTCTTTATTACAGTCACTGTTTAAATGTTTATACTTTAACAAGTAATTAAAGTCATTAAAAAGTTGTGATTTAATTAATTCATTATTAAATAAACATTATTTTTGCTTTCGGCTCTTGGTAAACTTAGATTTCAGTTTTGGTGTTTTTGTAAAACAAAAAACAATATATATATATTTTTGTGCATCACTGCTGTAAAGTTACTGAATTCACTTCCAGGCTATATCTATATATCTATATATCTATATATATATCTATATATATATATCTATATATATATATCTATATATATATATCTATATATCTATATATATATATATATTATACACACTGTGGCCCTATACATTCAATACAGTCAGAAGCAGTTATATGCGAGCAATCCCATATTTTCATGCTTGTCTATTGATTTTATGGTTTTTGGTGTTGTACAGATGAATGACTGTGTGGATGGAGTTACGGTGGAGCACAGCTCCGACCTCTCAATTACCGTCAACAGCAAGATATCATCTCACTCTTGGACATTCACGCTCTTCTGCAAGGTTTGGACATTCTAGCACTTTTTTTTTTTTTTTTTTTCTCTCTTCCTTTTTTTTTCCCTTCCCTCCCCACAAGCCACAGAGTGTGGAGTCAAGGCAAAAATGTAGCTTTATCAAATTTAAGGGTCATGAAAATCTGAAAAAAAACTACATGCAATCATCAATATTTAACAGTATATAAATCAAAACTGCCTAATGTTACTGAATGAAATGTCGAGCTACAGGACTGTGAAGCTTTAGGGTGTTTTGATAGTCTCCATCTACTCCATCTGTGTTTTGATCATCATTCTGAATCTGATCCAGATGTAGTCTTTGACAAAAACAGCTTTTTGCTCGAAATGTTGCTTTTTTTTTATTAAACATACCCACAAGTGTTGATAAAAAAGAATGCTTGAAGCTATTTTTTTTAAAGCAGAGGCTCTGTTCTTCTGATATATTGCATGTTCAGTACAAAATATTCTGGGGGCCTTGACATTTTTGTGAAAATGATCAAAAACACTGGTGGTGGTTGGCAACTTTTTTTCAAAAACGCTGGCAGAGAAAGAGTTAAATGTTATAATAATTAAAATACAATGATTATTTCAAGAGGTCTTAAATTGGGGGACAGAAAACCAGGAATCGTGATGGATTAATAATGTGATAATTAAACTTCAAAAGGCTATCATTTCATTAAATAAATGCTGCATGTTTAAATCATTTTATGGTTTAGGATGTTATCATAAACATTGACCTACATTCCCCCCAATGAGGTATTCATTTTATTTGTGCAGGTACTTAAAAAGGTCTTAAAAAGCCTTACATTTTAAAACCCTGCAGATACCCTGATAATGGCAAATAATGATAAATAGTGTTACCCCATCTTTTTTTTCTCTGTTGAATTTCCCATTTCCTGCATATGTAATTAAAATGGATGCTGTATCATGACTTCAAAGCTGTAAAAATTAGTGTTAGTGTTCTTGAATAAGGATTTGAATCTCTTGGCCGATGCAAACAGGACTTTGTTTTGTCCCAAACAGCCGGTCCGCACGCTACACCGCATCGCTCTGCTTTACGACGCCAACCGGCCGCATTTCTCCATCACGGCGGTCTCAGCCGGGGACGCGTCTGCCCAGGTGCCTCAGGAGGTGTCTGAGGGTGGCTGCCAGGAGTGGAGCGTAGCCGGCCTGGTGCAGAACGGCATGGACCACTGCCTTTACACTGTGGTGGTCTCCTTTAGTACAGAGATCTTCGGAACCTTCCGACAAACCGTGGTTTTTGACTTTGGCTCTGAACCTGTGCTCATGCAGCGAGTGATGGTGGACGCTGCCTCCATCGAAGGTAGGACAGCGGGAAATGCTCCAAAATGACTAGTTAAAGGCACAATGTGTACGATTTTTGGATTAAAATATCCAAAAACTACTAGAACAATATTATAGATTTTGTTGACCTGTGTACTTATTATCCCAAAAGTTTCCCAGAATGTTTAAATAGAGAAATCAGCTATTTTAACCAGTGTATCATTTCATGCCACTGCGTCGCCCGTCAATGATGTCATATCCGTGTTACACTGAATTTGCTATTTTACTTCTGTAGAAACCATGGAACAGCAAAGACGCTGTAATATATTGTGTGTTTTATTAGAGAGGTGAGCAACTGTTTGGAGACATTCATCTACAGAAAACTAATGATTGTTGTACAGCTCAACACAGCTAGTCTTACCGTTTAAATCTGGTTTTCTTGATTTACCGCGAGTACCATGTTGAATCATGCCTAATATCGATCTAGCTCACTGTATTGAGCAACAAGTGTCTCACCAAACAAACGCACCGAGTAACATAACTTTTAAATCCACGCAAATGTATTTTTAGTATGATTGTTTTGACCAAGTAAAACAGTGCTGTTACCCCACAGTTTTAATTCATCAGATAAAGTGATGTGTATGAGCAGTAATTCAGCACTTGCATCAGTTTCATTAGAATGAGATACAATAATGTGAATGTAAGTGATCAAACGTAACTGTAACAAAGGTCAAGTTAAGGGAAGGAGGAGGTGAATGTTAAACGTAACTTTACATTATAAAATAAACGACAATATGAAAGGAGCGTCAGCGGGCAACTGCGGCATATACGTATAATAACACACAGTAAGGTTATTAAAATTTAATACATTTGCTCATCTATGAACATGACAACAAATCCCATGATTCCACACTCATTCACGGCATCATCAAGCTATGCCTTTGCTATTGTTTTTAATAAGCGACCTCTAGTGCCGATACTTACATACTCTGCCTTTTAAAGAATTGGGAAAATAATGTAAAGATGTGTTTCCAAGCATGTATGACTTTTCTTCTTCTGTTGAACACTAAAGGGAATTTTAGAGAGATTGTCCATGTTTTTTTTGCGTACAGTAAAAGTTTTTTAACGCTTCAAAAATAACCAAAAAACTTCCAGGAGGTGGTTTTCCTGAAGAAATCTTTTTTTTTTTTTTTTTGTTGCAACAAAACTATCCTATGCTAACTAACAAACCAACCAAAATATTTAGATATTTTTTGTAGAATATACAGTGTGTGTATGTGTGGATATAAATGTATATTTATATTAAATTTATATAATTTATTTATCTAAAAAGGTAATTTGAGGTTTTTACAAAATAAATATTTGTTAACATAGTATACAGTATTTATATTGTTTGTCTATCTCTTAGATATCTCCTAAATGTGTTTTTTTACTTATTTTTCTTTAATTTGACCCTGATCTTGCCATGAAAATAACCTTAGATGCTGACAGGGCATAAAACAACCAAATAAATACATTTACTGTGCAGTAATACCTAAATATAGACTACCATTCAAAAGTTTGAGGTCAATAAGGTTGTTTGTGTGTGTGTTTTAAGGAATAAATAATCAGCAATAATGTATTAAATTGATCAAAAGTGACATTAAAGACTTTTACATTACACAAAAAAACAAAACATTATATATATATATATATATATATATGTATATATAAATGTATATATAAATTAAAAAAAGCTTTTCTTTTGAACTTTCTGTATTCAACTATAATGTAACTTCATTGAAGCTATACAGAAAGTAAGTCATTTTTTGCTAATATTCTTTCTACTAATTATCTCCTCTCCTGGTATATTTAGACTTGAGGATGTGTAAATAATGACAGACTTTGGTTCTAAACCTTGTACAATATACATTATCAGTAATTTAGCATTAATATCCTACCCATAATCCCACAGATCTGGAGCACTTGATGCAGGCTCGACAGCAGCTCCTGATGACGGCTAAGCGCTGGGACTCGTCATGCAAAACCATTGTGGAGTTTGTCCCCAATGAAAACATGGATCTAGAGCGCAGTCTACTGACCCGCTATCAGATCCCCCTCTCTGCCGACCAGCTCTTCACCCAGTCCGTGCTGGACAAAACCCTCACCAGAGACAATTACCAGCCCCGCCTGCACGACCTGCTCTACATCGAGGAGATCGCTCAGTACAAAGAAGTCAGCAAGTGAGTAGGCCATCAAGTCTGGTCCACAGGAACTGCCTTCTTAGACAGAAAGTGGCTCTCTGACTGACATCAACCAGTCGTAGTTCGTTTTATAATGTGAAATGTCGGGTTGGGTAAATATGAAGTTGATAATAGCTCAATAATAGACCTGCATGCATCTTTGTGGTTTGACATAAAAAAGCTTCCAAAAGTACCAGTAATTTAATGAAACTGTATTTTTGGTTCCCAGATCTTTCTTGTTAAGGTTTGTTTTTGGTTAGCCAGGAAAGTTTTCTTAACTGAAATAGAACATTAGAATAGCATTCTTCAAACAAAAACTAGTGTTTTTTTAGTAGTCCCATAACATTATTTTAATGTTATACTAACATTCCCCTAACCTTATTCTAATGTTCCTATAACGTTCTTTTTGAAGGTTTGATTTTGGTTAGCCAGCAAAGTTTGCTTAACGGAAATAGGACATTAGTTTTTGTTTGTAGAGAGTTATTCTAATGTTATTCTAACATGCCCATGGCCGTCGCTAGTGGGGTGAAAGGTGGTGACAATAATAGGGGCCCCCACTGCCCAGAGGGCCCACTAAATCCAGTAGTTATGCTATATATATTTGCCTACTCTTATGAATCGTAATATATCATATATACATTTGTATGCCTGAGAGTTAAATGAAAACCACAACAAACATGCAATTTAGTTAAAGAAGTTTTCCAAAATTCCTCCCTCCCTAAAAATGGTTTAGTTTGATGGTTATTAATTATTTCAGCTCAGTTAGCAGCAAACAGAGACCCAATAAAATCGCAAGTCCCGCCCCAGCTAGTGGTACAGTCACTCTGGTATGGTCACATCTCTGTATACCGGTGTCGTGTGCACCGCCCAAACGATTACACATTCAAAGTCCCCGTCTTTTTGCGCTATGTAGTTTGTTGGTTTGTATAACATGCAGAACAACAGATGTGCGTGTCACAAGGATTACAAACTAACCATTTATTAGCTTTATTTAATAAAATAGCACATTATGCTCATCAAAAATTAAAACGGTGAGAAACTTTTATGGTTTTATTTTACATGTGACTGCATTCTTTTTAATATCGGACTATCTCAGCTGTTAGACATCAGACTGACTGGAAAGACATTTTAGAGGCCTATTATATTGCTGGTAGGCCTATTTAAAAAATAAAAAAAACTTAAATTTATAATTTTATTAGTTTGTCTTGCATAATTGCTTGATGACTTTAAACAATAAGTTAATAATAGCTCAATTCCATTGTTTTGATATATTTATATACAACTTTGCAATAACCTTTATTTGCATTTATTTGTCTGTTTTGTTATTTTGGTTGCATGGCACCAGATGCCGGCCTCCATGCCTAGGCCCACCGTATATGATATGAGGGGAGAGCGTTGGGGGCCCACATCAATGTTTTTTCAGGGGGGCCAGAATTCCCTAGCAACGGTCCTAAACATGCGCACAGTGTTATTTTAGCGTTCCCAGAACCTCTTTATTCCGATATCATTATAATGTGAAATGTTGGGGTGCGTAATTATGAAGTCGATAATAGCACAATAATAAACCTGTGTGCATCTTTGTGGTTTTGGATACAAAAGCATCCAAAAGTACCAGTAATTTAATGAAACTCAGAAAATAATAATAGTGGTATATATAAGATGCCAGAATGTTAATGTGAATGTTCTTTTTTTTTTTTTTTTTTTTTCCCAAGGTTTGTTTTTGGAACGTTTTCTTAACTTAGGTTTTGGTTTGTTGAATTATATTCTAACGTTATTTTAACGTTCCCATAATGCTATTCTAACATTCCCCTAACGTTATATTAACATTCTTTTTTAAAGGTTTGTTTTAGGTTAGCCAGGAAAGTTTTCTTAACGGAAATGGAATGTTAGTTTTTGATTTAGATCCCAGAACATTCCCCTGACCTCTTTACTCCGATATCATTATAATGGTTATTGTTGGTGTGGGTAAATATGATATTGATAAAAGCACAATAATAACCCTGCATTCATTAATGAAGCATTTAAAGAAAAAAATTGGCGGGTCATTTGTAAATGCTTTGTTTCCTGAAGGGGTGATGAAAGCTTTGCACCCTTATTCCTGGAAAATTGCATAGTTTATTTATTAAGGCAGAATTCTTAATATTATTATTTAATGGTCTTTATGGTAATTTTAATTTGTTACCACTAGAGGTCATTGGTGGTCTTGTTTGAAAAAGCAAGAGCACATTGTTTATGGAAGTTAAATGGAAGATGGAATGGGTAGGGGTTTTACATCAGATTTTGTTATCACAATATTGTGATTTAATTATTGATGTATTATTCATCCTTATAGTTCTTGACATGTAAGGTCAGTAGTTGGTGCTGCACAGTGATGCTCAGTAACAGGTGAACGGTTATCCCAAGTTACTATATGGGGTGTTCCTAAATGTGCTGCTTATTTTTTGACAGGTTCAACATCAAGGTTAACCTGCAGCTGGTCACAAGCTTTATGTTGACTGGCATTTCTGGCGGCGCTAAGTACGCTCAGAACGGACAACTGTTTGCACGCTTCAAGCTGACCGAGACGCTGTCTGAAGATACGCTGGCTGGGCGGCTAGTCATGACAAAGGTCAACTCTGTGCTGCTGCTGCCTGTCTTCAAGGAGCGGATGGGTCATAACCAGACAGCTGGAGCCAAGGAGCGCGTCTACGAGGCCCTGATTGAAGAAAAAACGAAAGACTACATCTTCCTGCGGATCTGTAAGGACTGCTGTGATGAGCTGGGACTGGTGGCGGATCAGGAGCTACAGGTATATTATAACATCATTCAATTAGGACCACAAACTTACTGGAAAAGTTGATTTCTGTCAATGAAACCACCATACAGAATATGAGGAATATCAAAAACTTTAGGTGTCAGCTGTCCATGGCAGTCCTAAACCTGCCAAGGTACCAACACAATAAACGCACTCAGCAAAATAATCAGTTTCGATAAAATCCTAGAAAATATTGAGAGATAATTTTTTTTGTCTTTATCGCTCACCCCAGTCTCAGTATCATGTATCATGTCATATAGAGAGATGTGCCAGAGATACACTATATTGCCAAAAGTTTTGGGATGCCTGCCTTTACATGCACATGAACTTTAATTGCACTTGATGTAAGGCTTGGATGCAGCTGCTCAGCCATGGAAACCCATTCTATGAAGCTCTCTACACACTGTTCTTGAGCTAATCTGAAGGCCACATGAAGTTTGGAGGTCTGTAGTTATTGACTCAGCAGAAAGTTGCTGACTTCTGTGTACTGTGCGCCTCAGCATGTGCTGATCCTGCTCTGTGATTTTACGTGGCCTACCACTTCGTGGCTGAGTTGCTGTTGTTAATTCAAAGAAGAATTGTGCGCACATCCAACAAACTTTTTGCAGGTGCTAGATTAAATGAAGCTTTCAACTCTAACATGCCCATGGCCGTCGCTAGTGGGGTGAAAGGTGGTGACAATAATAGGGGCCCCCACTGCCCAGAGGGCCCACTAAATCCAGTAGTTATGCACTGCCACTGCTGCTCCCAAAGATTTATTTAAAAACAAACAACGTTTTGACCCAAAGGGTCTTCGTCAGGCAAACAAGCACAAAAAGGTACTATTTATATCAGTGTGAACCATCACACCTGACTTCATTAGTGAACCAATTACCCAATCATCCAATGCAACAGCATCAAAATAAATGATTAAAAAAAACAACAAAAAAAACATTTACAATAAAGCATAAATCAACAGAATAATAAATTACCAACCCAAATAACCAATATAATTTAAACAGGAATAAATATGATGAAATATGAAAAATATAATATGAAAAAATTAAACCTATATCTATATATATATCTCACCTAAAGGATTATTAGGAACACCTGTTCAATTTCTCATTAATGCAATTATCTAATCAACCAATCACATGGCAGTTGCTTCAATGCATTTAGGGATGTGGTCCTGGTCAAGACAATCTCCTGAACTCCAAACTGAATGTCAGAATGGGAAAGAAAGGTGATTTAAGCAATTTTGAGCGTGGCATGGTTGTTGGTGCCAGACGGGCCGGTCTGAGTATTTCACAATCTGCTCAGTTACTGGGGTTTTCACGCACAACCATTTCTAGAGTTTACAAAGAATGGTGTGAAAAGGGAAAAACATCCAGTATGCGGCAGTCCTGTGGGCGAAAATGCCTTGTTGATGCTAGAGGTCAGAGGAGAATGGGCCGACTGATCAAGCTGATAGAAGAGCAACTTTGACTGAAATAACCACTCGTTACAACCGAGGTATGCAGCTAAGCATTTGTGAAGCCACAACACGCACAACCATGAGGCGGATGGGCTACAACAGCACAAGACCCCACCGGGTACCACTCATCTCCACTACAAATAGGAAAAAGAGGCTACAATTTGCACGAGCTCACCAAAATTGGACAGTTGAAGACTGGAAAAATGTTGCCTGGTCTGATGAGTCTCGATTTCTGTTGAGACATTCAGATGGTAGAGTCAGAATTTGGCGTAAACAGAATGAGAACATGGATCCATCATGCCTTGTTACCACTGTGCAGGCTGGTGGTGGTGGTGTAATGGTGTGGGGGATGTTTTCTTGGCACACTTTAGGCCCCTTAAATGCCACGGCCTACCTGAGCATTGTTTCTGACCATGTCCATCCCTTTATGACCACCATGTACCCATCCTCTGATGGCTACTTCCAGCAGGATAATGCACCATGTCACAAAGCTCGAATCATTTCAAATTGGTTTCTTGAACATGACAATGAGTTCACTGTACTAAAATGGCCCCCACAGTCACCAGATCTCAACCCAATAGAGCATCTTTGGGATGTGGTGGAACGGGAGCTTCGTGCCCTGGATGTGCATCCCACAAATCTCCATCAACTGCAAGATGCTATCCTATCAATATGGGCCAACATTTCTAAACAATGCTTTCAGCACCTTGTTGAATCAATGCCACGTAGAATTAAGGCAGTTCTGAAAGCGAAAGGGGGTCAAACACAGTATTAGTATGGTGTTCCTAATAATCCTTTAGGTGAGTGTGTGTATATATATATATGTATGTATGTGTATACTCTAACATGATCAAATTAAGCAAAATTCACTTTTGCAAAATGCCTCCATACATATTGTGAATGTATATATTTTGTTTTAAAATACACTCACCTAAAGAATTATTAGGAACACCATACTAATACTGTGTCCGGACAAACAAGATATCATCTTGGTCAAGGAAGACGTGTCATGTAACGCTGATTTCTTTATAGCTACGTAATCTGAGACTTATGTAAATAGGCCTAATTGTTAATTTCCATCAAATGTAATATTTGGCAAATCCGTTAGCGAAGTTGTGTAGACTCTCTGATCCATTTTCTCTTGCCTGGGTATGTTTTTCTGATGTGTTGACGCTTGACAGGAACTCCGGTTCCGCAACAATTACGTATTTCCGTTTTTTGTGTGAAAGGTCTATTGTGTTTAAAAACATTAAAGTGAAAAGCAATGGGGTTCTTTTGGTAATTCAAACGTATAGTACTTCTATGTTCTGCAATGCGTGTTTTACGATGGTTCACACTGATATAAATTATAACTTTTTGTGCTTGTTGTTTGCCTGACGAAGACCCTTTGGGTCGAAACGTTGTTTCTTTTTAAATAAATCTTTGGGCGCAACAGTGGCATTGTGCAGATTCTTGTTGACTTTGAGTTGCTGTTGTTCCCAATTGCTTCCACTTTGTTATAATACCACTAACAGTGGAATATTTAGTAGAGAGGAAATTTCCCGAATGGACTTATTGTACAGGTAGCAACCTATCACGGTACCACGCTTGAATTCCCTGAGCTCCTGAGAGAGACCCATTCTTTCACAAATGTTTGTAGAAGCGTCTGCATGCCTAGTGCTTGATATTATACACCTGTGGCCATGGAAGTGATTTGGAGCTCGTGAATTCAATGATTTGGAGGGGTGTCCTAATACTTTTGGCAATATAGTGTATGTAAATTATACCATTTACCGTTGTAAATTAAACTGAGATGGCAGAAACCCCAGAGACGCTGTCACCAAGCAGCAGGCTGCCCTACAAAGAGCAGGATTTGGCCTAATTTACCCTTCTTACTCCATCTAACAGATCCCATTTATCACTGTTCCCTCCAGCATTACACACTCACTGTATTTAGTGTTGAATCCTTTTGTCTTGTGGAATCTCTGTGTGGGCTGGGCTTTTGTTGCCATGTATGATCATTTGACAGTGTGCCTTAAATGATTGTAAAATTGTCCCAGAACATTACATGGGTTTTGAAACAAGCCAAGTGCAATGATAATTGATTATTATTATAATTGCTGTGTATGTAAATGGGCCAAAAAGTCCTATAAGGGATTGTTCATTTCTGTAAAAGGCATTTTCAGTCGTCTGTTTGAGGTGTGTTGTCTGTAGCACATGGCAGGCGCTGCCAAAAAAACAGTGCAAATAAATACAGAACGTCTCAGCAGAGTCTGTTTGAACAGCAGGTGTGTTTGTGTGTGTTTGGATGCAAGGTGGAGCTGCAGTTTCAGTTGAACAGACTTCCTCTGTGTGAGATGCACTACGCTCTGGATCGCATCAGAGATAACAGTATCCTGTTTCCAGATGTCAGCCTCACTCCCACAATACCCTGGAGTCCCAACAGGTACGAGCACACGCAAAGACCCAAATTAGTGTCTTTACACACACACCTTGAGGTCTCCTTTCAGTAGTTCCTCATCCAACTAATACTCCATTGACTTTATGTGGAGTGATTTGCACTCTTTTATGGATGTTTGTGTCTGCCACTGAATAATAATAATTATTTTTAATATCCCTTAATTCTGAGATTAGGTCTATATACAATTCTGACTTTTTTTCTTATAGTTCATTTCACAATTCAGATTTATATCTTGGAAGCCCACAATAGCGAGTTAACATCTTGCCATTCTGAATTTACATATCGCAATTCAGACTTTTTTCCCATAATTCAGAATTCTCGCAATTCTTATTTATATCTTGCAATTCTGAGTTTATATCTCGCATGTCTGACTTCTTTCCCATAATCCTAACCCCAATTCCTAAATTGGAATTGCTGTTTATTCTGATATTATTTCTCCCGATTCTGATTTATATCTTGCAATTCAAACTTTTTTTCTCTGAATTCTGAGTTTATTGCAATTGAGTTTATTTCTCGCAGTTCTAACTTTTTCCCCCCTCATAATTCTGATGCAATTCTGAGTTTATTTCTCACAATTCTGAGTTTATATCTTGCAATAGTGAGTTAACATCTTGTAATTCTGAGTTAATTTCTAACTATAGCAAGTCAATAATTTCAAATTGAGTTTTTTCTTGCAATAGCAAGTTAACATTTTGGAATTCTGAGATTATATCTCACAATTCTGAGTGTATTTCTTGCAACAGTTAACTTTTATATAATGCAATTGTCAGAATTTGCTTGAGTTGTGAGATAAAAAGTCTTTTGTTCCTAAAATGACACAGGACATGAATAATATCTGCTTGTCCAGCAGCTCTAGTTCACTCACAGACATCTCTGTGAGTGGCAGCTGCATTGGCAGGGCGCATTCGTGCGTTTGTAGCCCGTGTAAGTTCTTCCTCCGGTGCCACAGGCAGTGGGATGAGCAGCTGGATCCCCGTCTGAATGCCAAGCAGAAGGAGGCTATTCTGGCCATCACCACACCCCTCTCCATCAACCTCCCGCCGGTGCTCATCATCGGACCCTACGGCACGGGCAAGACCTTCACGCTGGCCCAGGCTGTCAAACACATCCTCAAGCAGCCTGAGACACGGTGAGCAGGAAAATTTTGCAGGGTCAGCCTTAAACGAATTTACCTCAGGGAATCATTTCCACTTATCCCACAGTAAAAGCAAAGCAAGAAACAATGGAAATCTATGAGGCAAGACATTACACCATGATAAACTTCAAAAAACACAATTCTTTCAAACTATAACCACTAGGCTTAAACTTTAAAGGGGTTATGAGCTGTTTGTTTTATAATGTTCCCTGGGGTTCACTTATAATGTTAATATGGGTTTTACATCAAGAAATAAAAGGCATTTTTCCTACTCTGATTTTAGCCCTCTGATCTGAATGCTCTGTTTGAAGGGGCGTGTCCGCTGTGAGACTTCAGTGTAAACACCCACTGCTGTGATTGGCTAACACCTTTGCATATAAAATAGCTAAGATTACATGTGGAACTCTCTCAAAAACTCTTAGCATGTTTTTACTATTACAGCTCTCAAGGTTAACTAATCGTTGAAAGTGTTGATTATAGCATTATATCTATGCCGTTATATTTATATTGTGGCATGAAAAGTTGCAGTGATGAGCATTAGGGCTGAACGATTTTGGAAAATAATCTAACTGCGATTTATTTTTTAAGCTCTTTATCTTCTGTATTATTCAACAAAGACGAGCAAGAAATTGTATAGTAATGGTGGGAATCTTAAGTACCTTACGATCTGATTCTGGGAGTCACGATCCGATTCCAAAACAATTCTTGAACTTTTTTTCTTATTAGTTAATCTTATTATAAAACTTAAAATTCTATTTTATAATAATAATTACTTTTTAAAATAATTACACATTAAAACATGTATTTAAAAAATTAGCTTAAGAATTTTAAATATATAAACTAATATTGCTTCAAAACATAAACGCTAGTAAATAATAAAGAGGAACATATTACAAACAATGAACAAAGACTGCTTTCAGTATTTAAGAGTATCTGAACTGAGTGATTTTTCTCAGCTTTACTGTTGTTTGATTATTAATGGTGACATCAGAGACAGCGGAAGATCTGCATTCATGCACTGATCTCTTTTGAATTATAAGATGTGGTTTGTCCTGTCTAATTCCTCAAGACATTACTGACTGTGTTTACATTAATTTTGCGTCATGCCGCATGCACGAGCATTTGAAACTGAAAGCCTTCTGTCAGTGAGTTTCCTATTTTTAATATATAAGCACACTGCGAGAACACGCTAACAGAACAAACTAATACCGTGTGTAAGCGTAAACATCAAGCAAAGTTTTTCACAGCGCATATCCTGTGCAATGAAGCCCGCGAATGTCATTGTAATTCGCTTCAACCTTTCTGCACGTTATGAAAGATTATTTTATGGTTCGTGTGTTTGTGAGAGAGGAAATGGAAGCAGTCAGAATACGGGTGTTTCTAAAACACATGCAGTGCCATCACGCACCTGCAGTTAAAATCTAAGCTTAGAATTGGTCCAGAATCATTGGAGAGAGAATCTTTTCTCCCTCCCCTATTGTATAGTATGACCAACACAAACTGTTCTTTCCTTTAGGCCAGGCCTGTAGGCGTAACGTGTCAAGTTGATGCTTTTTCTGCAGACTGCTTTACTCTCGCGTGTCACGTGACCAGAGTGTAATCGGGGTTTTATGATATCGCGATATTATCGCAAATGCAATTAATCGTTCAGCCCTAATGAGCATTGTAGGCGATCACAATTTCACACAATTTCTGCACACTAAAGAATGCTTTCATCATAACTAACAGTGCAAACACAATGTAAATAAGATATTTGATGATTATTATGGGAGTTTTGGTGAGTGTTTGATTGACCGCTCCAACGATTGCAAAAGGAGCATTCTTTGATCACTTTCTATATATAATTTAATCAGTTTAAATAACAGATTATTTTCATCCTACTAAGAGAAACAATGTGAAGTTGACCGTTTAGTCACTGGTTTGATTTACTGACACATAGACAAAGAACATCTGACTAGACATGTATCATATCAGAAATTACTGGTCACAGATCAGGCGTTAGAATTAACACAGTTACATGTCGCATTACTGTCTAGTCCATATTAGGGTTGTCAAAAATATTGATATTTCCATATGTATCGATACTGAAATATCTGAAACTATACCAATACTCCTTTCTTACAGTATCGATACACCGATACCAGCTGCGATCTCCTCTCCGACAGCGAGTTGACACGCGACCACCTCTTCTCATTCAGTCCGGTTAACCATCTGAACGCACCGACGCGTTCTGCTGGATTTTTCCTCATGATAGCGTTAGTGTTGGTGTGACCGGTCTGAATTTCGTGCACATAATTCTACTCATTCTCGCAGATTTCACACTCATCTGAAGCGCACAAACGCATACCGTAATAAAGCCGCCTCTGACATAAAAGTGCAAAAATTTACTTCTTTTTCCAGCTTATTAATGGTCAAATACACTCAAAAAAACACCCATCTTGGTGAGTATTAACGTAAACACAGTCGTAAACCGTTCAGGAACAATAAGTAACAGCAGTTGAGTAACATGAGGGCCAGCAGTTATTGGTTATTCAAACTACAAAAAGACAAACGATCACTTACTGCTCTTGACTGATTAACTTGTGTAACTTTAATGGATTAATATGTATTTTGAAGATTATGCAATATTATTTTAAATTTGATTACTGTTTTTTTTTTGTTCAGTTTCTTACCTGAATGCTGTTAGACCTACCTGAAAAAATAAAGCAGTCTATTTAATTTGTTGTTAAATTAAAACAAATTACTAACAATAGCGCAAATAAATACAATAGAACAATAGAGTATTTTTTTATTTGTTCTTATTTTATTACAGTTTACTCGTCTTTTTAAATTCAATTTACAATTTGAAATCAAGCTTCCTTGTGCTGTATGTAAGCTACTGCAACAAAATTACCCCATTATAAAAAATACATTTGAGTTAGCAAACATTTGTGAGATATTGTAATGGTAATTGATCAACGTTTATATATGAAAAAAAGCATAAAAGCTTTATATATAGTGATCTCTTCAGAATAAATTTTTGATTGCCTAGACTTTCAATAGACGGACAAAAAAAGAAATGATAGAAATATCCATTTGACAGTATATGCAGTATTTTCTTTCCCCGTGGTATTGAATATTGATACTTTTTTAGGTATCGTATCGAAGTTAGAAATTCCAGTATCGTGACAACACTAGTCCATATCATAAAAGTCTGTTTGCAAAGCCTGCACGAAATTGGGACCAAAATGTACCGTGAAATACACGTATGTACCGAATTCAAATAAACTGAGACATTCACTCTGTTAGAAAAAAAAAAACTATGTTGGAAGGGAATTATTTGTATTCCAGTGATCCTGTATCGCTCTCCTCTCCTCATCATCTCACTAACACGCCAGTGGGCGGGGCCAAAGTTGTGATGATGAAGTAGGCGTTGATTTCCTTCTACTTTCAACGATCTGTCATAGGCACATTCCACAACAAGACGTTCACTGGGCGTGTTTACAATAAAAGCTGTTTCTGAACCAAAAAGAAAGTTTTCAGTTCTGAAACTTACAGGATATTCTTATGATGACCTCTTATGTCAAAAGCTCAAGGAAAATTAGATTTCTCAGTTCATGACCCCTTTAATACTTGTTAACATGAGACTAGTGTGATAGAATTGCTTACTAACTTTGTGGATATTTTTTACTTTCTCCAGAATGTCTTGCCCCATAGACTTCTATTGTAAGTGGAAACCATTAGTGACGAATCGAAATTTCCTGTGGTGAAAACAGCACTGCACAGATGTTGTCAATAAAGCTTAACTTGTATTGATCCTGAAACATGCTTGCTAATCATGAGAAAATAGTCTGGAAGAACAGAGGAAATTGAACTTAAGACATTAGGCTGGTTTTTGTACTGATTAAAGCAGCTTTGTCTCAAAGAGTGCTAATGAGGGTTGTTTTCTCTTTCTTCCAGGGTTCTGATCTGTACACATTCAAACAGCGCCGCAGATCTGTACATTAAAGATTACCTTCATCCATACGTGGAGGCTGGCAATCCACATGCACGACCTCTCAGGTAACACTCACAATACCAACTTTATATTATAAATATAGTATACATTTCAAGTTGTATAGTTTAATGTAGTTCAATATTTATAGTTTAAATCTGTGAAAAACTTTCACAATAGCCACACACCAATATTTCAGGCACAGCTAGTTTGACTGTGGAACGTACTGTAGAAAAGCCAGTGTTGTTGTTGTTAAAAGAAACCTATTATGCACAGATGTGTGTAAATAACCAGCTTATAATGGTAAAAATCCACCCAAAAGTTTTATAATCACCATAAATCATAAACCGTCTCCAAAAGAGCGGTTCCACTTGTGTACACTTACATACGAGGAGGGGGATGCCCTGCCCATAAATGACAATATGCCCTATTAGCATCGATCCCTCCCTGAGTGAACCGCAACAGTCCGTCATTTCTGTTTCCTAAGAGTCTCCATTGACTCCTGGCATGTGAGCCACTGAGGACACACTGATTGAATTTCTTTTATGAAGGAAAAGTGTTATGCATTTCATTTTATCACTCAGGGCGGGAAAATCATTTTACAACAGACTGCTTCATGGTCAGTTCTACGCTGGATTTGCACAAAAGTTGTTTCCGAAAGATTTTTAGATTAACATGACGGTACATGCTAGTCAATGAGTACATGCGAAGCACGAGCTGGAAAGGGGGCGAGGAGCTCATTTGAAACGACGCACACGAAACTTGCGAGTTTTTGCTCACACTCAAATGGGTGCAAATTTAACAAGCTGGGGACCCCAGAGACTTATATTACATCTTGTGAAAAGGGGCATAATAGGTCCTCTTTAAAGGTGCACTATGTACATTTTTTTCAGTAAAATATCCAAAAACCACTTGGCCAGTGTTATATATTTTATTCAGTTGAGTACTTCCCAAGATTGAGATGTTTCCAACTATTTGTAAATCGTGAGAAAATTGCTATTTTAACCAAGGAACCGGACATGTGAGGGAGTCGCCTGTCAATTGCGTCATATCTGCGTTAGCCTCGGTTTCTGGTTTTATTTAGCAGAAACGCTTTACTCTTACTTCAGTGTGCAACAAGTGTCATAGCAGCCGCAGAGCGAACGCCAGAGTAACGTCATAACATCATTTTCAACACACTCAAATATATCTCATATGATAAACAGAGCTGGCCTTGCTCAGCTCCCACAACACTCGGTCCTGCTCTGCTTCATACTACAGTAACGTTAATAATCGCATCCATGAACATGATGTCTGTCCCGATTCTTTTCCACCGGCTGAGAGGTGAAGACCATATGTCCCAAGATTCTGCGCTCAAACTTGGCGTCATCAAACTACGCCTTTGTTTTGAATAGGAGAACTCTAGTGGACGGAAAAGTTACATAGTGCACCTTTAACTAAAAAGTATTAAAAATTAATTAATTGAAATAAAGCAGAAATAAAAAAAAATAAAAAAAACCTTAAACTTAAAACATTCAATTGTACTAAAGTTACTACAATGGAAATAAAAATGAAAATAAAAATATTTTAAAAAAAATGACAAAAGCACAACAAAAAGAATAAATTTTAAACTAAAATGAAAACTGAAGATATAAAAATAAAAAAGAATATTAATGAATACTCGAATCGTATAAATACTCAAATAACAGAGGATAATACATTGGTATTGATACATTTATTTATTTATTTATTTATTTATTTATTAAAAATAGTATTGACTTGGTACTGAAGTACTGGTATTTTTGACATCCCTAATGTGTGACTACTAGCTAAAGAATGAGGTACAGGGATGACTTTCTAAATGGTGATTGGACGCAATACTTGGCATCTAGGTTTCACTTGAAAGATTTGAAAACTGCACGTCATGGAAGGAAATGTGTTATGCAATTTTGATGATGTTAGTCATCCAGATTATTTTAAAATCTTGTTTTTCTCATAGTTCAAGGTTCCTTTGGCACACCACCCACACAAGTCTGTTACGCCGTTGTCTCTGATTTAAGATCTTGCATTTTGGCCTGTATAGACAAAATGATATGAATTTGTCGATGAATCACCCTGGTCTTATTGTTCACAGTTTATCAGTGCATGCTGTTTTAATAAATATGTTTGGTTTCTTTATCTTTCATCAAAATGTAATAACTTTCTTCGCCTCGGAAACAACTTTTTTGCTGAAGTAACCAGGGCTGCATGGAAGGGAAACATATTAACTGCTAGATGATTGCATTTTAGTAAGAACATATAAGTTGTGCTTGCTGTACAAACGTGCCGCTGTGGTGGCGTGGGTGGTTGCCAGGGCATTGCTATGCAGTTGCTATGGTGTTTTGAGTTTTTGCCCGTTTCACTTCAAGTATTTTTGAGCTTCCGTTTGCCATATTTGATGTGCTCTATGTGTGTGCGTCGATCATCGTTTGTCAATTTTTAAAATAAATTAAATCTGTTTATCATATAAAGCAATCGAGTCTCTTCAGAAGCCTGAAGATTCAAATGGATTTCTTTCACAATCTTTTTTTTAAGAAAGTTTTGGTAGAATGGACTTTCAATGTGTGGACCGAAATCTCTCTAGGGGCTAAAGCTGTCCCTTTAAAGATGACCTATTCTGTTCGACTGTCTTTAGTGTGTAATGTTGATGTTTGAGCATAAAAAATGTATGCAAAGTTACAAAGGAAGTTATTCTTTGCATCCGTGTCAATGTTTCTGAACTCCCTGAAACACATTGTAGTCCGGGAACGAACACGTCACAATATTCCTCATTTAAATAATTCCCGCACAAGGCATACGTTTATTAAAAGGGTGGGCCAGGTTGAGTTAGTTAATAGTGTGTAGAGTAAGAGACGGGACATTTTCCAAGCACACTCGAAGTGCTTGATCAATCACAACACTGGTCCAGCCGACCAATCAGAGCACATTGTGCTTTTCAGAAGGAGGGGCTTCACAGAGACAGGAACTAAACAGAGCATTACTGAGGTGATGCAACAATGTCAAATATGGGAAAATTGTGTTTTTTGAACTTTCAAGCAAAAACCTATTCTAGTAGAATCAGAATCAAGACATAATGGGTCATCTTTATGTTGGACTTTGTGTTTGTTCAGGGTTTACTTCAGGAACCGCTGGGTGAAGACGGTCCACCCAGTGGTGCAGCAGTACTGCCTGATCTCCGGAGCGTACTTCACCTTCCAGATGCCCACGCGACAGGATGTAGAGCGCCACCGTGTGGTTGTGGTCACACTCAGCACATCCCAGTACCTCTGCCAGCTTGACCTGGAGCCAGGTGAGAACACACACACACACACACACACACACACACACTGCAAATCTTTAGTGTTTCTTGCTTTCGTCCCTCATACTCTCTGCATCGCTTGCAGCTCGTTTTCATATCTGCACACATTTCTTAAAACAGAAAGACATAACAGAAGCGTGTCACAGCTGGACGTGGCTGCATTAAATCCCTCCTGCTGGAGCGACTCAGCGGGGCCCGCAACAGTTTATAAGGAGAGGCTAATTTCCTCCTATGTGTCTTCGGCGCAAAGGATCATCTGTTGCTAAGAGACCCGGCTCGCCTGTCTGACACACTCAGCATCATTAACACCCAATGCTATCATCTTTTTTTTCAGTTTCTTTTTCATTCGTCTTCCCTCTTTTCTTATCTATTCATTTGAAGTCATTACTGCTGATTTCTGGCATTGTGCTAATGTGTTTCGAGAGGTGGAAGTTTATTCCCTCCAGTGACACAAACATTTTTGGTTTGTGTATCTTATAGTCCAAATAAGCCTATTGAGATATATATATATATATATATTTGACTTCATAGGGAGGTTGATTTCAAATGTAAACCATCATTTCAGCCAAACAGCCCTTGGGGCCAATTAGATTGTCTTATACATCAACTAATTTTCCACAGTTTGTCATTAAATTAACACTCTGAACTATATTTAATCACCATTATATAGTAAAAGTAGTAAGTAGAGTAAAATATAGTAAAAGTGGTAAAATAGTTATCCGTTAATCTCACACATGCACGTCTGCACTAAAAAAACTATACATCTGTTCCCATGAGATGGCATGTGCACAACCTCTGCTGGATTCTTTTGTGTTAATGGCTGCGTGTGTGTGTGTGTGTGTGTGTGTGTGTGTGTGTGTGTGTGTGTGGCCTGGTAAACCCTACGTTATGGGGATAAAATGTCCCCACAAAGATGGCAATATCCGAAATCCTTGTCCTTGTGGGGACATTTTTGGTCCCAATGAGGAAAACATCTTATAATTCATACTAAGTGATGTTTTTTGAAAATGTAAAAATGCAGAATGTTTCCTGTGATGGGTAGGTTTAGGGGTAGTGTAGGGGGATAAAATGTACAGATTATACAGTATAAAAACCATTATGTCTGGTAAGTCCCCATAAAACATGAAAACCCAACGTGTGTGTTATCTATTATTAATGCCTTCTCCTGTGAAGCTCCATGTAATTAATATTTAATTCCTGTGTGCGTGTTTCCAAAGGGATCTTCACACACATCCTGTTGGACGAGGCAGCCCAAGCCATGGAGTGCGAGACCATCATGCCATTGGCGTTGGCCGCTAATAGCACCCGAGTCGTACTGGCAGGAGACCATATGCAGGTACCTGAGTGATGACATCAGCACTGAGTATGACAACATTGCAAAGGCGTTTTATGTGATTTTAAAAACAGGAAACCAGAGATTAGGTTTACTAAACTTTTTAATTTAACTTTTGGATTACTACAAATTTAATTTAGGCTTTAAATCGTAATCCAGAAAAAAAATTACATGGGGAAAAAATCCACAAAAATGTAAGTGGAAAGAACATAATCCAGAAATATTACATCGGAAAGAAAAGAATTTGGAAAAAAAAAAACATTTATAAGGACCCTACAATTACAGATTATATTTCATATTTGAAATCACCAATGAAATCTGACAACTGTCTCATGGAGATATATATAATTATTATTATTTTTTATTTTATTTTTTTTTAACACTCAAATCATGACAAAAAACAGCATTTTTCAGGCTTGAGCAGCCAATGTGCCGTCATAAGCATGCATCTCAGACATAGACTGTTTACAGGGATGCAAACAGCGTGCTTTTCGGGGCCTCACGCTTTTTTCACGTCAGTTTGGGTTGCACTTTCTCCCATTCATAAATAATAGGAGTGCACTCTCTTGGTGTATAAACAGGCTTTGACTGAGCTCACCCCAGAGATCAGGCCAGCAGGCTCTCTGTGCTGCTGTCACATCCTGTCTCTCCTCGCTGCTCTCATTCTGCAGACAGTGTCACGTCAGCATCTGACTCCGGCGCAGCCGGGGCCCGTGAAGAACCGCCTCAGCTCGAGTGGAACCAATGGGCCTCTAATTAAATGCCACTTAGATAGAAACCTCATCAGCCACCTTCACTTCCAGCTGCATTAAAAATTCATCTCATACCCCACCTGTACCTCCTCTCATGTGGCCTCAAATCTATTGGTTAGGAATGGACAGTCATTTCTTTAGTAGTTGTTGACCAGTAAGGGTGGCTGATATCTAGAGAACACAGTGATCGATTGTAGAATAGATGGACACAAAACAGAATGTTTATTTTTTAATTATTTCCTAAAACCAAAAATATATATTCTCTGAAGCATTGTTGTGGTTAGCCTAAACTAAAAACTACTTTTGAAAAAAAGACATGATAAAATACTACTAATAAAACTATAATAATAATAATAAATAGAATATAAAAATAGAAAATAAAGTAAAATGTACTTAAATGAAAATTAGAAATGTTTAAAAAAGTGTAAGTACTGAAATTGCTAAATCTAAAACTGAAATAAAAATTAATTAAAGCTATATAGCAATATTTAAAACAAGAAAAACGAATAAAAAGTACAACCCTAGCCCTAAGCACATAAAATTACTAAAACATAAAATTAAACGCATGCAAAATTAACACATGCAATTTACATTTTTTCCGTTTAACTTTTTTTCCGTCATTCTTTAGCAAGCGTTACATTTATATGATCACGCTCTTATTCATGCAGATGCATTTAAATCATTCAAGTGCAACAAGACACTGGCGCACGTATGTGAATCTCGTGCACACAGAAAGCCGCTTCAGACACGCGCTTGAACAGACAAAAACCACACACAATTTTGCCAAAAGTTGAGTGTCCTCGTAAGCACAGTCAATGAGTTAAATAAAGTCTTAAATAAACATAAAGATTTGTGAGAAAATAGGATGCGTGTCAGATCCGGGTCATGTGTGTCAGCTCTTAAAGTGACAGCAGCCTAGTAAACCTGTTGCCGTCTGTCATTAATGTTAATCAAAGAATAAAAGACACAGAGGAAATCACTCACTGCTCTTAACTGGATAACTTTTTGTAGCTTTGATTAAAAGATGTATCTGTATTTAATTTATAAATTATGCAGATTCAATTTCTGGATATTTCCTACCTGTTAGATCAAATATTTAAAATTTGTACACATCAAGATCACAAGAAAAGCCTTTTTATATCAGTTGTTGCCAACCATGTCAAAATGCAAAATACTCGCCAATACATCATTCTACGACTAGATTTAAGAAATAGTCAATCCAGAAATGAAAATCAAGACACATTACATCTGGCTTGAGGTTAGTGAACCCAAAGGCCGCTGATCTTGTGTGTGTATGTGTGTGTGTGTGTAGTGTAACGCATGTAAGCGTGACTCTGAGGTGTCCTGTCCCCTTGCAGCTCAGTCCGTTTGTGTACAGCGAATTTGCGCGGGAGAGGAATCTGCACGTGTCTCTGCTGGACCGGCTGTACGAGCATTACCCATCCGAGTACCCCTGCAGGATCATGCTGTGCGAAAACTACCGCTCCCATGAGGCAATCATCAAGTAGGTGTGAACTTTTTCACACCACTCTTCCTGAGGAGAGGCAGACATGCAAACACACAAAACATTAGGGCTGTGTTGTTGCCGAGATAATTACATACGTCAACAAGATTCTCTCTCTCACTGTTACATTTGTTTCTCTCCATTTCTGCTTCTGTCTTTCTCCATTTAACGTTTGGGTTGGTTTCTATTTAGATATATACACTGATCAGGTATAACATTATGACCACTGAGGTGAACTGAATAACACTGATTATTATATTAGGCAGCAAGTGAACATTTTGTTCTCAAAGTTGATGTGTTAGAAGCAGGAAAAATGGGCAAGCGTAAGGATTTGAGCAAGTTTGACAAGGGCCACATTGTGATGGCTAGACGACTGGGTCAGAGCATCTCCAAAACAGCAGCTCTTGTGGGGTGTTCCCGGTCTGCAGTGGTCAGCGTCTATTAAAAATGGACCATGGAAGCAACAGTGGTGAACCGGCGACAGGGTCATGGGCGGTCAAGGCTCATTGATGCACATGGGGAGTGAAGGCTGGCCCGTGTGGTCCGATCAAACAAACAAGCTACTGTAGCTCAAATTGCTCAAGAACTTAATGCTGGTTCTGATAGAAAGGTGTCAGAATACACAGTGCATCGCAGTTTGTTGCGTATGGGGCTTCATAGCCGCAGACCAGTAAGGGTGCCCATGCTGACCCCTGTCCACCGCCAAAATCAAACCTAAGCATTGTTGCAGACCATGTACACCCTTTCATGTAAACGGTATCCCCTGGTGGCTGTGGTCTCTTTCAGCAGGATAATGTGCCCTGCCACAAAGCAAAAATGGTTCAGAAATGGCTTGAGGAGCACAATGAGTTTGAGGTGTTGACTTGGCCTCCAAATTCCCCAGATCTCAATCCAGTCGAGCATCTGTGGGATGTGCTGAACAAACAAGTCCAATCCATGGAAACCCCACCTCACAACTTACAGGACTTAAAGGATCTGCTGCTAACATCTTGGTGCCAGATATCACAGCACACCTTCAGGGGTCTAGTGGAGGCTCGACGGGTCAGGGCTGTTTTGACAGCAAAAGGGGGTTAAACAAAAACGCAATGTTATGCCTGATCGGTGCATTATATGTATGATATAAATCAGAGGTTCTAATCTACTAGGACGTTAACTCATGTCAATTCTCATAAGGTCACAGACTGCAGGTATAAAGAAATGCTAAATTTAGATGTTAAAGAGCAACCAACCAAGTAGTCGTGCATGGTTGAGAGGGCAAAATATATCGACTCATCAACTTTTAAAATGGAGAAAATGCTTCCCATGTTTCTTGTTGATGTCCAAGGCCGTACATTTGTATTTGTGTATATTCATCAGTTAATGTGTTGAATCTAGACCAAGAATACATTAAATTAGCAAATTTGGTAATACCAAACACCAGAAATACTATATTGTCCTTTTAAATATATTCCACCCTGTCTCACAGGTTAGAGCATAGTGGAAATTTAAGGCTAAATTAGCTGGATTTTCTTGGCGATGTTATCAGGGGCTTTTGCACCGGGTAGTTATAAGAAATTAGTTATAGGAGCTAGCCACCAAAGCGGTTCCCTGAAAACTAAAAGTTCCCCTAGGACCATTTTCTAGAGCCACGTTTCCACCCCAGGAATTTTCCCCAGGACCTAGGGACTTTGAGGTAGTACTTGGTGTGTTTCGACCGCAGGGACCAGGGTCTAAATGAAGTTCCGGGCAAAAAGTCCCTGCTCGCAAAGTAGTATTTTTTTCAAAGTTCGGGAACTTTTGGGGGTGGGACTTGAACATGCTGATTGGTTGAGATCATGCAGCATTTTATTTCAACCACCATTTTTAAAAGTCTGTTGCGGTGTGTGCAGTGAGAGTTGTTCGCTATTCAAATCAACAATGGAGTTAAAAAAATACGACCGATGGACCGACGCCGATGTTCAGGCTTTATTAAGCTTATATGCGGAGGACAAGATTTGTCCTTGGAGCGTTCTCTGGTTGCATTTTCCCCACCAGTAGGAACTCGATGTGATGTAAGCCGCGCTTCTTGTTGTGACTTTTATTTTGATGGCGTGGTGGACATTTATTTTGAAGGCTCTGAGAACGCCAGAGCAGACAGTGCTCACATTCTCCATCTTCATTAGTGCACGATCTGTTTAACAGTCTTACCCTATACGATATAACTGTTATACAAAGGAAGTAGACTGTATATGAAAAAGTATTAGTGTTTGACGTATGGTTGATGCCCACTGTTGCTAGCTCAGCAGAAATCCATAATCATGTTTCACTTTGTCCCCTCAAAGTCGCGTTGAATTTTCTCCTTGTCGCAAAGGTTGAGAGGTCCATCTGTCACTGTTTTCCATGTTAGTAGAGTAGTTTCTGGAGTAAATATATAGGCTATATATGATCTGTGTGTGTGTACACAGCTTTTTAAAAATGGCAGGTGCTGGTGTTTCGCGTGCGTTCGACCAATCGGTGTACACTTACATCACTGGTAGTTCCTATTGTGCAGTAGACTGCTCTGAAGTAGAAGCTAAATTAGTTCCCCCAAAAGGAGTTCCCAGAACTAAAATCGTTCCTAGTTCATGCGGTGCGAACACGCCAAAATCCGGGTACTTCCGCCAATAGTTTTAGGAACTATAAAAAGGTTCCTCAGGTGCGAAAGCCCCTATTGTCAATAGCAAATCTGTATTTTAGTAGGTTTTAAAATTGGTTGACCATGAAAATTCACCCAAAAGGTCTGAATAATGTTTGTGTTGGAAGAAGCTGGATATGATAATAAAATATCATAAACTTGACAAATCTAAAGGAGTATTTCTCAGTTTAATTTCCCTTGTGAAAATTAGTACTTTTGACATTTATGACGAATATTCATTAAAGCAACAAATATCTGGGCACATGGGAAAAACGCACACCTTCTCTGATAGCAAAGCAATTAAAATGCCTTCAAATACAATAGTCTACTAGTAAAATTGCTTCTATTTATGTTTTTTATGTTGTTGTTTTTTTTGAAAATCACAAATGACATTATCAACATAATAAGAGTGAAGTGTTTAATGAATTCTAGTATTTTTTTTATGACCGCAACACTCAAGCTTCGTGAACTATAAAAAAAGTCAAAACTGATGATCATCTTAAGCTTCAGTGGAAACAAGAACATCTATTATCAATGTCACAAATGTGCTTATTTGAAGAAGCATATTTCTTATTCATTTCACGTAACTTTTATTGGTTTTTACTTTTTCTTTTGAAGTGCTAAGCTGTATTTCCATGTTTAAAATATACATTGAATAACAGATTTTCAGTGTGGACTTTGAATCCCACTGCTGTATTCTTTTATGTAAATATATCCAAACATAAAACATAACCCTCCTTGGGATCGGTTTCAATCCATGTTTTAAATATAAAATGAGACAGTTTTCCTCATGGACATACAAGGTATTGCATGCATAAATTGAGGTCTATAGCGACATACACGCACTCGGATGGTACAGTCAATGCCAAAAGTAACACACATGCTGTTAAGTCTCATCTGTGTGTTTTGAGATTGAAATCTGACAAAATAGAAAAAGCTGGTAGACAAAGATGGAACACCATGCGGGAGCCATGTTGACACCTGCGCTGAGGCTTTGTAAATTGAGTGCCAGTCTGTTTTGGATGTGTTCAGGCATTCGCTGATCGCCTGTTCCCGATGCCTCCCAGTGCTCTTCACTTTTGAGAAGTCAGAAATAATGACTAAAACATCCTTGATTGGAGAGCTTTGGTGTCAAATTGTTCATTTAAAATGGATACAAGTGTCTTCAACACTGAAATTTGCATGATTTTTATCTAATCATTTTGCATATAATCTGCATATATATTGTGCTGTTGAACATTTGAGTGAGTAATATCCAATTCAACCAATGCGTAATTGTGGCATATTTACAGTGTTAATAAACCCATTGCAATGATAAATAAATTTGTCAGCATTTGAAATCATTGTGTTTTTGCTTCATATTTGGAGTTTGAGGTCTTGATAGTTTAATGTGGAGCTGAATGGCTTTTTTAGCATAGTCTGTGCTGACTGTGTATTCTGGCTGACTGCAGCTATACGTCTGAGCTCTTCTACGAGGGCAAACTGATGGCCAGCGGGAAGCAGCCGCCCCATAAGGACTTCTACCCTTTGACCTTCTTCACTGCCCGCGGAGAAGACGTTCAAGAGAAGAACAGCACGGCTTACTACAACAACGCTGAGGTAACCCCAACATTATCTTTGACAAGTTTTATCCGTTACATATAGTTTTCACTGTGCCAGGTTTGGTGCGAACAGGCCTAATATCAGATTGACTAAATGTATGGGTGTATTGGACCGTTATCATTGAGAATCCATTGGGAATTCTCTGCCGTTTTTGTGCAGGTGTTTGAGATAGTTGAGCGGGTGGAGGAGATGAGGAAGAAGTGGCCGGTGGCCTGGGGGAAGCTGGACGAGGGGAGTATCGGTGTGGTCTCGCCCTACGCCGACCAGGTCTTCCGAATCAGAGCTGAACTCCGCAAAAAGAGGATGCCAGAGGTCAGCGTGGAGAGAGTGCTCAATGTCCAGGGTGAGTAAAAGATGCTCATAGCAGATCTAAAATGTATTTTAATATGTTCAAATGGCCCAAATTACATTGTTTCTTGGAGAAAATCATGGTAGCATGCAAGAGTTGCGACCAAAACTAGCTACTTTCAATGCTATTGCATGCTATTTAATAGTTTACAAGGTGATGGGGCATTAAGAGAATTGTTAAAACCTTAAAGTTCACCTATTATGCTTTTTTGATTTCACATTTCCTTTAGTGTATAATATAGCTATTTGTGCATGTAAACAATCTGCAAAGTTACAAAGCACAAAGTTCACGCCAAATGGAGCTTATCTTTTCAACAGAAAACACTTTCCTCAAACGCCTGGTTTGTAGTCCTGTAATTATTTCCACGAAATGCTGCTTTGGCTTGCCCTCAAACAAAGGTAGTTGTAAGGCCAGGAAGAGTTTCACTATGTTGAAGGGCAAAACAATGCAAGGGCAAAACATGATTACACAGACTTGAACTGCTACGGCAAAACGGTTACAGTAGTATTTACAGAGCCCTTAGCCTAATCAAAGGCTTTTTGAGGCAATTACATTTCTGACACGCTCTAAGCAGTTGACCAATCACAACAGGTGGGGGAAAGCTGTTCAATCAGAACAATCTGTCCTTTTTGAAAGGCATAAAGAAACGAAGGAGCCATTTACATGGCACCGTTTTTAACTAAAAACGGAAATCTTTTTATGAGTTTTGGCCATTCATTTACACGGTAATGACGTTTTGGGGGCCTGAAAAGGCAAAATTTTGAAAACAATGCCGTTAACGTTTCCATGTAAGCAACAAAAATGCGAAACTGTGAAAACAGTGACATCACACGCATGCATATTTAAGCCGCGGTCACACTAGGCTTTGAGCAATTTCGGTCGTGACATGTCATCATGCTCTGCAGTGTCTTTTTTTTAATAAACATAACAACATTGGCAGACATCGGTTTTCTACTGGTCACACATCTTCACGTGATCTGAATTTGCAGCTCAGAGTTCACCAAACTTGAACCTTGAACTCAGCATTGTAGGCATTCACAGACATTTTGAGCTCTTGAATGCAGCGATGTCGTCATTGCAACACCAGTGGGTGGGGCCAAAGTTGGGATGATGAAGTAGGCATTGATTTTCTTCTGCAGAGGAGGACTTTCAACGATCTGTCATAGGCACATTCCACAACGAGTCGTTCGCTGGGCTTGTTTACAATAAAAGCACAAACAAGAAAGTTTTCAGTTCTGAAACTTACACAATATTCTTATAGTATGATGACCTCTCTTATATGTCAAAAGCTCAAGGAAAAGTTGATTTCTCAATTCATGACCCCTTTAAAACAACAGCAAAAAAGACAACAATCGCAAACAGTGTAGTCGAGATTCTTGTTTGGATTTATTACAGTTCGTCACTAGAAGGTTTGCTTGCAGATTTAGTCACGGCACAAGCACAGGCGGCCTTGTGAAGGAACATAGAATGGCTGAATTACTCTTTCATATGAGCAGAATATTGCAGTGGAGATTGTTAAACTCCAACATACATTTTGGGAAGATTAAGTAAAACGCTGGGCAGAAAATGTATCCATTTTAAGAGAAAAGCTTGGGGGATTTAAACCCTTGACATCTGGCAACCCCAATCATAAGAGGCCAATGCAAGATAATGGAAGTGTCAAAAAAATAAATTAATAAAAAAATTTACAGCAGATGATTATCCTTAATAATCAAGAGAAGCAGAAATCATGATTAAAAATTATTAATCATGTGGACCTGATAGTTTACCGTCTTAAATTTATGTTTTCACCGACCAGTGAAAAAGAGTGCTTTCCCGGGGAAGGAAATATTTGATGCTACCTCACAAATTTGTCAATGTGAGGTATTTTCAGCATAATTAAGGTACCCAACTATTGGAACATCTTTTGCCTGTGCTGCATTCAAATGCTGCCCCCAGAAGATAACACTAGGTTTTAAACCAGACCCCATGTGTCAACCCAGAAGGATGACAGAGAGAGAAAGTTTACAAGACAGCAATTTAGCCTGCCAAATGTGTGTTTGGTGTCTGGGAAAAGAGCTGGTGTCCCACAGGTTTCATTTGAAAAGCCAGATTGGTTTGTGCATAATTTATGGCGTTTGCTTCAGCCTGTTGCATTGAAATCACCTTTTTAATGGATGGAGAAATTCCTGCAACTCAGGTGCTTGTTTGTCACAGAGATTCATCTTAAGTGATCATTACCCAATTCATGTTCTGCCTGGCTACCAATCTGAGCTGGGCACCAAAAAGAAGTCTGCAAGTTCTGTATTTGTATTCAATCGGTTGCTATAAGAGATCTTCTGTTATTATAGTGACATTCATTTCCTCTGAATGCCTCTATTGTATGTTCATTGGTTTCGAGTTTTCCAGGGTCAACATGAAATAAAATGTAAACCTATTTTCTTAAAGCAACTTCGTTCCAAGTTTTACTGTTGTAAGTTGTTCATTGGTGTACAACAGGGTTTCCTAAATGGCGGTTTATGATTGTGCTGGATTCGTCACTGGATTAGCGACTTTTCAAGATTTTTTATGGAAACTGAAAACAGCTTTATTGGGTATTTTGCTATATATTATATTAAAATACAGTAAGAGAGCACGGATTAGGAGAGAAAACATGTAAAGTGGCAACAGTCGGCACATCTACTGACATTTAGGCTCTGTTTACACCTGATATTAAAGGGTTAGTTCAACCAAAAATGAAAATTATCCCATGATTTACTCGCCCTCATGTCAGACGAATACAATTGGAGTTATATTTAAAAATGTCCTGGCTCTTCCAAGCATTATAATGGCAGTGAATGGTTGTTTAGTTTTTGAAGTCCATAAAAGTGCATCTATCCATCATAAAAGTAATCCACACAACTCCAGGGGGGTTAATAAAGGCCTTCTGAAGCGAAGTGATGCGTTTGTGTGAGAAAAATATCCATATTTAAAACTTTATAGACTAAAATAACTAACTTCCAGCGGACTGATTTATAGCGAAAGAGTAACCCATGAACCCTTGACACATGACATTGACGAACGCAGAAGCGCAGAGGATAGAGCAAAACAAAACACCAGTCATGAATTAGTCTAAAACGAGAATTTTTTTAAAGAGAAATGTCGGAGGATTTTGATATAAGAGAAGAGAGGGGCTTGAGTTTGTCCCTATCCGCGAGAGGCTTCAAAGATCCTCCTATACATCGCGGTAGAGGTTATGCTTTTGCTGTTGCGTACGGCTGTCCTCCGGATGTTAGTTATTTTAGTCTATAAAGTTTTAAATATGGATATTTTTCTTACACACACGCATCGCTTCGCTTCAGAAGATTGTGTACAAGGTGAAACAGAGGTGTGACGCAGCCTTGCGCACTTGCCAGACAGTCTCATGCTGATGTTTCTTTGCTGCTAAATTAACTGGAAATACTACATTTGGATTATCATAAACAAGGCTGGAAATTAACGGGGGCTTGGGGCAAAAATTAAATAATTTTTAGTAAATTCAAAAAGTAGCACAGTACCTGCGTGACTCGTCATAAACAGAGAGAAGTAGCTCCGGCTACAATATTCTTCCGCAACACGCATGCAGTTCAGTTTATTAAGCGCTGGACTAGACGGACTCCTGTTGCTCCGAGTATCGGCAGGATTACAAATGTGATGCTCATCTTGTACAAAAGTCCAATGAACAGGTTTATATCAAGTAACAACGTTTTAGCCACAGTACATCTATTTTTGCTCTATTTCGTGAAATTTGTGCGGATCTCCAAGCAACAGTGATTCCTGAATGAATCTGCGTTTTGAATGAATGACTCGCACATAAAGACTTGCCGCCACCTACTGGCGGATTTATTTTCATACTTACACTTTGCATAGACTTTTTTATATATATATCAAACTTTTAAAGTTTAATTTTTACATATTTCTAAATTCAAAAACTTATATTTAAAACATTCATACAACATGATTTACCCATGAGCTGCATTAAACAGATCTTTTGATGCTGATTTCATTTGATTGGTAACAGTCTGATTGTCTAATTGTTCTAACAATTAACTAGTAATTAACATTAAAAAAAAAAAAAATCTATTTTAATTCAAGAAATTCACAAAAGATGATGCATACATTTAATAATATTTAAGAAAATGCTATTGGTATACACTCACCTAAAGGATTATTAGGAACACCTGTTCAATTTCTCATTAATGCAATTATCTAATCAACCAATCACATGGTAGTTGCTTCAATGCATTTAGGGGTGTGGTCCTGGTTAAGACAATCTTCTGAACTCCAAACTGAATGTCAGAATGGGAAAGAAAGGTGATTTAAGCAATTTTGAGCGTGGCATGGTTGTTGGTGCCAGACGGGCCGGTCTGAGTATTTCACAATCTGCTCAGTTACTGGGATTTTCACGCACAACCATTTCTAGAGTTTACAAAGAATGGTGTGAAAAGGGAAAAACATCCAGTATGCAGCAGTCCTGTGGGCGAAAATGCCTTGTTGATGCTAGAGGTCAGAGGAGAATGGGCCGACTGATTCAAGCTGATAGAAGAGCAACTTTGACTGAAATACTCAGTAACCACTCGTTACAACTGAGGTATGCAGCAAAGCATTTGTGAAGCCACAACACGCACAACCTTGAGGCGGATGGGCTACAACAGCAGAAGACCCCACCGGGTACCACTCATCTCCACTACAAATAGGAAAAAGAGGCTACAGTTTGCACGAGCTCACCAAAATTGGACAGTTTAAGACTGGAAAAATGTTGCCTGGTCTGATGAGTCTCGATTTCTGTTGAGACGGGATTTAAAATTTGTCGGCTGGAGATCTAAGTTTGGTTTGATGATGAAAAACGTACCAAGCACAATGTTCTCTCACCATTCCTGATTTCTAACACGCACTCACAACGTTCGGCTGGGCTTGCGGCTGTCAGAGCAGAAACGGAAGCTTTTTCTGTGGTCTTCGGTGCGTTCATATGTAAATTGTGTGAGCTTATTTTGTCCATTAGATTGAAAGATCTGAAATAACCCATACATTTACTCTCCTTCCTCGAAGAACAGGACAGAAGTGGTTGAAAGTGGACAAAAGAGATGGATTAAAGTACCAGGTGTAAACGGCAATGTGTCTCCCTTGTCTACTTGTGATCCGATTGACCAGAACGCATCTTAATACCAGCTGTAAACAGGGCCTTAGTGACTTTTTGAGCAGGCTTCGGCTACTTTCCATTGAAAATAGCTGGCAACACTTAATGCAGGGGGTTCATAATCCTTGATCATGTAAAACTGCATGACAATTGCGACACAAATGGCTGTATTCAGTTCAATCGGCTCAGTTTCATGTTGACTTTTGATTGAATGTCTTTAGCTAGCATGATTAGCAACAGTATTGTTAAAGTATACTATATGTATCGCCTTCTCTCTATAGGTAAGCAGTTCCGGGTGCTGTTCCTGAGCACCGTCCGCACCCGTCACACCTGCAAACACAAGCAGACGGCCATCAAGAGGAAGGAGCAGCTGGTGGAGGACTCCACTGAAGACCTGGACTACGGCTTCCTGTCCAACTACAAGCTGCTGAACACCGCCATCACTCGAGCGCAGTCCCTGGTGGCCGTGGTGGGAGACCCCATCGCACTCTGCTCAGTGGGACGCTGCAGGTAATCGGACACTTTTTAAATGGCGTAACCACTTAGTTTGTTGAAGTTAAGGCCTGTTTGTTCATTTATTCTATTTACATTACTGGTCGAAAGTTTGGAATAATTTGGAAAAAAGTCTATTATGATCACTAGTAGGGCTGCACGATTAATCGAAATCGAACCGCAATTGCGATTTGGCTTATGTGCGATTATGAAAGCGTAAAGGTTAGTGAAGAGCGGCTCTGTGATCAGCAGTAAACGCTGCTCTGTCTGAAGCACTGTGAGTCACTTATAACGTGCTTTTGAAAAAAGCTCACTTCATATCGTCAGTCGAGTGTTTGATATTTTGTGAGCTGATGAGACAGACGATTGTGATAAAGTGATGAAATCTATTAGCACTGCATTATAATATACTTTATTATTATGAAAATACCCGAGAAGGCTTGAAGAACTCAAATACACCATATATTGTGTGTTTATTGTCTTCATGTTTAATCGAAGCATTTCTATCTTCTTTTTATTCAGCTACACAGCGCTAGCTTCACATTAAGGATTTCCTGAAAACATCATTATATCATTCCTCTCTGAGGCAAATGTGGCGTTTCTGCTCGATGGCGCCCTCTGGCCTCCAGTATGAATGAAACATGATTGTGTTTAGTGCCCAGCAGTGCTCACTCCATACTATTTTGGGTAAAAAATAGGAAAAATAATACTTCTCTAAATAAATTTATATGACAATCCATATCCAATCCATTTTTTTCCCCACAGTGGATGCATAAGAGGCTCATATTTCATATTAAAGACTTAGACTCACACTTAGATTTTGCATACCTCCTGACGAAAATTAAGAAATTGATATCACAGATTTTTATAATAATAATAAAATATTTTATAATAAATCCTTAGACATTTCTAGTGATTTTTAGTCATAGGCTGACTGCATGTTTAACAGGTAACCCTGCAGTTTTTTTGTAAAATAAGTTTTCTGTAAAATATTATTATTATTAGGATTATTATTAGGATTATATTGTTATATTTAAATACTATTTTTTATTTTTAATAATGAAAATGTTATTGTAAAAGTATTTCTTTAGTTAAATATATAAATATGTATTTATTTATTAGCAATAATAATCATAATAATTATTTTTAGTCATAATATATAAGCACAAAATGTGTGTGTGTGTGTGTGTGTATATATATGTATATACACTTTTCATTTAAAAAAAAATAATCGCATTTTAAATTGCAAATCACAATTTTAACTCGAGTCTTCAGTGTCACATGATCCTTCAAAAATCTAAATATTTATAATGGTTCTTGTTATAAAACAAGAGTTTTAGTTTTTGCTGCTTAATATTTTTGTGGAAACCCCTTTTTTCATGCTTTGAAATTTTCATGCTTTGAAATTTTCTCTACTGTCACTTTTGACCCATTTAATGCATCCTCTTCTCTCTGTATTAATTTTGTTAATTAAAAAAAAGCCAAACTTCTGAATGCTACACAGCTGTTTTCAACACTGATGATTTTAAATGTTTCTTGAGCATCAAATCCTCATATTAGAATGATTTCTGAAGGATCATGTGACACGACTGAAGTAATGATGCTGAAAATACAGCTTTGATCACAAGAATAAATTCCATTTTAAAATGTATCAAAATAGAAAAACGGTTATTTTAAATCATAATATTTTGCAATATTGCTGTTTTTGTTTAAATTTAGTCTTTGTGCGCATAAGAGACTTGCAAATCGTATTTATTCCGTTTATTCCGAACTTTTGACCAATAGCGCATTTTGTAAATGGTCAACAGGGTTTGTTTCTACAATAAAATAGTCAGCCTAACCTCTGGGGGGGAAATAAAAAAGATTGATTGCACAATCATCTGAATGTTTTGGGACTTTGTGTTTTGTGGGTAAGCCTGTTTGGATGTGTAAGCAGGGCAGACAGTGGCTCACTGCTGTCTGGTTATGGTGAGTACCTGTGTAGTCAGAGTCCTCAAAGGAAGAGCTGTCCCTCTGCCTTCCCATCATGCTATTCACTGTTGTCAGCTTGGACTAACACACTCCTCACACACGGACGCTTCAGACAGTGCGTCTACAGAAGGGATATCAAATCATTTGGCACCTCTTTTCAGGGTTCTGTTAGGAGGACGGTGTGAAGCCATGTTTGCCGTCCCAGCTTCAGTGCACTGCTGTTTGAGTGTATGGGTGTAGCTCTGTGTAACAACGTTTGTATGTTCCGGGAAGGAGGAGGCGGGAAACCGGCGAACATTTAAAACTTTAATCAAATAAATAAACAAAATGAAAGTCACCGCGGCAGCCCCTCACGGACGACTGCTGCGCACACACACAAAACCAAACGTAAACAAAAACACAACGTAAATCCAGGCCTGGTCCTCTCTCGTCTTGCACTGTCGTCGCTCCTCCTTTTATGCTCCCGTCACTCCTCCGTGAGACGAGACCGGTGTGGCGCACAGCTGGAGCTCATTAACGCTCGTCACCGGCCCGTTCTCACGGTCCCCCACCTCACCGCTCGCCACACTCTGCAACAGCTAATCGATAATGATAATCAACAAAGAATTTGATTTATCAATTAATCATATCGGTGTTCTGTGCACAGAAATGATCTGCCAGTCTCGTCACTTTACAGTAGTAAATAACGCATCTGTGGACAAAAGGTCACACAGCCCAACCCTAATTATGAGTAGGGCCCTATGATTTCTGTTTGACGGAATCGCAGAATCCAGTCATAAAAACGGAATTTACTGTATAATGTGGAATGTCATGGAACTTGGCAAATTTTAGATGAATACATCAAAAGTAGGGTTATAATAGATATTGTATAAAGATTAAATAATTAGATCGAATTTTAAAAGATTGATTAAAGTACTATTTTTTTTGCCTTCATTTGATTTACCGCCCTTTTTGGACGATTAATTTGCATTAAATCATGAATCCAGAAAAATTATAACACAACACAGTGATGTCATGTGAGGTCACACATGCAACATAATGAAGTCATGTGACAGCAATGTAACTACCATATCAACTACTGTTCCACATGATATTTATTTTTAAAGTGCCAATATTATGCTGTATTAAAGGTTCCTGATTTTGTTTTAGAGTCTCCTATAATAGTTTACATGCATCCAAGGTATAAAAAAAAAATATTAAAAAAACTTAAATTTTCTCCTAATATACATTGCAGCATCTGCTCTTTTCTCTCAGTGTCTGAAACAGTTTGATAAAGAATTCAGTTTCTCTGAATTCCTTCTTTCTGAGAGCGTCCTCTGTTCTGATTGGTCAGGTGGCCCAGTCTGTCGTGATTGGTCTACTCTGCTCTGATTGGTCAGATGGCCCAGTCTGTCGTGATTGGTGTACTCAGCTCTGATTGGTCAGATGGCCCAGTCTGTCGTGTTTGGTCTACTCTGCTCTGATTGGTCAGATGGCCCAGTCTGTCGTGATTGGTGTACTCTGCTCTGATTTGTCAGATAGCTGTCTGTTGTAATTGGTCTACTCTGCTCTGATTGGTCAGATGGCCCAGTCTGTTGTGATTGGTCTTCTCTGCTCTGATTGGTCAGATGGCCCAGTCTGTCGTGATTGGTCTACGCAGCTCTGTTTGGTCAGATGGCCCAGTCGGTTGGGATTGGTCTACTCAGCTCTTATTGGTCAGATGGCCCAGTCTGTCGTGATTGGTCTACTCTGCTCTGATTGGTCAGATGGCCCAGTCTGTCGTGATTGGTCTACTCTGCTCTGATTGGTCTACTCAGCTCTTATTGGTCAGATGGCCCAGTCTGTCGTGATTGGTCTACTCTGCTCTGATTGGTCAGATGGCCCAGTCTGTTGTGATTGGTCTTCTCTGCTCTGATTGGTCAGATGGCCCAGTCTGTCGTGATTGGTCTACTCTGCTCTGATTGGTCAGATGGCCCAGTCTGTCGTGATTGGTCTACTCTACTCTGATTGGTCAGATGGCCCAGTCTGTTGTGATTGGTCTACTCAGCTCTGATTGGTCAGATGGCCCAGTCTGTTGTGATTGGTCTACTCTGCTCTGATTGGTCAGATGGCCCAGTCTGTCGTGATTGGTCTACTCTGCTCTGATTGGTCAGATGGCCCAGTCTGTCATGATTGGTCTTCTCTGCTCTGATTGGTCAGATGGCCCAGTCTGTCGTGATTGGTCTACTCTGCTCTGATTGGTCAGATGGCCCAGTCTGTCGTGATTGGTCTACTCTGCTCTGATTGGTCAGATGGCCTAGTCTGTCGTGATTGGTCTACTCTGCTCTGATCATATCAGATCATCAGAATAAAAATGCTTTAAGTTTTATATTTTTTAATTATTATTTTTTAAATTTAAATGTAGCCCTAATTTCAAAGTAACATCACTGCATTCACTGATCTCTTGTGAGGAAAGTAACAATCCCCTCTGCCTGTGGCCTTTTGACCTCTTGTGTTTTAGCTTTTGTGACATGAATATGACCGTGTGTTTTGCTATCAGTCAGGGTTAGGCATTCTTGTATGTGTGTGTGTGTTTGTGTATGTTTATATGGGTGTGTTGACACTCCCTCAGAGATTTGTCACTTCGCTGGCAACCCTCGGCTCCTCCGGCTCTATCCTCCCTAGTTGCAGCTCCACTGTCGCCATGGAGACAGGCTCACATGAACCAATCGGTAGAGACCGGCCACAGTAAATGTCAAGCCGAAAGGCCTAGCAATTAAATCTGTCTGTGGTGAAGACTCTGTGCTGTCCATTCAGCAAGCTCAGAGCAGAGTTTAACAGACTTCAATAATCGAAGCATTAACCTCATGACATGACCTGTGATGACCAATCCAGCTAAAGTGTTATGTTAGTTTCAAAGATTCTTTATTTTTCCCATCTGAAATAAAGATTGTGTTGTTACCCCCCCCCCCCGTGACTGTGTTTAGTTAAACTCATTATATACTCCTGGAGAAAACATCCATTAACCTCTCAATATGAGTGATATTAAGGTTTAAACATGAAGTTATCTTACAATTAAATAAAGCCACTTCTCATAAAGAAACAAGAACGTGGTCTTCTTTTTAATTAATGATATGTATTCTTTCTAACAACTTGCATGCAGTCTTAATTTTTTTAAGGAGACATGTTTATTTATTTATTAAATTAAATTAATTAATAGGTTATTCAGTCAAGAGCATTGAGTGATTGTTTTATTAAAATTTTTTATTATGTTTTGTTGTTTGATTAACATGAATGACGGACAGCAGAAGATTTATTAGGCTGCTTTCACTTTAAGGCGAATGCATGGATCCAATACACTGATACACTTTTTTGATATTTACGTTCACTTAAAGGGGTCAATTATTTTTTTATACTGTTGTCTGAGGTCAACTTATGACGTTTGAGTGGTCATCATAATGAATAAGTAATAGGCTATTTTCTACCCTGGTTTTGAGACTTGGAAGTAAACGCCCACTGATATGATTGGATAAGCTTTGCATATTATAATGAGTTTCGGCTCCCCCGTGAGTACACGTGAGGAATTGTTTTGAAAGCGTGTGGGAAAATGGCAACCGGAATGATTCGCCCACAAAATGTCTTTTATCAAACAAACACAATGATTTATATCTCATCCACCCGCAATTAATTGGAATGTTATTTTTTATTACTTGGCCTGCCCGATTGGTGGATATAACCGCGAACCGTGCATTACGCTCACTGCAGAGTCAGACAAATCAGCATGATCAAAATTTGTACTTCTCCTTTAAATATCAAGTCAAGAGAGTGAACAATGCAATCAAGAAAGGAATGTTATTTCACCATTTAAGGTGGTGATATGTTTTGGTAGCCTGTCTGGAAAACACTTGCGCCCGTTTGCGAGCCCATGTCAGAGTCTGATCCCGAATCGCAGCACAATGAACCAACACCACCTCAAATAAAGGATTCTCCAGCCTGTGACAGCGTGCTAAGTTATGTTCAGTTAGACACGTACACATAATCAATAGATATCAAATGATCTGTAACAATGCAATACTATCACATTACTCACATTACTCACATTAGTGTGTTGCTTCATTTATTCATGTAATCTCATCCTGTCTGCAAATCCAGTCTCAACGAATCCGTGGTGAAATCTCCCCCACGTGAGCTGGATCTTCATAAAAAAAAAACACATTTATAATATTGGAATCCGAAGGAAGCTTATGCAGCATGTTTATTGCTTGGAAGTTCGATCCGGGGGGTGAGCGAGCAGTGGGCAGTTACAATTCGCAACCTCACCAATTAAAAAAAAAAAAAAAACGGTAGCGCTTTACAATAACAATTGATTTTTAAAAAATGTATTAAATGTCAAAATTAACATTTAACAAAGATGGTTAATTGCTGTAAAAGTGTTGTTCAGTTAGTTCACCTTAACTAATGTAGTTCATGCTGACAAATGAAATCTTATTGTAAAGTGATACCAAAAACGTATTATCTTTTTATAACATTTTTTTTTTTTTTCAGTACAGGAATAAAAACTACAAAAAATTCCATTATGATAATGATAATTTGGAGGTCAAATGTGCTTAATTCTCGTGAAAATGTCACAATAGGAAGATCTTTATAGTTAAAAAAAAATATAGGCTTCATTTTATTTAGCAAATATAGTTTCTTCTTTGTTTTATTTCATTTGTTTATTTTCTGTCCCAAACAGTTTCTTGACAGGTGAGATTCCCTTATACACCTATGACGGCAAATATTTGTTTGCTGCAGTTCTAGCTGGCTGTTGTATGACAAATCCACTGTCTACAAGCTGTTTTGCATCTAATTCAGTCTGTCACTTTACGTTCAACTTGTCAACTCCTCATCAAGCTCCTGATTAGTTCAATCAGTTCCGCTTCCTCAAGGCCTCATCATATTATCTGAAATGAGTTCTGCTGTCGGTGGAGGAGGGGGGCACAAACTATTGCTTGCGGAGTTGCTGTGTATTGCAAACACTAATTCAACTTGAAGTCTCAAACTGTCTGGTGCTGATATTGCCGGTGTTGTTGTGTGACATTGGAAGATGTGAAAGTGTGTAGCATTGCTGAGATCAAGACAGATTTCCCATCAGGAGTATATTCTGATCTCTGTTTGGGTTGATTTCTTAGAGGTTTATGCAGCAAACTGACAGCAGAGGTGTCAAGTTAAACTTTATTCAAAATTAATACTAGTCATCAGTTAGGGTGCTTTAAAGATTAAGTAATAATTAGGGTTAGGTATAGTTTCAATTTGAACAATTCTGATTCTGCTTATCGATTCCTAATTTCGATTTCAATAAGGTAAAAAAAAAAAAGCAGCTAGAAATCATTAACATTTATTTCTAAGTCTTATTTCAAAACGTTTCATTGTGGCTGAGTACCATGAACAAAAATCAACAGGATAAATAACACTTATACAAGACTAATATAAATGTCAAGCTTTATTAAAGACAAGTAAACACTCAGTAATTAAAAAAGAGCAAATAAAAAAATAGCAATCGCACAAATAAATACAACTGAACAAAGATATGATTTGAAATAGTGGTAGGTTTTTGGGTACAGAAAAATAATTTGATCAAATGTAAAATAACTGCACTATATGCATAAAATGTACATTACAAATATATTTACAAAAGTTATTCAGTCAAGAACAGCTCTGTCTTTTGTTGTTTGATTAATGTTTTTATAGAGACGGTAGCAGGAATATTAGGCTGCTGTCACTTTAAGAGCTGCATGGATCCAGTATACTGTTACACATGCTTACTGTTTTTCGTTTACTGGAGACATAACCGTCTGTGTTTTTGAGGACATTTTGACATATTTTGTGTGTCCTTTGTCCTTTCAACTTCAAGTGCAAAAACAAGAGGAAGAGAACTCAGTTCAGTATTGATTTTTAGGGCTGGGTAAAAACAACATAGATTTCTCGTTTTTGAATCGAATCTCAATTTACGAACCAATATCGATTCTTAAATCCCAAGAATCGATTAGTTTATCCTGTTTTCAGTTGATGAATGAACGGAACATTGTAGTGCCTCCCATCCAATAAATCGCAATAATCGTTGTGCTTTGTTACTATTGATATGAAATAAAGTCTCAGATTTCAAATGACATCCATTTTATTACGAAATTTAAAAACACAAATACCGTTTTGGCACTGTGGTGTGAGATCGCTCTGGCGCAGCTCAGCTCAAGAGAAGCGGCACGTGAACTCATCCGCTTTAATACCAGTTACAGTGCCAAATAAACATGAATGAGCGTCTGAAAGTGTGTTAAAAGAGAGATTACAACTTAGCGAAATCATGTCACATAGAATCGCTCAATCAGTGTTTCAACCGTGGGAAGACGTCAGTAAAACAGCTTGTGAAACATTTACCTCAGAAAAACCAGATCCAGTGTCCATAACCTCGTTAGTCAGCTAGAAAAATTTACTGTAGAGAGGAGCATTTTGATAAATATATGCACCATATCACTTATTCATTATAATTTTAAAAAAAATATTTAATGCTTGTTTGAATAACTTTGGCATGTTTTTATGACAGCCACCATTTAAATGTTTATATTTTATATAACTTTATTATTATATAAAAAAAAGTTTAATTTAAGTGTTTGTATACAAATCAGATTTTTACCTTCAATATTATAGTAGGCTAATTTAGCCTAGAAGTCTGCTACAACTGACTCCCATAGTTTACATAATTAGTTAACAGATGTTATCAATGTATGTATTTTACCTCCTATATATACAAAATAATTGAAATGGAATAGAATTGTGAAATTTGTGTCAATACCCAGCCCTAGTAATAATGCACCAAAAGTGGCGCTCAACGTGGGGCTTCATCGGGTTTATGATGCTTTTGTCTGTTATCCTGCTTATCTAGCAGCTTAACATATCATCTACAGATGTGGTGAATAACTTTGATTTCTTTACCAAGCACAAAACAGAGCCATGATCATCTTCATCGACTGTATGAGACCCAATTCAATGTGTTGTGAGTGTAAATCATGTCTTCAAGTGACCCTGTTGAGTTAAAAATGTGGCAAAGATGCTTTAATATTGCTAGTATTTTGCCATTTTGAGGTATTGTAATTGGCTGATAACCAGTTCAGCAGATTACAAAAATGAGTTCCAAAATCCATCTTTTGGTTAAATTGATTAAATATCATGAAATGTACATATCATAGACTGTCCTTAAATAATGTTTTATTTATATTATGACCCATTGTTATATTGGCTCCAGCTAAATCTGATGTAAGTCTTTCTTAAACTTGAAAGCGTGAGGTCTTGAATCCACATTTCAGAAATGTTGAATCATATTCACAGGCAATACATTTCACCTCCTCACGGCTCCCTCTAAAAAAACACTAGAATTACCACGGCCTTGCATTCAAATCGGTCGACCACTATCTGTCTTTACCGTGACACAAGCATCCAAACCTGTGCTATATCTCTAAGCATCTTTTCAACCTTAAACTGACCAAATTCTTACAGCTTAAAATGTTACAAGATCTCTCATCTGCCGCTTTCAGAGGCAGGAGTGACCAGCTGCAAAATTACACGGTGACGCATCGAATTTCTTCAGCTCTGAGTCACATTGGAGGTCTGAGATTGCTGTCGCTGGCGGCAGGATTGTGAATTCCCCCGTCTGAGGTGAAATATGGCTATTAGAGAGAGAATCAGTCATATTTTTGCCTTCCATGTGTCAGTGTGGCTTTACCAGTCACCCGTGACATCAGATTTGCTTCTTACATTGTGTGTTACCCTGCTTGTGTGATTTTGATTCATTTGTAACTCAATAAGTTGATGTGCAGTGGTGCACAAACTATTGTTTTCACTCTTGGCAGAGTCACTAACTCCAGTCTGAATATGAGCATCGTCTCATTTTGTTTTCCAAGAGTTCCAGTTGTGTGCCTTGTTTTACATACTGGATTACTAATGAATCTTTATTTATGCAGTAGTTGTAATCCATTTATTCACTTTTTTAGCATGGACCTGAAACTGAAACATCCAACTTAAACTGTCATAAATATTTAATGCTTTGGAGCACAGACTTGAGTTTGGTCCCTTTTTAAAGAAAATAATTTTAAAAAAAGTATTTTCCAGAACATGTTTTACTCTAAAACTGTGAGAAAACCATAGCCATAAATCTAAACAAGCTGTGTTGCAAATGAGGTTGATATCTCAAAAAATTTGCTCTCAGTAAGAATTTGTGCGCAGTACCAAACGTTTCCACTAGATGAAATTCCTTTTCAAATCATTTGTGTGTGTGTGTGTGTGTTCACATAGCAAGTGCCAAAACCTTTACAAAGTTTTGTACCATTCCGATGAAGTAAAAAAATATATCTTAAAAAACCCCCCACAAAAATGTTCAGTCAGAAATGACCAAACAGCACCAGAGTGTTAAAGGGGAAAAATATCTCTTCCAACTAATGCTCTCAACTATATAGGGAACCCTCTCATTTGGTACATTACTATAATATTATAGGTTAAAACAATAGAGGCCAAAGTATTATATTCAACTGCTATTTGTTTTCAGATAAAATAATTACTCTCAAATAAAAACGGAAATGTTTGTATGCAACTCAGTTGAACATAAGGTAGTTTTCATAAACAATTGTCATCATGACAAGCTGATAAGCTGTTTTATTGACATCTTTGAAACACTAATTGAGCGATTACATAATTAATTTGGTAAGTTGTACTCTATCTTTCAACACACCTTTTGAGGTTCATGCATGTTATAACTCATCTTAGGGTGGGTTGCACCAACAAGGATTAAATTAAACTCAGTTTAGGGCTAATCTAGGATTTGTTGATCTAGGCTTTATTTTAAATCCAGTTGTGTTGCACCACTTAATTTTAAACCCAGATTAACAAATCAGGCATTAGAATTTAACCTGCGATTAAAACCTCCATTTACGATTAATTTTCGCCGCCATGATGGATTCGCCAATGCCGGCAACAATACTAATATTCAATTTCCTTCTTTATTGACCACTAGAAACTCTCTCTCTCTCCCTCTGACATAAGTAGCTCTTGCCGATAAAGTAAATAAACTTGTCAAATGTCAGCTGTCTTTATAAAGCGTTGCGTAGAGAGACCGTTACTGATCAAGCAGGCAGTGAAAACACTGCGGCAGCGCGTGCGGATTTCATAAGCCTGGAAATTTATTTATAGTATTAATTAATGCAGTATATTGTGGCAGCGTAACTTATGACAAAATACTGTCATGATTGGTGGAGTGACTATCTTATCATCAGTTAAATGCTAAATATACTGATACTCCTCTCTTCTTTTTTTTGTCCGACACCGAGGTGCACAGAGATTAGTGACGGATCTGCATCCCGGACTCGATAGCAGGCGTAAACTCATGGGCCGCCACGACCCTCACACTCTGACGGCTCAATTCGCTTTATTTTTCATTTTTACTAATAATAAACACCTCTCTGAGACCTGACGACACACCCACTGTATCTATCTCTGTTCAATCATCTGTATATTTTAATTGTAGGTGCACTTTATTTTATTTAAACCTCCACACATGTAAGTTTAAAATTAATCCATAATTGAGATTTAAATCTTAGTTTAAAGTTATGGAGCAACAGGATTAAAGTTAATCTACTTTAAATATAAATTAAATCCAGGATCAATATGATGGTTTAAATGTAAACCTGCTTCTTTTTAAACAAGGTTTAAAGTTTGGTGCAACAGAATTATTAGATAAAACTTGATTTAATCTAGATTTAAGATTAATCCTGGTTGTTGCAACCCACCCTTAGAGTGTAAGAAAAGACTCTGTCACGTCACATTTAAGAGCATCAAACGCCATTTATTGTTGCCATTTATTTTTAATAAAATGGACCGAATTTGAAAGCTGAGACTTTGTTTCTTATCAGAAGTGACAAGCACAAAGCTCTTTCCGATTATTGGATGGAAAACGCACTACAAATACTGTGTGGTTTAGGGAAGCACCACAGACCTGGCAACCCTGGCTTGAACTACGGGCGATTCATAGGGTCAAATAGAGCCTGTTTTAATGTTGCTAATTTTTTAAAACTGTTAATACGTTATTGTCGCGTTAACTTTGACAGCCCTGCATTCTGACACATTTTTCCACCCCCTTTTTATTGACAGGATATAATCGTCCCTGATCATCAGCTGTCATGGCTGATCGTGAAAATTCTTGCTTTTAATGGCCGATACCGATTATTGGCTGATACATCGGTGCATCCCTAGTAACTAGCTAAAAGTAGTGATGCTACTAACTACTAACTGTTTTCAAAATGCTATCGTTTTTCCAGCAACGAGCTAGGCTACAAGCAAATATCAGCAAACAAAAAAACTGTTTCATAGTCGATGCTTAAGCTAGTCCCAGACTAAAATGCAAGTTTAAACGGTTTTAACTGAAAGCAACTTTCACTGACCCACTTTATATTAGGTGGCCTTAAACACTATGTACTAACATTTAAATGAATCATTTGATACAATGCACTTATTGTGTACAGCCATGTTTTTACATTGTACTTAAATAAAAAAAAAAACCTGCATGTAATTACATCTGTAATTACTTTCTGTAATTTCATTTCAAATTACACTGTTGACCCTTCACTTACACCTAACCCTACACTTAAACTTACCCATACCAACACACATTTCCCTAACTTTACCCGTATCCCCCCTCAATATCAGCAAAAGTGTTTTGGAATACAATATGAACACAATAAGTACATTGTAATGTTTTGATGCAAGTACATAGTAGTTAAGGCCACCTAATATAAAGTGGGACCACTTGCACTGATATATCTTAAAATATGTCAGTGGCATTGTTTTTTTTCTAAGCTACTTAAATGTTCTAATTGATCTAAGATCTAATCCTGGCTTAATCCAAGCCCTGTCTGAAACCAGGCCTACATCTTTGGTTTAAAAGTCATGTGCACACAGTCTTAAATGGGGCTGTCACGATTATGAAATTTGGCTGACGATTAATTGTCTAAAAAATAATTGCGGTTATGCCGATTAATTGTCTGTTTTAGGGCTTTGTCATACAGTTTTGTGTGCTTCATCATTCATTAAATAATTGAGATGAATTTAATCGTATGTGATCTTATCATTTTGCAACAAAAGATAACCGTGAACACCTTTAAATATTAAAGTAATTTATTCAATTCAGTAAATAACTGAAAAATCACAACAAACTGGCCAATCACAGAAAAGGCCATAAATGTACCATTCATATACATATGAACTACTGGTCACTTTTTTGTTAAACAAAATCCAGAATCCACTAAATACACACTACTTCATTATAGAGAAAAACAACAAATTAATAAAAAATATATAATCGTAAGCTTATATGAAAATTATTAATCTAAGCGAGTGCATAATTCAGCAGCAAAAAGTAATTCTTGAAAAAATCTTTGCAATTTATAAAATCTAAACATGTTAATAAAAACAAATGACATGCATGTATAGATACATTTATTCAACAATTTTTATATTTATATATGAATGTAAAGAATATATACACAAATAATATAAGAATAAAAGGTGCTTCTTTTAAATGTATTGTGCAGCTTTTTAATGGGGCAACAAGATATGATAGAAAATAAGCTTTTAATAATCTTTCAGTGCACAAAACCATGATAATATGACACGTTTCAAAACAGCGGCCGGGGGTAAAATCTGCATATTTTTTTGGTGCAGTTCCCCTGCTAAAATTTACATTTCCAGGGCTAAATATCACATTGTTGGGGTCGCTTCAACCAGGGGACATGAAAAACAGCCGGCGGCAACAGTGTTAAAGTAGTCCAATTTGTGGGAAAACCACCGACTTTGTGACAACAAAGTTTCTGTGAACTTTTAACAATGTAAATATTCTTCTGTCCCTCATATTAACCTATGGAATGGCTGATGACTTTGAATATATTGGTGCTTGTCTATTTATTTTGGTCTATGACTTGTGCCATATAAAAGCGATCAGACAGTTATCTAATGATCTCGACAGGCCTAGTCTTAAAACTGAGTGAGCTTAAGAAATAATCTAATGCTTTCTTAAACTGTTCTTTCTTTCTGTGGAATTGGTAAGTCCAATTCATTCTAGTGATTGAGTTTTCAGACAATTGATGTAAATGAACCCATTTTAAAAAATGATTTCAGCGTTAATAAACAAAATATTAAATATTTAGTGCAAGTTAGCGGTTCAAATTTCCTAATTGAGATGTTCATCCATTGCTAGAAAACAAAATGTGGCTCTGATTAAATTATATATTATATCATAAGATATTGCCTCCTCAAATAGCTTCAATGTATTAAACTACATTTGCTTGTATCGATAACTACTTTTTAACTGCAGTTTAACTACTTTAAATGATGAGTAGCTTGTAGTATCTCAAACATTTGGTAATGCTGTAATTAAAACCCACTGAAAATCTCCCCGTTTCCCCTCTTGCTCTCCATCCCACTTCATATAATCATCCTCTACTGACAGCCATTGGGCATAACTAATGTAGTTATGGGCAGCTGTGTTGGTGTTAGAAAGTGTTGTATGTTTATGAGTGTTTCTGATTCACTGTATTTGTCACAGGCAGTATTGTTTTTTGACTGTTATTTTGGAGCTTGGGTTTAATTTAGATTTTAATTGTTCTATACTAAATAGTCACGAATAATGTGAAAAGGTTATGGTCATGCAGAAGCAGAGCATTGTTATGACACTCAGCATGTTTTCATTTTAGATGGATGTGCACAATAGGGCTGCACGATATTGGAAAAAAACTGACATTGCGATATTTAGTTTGTCTGTGATGTATATTGCAATTTGAAAATTTCACCAGATGATTTGAATAGCTCTATTTGTAAAGAATGAATCATTCTAGAATAATTGGGGCGATTTTGTAGGGCAGTGCATCTGCACAGAAAATAATAAACAAATTACAAGCATAGGTAATTAAAATAGAACAAAGACACAAATGAAATGAACAGTGCTTTATGTATGTGTTTACGAGGATACTCACCGAGAATAATTGTGATTTTAATTTTGTTTGTATGTGTCCTTTCAAGCACAAATACAATTTCGTGTCCGTGTACTGTCTGTGTGCACAAAAACGGGTGTTTTTTGGTTAAATAGGTGCAAGGGGAACCAATCACAATTCAGTGTGTAAATAATATAATGGCCTTGTCAGTGGGATTTTGTGTAAACCTAGTAATGAATGTCAATGGGGAAATTATCATTTTAAATGAATTGAATTTTACCTTGGAATCTGTGTAGATAAGCAATGCATTTCACATTTCACAGGAATTGATTTGGAATTTGAATTGGAATAATATTGCAGTTTAAATACGTTTAACACATGCAATATATTCTGGAAAATGAAATGTTCTTCCACCCTGGTCAACAAGATACTTTATTTTATATAATAAAATACACTCACCTAAAGGATTATTAGGAACACCATACTAATACTGTGTTTGACCCCCTTTCGCCTTCAGAACTGCCTTAATTCTACGTGGCATTGATTCAACAAGGCGCTGAAAGCATTCTTTAGAAATGTTGGCCCATATTGATAGGATAGCATCTTGCAGTTGATGGAGATTTGTGGGATGCACATCCAGGGCACGAAGCTCCCGTTCCACCACATCCCAAAGATGCTCTATTGGGTTGAGATCTGGTGACTGTGGGGGCCATTTTAGTACAGTGAACTCATTGTCATGTTCAAGAAACCAATTTGAAATGATTCGAGCTTTGTGACATGGTGCATTATCCTGCTGGAAGTAGCCATCAGAGGATGGGTACATGGTGGTCATAAAGGGATGGACATGGTCAGAAACAATGCTCAGGTAGGCCGTGGCATTTAAACGATGCCCAATTGGCACTAAGGGGCCTAAAGTGTGCCAAGAAAACATCCCCCACACCATTACACCACCACCACCAGCCTGCACAGTGGTAACAAGGCATGATGGATCCATGTTCTCATTCTGTTTACGCCAAATTTTGACTCTACCATCTGAATGTCTCAAAAGAAATCGAGACTCATCAGACCAGGCAACATTTTTCCAGTCTTCAACTGTCCAATTTTGGTGAGCTTGTGCAAATTGTAGCCTCTTTTTCCTATTTGTAGTGGAGATGAGTGGTACCCGGTGGGGTCTTCTGCTGTTGTAGCCCATCCGCCTCAAGGTTGTGCGTGTTGTGGCTTCACAAATGCTTTGCTGCATACCTCGGTTGTAACGAGTGGTTATTTCAGTCAAAGTTGCTCTTCTATCAGCTTGAATCAGTCGGCCCATTCTCCTCTGACCTCTAGCATCAACAAGGCATTTTCGCCCACAGGACTGCCGCATACTGGATGTTTTTCCCTTTTCACACCATTCTTTGTAAACTCTAGAAATGGTTGTGCGTGAAAATCCCAGTAACTACCATAATATGTTTGCGGAAATTTAGGAAACATGCCAAGTTCACATACTTGTTTCTCTGAAAAACAATGCTACAGCCAGTTATTCTACTTTGAAACATGGGTTCCGTGTCGGAATGTTTTTCTATTGGTCTGTGTGATCCTGCCCATTGCCAGTTTACCCAATAGTATTTTGACACCCTGGGTTGCCAGTTGGTGGAAAACGCAGCGTATTGCAGCCACAGAATCCAGCAACCAAACTGGGCCATAGATCGCAGATTCAACCCGTCCTTAAAAGCCTCAGCATCTATCTAAAAATCTCTATGAACTGTAGCATATCAAAACGTAGATATATCAACTCATCAGCTTAGTGTGAGTCTCCTCGTCTTCCATTGTCAATTGCACGTGCTCCTGTTTCGTAACTCAGTCTGGCAACCCGTGTGAGTATCGAGTCTGAGGAGTGGGGTGTGGGAAACTACTTTCTCTAATCTTTTTAATTTGACTGCAGTACCAATTTCAAACACTAGCTGTCAATATTACATACGGCACCTTTAAGATCTACTACACTTTATTTTGATGCTCCCCAACAGAAATTCTACTGACTGAGTAACTTTGCAACTACATGTCAACGTATTCTTCTAACTCTAACACCTAACCCAACAGTCTACTAATAGAAGTTAGTTGACATGTCAATGCATTAGTATGTCAGTACTAGCAGAACGTTTGAGAACTTCCTCTGTAGCTTGAACCATTTTGTTTTTTCTTTTGTGCTGTTGGTGCATGTACAGTGAGGGACATCAGATCTCAGTCCTGTTTAATGATGTAGTGCTGACTTCACTCAAAATCTCTGCATCTGTTTGGTCCTTCACAGAAAGTTCTGGGAGACCTTCATCTCCATCTGTCATGAGAACCACAGTCTCCACGGCATCAGCTTCGAACAGATTAAGATCCAGCTGGAGGCCCTGGAGCTGAAAAAGACCTATGTACTCAACCCGCTGGCCCCAGAGTTCATCCCTCGTGCCCTGCGCTCACAACATCCCCAGGGTCCCGGCAAGCACCAGCACTCCCCACCCAAGGTACAGGAAAATCCAGGAAAAAAAAATGCCGACATTTTGTAGCAGTAGCTGTTTTGCCTTTGATTTGATTTTGTTCCTCTTCCATTTCACACAATGGATGCCACCATTGGGCTTTTTCAGGCTTTTTTTTAGCCATTTCAGGCCTCCTCACAATACAAGAAACTCCTGCCAAATGGGCCAATTTTATAACTCCGTTCATCTCTCATGAATGGAAAGAAGGACGCGACAGTCACAACGTCTGCTCGGATACGATCAGTGGCGTCCACGGCGGAGGGTTTGATATGACGTGCTGTGATGTGAAGTCATTCACAATCTCCCCCGCTGACATTAATAAAAGGGTTTGGTTCTGCTGAGCATCCGTCTAAATTCAAGTGAGCTCTCGCACCCTCAAAACGAATAATATGCCAATCAATCCCCAGCTCTAAGGGGAGGAAGGTAAACATGCCAGAATAGATGGTGTGAGGAGACTTCCTCTTCCCCCCTTTTTCCTGTAGCTCAAATTTGTGTCTGTTTCTCTTCACCCCCTTCGTTTTTCATTTGCTCCATCATTCTGACTAGTTAAAGAGGAGTATTTGTTCTGCTCTACTTACTGGCTTCAGAGTGCGAGTGTCCTATTGGTGAATCTCACGAAACCTGTCCAGCCAGACACGTGTGTGTGTGTGTGTGTGTGTGTAATGGCTATTTTTGAACTTATGAATAAGTGTCAATGGAGAGAAACGGTGAGTCAAAGTGTTCGTCCTGACCAACCAATTTCTGACCCCCAGAATTGTCTGATCGATGACGAATGTGGGAGTGTTCAACCACCATTACCGCTATTACTTTGACACAAAATATACAATCTTATGTTTTTGCTTACTAATTTCCCATTTTCCCAGCCTGTATCCTTATCACAGTAATAGCGATGTCACCATATCATAGTTAAGACCAAGTGGTCATGTTTACAGAAAGCACAGATGTTCATGGAGTTCTTACTAGCCAGAGCATTCAAGTTGTTTACAGAGCACAAGGCACTTTCTGTTTGAGGCGATTTGTTTCAATGATCAGCCCCACTTTGCCATGGTGACGGCCTGTTTTGAAAGCTATAGCAGCCATAACTAAAAAGCTTAAATGGAAAAGATTGGTAAGAGAAACAATATAAATCTCAGTTCAGAATAAGCCCATGCGTGGGACTGGGAACCCCATTTTCAACCAAATAACCGCCATGTTATGGTTATCGCTGATGTATCTTGATTGGAGTGTGGAAATTATAGACATCCCCATTGATTTCGTCCATCTCAACAGGTGCATCCCAATTTCAGTGCTGTAATTTCACAAGCTTTGTACGGAGTAGCTCATCACATGCTATTGAAATAACTAGCGTGATTGGTGGTTCCTGCAAACGTGCTTTAACCAGGAGCTTTTTTTCTTGAACATTGCAGTGCTGTAATTCAGGCACCAAGAACAAGAGTTTGTTCCACTCAATTCACCGATTATCTTTCCAGTTAGTGCTCTGTTTTTCTTGGAAATCATCTGTGTACGCTCCAATCCACCCCCTTAAACCGCCTCTGCCCTCATTTTACTGAAACTCCACCCACGTGGAACCAACTCCCCATGACTCTCGTATCAGGAACATCTCAGACGAGATTTGCCTGACCATGTGGAAGTAAACTGGTGTACGCGTTTTGACAAATCAGTGCTGCCTCACGGCGATGCTCGGGTGCAGGGTGACAGTAGGCACAGAAAGGGGAAGCACGGCCACCTGACCCTGTGACTATTGTTAGCACACGGGATAAGACCCCTTTCCCCTCACTTTGCCCACACATTCCCCTTCATCCTCTAGCACTGAATCACTCAAACCTTCCTCTTCTCCACAGGCGAAAGGACAGCTGGCCAATCACACTGAACCCTTCCCTCCTGAAGGCTTTGGTAAGTCTCTCACTTTGACCTCTTGTTCTTGAAGGTTTGAACATTTTCCACACATTTTCAAGGCACCACTTAATTGGGTGAATGTGTTCTCATTACATGTTCTCTAGCTCTGAAGTGCTACAGCGTACGGTTGTCACAATACCATAATCATATCAATACATGTCAATTTGTGTGCAATTATATATTTGCAAACACATTTGTTGTTGGTAACAAGTAAACCACACCCAAAGGGACATTATTACATAAATACTACCAAGATTCAATACATCTAGTTAATTATATAAAAAATTATTAGTTCAAATAATAGTTGTAGTGAGTATTTAAATGTATACATATTTTAAATTGTGTGTATACTAGGGGTGACCCCGACTAAGAATTTACATAGTCGAATCAGAATTGTCAAGTCTTGCCTATAGTCGAATCGTGTGTGTGGGGGAGATACTCACCTAAAGGATTATTAGGAACACCATACTAATACTGTGTTTGACCCCCTTTCGCCTTCAGAACTGCCTTAATTCTACGTGGCATTGATTCAACAAGGTGCTGAAAGCATTCTTTAGAAATGTTGGCCCATATTGATAGGATAGCATCTTGCAGTTGATGGAGATTTGTGGGATGCACATCCAGGGTACGAAGCTCCCGTTCCACCACATCCCAAAGATGCTCAATTGGGTTGAGATCTGGTGACTGTGGGGGCCATTTTAGTACAGTGAACTCATTGTCATGTTCAAGAAACCAATTTGAAATGATTCGAGCTTTGTGACATGGTGCATTATCCTGCTGGAAGTAGCCATCAGAGGATGGGTACATGGTGGTCATAAAGGGATGGACATGGTCAGAAACAATGCTCAGGTAGGCCGTGGCATTTAAACGATGCCCAATTGGCACTAAGGGGCCTAAAGTGTGCCAAGAAAACATCCCCCACACCATTACACCACCACCACCAGCCTGCACAGTGGTAACAAGGCATGATGGATCCATGTTCTCATTCTGTTTACGCCAAATTCTGACTCTACCATCTGAATGTCTCAACAGAAATCGAGACTCATCAGACCAGGCAACATTTTTCCAGTCTTCAACTGTCCAATTTTGGTGAGCTCATGCAAATTGTAGCCTCTTTTTCCTATTTGTAGTGGGGATGAGTGGTACCCGGTGGGGTCTTCTGCTGTTGTAGCCCATCCGCCTCAAGGTTGTGCGTGTTGTGGCTTCACAAATGCTTTGCTGCATACCTCGGTTGTAACGAGTGGTTATTTCAGTCAAAGTTGCTCTTCTTTCAGCTTGAATCAGTCGGTCCATTCTCCTCTGACCTCTAGCATCAACAAGGCATTTTCGCCCACAGGACTGCCGCGTACTGGATGTTTTTCCCTTTTCACACCATTCTTTGTAAACTCTAGAAATGGTTGTGTGTGAAAATCCCAGTAACTGAGCAGATTGTGAAATACTCAGACCGGCCCGTCTGGCACCAACAACCATGCCACGCTCAAAATTGCTTAAATCACCTTTCTTTCCCATTCTGACATTCAGTTTGGAGTTCAGGAGATTGTCTTGACCAGGACCACACCCCTAAATGCATTGAAGCAACTGCCATGTGATTAGTTGATTAGATAATTGCATTAATGAGAAATTTAACAGGTGTTCCTAATAATCCTTTAGGTGAGTGTATATATTCGTAAAACGATTCCTCATAACATTTTAAAGCCACGATGTACAGAACACCACACATTCAATAAACCTAAAAAATAACAAACAAATAAGCCACACTGCAGACAGGATTTGCATTTCCCATGCCGGCAATTTAATTGAATCGGCTAAATCAAAACAATCAAACATTAATGTACAGAATATAGCTTTCTAATAAATTTAAAATAAAACATAAAAAACGAAATGAGTCAGAATCGAGTCACAAGGTGTGTGTAAAATGCCTGAAGTGCAGGGGAACATGTATTCAAAACACAAGCCACAAATAGGTAAATTAGATAACCCTGAGTGATCAACAAATAAAATGCAAATAAAGTAATGATTAAAATAACGAAAGTATAGCCAGAATGGTCAACTTTGTCTTTTTAACGGCAGAGACAACAATAAATGCTAAACTGGAGTGGCAGTCTTTTTGCTAAACATTTCCACAGCATCCAAAAATCTAATTAGAACCGGCTGAAATGTTTTAAAATCACTTGAACTGTTCGAGAGAAGGGTCTTTTCCTCTGCCTGTGTCCGATTGAGTCTTTTAAAACTGTGCGAGGAAAACCTGTAGTTCTACGTGAAAGCTGACATTAGCCCATTTCACACAACTATGCTGTTCACACAAGGCACTCTGGCTTTTTACCGGTAAGAGTTCACACATCAGCACCAAATACCGGTAAATTCTGTGATGTCCATCATCTTTAAACTCTGCGCCGCTGTCTTCATTCGCCCGCATGAGTAGCGCTTTAGTTTCAATATCTGTTCAATTTGACAACATATTTTGAAGTCTGAGTGAAAGGCATAAGGAGGCGATCAAACAGAACACGTTTTTGCTCTTAAAAACACGAGACAAGCGTAATATCAACTGCAGAGCCGCAGCGCTGATGAATGGAAAAGGCTGGGTCTCGAGCGCGACACGCTGAAAAAGCTGCGAGATGTGGCAAAACAGTGAAAGATGATCATTTAGTGAATATTTAAATAGAAAAATTATTAAAAAGCTTTCTGTAATTATATCTCCATAAGAACTTATGATTGGCCCAAAGCAGACTTCTTACGTCAGCGCGTTCTTCATAAGTGCTCATACCGGTAATCTTCATTCTGTGTTCACACAGCGCACATTAACGGTAATTTACTGGTAATGTTACAAGTTGCCTAACTGGTAAATTTCCCAAACTGATTTACCAGTATTTTTGTTCACACATGATCATTTACTGGTAATTTACCAGTAAAGACTGCATTTGTGAAAGGGTCTATTGAGCACCCCCATACAGCCAAAATGGCATGATCCTCGTTTCATAACACCTCTGTGAAGATTCAACTGAGAGATTGGTAGTCGAATCAGGCTCCTCCTATCAAAGCATCGAATTTTCGACTCTTCGGAGTCTTCCCAGTGTATACACTGCCTGGCCAAAAAAAAAAAGTTGCTGTTTGGATTTAAATAGGCAAATGCTTAAGAGTCTATGATTGGGTCATTATTGTAGTGATTGTTATGTTTCCTGCATGTTTTATGTTTGGCAACAGTTTTTACAACCCTAATTGATGGAGTGTGTAGCTTATCATTTCTTAAACAACCATGTCGGAAAACACATGGCCATATTCCAGGATGACCGCGTCAAGATTCATCAGCTCAAACTGTGAAAGAATGAAGAATCATTTTTACGCATGAATTGGCTCCTCTGAGTCCAGACCTTAAATTCATTTGACAGTCTTTGGGATGTGCTGGAGGAGACTTTACAGAGTGATGGACTCTTGCATTGTCAATACAAGATCTTGATCAAAAATATATGCACCAATTCCATCAAGAGGTGCATACATTTTTGGTCGAGATCTTGATCTTGTCAAGATCCATTTGGTCAAGAGATTTCTGTCTCTCCATTGAAAGTTCATTCTGCCAAAACTTTCACGCTTCAAAAAGTTCATAAAGAGATTGTAAAAGAAATCTGTATGAATTGAGCAGCTTTTTACAAATATGGTAAATGGAAGCTCGAATGTGAGTTGCCGTTTATGATATTGGATGTGCTCAATGGGCCTCATTCATGAATCTTTCGTAAATATATGAGCAAATTCGGAGTAATTTGCGTGTAAAATGGACCTTTACGAAAACTCCCCTCCGGATTCACAAACGCTTCGTATACCACGGATTCGGTAGTTAAACGCGTGTATATTATTGAATTCCAAACATTCGTAAATAGGTTGCGTGTGCACGCTCATTCATAATTAGCATAATCCCCGCCCATGAGTTACAACTACGCAAATTACTAATCTTCTGGACTCCCTTCATAGGTTTGGCTTCAGTATTGCATACATGCTAAAGAGTCCAATTGGCCATATGCCTAGTAACAAATATTCAATTATCGTGTGTCCACCAAAGCATTTTAGCCAGCTAAAAAATGCCTGGTGCTCTTCTGAAAACGGCCAGCTGGTGGGGCTTGAAGTGCTTTGCAACCGCAGCGTTTTTCCAGCTGAGATACTTTGCTATGATACGGAATATCCATGGCAGTAATGCGTTACTATTATCTCATTTTGAAGAATATTACTGAATATAAAAATGCAGCAGGGCCTAACCAGCAATATTAACTTCTCCATTGTTGTTCGGTCGTTGTTCAAGTAGGACGATTGGTCGGTGTTGTATTAGTCTGTGATTGTCTACCTACACTGTGATTGGATGGCTGGGTAAAAAGTGACAGTGATGAGTGCTGCCTATTGCCATTACCCAAAGTTGAAGTAAAAAAAAAAAAAAAAAACACCGGGCAAATCAACTCGTGAAATATGGTACATAGTGCATCACAATGCAATGTCATCAGTTTGCCTAAATTAGAACACAGACCGTTCAAATGTTTTACGCACTATTTACACGTGGTAGGGAGCAGGTGTACATTTATTTCATACCTTCGTGAATCCAAAAATGTACGTCAAATCGGCTTTACGAACAATTTGCACACAAATTCGTTCTGCTCGTGTTTCATGAGTGAGGCCCTATGTGTGTGTGTGTTCATACATGTGAATAAAAACCTAAATTAAATCTGTTCATCATATAAAGAGATCATGTCTCTTCAGAGAACTTGGATTAAACTGCTTGATTCATACAATGTCTTTCAACGTACTATAGTGTTAAACCTTTGTTTCGTTAGCCACTTAAGTTTACCCGTTTAACATTCACATTGAGTAGTTACCTGGAGAATGTGACGGAGAGGTCAGCAGCTTTCAGCCCCTCATGAAGGAGATATTTTCACAGTTTTTGACCTGATTGGAGAGTTTGAGGATATTATTGGTGTGATGTGACAGTGCTGTCAGTACGAATCAAGGTCATTAACTTGTAGAGTGCCGCTTGAGTGAGAGTAGAGGCAGAAGAGTCAGAGAGAGACGAGATCAGTGAAGTGGATTCAGCTTCCTTCCAGACTCATTTCTTGCCCGATCAAAACACAGATAATGTGTGGCGGCAGCACCAATTCTCTCTGAATTACTCCCTTGGATTGCTGTGTGTGTCTGGGCAAATGACTTGAGCCAGGTCGCTCATGAGGACATTTCGGGGGTGGTTGTAGCGTAATGATTCTGGAGGAGTTGGGCTTTTAACACACTGAAGCAGGGATGACCCTGAAATTGGTACAGATTAGGGTGTATCAGGGCGTAAAGTTTCACACAAAAGATTTTAGATCACACCACAAATCATTATTGGGTGAGTCTCACAAAAACATGTAAAGAACATTCATCCATCCATGCATTTTTCAAACCGCTTGTCCTATGTAGGGTCGCAGTGATCCTAGAGCCTTTTAAAAATTGTACTAAAAGCTTTTTTTTATCTCTCTCTCTCTCTCTCTCTCTCTCTCTCTTTCTGATTTTGGGGAGGAAATTTGACCTGGGCATGTTCTTGTTTGATTTAGTGAGATTCACCAATTAAAATTCATTTGAACTTTATTTACAAACTTACCATCTGGAAGTGCACAAAATAAATGTTTTATGGGAATGCTGCACATTCTTCTCTTATCAAAAATGAGTGCTAAAAGATTGCTGTGAATGACGGATACAGAGATTTTAATAAAATCACTGAACTAATGAGACTTGGAGAAGTGTTTACTGGAATTATTGATTAGTGCTGTCACACATTTGCAAGCATTTTTTTGCCAAGACATTTGGTTTTGACAACATAAACAACCATAGCCAAAATTACCATTTTCTGTTATTACAATTTTCTTTTAGTGTAGGGGACAGTAAAATATGGGTTTAGCAAATGTGTGAATTGGAGATAAAATGTATTTTATTTCATCATTAATGTTCTCCAGGTTGCTTAGTTGCAATTCCTGCTCTCCTAAGGTTGGGTGTCAAACTACATCATGATACAATAGAATTCACAATACACATACTTTGCTCAATAATCAAACCAAATTTTTGAGCAAAAGAGCAGTTGTTGTCGAAGATGAGTCAGGCTCCGGTGCTTTGCCATCCAAGAGTGTTAATGTAATATTGTAAAGTATGATATAGCATTTGATTCCTTCAGTCTCAGTTTTGGTTGATTTTTGTATCTTTAGTTCAGCCCAGTGCCGCTGTGTTGATGGGGAACCCGATTCAGGCCTTTACTCCACCAGGAGGAGGAGCAGGAGCAGGAGCAGGAGCTCCAGCCTCCGGGAAATCACCAAGCCCTGTTCAAAGAATCGACCCCGGAGCCAGCATCCTTTATGTGCCCGCTGTCTATGGGGGCAATATGGTGATGCCTATGCCTCTTCCGGTATGTACTGGGTGTACTTTACTTACTCTTCAACATGGGTCATACTCATGATTTGAGGCCAGACATTTCAGCCCATTCTCATGTTCTTTTTACTGTTGGTTGGAATTTGGCTGTCCACATCTATCCACCGTAAATGTGTTTCTTTGAACATCCTTTACACTTGTATCAACCTCACCTTCTCTTCACCAGTTGCCCTGGCCCGGCTATCAGAGTCGTTTCGCTATGGATCCTCGCATCATGAGTCATCAGGCTGCCATGGCCGCATACAACCTCAACCTGCGGCCAGCAGCCAATCGTGCCTCACCTGTGCTGTATGGGTTCAGTCACCCATCTCCTTTGGGCCTGAACCAGCAGCCCACCTCTGAGAAAGATCTCCTTCAAGAGCCCAGTGGGAATGGTATAATTCACAACACTAGCATCTTTTTTATTTTAACAGGACTGGTAGCTCAACTGATGCATGCCAATACCAACACCAAGGTCATGGGTTAGAAATGCACATGCACTGTGGGTGGGAATCAAAGCAGAATATTCCATTAAAATAATACATTTCATGTCAGATGTCTTTGCATTGGCTGACAGTTCACATTGTACCTTTACATTTGCCCTTACACACTACATTGTGAAAGTTTTTTTTAGCTTGGTAAACTCTTAGGTTAGATCGTAAATGGCTATTGGTAAATCTCTGCTTTTTGGGTTGTATTGTGCTGATTTGTTGCTATTCTTTAGGGAAAATCGACATTAATGGAAAAACGGAGCATTGTAGGCTGCTGACACCCGAGAGGAAAGGCCCCGAGCTGAAGGAAAAACAGGTACCATCCATCTGCCCGTTACCTTTTCATATTTATCAAACCCAGTTTAATCTGAAATGAATCAAAGGAGCCACCCACTATGCCTTCCCACAAGAACACTTGTAAAATGGACCATCTATCTTCACTCGTCCCCTGCATGCTCAAAACACTTCAGTTTCTCCTACTCTTTTACACCCTCCATTAGATTTGCATGTTGGTAATGATTGTACTTTCTACAGGGGGAGCCAGAATCAGTGCATAACAAGAGTCCAGAGCCCCAGTCCAACTTGGGCTTCTCCAGCAGCCGCCTCATACGCAAAGACCCACAGGCCCAGAGGGCCCTCAACTTCCATATGGGCCCCCCGCATCCCGGCTTCCCCCCTCACCACGGAAATAGCCAGTATCCGCAGCAGTATGGGCTCTCCCGACCTCCCCTCCGAATGCAGGCCCCTATCCACCCTCAGGCCTCCTCCTTCCCCCCGTCGTTCTTTAGTGGGCCTCCAATGGCACACCGCGGACTGCAGTCTCCAGTCCTGGAGGGGCTGGAGGGTGGGGATGGCTCGATGGGAGCAGTTCCAGGTGGGGTGGCTGAGGATATGAAAGGTGTGGCAAGAGGCCTGCCCCCACAGATGCACCAGCAGCCCCTGCGCCTCAACAGCTTTGGAGAAGAGAGTTTAGACTCTCTGTTGGGCGATACTCTGGGTAAGACTGCTTCAAAAAGCTTTATTATTTTCTTTGATTTATTGTGCTATACTGTCTGTTCCAACTGCTTTCTGTGTCACAGTTGAGTTTTCTCTGCCAACAAGTTTGACAGTTTAAGTTTGGTCCTTGTTCTAATCTTTCAGGCCTCATAAATTCCACAGTATTGTGCCAAAACATTTTTTTATGAAAAACACGTTTTTGAAGTGAACTCCTTTACGCAGCACCCAGAACACAAAAGCAACACACTCAAAACTACTCATTATTACACATTATCAACCACATAGTCTACATTTACATGCAACCAAATAATCCGTTACTAAACGGATTGACAGCTCAATCAGGTTGAAAAGCCTTCATGTAACAACCTGAGCTCACACATTGAGCTCGATCCGAATGAAATTTCGATCGGATTGGAAGGGGTGGTGTAGAACTTTTCTATTCCGATTCAAGGGACATGTAAACGCTTGATCAGATTGAAAACCGAAAACTAGAAAGTACTGCACATGTGCAATGGCATAATGGCGCTTGGAACAAGCTGTGTTATGAATGAAGTGTCATAAATGACTGTCATGATATTCCAAATAACGGTTCGTGTGCCCGTCGTCTCCTAATTAGGATCCAAATTAGATAAGTATTAAGTCTGCTCTTTAAAACAAAGACAAGAAGTGATGGTTGGAGAATAATATGTGAAAATAGCGGGATACTCTGTATATTCCTGCAGTGTGAGCATGTCAACAAATCAATTCTGATTTGAAGCTTGTGACATAAACGTGCACATCAACCTGATCACTTTATTTTAGGGCTGCACAATATATATAAATTATCGAGATATCGCAAATGAACATATCGAGATATGCATATCGCAACAGCACGCAGTATCTGAATGATTTTAATAGGCTACTTCAACATTTTAAAAAGTGTACGTTTTAGGTTGACACATATAGCAGAGAATAGACTGGGCACACGACTGTTACTTATGTGACTTGCTTGACGTTAAAAAGAGTTATCAAACGCAATAACTTGTGAAAAACAACTCCTTGCAGTCTCGCGCTGTCTGCTGTCTGACACACACACCGAAACGTGCGCACAAGCCGCCTCTCTGAAAGCGTGTGATCCCTTCAGTTCTGTTTCGTGACTTGTTGGACACTCGAACTGTCAAATACACACACAGTTATGTCAAAAAGCATAACCGACTGTGTTTACATGAATACTCGTCAAAACAGCCATTAAGTGTATCAGTGTATATTTAATTCATGTGAAGACTACTGTTTTTAGTTCTTATTTTTAATAACAAAGATAAATTAAAATAACAAAAATAATCGTCTACCCCAGTCCAGGTGTCTTTGTTTACCTGGATGTTTTTGATGTTAAGTTTTATGTTGATATAACTATACATTACCAAGTCAAGCAAAGAGTTTTTGGTATTTAAATATTGGCATTACATTTTCTGTTTGTTTACATTGATGTTAAAATTATATTGTCAGATTTGTGACAGATTTTACACACTTAAAGCAATATCGTATCGTATATCGAATATCGCATTTAACAAAGTATTGCATATCGCATTTTTCTTCAATATCGCACAGCCCTACTTTATTTAGTGTTCACATAAAGACTATTTTCAGATTTGTAAGTTCTTAAGAAACAAGGTGTCCATGTAAACGTAGCCATAGTAATGTCCCTAGAAAGATTCCAGAACATCATAGTGGCCACGCCCTTGGAATTACCTTGAACACCTTAGCCACTGCACACCAACATAGTGAAAACCACTCAACACTTCAGCGACCGCATAGTAACACCCTGGCAAACATCTAGCAACAACCTGGAAAGGTTAGCATAGCAACTATACACCAGCATACTAAAAACATCTTAAAACACTGCACAGCAACGCCCTGGCAGTTTTTGTGTTAGTGTTGTTTAGACTTGGCGTCTTAATGGTTTGGGTCCTCAGAATCCCTTGTTAACCTCCTCTTGTATGCGTCAATCTGCTGAAATGGTCATGGTGGGGTTTGGTGAACAGACCTTTTGTGTTTTCGCTGCATGTCACAGGGCTTTCTCTGTTGTGTTGTCACAGATGGTCAGGCTTCCTCAGGGCTGGATGCTCTGGGCCAGCAGCAGCAGCAGGCTCGTGTGGGACAGTGGGGTGAACATACTCCCTTCCTGCAGACTGGTGTGGCCCCCTTCCCCCTGGCGCAGCAGTTGGCCCATCTCAGCCAACCGGGTCTGCGGCTCCCCCAGCAGCTGCTCCGAGCTGGCTGGGGCCTAGGCCCCGCAGCAGAAGAGGAGCCCAGACCTGCCGTGCCCAGGTTAGAAGACTCTTCATTCTCCTTTGTCCATAAAATTTCATAATGTAAATATATTTATTTTCAAGATGATAACTAGATGCTTCGAAGTGATGGAAAAGAATATGAGATGGGAAGAAAACTATCAATGTTGATCAACCAAACTTTGTGTTCCACTAAAAAAGGAAACACAAACGTTTCTCTGGAATACAAAAGTTTAGCTAGCGAACGCAAGGTTTCTCAGGAGAACACAACCCTTTTGTGTTGAACATCTGCTTATTCGATTCCACAGGTATAGCTACATTTGGTTTCAATTCATGCAGGTAATATATTTTACAACCAAACAGATTATTATGCCATGATTTTTTCAAAAAGTGGACCTTTTTCAGTCCCATTTTCATTTTGTATGTAATTATGAGGTTCAAATACTTAATTTTGGTGGCTTTTTATGCTTTAATTTGTGCTGGATTATCTTGTCTGCCGGTTTCTTAACAGGCTATTTTCTGTGCATCAAAAAGCATGCTTATTTATTACAATGTTGTCAAATTGCTAACCAAGATCATGTACCACCTTTTTCTGTCCAATTACACACTGTGTGGAGGGTATATTATTTGGCATGGATAACCAAAACTGGCCCACAATGTTCAAATCACTAATTCATGTGACAGAACTATTAAGCTAACATGTTTGTTTTTCATGTTGTGAAACGTGAAGTTTTGAAGAAGTCACTCAATTAACATTTGTATGATCAATAATTGGTCAGCAAACAAAGGTGCTTTAGCCTATTTATTAATAAAGCGCACACACACAAGCTAGTCAGGGGGGTTTTTGGGCATGCTCCCCTGAGAAATTTGATTTTTTCTGATCTAAATATGTGCATTTTAAGGGCAAAAAATGGATGAGAAATAGCTTTAAAACCAAGTCAGTGGGCAGTAGATTATTTGTCAATTCCTGCTCTCTCCTTATCTCCATCACTCTTTCTTTTCTCTCATTCTCCTTATCTTGCCCTGTCTCTTCCCCTCCTAAAGCAGTCAAGAAAGTAAACATAGGGTCAATTTATATTTAGAATTTTTTTTATTAATCACTTTCTAAGACGAGTCAATTTTAAATATAAAAAAAGAAATCATTCACAATATGTACATGAATCACATAAATTATATAGGCCTATTTTCAATTCAAAATAGCAAAATTAGACAAAAGTTTTTTTTAGTTTGCCTGATTTTTGTCGGTAGTTTAACATTTCAATCCTAAAACAGCTGCCAAATATAAAATGTTTAGTTTAGCTACTTGCATCTTATCTCACACTTTATGACCGTTTACTGAAGCGTTGCGCTGGAATTCACGCTCAGCACCTTCAGTGAACATAAAGCCCGCCTACTTTGTTTTGATTGGTCATCTTAGATATTTTGACGTTGGCGAGCGAGCGTTGACAGACCGCAGGCAGTAGGGATGGGCGATACCACTTATTTTGTTTTCGATACGATACCGATACTTTCAAGGCCAGTATCACCGAAAGTATATCAATATCAACTTTTAACATTCAATTTAAAGAGTGTAATTGCACTATGTATGCTACAATTTCAATTAGTTTATTGTGAAATAATTCAAACATATATTTTTCTGGGCTGCGTTTTCAAAAGCATCAATGGTTTCTTATGATACTTTTGGGACACGCAGCTCTGTTTGAATACAGTGTCAGCATTGAGCGAACACTCTCTCTGTGATCTGATTGATTGGTTGTGTCTTGCAGCATTTGCGTGTGTACTGTGTGTACTGTGTTCAGAAAAACAGACTTACATTTTTGGACCTTTGGCAGTAAGGGGGGCTTTGTTCAATGTTTGTTTTTGGATACTCTACCCACCTCTGACTATGCAGTAAATAGTAAACTAGTATTCCATTCTGACCATATGAGTTTTATCTTCCCTCTCTCCAGATATCCCGGTCTGTTGCGCGAAATGCTCCCTCAAGAGCAGTATGAGCAGCGAGAGCCGGCTGAAATGCCCCCTCCTCAATCTCGCCTCCTTCAGTACCGTCAAGTCCAGCCCCGAAGCCCCGGAGACCTGCCATCTCTCTCTTCCTCTACTCCAAATCACACCTCCGGCCCCAGTCCCTTCCCAGCTCCGGCTCCGCCCTCTTACCCTGACACCAGCCGAGAGCTGCCCATGGGCGCCCAGCCCTTCCAGCAGCACCAAGCCTTCAATCAGGCTTCCTTCTCCCTGCCACCCGAGCACACAGCGCCTCTTCCGGTCAAGTACCTCCTTCAGGAGGCCCACTGGCCCCACCCTGGCCTACCCCAGAGCCACGTGCTGGGCCACGGCATACCCTTTGGCCTGCAGGCGATGGCGCACAGGCAAGAGCAGGGCCCCCTCACGCAGCTGCAGCACCAGCAGCAGAAACAGCAGCTCCAGGCCCCACAGAACACCCTGCACAGCGTAGAAGAGGTGAGGGCTCTCTTTGGTCTGTTAAATTGTCCTCACACTTCACTCACTTCTTTGATGTCTGGCCTCCCATAGGCAGTCGGTGCACATTTGCATGAAGTTGAACTCAAATTCTCTATGTAAATGAACAAATTACAGACACTTTGGATGAAAGGAATTGAGTACATAGATGTATTGGAAAGGAATATTCCATGAAATGAGTACTAAAACTCAGATGGTTCCATCGTCCTTAAAGGCACAATATGTAAGATTTTTGGATTAAAATATCCAAAAACCACTATAACAGTGATATATATTTTGCTGACTTGTGTACTTGCATTATCGCAAATGTTTCCAGGAATGTTTAAATCCAGAGAAATAAGCAATTTTAACCTGGACCGTGCGTCGCCTATCAATGACATCATTGAAAAATTACATACTGTGGCTTTAAGTCAGAGTTTTTTGAATGGGTATTTGGTTAAATGTCTAAAATAAGGTCTGTGGTGAACACTAGCTCAAGATATTTTAATATTTTACTATACAACATAAAACACATCAGTAAATGCCCTCATGTGATTGTTATTTGTCTTTGTAAAAGATATATAAGTGAAATTTATGTTCAAGACACTAATATCGGATCAGACTGACTGGAGTTGACTGGAAATGTGTGATGGTCGTATATTGTGAGCGTTATTTGTGATTGTAAGTGAATTTGCTCGTAAGTACTTGGATCTTATGACACTTATTAACTTAATCGTTAAAAGATTGCGATCTTGATTCAAACACCGACACAATCTCATTCTTAAATGTCGATTTACCTGTGTTTATTAAATGTTTGACAAGTAAGATCACAGCGAACATTAAATGACTGAACTTTAAAACTGCTCTCTCTGGATCAGAAAGCAGATCATTTAAAAGTATGAAACCGCTTCACAAAAAGTCTTTCCAACCACACAGTATCGTCATTTCTGTGTTGCTAATATTCAAATTACCACAGAAGTACTGGGATAAATGTTTATATTTTGGATAAAACACTGATGTCTACAGCAGCGATCAAAATACAGTAAATCACCCTTTGAAAGCAACTTGGCACTTCAAATAAAGGCTACACCAGTAGGTGGCGACAAGTGACTGTTAAAACATGCATTTGTCATTGAATCATTCATTCAAGAGATTCCTCCAGTCATGAAACAAATGAAGTCTTTAGTGAGTCTTTGAGTGAGTCATTGGATTATGCTCTTAAACCTCAAGCCTTTTTTTTAAATGTCCAATTAATATGAATGAATAATTTTAAATAGACCACAGCGATTAATGTTTTATCAGAAACGTTTACTCTAAAATCTTAAAATTTACTCTAGTAAATTACTGTGTACATCATTTAGAAAAAAGCCCAGAATATTACTTACAAATGACAATAGTTACATTTGTGGTATTTTTGGGACTTCTGCTGCTACTTGTGTGATTTGACATGTAAAAACAGACCAAAAAAATGGACAACAAATACTGAAAAAACATGCCTGAATTGGACTGCAGATCTCTGGCATTCAAATGAACTCACACTGTCAATGTTTTGACAGAAATGCACCAAAAATTTGTATCACTTTGATTGCATTAGTTTTTGCCTATTCCCACGCTCATTTTCTGTCTCGTAGTATGAACCACGGGGCCCTGGGCGGCCTCTGTACCAGAGGAGGATCTCCTCCAGCTCCCCCCAGCCGTATCCAGACAGCCTGGATCCTCAGGACCACCCCACACCCTCCTACAGATACCCCTCAGCAGACCTATGGCTAGGCAGCAGCGGGCCTGGCCCGAGCCCAGCTCCTCTCCACAACATTCCATGTAACGGAGCGAGCCACCTCGTCCCTCACAGGGAGGTTTTAGGTGCGTTTCATTGATCTTTGCATGCGTGTAGGATAGACAGTTGTATGATGTGTGTGATGTAAAATTTGTGTGGTTTGTGTAAGTGCAGTTACTCGTTTAACCAATAATATTGGATGGTTATTCTCATCATCCAACCCACCTTATTTTTAACGTAAGAGACATTTGTAACTTAGGCTTTGTTCACAATTGGCATGTTTGATTCGATTATGAACAAATTAACCCTGGTGCGATTGCTAGTGTTAGTGCGGTTCATTTGAATATGTGTGGACGCATCAGAACGCTGGTGCGCATCAAACAAGAGAAAAGATGGATCTCGATCCGCTTCCAGACAAACTCGTGTGATTCGACCAAAATATGAACACAACCCAGAAAACAAAGACATGTAAACGAACCAAAAACAGGACATGATGTCACAAGGTGAGCCTAAAAAGGACAGAATGCTCTCACACACCTGTTTTTTCTCATCATAGTCGTGATGTTGCCCATCACAGTTCAGTACAGGCGTCAGAACCACGTCTCCTTGCAGCAGATCCTGGTTTGTGTGTGTGACGGAGGGATTCCTGATGTTGTTTTGACTCCTTTACTCATTTTATAAGCTCTTCACGAGTTCTCAACTGGTCAAAATACCATCATATGTAGCTACGCACATACAGCGCGCGCATTTAGCCCAGAACACAGCATTGTTTTGGATGTTCGGTAAGTTCCGGCGCTATATATACACGTCATAAAAGCCGACCAATCAGGTTGTGAACATATCCCTATGCCTTTAGGTTCAGCGTTAAAATGTCAGTGTGAACGCTAAATAGACTAGGAATAAATGTTTTTTTTGTCTGGACCAAACCAACCAAGAACTACAAGTGTGAACACACCCTCTCCGTTATGTTGCAAATTGGTATTCGTTATCATGATATTTTATCTTATTATCAAAATCATAAACTGGTTTCTAGCGCTTACCGTTTACTCCACTTGTTTCTTCTTCTAGTTATTTACCTATATTAAAAATAAATTAATAGTTTTATAAAAAATATTAATAAATGCTATAATATAACAAGCACTAAAATAACACTAGTTGTGCTGATATATTCATATACAGTCTGTAGCAATATATTGAAGAAGCAAAAAAAATTAAGCAAATATGCCTGCTCTGATGCTGTGTCCAGTTAAAAAGATCGTAAAGATCGGCTTGTCATTCACACAACCCACCATTGGGTTTATTATGTTATTTTGCACATCCATAGAATCCACCTTAAAAACAGCATTTATCCACTTGAGAAATGTCTGTACCAAGCAAAATGCAAGATAACTTGTTTACTAATGAGCAGTAATGTTATATGTCTGTATCTGTGATCCCATTAACCCCTGTACTCATCCTATGAAATGAATGTTATAATTCACACTTGACTCTGTGGTGAAGTAATAACGTTGTGCACTAATTGTTCCTCAGTTTCAAAGGCGATGAGTGTCGTGGATGAGCACGCCAAGGCCGAGTGTCTCCAGCAGTCTCCTCACCCCGCAAGCGCCGTGTCTCTCCAGCACCATGGACAGTTCCCACCCCTCATGCCCAGCAAGCAAACCCCACCGGACCCGGGAGGAGGAGGAGGAGGAGGAGGAGGGGGCAACACCAGCCCAGGGGGCCCCCAGGGGCCCGGCAACTCCAAGCCCCCGACCATGTCCTACGCCAGCGCCCTCCGAGCCCCTCCAAAGCCCCGCCCGCTGCCCGAGCAGGTCAAGAAGAACAGTGACCCCATCTCTCTGTTACAGGAACTTAGCATAGGCAGTTCAAACAGTAGCAATGGCTATTACACGTATTTTAAGTAAGTCAATATATATATGAACTATATACACCTGTTAAAAAGGAAAACGGTTGAAAAAAAAATAGAATAACGATCTTAAAAAAAACTATAAAAATGTCTTTTGATTTTGTGGAATAGTTAGACATTTTGCGTTTTATTATTTTTTACTTGCTTTAGTACTAGTTGGTTCTTTTACAGTTTGGCATCTGTGATTTTACAAACCGAATCAGCGCATATATATATATATATATATATATATATATATATATATATATATATATATATATATATATATATATATATATATATATATATATATATATATATATATATATATATATATATATATATATATATATATATATATATATCATGATATATATATATATATATATATATCATGATATATATCATGAAACACCAAAACATTTGGGGGAAAAAACGTTTAAAAAAATCAATAACAAAAAAAAAAAGAAAAAAAGATTTATGGAAAAAAAGATTTTTAAAAACACCATGAATTGGCTGACCACTCAGCTGCCTGTCTTTCCTGTAATTATGTCCGCTCTCTTCGCATCCACTCCCAGAAGTAAAACTTGTTGAAGTGATTTTTTTTCCTCAGCTGGCATTTTTTTATGATGTTCAGTTCCTTGGTGTGTTTTCTTGTGCTTGCAGCTGAGTGGTGAACCGACTCAGATAAAAAAAATATTATAAAAAGTTGTATAGATGTAGACAGACTTTTCTCAAACCTGTACATATGAATAAATGAATACATGAGATGATGATTGCGTGTTGCTTTATTCTACTACCACCACTTTCACATGTAGAATGTAAAAAATATATATATATCAGAAAGGCAAATATCATCGTTAAATTTTCAAGGAGTCTGCTTGTTATTGGATGATGCGGTGGAAATCAAAATGCAATTTTATTAAAGGTGCAGTGTGTGAATTTTAGCGGCATCTAGTGGTGAGGCTGTGAATTGCAACCGCTCACCCCTCCCTTTCGAAGCACATAGAGAAGCTATGGTGGCCAACACAGGACAAAGATGTCATCTTCAGAGACAGCAGAGAGTAGCTAGCGCTCTGTAGAGCAGTTTGTCCGTTTAGGGCTACTGTAGAAACATGCAGCGCAAAATGGTGACTTCACTGTAAGGAGACCGGCGGTGTATGGAGATAGAAATGCCTCATTCTACGGTAATAAAAACATAACGGTTCATTATGTAAGGTCTATATGCACCACTGAAAACATAGTTATGTATATTATATTGCATTTCTGTCAATATAGCCTCATAAATATTACACACTGCATTTGATCAGCATACTTTAAAAATGAATCATGCAAGCTTTTTAATTGTTATTGGTACTGGAACAATGTAGAAGGCAAACAAACGGTTCATTTTATTGAAGCTATCAACAGTGAAGCAGACTAATTTATTAGTTTTATGGAGCTAAATTAGCAGTAAACATACAGAAAATCAGCATTTATTATTATTAAATCAGAATTCTGTTCATTATTTGGCCACAGCTCAAAGAAAAGGCTCTCTGAGTAAATAAGGATTATTTTTAAAAAAAAAATCTCTTTAGGTGTTGTTTTGACTACAGCAATGCGGCCTCAAATTGTAAATAGTAGTTCCCCTATTTGGCCTTTTCGAATATCACCTTTCATGCAGTGTGTATTACAGCTGTTTGTGAATGTAAAATGTCTGCAAAAGATCAAAGTGCACAGCAAATAGTGATTTCGATTCTGTAGCCCTGTCGGCACACTTCATGTGCACTTTCGGTCTTGTGGACTTGCAATGGCCGCTGCGTGCGCGTGCCCGTTAAGTCCACAAGACCGTAGGGTGTCCCATTCGTCATTTAAGCTTAAAGAAGGGTGCTCGTGAGCGCCCCCTTTGTGGCTGCTATGCGCCCTCGATGCACACTTCAGCTGAGCCCGCAAGTTCGCGAGCTACGCAGAGGACTTCTACCCAGCAGTCAAAGCGGCATTACGTCGTGAAAGTTCTCAGAGGAAGACTGTGAGGGTTTAGGGTGCCATTTGGCACAGGGCCAAAATCCGCTATACGTTTTTAGGAACTTCCGCAATAATTTAAGCCAGCAGGAAAACTTGTCACTTGTTGGTGTGGCTGTATCTTCAATTTTCTGAGGTAGCTGTAATAGTGTAATACTTAGTTTATAATTAGAATATAGTCCGGTCTAGCATTAATTTAGTTGTTCAAAGTTCAAACGAAATGAAAAAGACGTTTAAATTTCAGCGTCGTGAGAACAACAGCTGAGCACATAAGTTTTTACACTTTCCGGATCATCTGTTTATGTTAAGGTATGTTGGTTTTTCTGTTTAAAAGGTGTGATTCTCCACTATAAAATGTGAAAGGCCTATCTCTTCTTCCTTTATTGCTGGTTCCTTTGCCCAACGTGACACAGCTACCGCTCAGACTCGGAAGTAAAGTTCAGCCTTTTTAACACTGATTGTAATTACACAAGACATGATCTACATCTTTCAACATACCTTTCTGATGTTCATTCATGTTTAATGAGTGCTGTAACTTGTAGTAAAGAGGAAGATAATCGTTTGGCGTGCGCTTGATCTGCACTGCCTCTAAGATTCTGTGATCTGTCAAGCTACATTAAAGAGCGCCTAAACAGTAACCTAATAAACAGTATTTAGTAAGAAATTGACAGGATTTGAAAGCTGAGCCTTTGTTTCATATCAAAAGTACGGAGCTACTGAAGGGACATCGTGGTGGAAAAAACTATGATGGGAGGGGAAAAAAATAAGTAAATGAGAAACGCTTGCAAAACATTTTACATTACTTTTTGCATTGCACAAGCATTTTGCATTGCCCCGAGAAACTTTGTGTCCGCTTGCAAAACCTTTGCGTTCCCCTGAGAACCGTTTGTTTGCATAACGGTTTGTGTTCCCCAGAGAAACTTTGCGTTCCTCCAAGAAACTTTGCATTCACTTGCAAAACATGTTGTGTTCCCCGGGAAACTTTGCGTTTGCTCGCAAAACCGTTGTGTTTCGCCGGAAAACTTTGCGTTCACTTGCAGAGTTTTGCGTTACCTCGGAATTTTGCGTTCACGCGCAAAAAATTTTGCTTTCCCCTGAGAAATTTTGCTTTCCCTCGAGAAACGTTGTGCTCACTTGCAAAACCTTTGTGTTCCCCTGAGAAACTTTGCATTTGTTTGCAAATGTTTTGCGTTCCCTCAATACATTTTGCATTCGCTCGCAAGACGTTTTGCGGTCTCCCAAGACGCATTGTTCGCTTGCAAAATCTTTTAAGCGCAGCGAGCGAACGCAAAACATTTGCAAGAGAATGCAAAAGCATTTAGAAATATTTTTTCCTCCATCTCATATTTTTCCCTTCGCCACGTCCCTTTAGGGGCTCCTTAAACAAAGTAACAAAGAACAAAGCCAAAACGAGTCATCAGCAGTTCCAGTCTCATTTCCTGTTACACACCTATGTAACAATGTAACTGTTTGCATAATACCAGCCTGTGGTCTCCATTGGCTGCATGCGAGCTATGTCTACTTTGACCCTACATTGTCGCTGAGGCCTGGAAGTGTTTGGTTTGTGTCATTGACATGTTGAGTAGATGCTATTTTCTAAAAATCCACTTTGATGCACTTCCAAAGGATGAGGGCTCAAATTGATATGATAAAACCGATGCCATTGTTACTGTTCGTATCACTGTGTATCAAGCACTGAGGAAGATGAAACCCGAAATGCCCCTGTGTCAGGTGGCAGTTTTCATTTTAAACTGTGGTTCACCGTATTTCTACAAATATGCTCAAGTACAACGCTAAATCACAAAGATGTATAAATAACAAAATAAGCTCACTGAGTATCCATGTATATGAATTTATGTATGAACATTTTGTGGATTTCACTCCATCTATTAGTTTGAGTACACTCTTTGATAACATAAAGCAGATACATACACATTTCCAACTTCCTCATCTTGGAAAATGGACCAAACATACAATCAAATGAGATTAAAAATATGTCTCTCCCTTTAAATTATGCTCAAACTAGCAATAGCAAGTAGTACATAAATCATGGTTTGAAAGGCTATTGGCTATTTTAAAAAAGGACAAACTCCAGCATGTCCTGCCCCAACTTCCTGTTTCAATAAAACATCAACAGATAAAAATGTTAGTGGGGGTTTAACAGTCTTTCTTGAGGCAGATAATTGAGAGTCAATCACTCAAGACAGGAAGTTCAAGTGTGACACATGTAAAGGAATATATCACATCTTAAATGACCTGGTAAGTATGAACCTGTACTAGTGACATAATTAGATTACCTCACTTTAAAGTGCAATCTGTATTTGCTGAAACTGATCATACATCACTGGATATCATTGCCGATCCAATATGCTTTTACGGTCATCCATCAGCACATTTAATGTCACCGTTTCAGGAATGACAGATTGGAAACTTGTAAAAGTTCCTAAATATACATTCTAAGCTGTCTCGTCTATTGCATATAAGCATAAATGCAGCACATAAATATTTTCAGATTACTGAATACAATAAAACATACAAAAATCATGTTAGATATTTCATGTAGATCTTAATGGGATAGTTCACCCAAAAATGTAAATTCCAAAATCATTTAGATTTACTTTTTCATGTACATCTTTAAAAACTTTTTTCTGCGGAACACAAAAGGGGAAATTTTGAAGAATCTTTACAACATTTTTGGATAACCTATCCCTTTAAATAATTAGACGTCTGCGTCAATGCTTAGTTCAAAATATCAATGCATCACTATCATCATCTATAAATGCAATGCATCAATGCATCTCATTGTCATTCACACGGCTAATATGACTCCTGTGTCAGTTGAGTTGCGTTCTTACTCTGCGGTGGACGCTATACTAGTCTATGGAGTCTGGGTCGGCATCCATGCAGGTCTCCCAGGGGTTTCTGGGCATGTGTGGCATGGAGATGATGAGGAGGCTGAGGCCACTGAGGAAGAGGAGGGTGAAGGCGGCGCAGGCGCAAGCAAAGGACCACGAATAGTGGTACTCGATCCATATGGTCTCGTCGCTGTCAATCATGCGTTTGACCGACTGCCTCATGACCTCCACAGAGATGACGATACACAGGCCTGTGAGGGTGAGCAAGGTCACAGAGGTTAAACGGAGAATAAAGATGGTGGTTTTGTGGATGGTGTCTGTGGTTTCTAGACTATTGGTTCACCAGCATTAACTTACACCGCCCTGCAAGTCCTTTAATATGTACAAATGCTTTCAACTGTGTTGACCTGCAGGACACTTGACCAGTAGGCATAAATGTATGAAATTCTCCCTTGTGAAAAGAAGTGTGCTTAATTGTATTGAATGTGGACTTGTAGTGTACTTTAGATCTTAAATGTTTATTTTCAGAAAAACTGTACTTTCATATAATATATTAATGAAATAAAAGGCCGCTTAAGTGCACTTAAAGACTTTAACGTATTTAAGTAGACTTTTAATAAGTGCACTTAATCCCAGTTAAGTACATAAGGGTTTAGTAATCTTGTGTTGTGCTTTAAAGTACACTTATTTTGATCTGTTGACAATCACGTACTTGATTATAATTTGAACTATAGTATGTTATTCAATATTATATTTAATATGTATATATTTTAAAATGTACTGTTGCAACTTCATTACTAATGTTTAATTGCAAATATACTTAAATACATGACATACAAGATTCAATAGAAATTACATTAAAGTATATTTTAGTTTAACATAAATGGCTTGTCAGTTCTTTCAGCAGTAACTTTAACCATAACTCTTACTTAAGTTTGTCAAAAAACACTCAGTTCAGCTATCTGCATTTAATATGCATTTAAATTGTAAAACATTTTAATTGAATAACAATTAACATGCATTCAATTGTCCAAAAACATTACAATCAGTTTACAGCTCTCAATTCTTATTCTATGTTAATTCTAATTTCTTTTTCACAAGGTCAACAACAACAAAAAGTACTTTTGTATTAGTATTGTTTGAACTATGATACATAAAAATTGTACATGAGAGAATTATGGTATTACCATCAGATACCATCACTGTACCGTGGTACTAGAAGTCATACAAACCATAAAAAAATTCAAGTATAAACTCAGTTTAACATTGTGCTTACCTGCAAAAGCAAAGAACATGCCTGCTGGTCTCAGTAGGTAGTCTCTGCCCTTCCCAAAAGCCCCCAGGAGGCAGAGACTGCCCAGGGTCATGAAGGCCAAACTAAAGATGGCGATAGCAGCAGCTGAGATGTTGTACTCTGACAGAAGAAAATCACAGTGAGTCTGAGCGTGGGTCAAAGCAAGAGACCAAGCCTTCTTATGGGATCTAATGGAATCATTATTATTAAATCATTCTTTTAGAACATATCTTCCATTATGCATTCAGGCATAACAGAGAATCCTGTCTCTTTCAGAACCCTCTAATCTGCAGACTTCTCACGAGACTCTCCCCATAACCCCCAGGGCCGTAACCACCATAGACATGGGGGGGGACAAAGCCCCCCGAATAATTAGAAATGGCCAAATTGCCCCACTGTACTCCATTACACAGCGCTCTGTTTATTGCTAGGATGACAAAAGTCAAATGTTAAATTTTTAGGTTGGTCTGCCTCACTGTCAGAATTAGCGAGATGGCCAATCAAATCAAAGAAGGCGGGGCTTACTGTTAGTGCGAATTCCAACGCGACACTTTAGTAGTAGTAGTGAAAGAGTGCGTCATAAGATGTAAGTAGCTAAACATTTAATATTGGACAACTGTTTTACAATAAAAACGTTCAGCGACCAACAGTAATATCAAGTGATGCAAACTACTTGACATTTTTTATGAAATTTCACAATTTTGAATAGAAAATATGACATTATTTATGTAAATCATAACTGAATTTGACGTGACAAGAAACGTTTAGCATTTTTACATTGCAGACGAAAATAAGAGTGAATGTGTGCATATAAAAAAAAAAAAAAAAAAGTAAATTACTATTTACTTTATAACTACAATAGAACTCGAACTTTTACCATTCTTATTCCTTTTTCTTTATTTCCTCAAATCCCTTTTACGCTTTTTCTGTAAGTTGAATACAGAAGGCGGTCTGCCTGAAGCTAGATATTTTACTTTATAACGTGTTAAATATGGATATTTTTCTTACATAAACCCATTGATTCGCTTCAGAAGGCCTTTTTTTAACCTCCCAGAGCCGTGTGGTGTACTTTTATAATGGATGGATACACTTTTTTGGGCTTCAAATTTTGGGCTGCCATTGTAAAGCTTGGAAAAGCCAGGATATTTTTTTATATAACTCCGATTGTATTCGTGAGTAAATCATGGGGTAATTTTTGGGTGAACTATCCCTTTAAGACACAGCAATGTTGGATTACAATGAAGTCCCAGAACAGAACTTAAAACAAGTTATTTTAGCGAGAAGCTAAATGCAACAGTTTCAACACAAGCTAACTGTTACTCTGTGTTTTTGGTAGGTTTATCGGGTTTATTTATTTCTCTGTTTCATTCTTTGTTATTAATATCAAAATTAAATGAAGTTTTAAATGAAGCTGCTTCACCAAAATAACTCACATTCACCACACAACTCTAGAAACCTTGTTCTCGCAACCAAATCATTGAAGGATGACTTTATCTACTCTGCTAATTCAGATTATCTGGCTAATCAGTCTGACCTCTAGACTAATGTTGTGTTTAACATCATTAATTAGTAATACAGACAGATCAATAGTGTGAATGACTATTGACATTTTAGGACGTCGCTCAGGATGCGCGTGGCAGTGAAGCATTCGTGCTTTGCTTCTGGTCTCCCTGCATTCAGCACATTATCAAATTCAGATAAGGCTTTATTCCTTTATTCCTGTATTTCAAAGCGATATGGATGAGATTAGGAGGAGACACAGTTCGAGATTAGGAGGAAACTGCAGCTTTGCCGATCTTAACGGCTCTGGCCGATCTGTGATATAAACAAAATGCTTACTAGCCTAAATCAAAAATAAGCTTGTCCCCAAATCTCTTTCATATTCTGCTCTCTAGATATGGCTTGGGTCACTCCTTCAATGCAAGTTCACAGGATTTGTTTGACATTTATCGAGCAAAAATAAGATGGCTTATACCTCTCCTCAACAAGCCGTAAGATTTGAAGTATCATTCCTGTCTGTTGTGTAAACTGCAGTACACAACCAATTTTATTTGGGTCATTCAAATTTCTAATTCAGTTCTTATCCACTCATCTCTGCTTGGTTTTAAGTGGAAACCTTTGCAATATCCTCACGTGATTTCAAAGGCGGAAAACCTTACCTTTCTGGGTCTTTACTTCAAAAACTTCAGCCTCTTCCCCTGATGTGAAGTGTTTGAAGTACGAGCAGTTCTTGACTGCAAAACAAGATGAAAACAGTTATTGTAGCTGAGGGTTGCAGGTGCTGCCGTAGCCTGTCATTACGATGCACCCAAACTACCAATGAGCCTGCTTGACATTTTCTCCAGAGACCATAGCCGGGTGCTCAAAAACAAGCCAGGCATTCGTGTGTGTCCATAGAATGGATCATGAATTCTGAGTTATGTGCAGAGGGCATGTGATTACTTTGCGCAAGCTTTCTTGCTGGTATTCATGTATGCGTTTTTTGGACAGGAAGGCAAATTAGCTGATGAAATGTCACAAGCTTTGTTGCGCACCATTATTTTGCTCCCTCCCTAATTTGACAAAACAACACTTCCCTAATATTCGCCCTTCAGAAATAAGCTTCTCGCCCATGTGTTCATCAGGTTACAAGTCCAAAAAATGGCAAAATGAGTCCTTTGTCTCGTATATCCCAGGGCAATGGGGAAAGTCACATTAAATAAGACTTCATACGGTAGGAACCTCTTCTTTAGATTAAACTCGTAAAGCAACCTAAGTGTCCCCTGAGCCGGGAGAAGACATGAGATTGGGAACTGACAGAGGAGCTGTTTGTTACGCTGGACCAAGAATCTCCATCACAAATAGGGGGTTGGGGGAGGCCTATGTATAGGTTACCTAGCAACAGGCTGGTCTTAGCTTTATTAGTAAAAGCAGACTGACTGAGGAAAGGGAATGGGATGCATCGCACTGTGCTGCTTTAGACCATGATTTACTCAGCTTATTTGACTATTTCTCATCACTGGCCCTTAGCGCAAGCTGTTGTGGATGAGTTCATCTCACGATGGGCCTCTAAGAGCCTTTGGCCATAATGTTTGCTGCCATGTGTGGGCTAATTGTCAGGTCGTGGTCAGTTGTCTGGGCAAAAATAACCCTGCGTTAGCATTTCAATACCCTCATCCCACGATGTGAGACTTGATTTAATTGCGTTTCAAGCCCTTTGCTGCAATAGAGGGTTTGAGTGGGTTTCGTTGACGTGCCTCTATGTTTCATGTCCTCTTCACCTAGTATATAGTTCATATATTTGACAAAGATTTACAAGGACAGAGCGATCACAAATCGCTTTTCCAGATAAAAGGGCCACTCTTGACAAATCTGTCATTTTTTTTCCCCCCTGGCACCTATCGAATGTGAGACCTGTGCCATGCGCCTTGCTCTGCATGTAGGCAGATCTGTTTTCCAGATTGTAACTAAAAGAACAGAATGAGTCTTTTCAGTTCAGCGGCACCGCCGTGCAAAATGAGGAGCCGAAAATAGCGATTTGGGGCGTATAATTGACCTTGCAGGTTTGTTAATGGAAGCACTTATTTCAGGGAGGAGGTCGATTGCTGGGTTGCAGTGGCTGTCATTTAGTTTTTTACATCTTGATTAAAGCTCGCTCCATTTCGTGGCTAATGCAAACAGACCATCGGGCTTGACAAGTTGCCTTTAGTGTGGTTGTGCTGATTTTAACCCAGTAAATATGGAGCAGTAGCTCAAGAAAACAGAGATGTCCTCTTTTGTCCACTTGTAGAGTGACCGTTAGATTCTGGGTCAATGTGAGAGGAGGAGGACACATTTAAAGCAGCTAACCTGCTATGGGTGCTCATATCTGGGTCACACAAGGGAAGTGGCTTCCTCCGGGGCCTCCATGCCTTTACAGAAGTTTGGCTGACCAACAGAGAAAAAGCCCCTGCTACACAAAGGTACTAAAAGAATAGTCAATCCAAAAATAAAAATTGTGTCATTACCTGTTGTTCAAAATAAATGACTTTCTCTCTTCAGTGGAGAACAAATGAAGATTCATAGTGGATCTTCACACAGCTCTTTTTCATTCACTGAACACATACAGTGACTTGGGACCATCAAACTCCACAAATGACAAAAGAACACCACTGAAGTTTCATAATGGTAGTTCTGTTTTAAGGTCTTTTGAAGCCATACAATAACTTTGCTTGAGGAAAAAACTAACGTTCATGTTGTTATTCATTGAAAACCTGCTTTTGGTAACAAGACATGAGAGAATGTCGCCTGGTGTCCTCCCAGACAGCAACATCGTGTCGGCCCAGATCCGGTCCACATCTAGTACGCGTTGAATCCACATGTACCAGATTCGGCCCGGATCTGGGCCGACACTATTTGGTCATACAGGTTTGGAACAGCAGGGGTGGGTGAGTAATTTTGGGTGAACTATCCTTTTCTTTAACAATTAAATCCTACAATACTGTATCAGAATCCACTGAGTGGTTCCATTTTCAAGATGTTAAAATGGCTTAAAATGGATATATTAACATAATCAACTCCACTGGAAGGATTGAAGGACATTTTAACAGAGTGTTGAATGAGTGTGAAATGCTAGATTCCCTTGAAGAACTTGATGAGTCTCGCCAACACTCATAGCTCTTCTTATACCTCTGTGAGAAGCAGGTCTGGGAGTAAAGCCAAGAATCATTGAGCAAGCAGGAATATAACTGCTTAAATGCTATGTTTTTGGCTCATGGCTTCTTCTGTGCAGACAAGAGGCTATCCAAATCGAACAACTCCTCATGCAGGCAATGGTGTATGCAGTACTAGTGTGAACTGGGCCACACCTTGTCTCTCGGGACATCACTTTGAGCGGTTGTGCTCTGTGAGGTGTCTGTGGAGCCTCAGGGTTAGGTGCTTTCTAACCCTTTCTAGTACAAATTCTCCCACTGAGCCAGGAATATCAGTAGGTGTCTCCCAAGACTGCAAGCCACCACCTGATTGAACTGCTTATCTCCTAATGGTCTAAAGTAAGAGCTGTGGGGTTTGGTAAGAGCAAGGTTATGCTGCACATTGGCAAACAGTCCTGGTACTGTGCAGTCCCCAACTGAAAAATCCAGCATTGCTGGTCACCAGCATAAGGTATGTTTTGCATGCTGGGACCAGCCCGGAATGGTGGTTGCTGGTTTGCTGGTTTGCTGGTCACCAGTTTGGGAAGTGGTAGTGCTGGTGGACCAGCTACTCCAGTTCAGCTTTGCTAGATTGCAGCATGACTATGCTGGTGCACCAGCAAGACCAACACTATACCAGATCTATCCAGCGTAAACCAGCTTGGACCAACATGGAATTCATGCTGGTTTATGCTGGATTTTACAGCAGGGAGTGTCATACAGGAAATGTTTGATGAACCACAGATTTAGTTCATTTTGACTGATGTTGACTTTGACTAATAATCTGAGCTCAGAAATTAGATCTATGATGGAAAAATTGCTAGTCCATATGTTATTGATAGTCTTGCATAAGCAGATTATTGACTATCGGCATAAAGTCTTGTATACACTGCAGTTTATTCCAGTCAAGAACCACCCACTCTTGGCCCATTACTGTTTTTACATGACGTTTAGCGGTGGCAACAATTAAATTATCCCTGAGAGTAAAGCGCAATGCATAGGTGTACTTAAGGATATCTTATTTTCTTGCTATCAAGTCTTGACCTTTCAAAGATCACAGCTGAACAACTAGCTAAGCGAGCAAACCTTTGACTCCTCCTCCTCAGAAGTTCTCACTCTTACACCATGGAATAGTTCTGGAAAAATTGGATTCCCGGAAATTGCGTAAAGCCATACAATAAGATTGGAGCTTGCTGCCTTAAGAAATATCTTGCCATTTTGTGTGAAATACACATCAGATGATTGGTCATCAGGTTCATAAATGGTCCAATGGCTGATGCTGCATGCTGGATGACGAGATATAGTGCCCTGTAATAGTCAGTTGTCAACACGTCTATGATAAGTAGCTACGATGGATGATTAGGGTTTAAATCAATTGAAACTGCAGGCCACTGTCCTTCTGCCATCAACATCCATAGTTGATGTGAAATCTTGGGGCTTTGCTTGAGGATGAGATTCTTCCCAGACATTCACAAGAGCATATGCTGGGAGTGATCTCTCGGTTTATCCCCACAGGTCTTCCTGAAGTGTGACAAATAGAGGATGCTGGTTTTACTGCGCCCTTCATCAAATAGCTGACAGCCTGTATCCAATTACCTATTCATTCCACTTGTTTTTGTTGTTTCAGAGCCCTCTCTTCCATCCATCCACTCAATACTTTGATCATCCATCCACAATACTATCATTTATTTTTTGTGATATTTGATCTATAACCTGCCATCTGTATTTCTCAAGACTTAAATGTTGACATAAGTATGTTTGCAGAGTACAACTGACGGTTAATTGTCAGGAACAGGTTTCATGGCAGTTATTCAGTGTTCTGTCAATGACTGCACACAGTCTTTACTGCTTGAGTTGCATTTATTTTTTTATACTCGTTTCTTCTCCTCAATTTTTTTGACCTCATGAGCTTGGGCGCAGGAATGAAATGAGGCTGATCCGTCCCTATAGAGTAGCGTAAAGAACAGTCAAGTTATTTCCCATCTCCCACAGGTAGATACAGCTCATCTGCCTTCCATTAATCCACATATCTGCTCATAAATTATCTTAACCTATGTATTATAGCCTTAAACAACCCAATGACATCATAAACAGCAAATTAGCACCTGTTCAGTCCATTAGCAGCCTGGTCACTGAACTCACTCAGCAATTCAAATCAGCGCAATTAATATAATATACCCTTAATTTGAAGAACAGACTCCCACCCATAGCATGGGTTAATGTTTAACTGCAGAGCTCTTAGAGAGAGAGAAACTTTTCACCTTGAACATTCTTGCACTGTGTGTAAGATGATAGTAGGCTTGGCTTCTTCTTCCATTTACAAAACTTAAGATGAATGAAGTGCTCTTCCAAAAACTTCATGTGGAAGACAGATCCATGCCTTTGGGCTACATCGATTGGACATGTGCTAATGGCATTCATGAGAAATAACTTAGAGTAGACATGAACTTCCTTACCTCCTGGCAGGCTGATAGGGCCACAGCCTTTGCCCTGAGGGTCTTCCTCCACAATGAAGATAGTCTTTTTACACAGTCTCCAGAGTCCAAAGTGGGCCGCTTCGCAGGTGGTGTTGAGCTGCTCCACCCTGGGACTCAGAACCGCCCAGTGGTCCGTCACCACCGCCGCTAACATGGACGAGATGCCAACCAGTATAACCAAGAAGGTGATCTTCACCTTGGTCTTCTTGTCCTCCAGCATGGTGACTGTTGAAGATAAGTGAGCTTTGAGTTTGTGCCGTAGTTTGAAAGTGCCTCTGCCCTTGAATTGATGCTTTGGTTTAGTTTACTTCTCAGACAACGTAAAAGTCGCACGACAACTCGCTATCTCTTCACTCCAGCCTGCTGTCCACAAATCTCTGCTTCTGCTTGGGAAAAGAGGCCAGATAATAGTGCCCTAGTTTTCTATCTCTCTCTCTCTCTCTCTCTCTCTCTCTCTCTCTTTCTTTCTCTCTCCCTTCCTGTAAGACAGTCATTTAGTATGGTGGGCCGTGCCTTTAGACCTGCCTTCATGATGTAGCATTTAACAAAACAGTTTTGAGAAGCCATAGAGGACATGTCTGAGTTTGTATATTGGCTAACACAGGACATGTGATCACTTACATAATGATCAATGGAACTGTCTACACCAGAAGAACCAGATGATGGGTGCCATGTATTTATTTTAGAGTTTCCCCATCTTTATGAAATTATTTAATAATATCATATATGTGATTTTGTGATGGACTGGCCTTCCATCCAGGATATTTCCCTGCCTTTGGCCCAAGATGCTGGAATAGTCCATAGTTCATGCTGTTTGGAAAATTTATGGATGGATGGAATTATGTGATTTTTTCCCCCTTTGTTTTGAATCGTATTCAGTATGTATTTAACCCTCTGGTGCTCTTCATGCGGCGGTCAACAATTAGCACTTTTTTTGTTGTTGTTTCAATGAAATTATTTTACTATATTTTAGTTTGATAATGTTTTTTTTTTTATTTAATATTTTGTATTTTTAGGGGATTTTATGGCACAGTGCATCCAGAAAGTATTCACAGCACTTCACTTTTTCCACATTTTGTTATGTTACAGCCTTATTCCAAAATGGATTAAATTCATTATTTTTTTTCCTCAATTCTATAAACAATACCCCATAATGACAATGTGAAAGAAGTTTGTTTGAAATCTTTGCAAATGTATTAAAAATAAATAACGGGAGAAAAAATTACATGTACATAAGTATTCACAGCCTTTGCCATGAAAATTGAGCTCAGGTGCATCCTATTTCCAATGATCATCCTTGAGATGTTTCTACAACTTGATTGGAGTCCTCCTGTGGTAAATTCAGTTGATTGGACATGATTTGGAAAGGCACACACCTGTCTATATAAGGTCCCAGAGTTAACAGTGCATGTCAGAGCACAAACCAAGCCATGAAGTCCAAAGAATTGTCTGTAGACCTTAGAGAAAGGATTGTATTGAGGCACAGATCTGGGGAAGGGTACAGAAAAATTCCTGCAGCATTGAAGGTCCCAATGAGCACAGTGGCCTCCATCATCCGTAAGTGAAAGAAGTTTGGAACCACCAGGACTCTTCCTAGAGCTGGCCACCCGGCCAAACTGAGCGATCGGGGGAGAAGGAGTCTTAGTCAGGGAGGTGACCAAGAACCTGATGGTCACTCTGACAGAGCTCCAGTGTTTCTCAGTGGAGAGAGGAGAACCTTCCAGAAGAACAACCATCTCTGCAGCACTCCACCAATCAGGCCTGTATGCTAGAGTGGCCAGACGGAAGCCACTCCTCAGTAAAAGGCACATGACAGCCCACCTGGAGTTTGCCAAAAAGGCACCTGAAGGACTCTCAGACCATGAAAAACTAAATTCTCTGGTCTGATGAAACGTCAAAAAAAAAGCATCATGTCTGGAGGAAACCAGGCACTGCTCATCACCTGGACAATACCATTTTTCAGTGGCAGGAACTGGGAGACTAGTCAGGATAGAGGAAAAGATGAATACAGAAATGTACAGAGACATCCTTGATGAAAACCTGCTCCAGAGCGCTCTGGACCTCAAACTTTGGCAAAGGTTCCTCTTCCAACAGGACAACGACCCTAAGCACACAGCCAAGATAACAAAGGAGTGGCTACGGGACAAATCTGTCAATGTCCTTGAGTGGCCCAGCCAGAGCCCAAACTTAAACCCGATTGAGCATCTCTGGAGAGATCTGAAAATGGCTGTGTACTGATGTTGCCCATCCAACCTGATGGAGCTTGAGAGGTCCTGCAAATAAGAATGGGTGAAACTGCCCAAAAATTGGTGTGCCAAGCATACTCATGCATCATACTTTCAAAAAAAAATAATAATTTAAAATAAATTTTCAAAGATTTTAAACAAACTTCTTTCACAGTGTCATTATGGGGTATTGTTTGTAGAATTGAGGAAAAAACAGAAATTTAATCCATTTTGGAATAAGGCTGTAACATAACAACATGTGGAAAAAGTGAAGCGCTGTGAATACTTTGGCAATAGCACTTTTAGCATAGCTTAGCATAGATCATTGAATCAGATTAGACCTCTGCACACATGATACAGCAGCAAAGTTCCTTGATTATTACGCAGGAATGAGAGTATAGTTCCTAGCCATATCGGTCTAGAATTCGGTCATTTTCCGTCGGTCTTAGTAACTACAGAAGAGTCAAGTTTAAAATAGTAAAAATATTGAAAGTCTTTGGTCATTTTTGTGCGAGATGCTAATGGTCTAATCTGATTCAATGATCTATGCTAAGCTATGCTAAAAGTGCTACCGCCAGAGCCGGAGATCGGCTGAATGGATTCAAAAACGGCAAAACTCAACTGTTTAACTCTAGGGGAGATGAAAAATTAGCCTATTTTCAAAAAAAGTGGATTGTTCCTTTAATACCAAGGTACATAAAACCATAGTGGGAATGTTTTAGTTAGCTGCAGATCATTATTCCCACAGACGTCAGTGTAGATAAACATACTAGAAGGTTCCCCATGATAATTGTAAGTGTTTTCACACCGCTGGCCATTTGTTGAATCCTTTTCTTTGCCACCCACTGTAGAAGATGGAGCAGAGAATGTAAACATGCTGTATGTAGTAGCCTGTCTCTCGCATTTGAGTTCCCCTTACATGTTATAATGTAGCGTAGCTTAAACCGACATCTAAGTATGAGCTTTTTATAAAACACTGTGTCCCACTTATCAAGATTCTGGCCCATTTTTCTTTGGTGACAAGTCTTTCGCCACCCAAAACACGTGTCAAAAATTGGCACACGGCAAAATTGGACTGCTTGAGGTGGAAAAAGAGCAGCTATCCTGAGCTGAGGCGTTAGTGTTCGGGAACTGCATCCCGAGCCTGATGCATGTGTAAATAATAATCCTCCACAGGCTCTGCGTCGTAGCTAGGATACGACAAGGATTTATATGCCGGGCAGAGGTTGTTTCCAAACACACACACCTCTCGTGCATCAGTCTTTCAGGAATTTTTAAATCAGAAGAACCACTTATTTCATTACAACGGTGAGCATTTACATCTACAACAGCCAGCTATGTTTATCCCAGCTTTTATTCAGTGTTATTGTTCTGATGAACGATGAAATTAAGTTTCTTTATTGTTATTTTCTATGTAAAGGTCAGGATTACATGTTTATGGAAGCCCATTTATGCCACATATGAAAAGAAAATCATGCTCTTTAAAATTATAATAATTATACCATAAAATTACGACATACTAAGTCATAATTATGAGATAAAGTCGAAATTATCACCTTAAAAGTCAAAATTGACAAAAAATGGCATACTAAATCGAAATTATGAGATAAAAGTCACAATTATGAGATGATGTCAAAATTGACGCCATAATTTCAACTTTTTATCTAATAATTATGAAATATATTCTCAATTTTTCACAACTCACATTTTTTACATAGTTGTCACAACTATGAAAATTGATTTTTTTTTATTGAAATTTTTTAAATTATCATTTAGTATGTCATAATTTCAACATTTCACTCAATAATTATGACTTAAGTCAATATTTTGATTTAGTATGTGAAAATGTAGACTTTTCAATGTGTTATGCACTCATCCTAATTAGAAAGTCATTTCTGTCCTACCTGTGAGCGACAAATGGAATGGGCTGTGTTAAAAATAGGTTGCTAAATACTGAGCAGATGTTAAACAAATTATGTGTTTTGTTTTGCCTTGCTTTGTATCTGCATGTGACATTTAAAAATAGAGAAGCGGGTGTACTGAATAGTGATGTTGTGATTCACATCTTGAGACTAAACAATGGCACTGACATATTTTAAGATATAGCAGTGTAAGTTGCTTTCAGTCAAGACAGCTAACATGCATTTTAGTCTGGGACTAGCTGAAGCTTAAGTTCTGTCATATTATTCAGTTACTTTTACTGTTGTTTTATTTTTTTGCTGTGGTATGGATTCAGTGTTGGTATCAAGATATTTTGGTCAGGTATTGTATAGAAGTCATAATTTTGGTGTTTTGACAAAACTATGTCTTGGTAATCTTAATGTAAAACTTGCTCTTCCTCTGAAATAAATTATTTTCTGACACCACTTAGTTTCACTATTGCATCAATTCTAGATGGATAAAATCAAGTCTCACTATCACTGAATATACTGTTTCACTCTGAAATATATCAATTATGGACGTAAATGAGTTGTAAATTGATAGTCAGACCAAAAACAAAAGGTTTTACTTTTACATTTGTTTGAACTGAGCAGGTTTTAACCATTTACTCACACACAAACTCACTTTATTCCTTGTGTGAAGCGCAAAAGATGTTTAGCAGAATGTTCAAGCAGCACTTTTCCATATAAAGTGAACAGTGACTATATGGTTTCTAATGCTAAATCCGAGATCTATATTAGATCTGATGAAAGCTACTCAATGGCAGTTTATGGGCTTGCACCTTGTGAAAAAGAGTTCACTTAAGCATACTTGTTACAGAAAAAAAAACACTTGCGCAAATTGAATGTAATGCTATTTAATGCTAGTTTATTCATTTATATTAAATGCAATTAGCTGAACTCAAGAGTGCTTTTTTACCCACTTAAGTAGGACTTAAAATTGTCATGAATTAAGAAATAAAATTTTCCTTGAGCTTTTAACATATAAGAGGTTATCAAACTATACGAATATCCTGTAAGTTTCAGAACTGAAAGCTTCCTTGTTAGTCCAAAAACAGCTTTTATTGTAACCAAGCCCAGAGAACGACTCGTTGTGGAATGTGCCTCTCTATAGACAGAAGATCAATGCCTGCTTCATCATTGCAACTTAGGCCCCGCACACTGGAGTGTTAGTGAGATGTCGAGGAGAGAAGAGCGATACAGGATTCCTGGACTACAAATACCATTACCTTCCAAAGGATCCTAATGCTAGGAATGTGGTTACTTATTTTCAACAATGTGAATGTCTCAGTTGAGCGTTATTTATTTATATGAATCAAATCAAATCAAATCAAACGTGCAAGTTTATCAGTGACTGAGTTTTGGCACTCTAACAAAAAAGTCATTGCACAGCAAATTTTGAATGTCTGTCATAGAAGAAAGATGCTTTTTTATTTTCGCATCTACCAGCAGGTGCTAAAAGGCCTATGCTGACCTGCAAAGCCTTGACCTGTCTGGTAAATCAACACCTTTTTTTGTGAATACAGGATCGATGCTCTTTTGTGGTACAGTTTTATCACGCAGACCCGGATGTTTGAGGGTCACAAGCAACAGCTTAACTGCAGATGAGAAACATCTCGCCCGGTCTGTCACAATCAACGTCAACGCAGCAGCATCTTCACCTCTGCATGACACCGTCGCACAGCAAAGTCCAGCTGGGAAACTCTTCTACAATCGTTAAGTGAACACTTTACTGAGCATGTCGCAAGTACATGACAGTCACAATGCGAAATCAATCTCATCTTGTCGCGACTGTTTCATTAGCCTGCTTTGAATTCAAATAAATGGCTAACAATTTGATTCTTTTAAATGCGTTAGCTTCCTAATGGAAAGACAATGGTGATTGGTTTCAGATTATAAGCAGCAATGATTAAGGAGGAGCTGAATAGACTGTATGCATTTCCTAATGACAGGCAATATTATTCAAGCTAAATTAGATTACCCAAGCCCTCAGGGCCATCTCCATAAAGGTCACTGAAAATAGAACGGTCGCATACCAAATCGGTTTGTACCATTCAGCTTTAATCTGTGCCACAGACATGATGGGTAGTAATGCGGCAGAACGTGGCTGATCAGGGCTGTTCAGATGGACTAATTTCTTAATACTGAGTAAACAATATTAAGACCATTGGAGAGGATGGAGTCAAACACTCATTGGCAAGGTCACGGATGGGCTTGATAAAGAACATACCATTAGTGATTGTCAATTTCATTTTGAAGAATGTTTTTCCTTGGTAGCAATTTTTGTGTTATCTAAAAAGAGACAACTTTATATGCACAGAGATGTAAGGTGGTTTGATTTGAGACCGAAGGCAGATTCAGTTTATGATATTTTGAAATTTTCTAAAGAAAATGTTTTCTTACCGGTCCACGTTAATAGGCTGTATAGAAAGTAGTAACCTGCAATTGTTACTTTAAAGAGCTATTTCTACCTGATTTGAACCATAAAAATGGTTTTGTTGGTAAAATGTATTTAGGTTGATTTACTGATGTTAAATTATATTTATGGGTAAAATCCGTTATTTAGATGTTACCATATTTTTCATTGTGGCATTTACTGATTGCCAAACACAAACGGCAAGTATGATCTCTTTGAAAAGTAATAGCACATCACCATGCAGCATGATTTGAGATACAAATTGTCTGTAGCACAAATGGTGCATGACGGGAATATTTACACACTGAAATGTACTTGCTGTATGGTTAAGGGGTTGTTTAAATTTATAATCCTAAATATAAGCAATTGTAATAGCAGTTCTTGTCTAAGGCTGGCCACACACTTGAAGAAGCCAGACTCTGACGTGATACCCACAATAGCCAATGAGAGAGAGCTTCACACTCTCAGAAAAAAGGTACATTGGAGTTACAATTTTGCCCCTTGGGGAATAAAATGTATAACTGTACCTTTAAATGTACACAATTGGTCCTTAAGGTACAATTATACCGTTGTTTTTCGCTACTTAGAGGTACAAAAATGTTCCCTTAAGGGTAAGCCCAGTGACGGCCACTTGTACCTTAAAAGGTACAATTTTGTACTCTTTTTTTTGAGAGTGCACCAACCGGATGAGGCATGCTTCTATGGCAGCCACAAACATGCCACAAAAGTGGAGTATTGAGAAAGAAGATCACCCTTATTTTTTTAAATCCTGTTTTTCTTCCCGTAAAACAAAACTCACACCAGGAAAACCAACTGATGATGTTGATCTCATGAAATAACCACTTTTGGTCAGAGATAAGATTATTAAATGATTGTACTTTATGATGCTGAAAACTATATCACCTGATCATCTTTGTTTCTGGCTTTCTGTGCAAAAAAAATCTGTTTTCGTAAACATTGTTACAAAGACCACAACCTCATAAAAAGCCAAGAGTCAAACTGCCCAACTATAGCAAACACCGATCATCATTTTCAATAAAACATCAGTATCTAAACCTCTGTTAATTCTCAAAAAGAACTTCTGCTGAGATCTTGAGAGATTCAATGTCTTCTTATATTTGCAGTTGATTTCAGGCTGTTGTAGTTGTTGTGTTTCATTTTCTGAGAGTGCAAACATGATGTTGAACCAACATCACATTGTATCATTGATTCAATGCCATTGCCATTGATTTTTTGATTGATGAAATTTCACCAAAAAAAAATTACATTAACATAACATAACATAAATGAACAACCTGCCTTAAATTAATCTTTAGCACATATTCCCTTACTGGAGAGGAAAGAGGAATGCACAATTCACTTACCATCAATTCAAACTATTCATACATGTCACTTGAAAGCCAGACTCACTATCTATACAAAAGTTCAAGAAAACCTTAATTTATTTTACTTGTCAAAACAGTTCAGAGGAAGCTAGTGTCACTGGATTGTATCAGAAAATGTTCAAAATGCTGACATTTTGGCCTGGTTTTAAATATAACATGACGGTCCTCATTTTGTTTCATCCTCCAAGTATTTCAGCATTATTCATAGATGAAGCATTTGCTTTATAAGATATAAATTCTGTCATCATTTACTCACCCTCCTGTCGTTGCAATCCTGTGACTGATATTCAAACCTGTGGAACTCAAAATGTGATTTTTTTTAGATATCTTGCCTGCCCTTTTCCATACAATGAAAGTGAATGAGGACTGGGGCTGTCAAGCTCCAAAATGATGTCTGATTTGTGAACAAATCGTCCTTTTGTGAAGTGAATCGTGATTCATTGATGATTTATTCAATGTACTGATTCAGTTTTCAAGTGACTCAATGGATTTGGAACAACATGAAGGTAAATAAATGCCTTTCTAAAAAAAATGACTTTTGAATAATGTTCTTAATTTTGTGAATATAGACAGCTGCTGGGCTGTGTTGTATTTGTAAGATCAGAATTATTCCTAGTCCTGTTACAAAGCACAAGTCACATAACAAAGCAAATATGCATGAGCGAGACACTGTACCTCAATTTAATTTATTTATATGAGCAACGATATGTCGGCTTTGTCCGTGATACAGAGAAATACTGAGAACAACATTAGCAAATCAAGAAAACCAGAAGGACAAAATGCCTTCCTTGATGAACAGAGAGAACATTACAGGTATTTATAGTGAGTGATGCTTGGCAGCGTGGCATCCTGTAGTCATCCTGTTAATAATACTGTTAAAAGCACACAAAGTCAATGGGCTAGAGAAAAACATGCAAACATTTACATCTACCCACCATACACCATTCTACAAAGAGCCATGGCTCAAAAGCTTGTGTCAAAATTGCTTTACTAAGAAAAGGTAGCTGTAAATGCTTCAATTTAGTGAAACACCTACCAGATATTTACATCTTTTTGAAACCTCTCCTTTTGTGAGGAAACACTTCTAGCGACAAGGATTTGACCACTCACACGGATAATGCAACCTTAGTGGGAAAAAGCGATAGACTCTTCACTAGGGAAAGCCAGATGGGAGAGGAAAACCAGCAGTAACAAAGAGAGATGAGGTTATATTGTCGACTCAAAGAGAAATCCAGGCATAAGGCTCTGGTGAGGCTAAGACACTTCGAATGGTCTTCTAAAGGGCTGGATTGGCCACACTGATGTCTTTTATACTGCTCTGCCATAGATACTTATCAGCGGTCGCTGAGATGCTTCTCAAGGCTGACCGACTCAAAACTTGTCCTTCATTTCCATTTGTCTGACATTTCTCAGTGGACTCAAACAATGTCAGCTCCCCAAAGGTGCCCCATTCAGACACGGCACAGCCATCATGAGAAGGAGTGGCTATATTTAACCCACATTCAGGCAAAGACCAAGCTTTTAAGTAGATGTGAAACCCCTCGATGGAGATAAAGGCTGAGGAATTACATCACTCTTTGACCGATTCACAATGGAAAGCGATGACACTGGCTGGTTAACTACTGACACTTGTAGACTATCAATGGGAGTGATATATAATACTTGAGGCCTGTTGAATGCTGCAGTTCTTCCCTGCGGAAAAGACCATCAGAGCTGGTCACCATCATATGTTTTGTATGCTGGTGCTGAGCAAGGGACACTGACACAGTCTAAACCAGTTCGTAAACTAGCTTAAAGACAACATGAAATCAACACAAAACTGACCTATTTTCTTTCTTAATACACATCTCTAGTCTTTTTGTGCATTATTTTGCATGACTCAAAAAAAAGTCTTAAGCCGGGTGCACAATGTGTGCGATTTTTGGCCACGATTTGGCCGTCTGAGACAAATTTTGCAAATCCTAAAAGATTCCTCTGATCTTAGGCTAAAATCTGAAGTCTTTGATCGTTAGTTTGACATGTTCACCGGCAGCCGATTAATGACCGCTGCGATCAAATTTAACCTCAGACGAAATTCTGGCAGTGTCACAGGATTTGGCGCACAATCCTGCAGTGTGACTTCTCCTACGACGTCCGTCAAGTTGTTTTTCAAGACAAACTATGACCAAAATGAGCGCTAGAGATTTCTTTGTAGCCGCCATTTCAATCCCGCGTGTAATGCAGCTCACTGTCAACGAACGCGCCATTGATTGATGATGTAAAACTCCGGACGAGTTTTATTGTGTGCGTCCATTTTTAGCGCACCGTGACTATCGTACAGTCTTACATTAATGACAACTTCGATCTTACAGTGTGACATAACTTACAGAGGGGATCATGCACAGTGTGCACCCAGCTTCAATAAAAAGTCTTATAATCTTGCATTGTCTTTGTAATCTTTCAAAAATGCAGCTGAAACCATTTTTCATCAACGTCATCAGTCATGTAAGTTTCACCCACTAGCCTGGCTCTACTTATGCTCAATCCACTTTTCAGAATCCAGTCAGTTCCCAATGGAAAACATCAAGTCCAGCCCCACATTTCACTCAGAAATATGTTACATGACAGAAGTAAATTGGGTTGCAAATGCCATTTCATGCTGACTTTAACCAGCAAGACTCCCTTAGTCATGTTTTGCTGATAAACAACATGTCTACCCAGCAAGCAATAGTCCGATATAGTCCGGCTATGAGTAACCCACTTCTAGCCAAAATAACCTTGAATTTTGTTACATGTCATTTTCGCCAAAATAACTTGCGAGATGTATGATGTGTAAGCAAAGTCAACAGTGATTACAAGGTGTTTGGTTTCATTTCTAGATGACTAGTCTTTTCTTGGGCTATGGTTAGACATCTATTACATTTTCACTGACAGCTCAAATTTAGCCTTGTTTTAGCCTAGACGTCAGGGCTGTGTTTGGAAAATATATTAGGCGTCTTGAAAAAAGCAAAATTGCTTGCTGGGTAAGCTTGTCCAATGTCCACTAGAAAGGAAAGTACCAGACCAGAACATCGGGAAAATCCAAGCTGGTCTTTTCAGCAGGGGGTTATACACAAGTCATAAATCTCTAGGACTGCCCCCGACTAAAGATTTTTCTAGTCGTTCATTTAAGCCATTAGTCGACTAATCGCACATTTATATTAATTTAATTACGCAAATATATACTAGGGGGCAGAATCTATTCCGCGCTCGAGTGCACACATATAGTTTGCCGTAAAGCATTGGCAAAAGATTATGAATACGTTGGTAAAAATAGCAAGGATACATTTTAATTATTTATTAATAAACCACTGTTTTGAGTGTCGGCTGCAAAGATTCGTCATCTCCACACCCTCTAGTGAACGCGCCTATAGAGAGAAATGCACCTTTCATATGGATTACATAATCATATTTTTTTATTCTAATTGGTTTACTATACTTTCTATAGATATATTTCTCATGTCTGTGAGGCAAGTATAACGTTTCGGTTCATTTTTGTGACGCGCTGTAGTTCAGGGAGACCGAGATGGCAGAAATTGCATCTTGTTTGTTTTCTTTATTTTAATGTTTTGTTGTTTTTTGTGAGTTTACACAAATAAAAGTAGTATACAGTTTGGAATGATGTATTACTCTTATCTGTATAATAAAAAATGTATCTTAAGTTTAAAAAATGCCTCCATGTCATGCAGTAAGCGCGCTATACTTTAACTGCCTTCCACACTCCACACAAACACTTGGACCTAATAATAGCGTACATTGATCTAGGTTAACATTAGAGCGAGCGGCCAAGTAAAGTTGCACTACTTACATGTTTCAAATGATAAGCCATATTATAGGTCGATGGATGATAGGCGAACGTTTGAATTTTTCTGCCCGACATACTGCAATTACCACAAGGATCTGCCGTTAACGATCTGTCCTTCACGGACTGCGTGACTTCGCCACTTCCTGTGGAGTTTTTTTTTCTGACTAAACGACTAACCGAAATCTTGGTCAACCAAGCCTCTTCTAGTCGACTAACGTTTAGTCGACTATTAGGGGGCAGCCATATAAATCTATAAAATATTTAGTAATTCAACAGATATGTATAGTTGTACAGCAAAAAAAAAAAAAAAACAATAACAGGAATACAGTTTTGCACTGTGTTGCAAAGTGGCTTCAGAATAGTTGAGCAGTTGACACTGTCAAGATGACACACTGAATAGGTTCTAGACAACTGTGGCTACAAATATATGACACAAACAAGGGCGTTCAGTATTCAACTTGGGTCTGTACTGAACACATAATGATTTGAAGGCTTCAACTGTGAGTCTACGTTAGCACCATCTCATACTGTGAGAGTCATTATCATATTGGTAAACATTGAGAGTATGGCACTGTATCGATATTTACTCTCTAGCAAGGGAACGGACTGGCTTACACAAAAGTAATATCTGAAGTACTGCGCCATATCGTCAAAAGATCATCCATTTTACATTTGCGTGTCTTGCCCTTTGATGAGAGATGGGTCTCTCTGAGAGTTTTTGTTTATATGTGAGAAACAGCACAGCAAGAAAAACAAATGAGCATGTTTGCAATGATTGTTGAATGTCGAGATCAAATCTTTTCTTCTTAACACAGTGCGTCTCCTTTACCGATGACAGACGTCATCGGTCGACTGGCTTCATCAATGAGTATCGCTTCCTCTGGCACCTGCCACAGGCCACTGAGCCCCACTAGCTATCCATTTAGTATGGCCTTAACTTAATCTCTTCCGTTCCAGTGTGTGCCCTCATACAGGTGTTGTCCTCCTGTTGATGCCATCATTAAGGTCTTTGGGAAAGCAGTTGTGCACTTGGAGGAATCCAGAGTCGTGGTCAGGGCTGTAGGAGCTGTCCGTCCCTGACTTAAGGGGATCTCTTGTCAATGTGTACATGTTGATCTCTCCTATGGGAACAGAACTCATTATCTTCATGCCCACGGGTGATGCCTCACGGGATGCTTCCGTTGAGCGAGAGCTGGAGCGCGAGTGCCGTCGACGGTAGCGAAAGCTGGGTATGCGGGAATACGGTGAAGAGGACGAGGTAGACTTAATGAACTCACGGTGTGCTTTGAACCGTACTTCTTTGCTCTTCTCAATGTAGATACTAACAGCCAGAACGGCTACCGCTTCGGCCACAATAAAAGAGAGCGCTCCAAAATAAAACGACCAGCCGTAGTTATACTGGTTCTTCTTGTCTTCGTCACGTTTGTCACTGGGGTCACCAGCGTTGCTGGATATGTAGACAATTATACCGATGATGTTGCTCAAACCTGCCAGACACAAAAAAACATAAAAGCATAAGGGAAATACCTTGAAAAGTAATCTAACAGATTTATGACTTTATTTAATGTGATGTTACATTCGGCTGTTTGGTATTCGTCAACAGCACCACCATATTTGAAAGGTTAATACTGCAGGTTGAGCTCCTCAGAAGTAATCACTACTCAACCTACTGTAATATCACTGACAAAAATGCTGCTACTTTGTGCAGCTTATGGTTGTACAAACTGACGACACAGACTCTAAACAAAATGGGATAACTTTTCCCAGCAGAGAATACTAGTGTAGTCATGACAATTGCTGCAGGCTGCAAATATCTAATCAACTGCATGTGTTTATGTCAAGGGGTCAAGGTTTGGCTAGTTAGTGTAACTAACTCCAGCACATCTGACTATGACTACCAAAGATGGTAGAGACCACAGGCTCTTGTGCGCCTCTTGAGGCCAGGGGAGTGAGGTTTACCTGCACATCTGGCCTCCATTACACTCATCCCCAAACATCACTCCCATCCAGTTCACGGCACTAATGTAACTGGTCCTACTTGCATCACTCTGAGCGGGATTTAAACCAGCATCAGCCATAGTGGTGGGTGGTGGGCACGCTAACAAAGATGGTAAAGACTTCAGCCTCTAGTGCGCCTCTTGAGGCCAGTGGAGGTAGGTTTACCTACACAGCTCTTACTATCTGGCCTCCATTACACTTACCCCCAAACATCACTCCCATCCAGGACACAGCAGCAATGTAACTGGTCCTACTTGCATCACTCTGAGCTGGATTTAAACCAGCAACAGCCATAATTGAGGGTGGTGGGCACGTTAACAAAGACAGTAAAGACCTCAGCCTCTAGTGCGCCTCTTGAGGCCAGGGGAGTGAGGTTTTCCTGCACAGCTCTTCTTAGCTATATTCTATTGCCTATGCATGGTCCAATTAGCCCCTGCTGGTAGATGTTGTAACTTCAACCTCTGGCTGAAAAACTGCTGAGATGAATGGGAATGCTAACAGATAGCTTGCTCCAGGCATTATAAACCTCCTTGGTTTACGTGTTGATCTTGACCTTTCCAATATGGCAGACACACTGATGTATTGTGGTAATTAGCATTGGTTGCAAATGCAGACCTGCCAAGACACTATTCTGCAAGTTAACCCTATCTAGCCTAGTATTTTACACAATCTTTTACTGTTTAGATAGAGTCTTTTCATCATCTTTACACATATCGGGTGATGAAACTATAAAAGGAAGGCACTTTTAGTATAAGCTATATCAACCCACTACATTCAGTTAAGTAACAGCTAAAAAAAAAAGTGGAGGAGTGGTTGCCCTCTCATTTCCAGTGAACCTGCCAGTAACAGCAGGGATAAGTTGGAATATCAGAGTATGGATATTGGCCTATATTATATTACAATTATATTCAGTGAACAAATTGTATTTAGTAATTGTGCTAAAAGTGTCTAAAGTGAATTTAAAGGCCACTGTGTGTAAGTTAGCAGGTGGTCATTAGCAAGGTTTACCTGCTGCCACAAACAGTATCCCTGCGCAGAGTATGATGTTGTTCCACTTGCTGTAGATGCGTCCCAACCCGACACAAAGCCCACCCAGCAATAGCAGAATGGTACTGACGATGGGGAAAACACTGGAGGCGCGCACAATACCTGTTCACGCACACACATAAACACAGCTTTTACTTGAGAAAGATATCAAAAGTGCATGATAAGTATTTCAACACTGAGATATAAACAGCAACACTGTAATATTCCTGAAGAGAATGTCACTCACGTAAGAGATACTCAGAACTGTCTGTGTCATAATCATTATCATCTGGGAAATGATTGATTTGGTAACAACTTCCTTTGTTGAGACCTACAAAAATATATACAGGTCAGCATAGCAAACAAGGAGAGTTACGCAACAAAGTATATGATTTCTAGTATGAGCATGTACGATGTCTAGATGCGCTGAACTAAGAAGTCTGCTTTGAGCCAATCATAAAGTCCTGTTGAAGATGACTGTGTTTACAGTAAGGACTGGTTCACACAGAAGGCATTTTTGTGTTTCACTGTGCTACCTTTGACCTGGTTTCTATGTAAAAGTGTGCTAGACGTAAGGCAAGTCAATAGTTTCAGAACTGTATATAGATGAGTCATGTTTGCATCCAAAATGCTGTATTTGATGGCTCTAATATTGTTTTTAAACAATATTTTTATTGATCTACTCTGCTCTGATTGGTCAGATGGTCCAGTCTGTTGTGATTGATCTACTCTGCTCTGATTGGTCAGATGGTCCAGTCTGTTGGGATTGGTCTACTCTGCTCTGATTGGTCAGATGGTCCAGTCTGTTGTGATTGGTCTACTCTGCTCTGATTGGTCAGATGGCCCAGTCTGTTGTGATTAATCTACTCTGCTCTGATTGGTCAGAAGGCCCAGTCTGTTGTGATTGATCTACTCTGCTCTGATTGGTCAGATGGCCCAGTCTTTGTGATTGATCTACTCTGCTCTGATTGGTCAGATGGCCCAGTCTGTTGTGATTGATCTACTCTGCTCTGATTGGTCAGATGGCTCAGTCTGTTGTGACTGGTCTACTCTTCTCTAATTGGTCAGATGGTCCAGTCTGTTGGGATTGGTCTACTCTGCTCTGATTGGTCAGATGGCCCAGTCTGTTGGGATTGGTCTACTTTGCTCTGATTGGTCAGATGGCCCAGTCTGTTGTGATTGGTCTACTCTGATTGGTCAGGTGACTCAGTTTGTTGGGTTATATGAACCGTAATGATGGTGTCGGTTTTTACTGTATCCATTCGAGCGCCAAGACCTCATCGTTTGGAAGTGCATGCAAAGTGGATTTGCTTTCACAGCACAGAAAACAGTGTCTTCTTGGCATGTCGACAACACGAGCCAAACTCTTCTAGGCCTCAGCTACAACTACAGTATTTAAGGGGTCAAAGTAAACATTTGCAGGCAGCCAGTGAAGACCGTAGTATGGCATTAAAGCACCCATTATGCTAAATGTTTCAAACCTACATAGGTTTGTAACAGGAAGTGAGACTGGAATTACTGACGACTTGTTTCGGCAGTTCAGAATCTATTCTCTCTTTTAGGAGACAATAACTTTATTTGTCATGCACTTTTTAGACCTTTTACATTCACAAACAGCTATATTGCACACTTCATTAAAGGTAATATTCGAAAAAGCAAAATAGGAGCACTTTAAGAACCTTAGTCTTAACATGCATCATAAAGTGTAACATTGCAAATCTCCCACTCTCTGTCTGTCTCCAGGTGGAGTCTACTTCCTGTGACACAGCTTTTGTGTGGCCCAGCATGCCATTAATTGGGTCTAGTGTTAAAAAAGGAGCAAATTAATTAGTATTAAATAGGTCTGAGAAAGTGGGGCATGTGTTTTCTAGTCTAGTCATTGTAAAAAAAAGAACTCTGTAAAAAAAGCCTTTATATAATACATTTGATTATACTGTATATTTGAAACCTGAAACATTATGCCACATAAACTGCTTGTGAACAGATGGAAAATAAAATACCAACTGAAAAAAGTCCTTCAATGCACATTATTCCAAAAGAATATTCCATCAAATTATAAGTTGCTGTAGCTTTGCAACAGCTTTATTTTTCGTAGCAAATGCCTTTCATTTAGAGACACTTTTCATCATCTAATTAATTCTCAATGTATAGTCACACACAGCATTGCATGAAATATGTTTCACTCTGAAATGTCACATTATGAAAGTAAAATAGGACGCAAATGTAATTTCTTGCTGACTGTAAAAATAGGGATTCTTACTAAATAAAAGCAGTATTTCAGTATGATACTTTTTAAACAATCAGAATAGGTGTCTATAATATTGTATGTATGAAAGTTACACTGTAGCAATGGTAGTCTGTCAAAAATATCAAAGAATAAACTTTAGAATAAATCTTGTTCCTGGGTCATGACCTATCCTTGGAAGCCCTTGAGACTGTGTAATAAAAGAAAACTGTGTAATAATATCCATCAACAATAGGATGCTGTCCAATAACTGAATCTGAGGAGGATGCACAGATATATATATATACCGATCCAATGCCGTGATGAAGAGATAATCAGTGTTATTCACTTCATATATGTATATATATATATATATATATATATATATATATATATATATATACACTGATCAGGCATAACATTATGACCACCTTCCTAATATTGTGTTGGTCCCCCTTTTGCTGCCAAAACAGCCCTGACCCGTCGAGGCATGGACTCTACACCCCTGTGGTATCTGGCACCAAGATGTTAGCAGCAGATCCTTTAAGTCCTGTAAGGTCTGTTCAGCACATCCCACAGATGCTCGACTGCATTGAGATCTGGGGAATTTAGAGGTCAAGTCAACACCTCAGCAGAACATTGCCCAAAGCATCACACTGCCTCCGCCGGCTTGCCTTCATCCCATAGTGCAATCTGGTGTCATGTTACGCAGGTAAGCGACACACACGCACCCGGTCATCCACGTGATGTAAAAGAAAACGTGATTCATCAGACCAGGCCATTTTCTTCCATTGCTCCGTGGTCCAGTTCTGATGCTCACGTGCCCACTGTTGCCGCTTTCTGTGGTGGACAGGGGTCAGCATGGGCACCCTGACTGGTCTGCGGCTATGCAGCCCCATACGCAACAAACTAAACCACATGTAGGCAAAAATAACTTTGTATGGCTTTATAATCATGTTAAGTTATATTTCATCTTAACATGACTATAAATTACATTGAAGTAGCCTATATTGCATTAATTGTATTATATAATCCATATATAAAATTAAATAATGAATTTATTAAATAATACAATTTAATTTAATCTTAAATACATTTGATCATATACAGTTAAAGAGTAAGAAAAGCTGCTTTATAGCTTCAGCTGCGAGGTTTCTCTGAATAAAACAGATGTAGAGCTGGCTAATGAGAGCTCTGTAATCTGGGTCTTTATAATTTATAAAAATTGTTTATTGTGAGAACTGGAGAGAATGGCACACTTGGCATTGCTTGAGGATCAGGCGAGAGCGCGTCTGCAAACAGCGGCAAGTTTGACGAGAGTCAAGAAAGGCTGTAAGGAAAGCGCATGCGGAAAGCCCTTATATGGAGATGGTTTGGGCGTGTTTATGCAAATGACTAACCTAGTGCAAGCAGCCACTCATTTAGAATACTCCAAATTCACTAACATCAAAACAAGGTTAAGAACAAATTCATATGCGTACGAACGTTTTGTGAATCAGGCGGAGATTTTTCGTGAGAAGTTCTCCTGTGCGCACAAATACGAAAGAATCCACACAATTATTAGTGAATGAGACCCATTGTCATAGAAATATTGGGTAACACTTTATTTTACAGTGTCCTTCTTACATGTGTTACATACACTCACTGTAGTAATAACAGTAAATTATGCATAATTACATGCAACTATCCTAAACCAAAAAATACACCTACACCTTAAAATAAAGTTTAACCAAATATTGTACATCTCATTAACATCTAAAGCCATATTTTCACCTGTGCAATAAGTCCATTTGTGAAATTTCCTCACTCCTAAATATTCCACTGTTAGTGGTATTATAACAAAGTGGAAGCAATTGGGAACAACAGAAACTCAGCCACGAAGTGGCAAAATAACAGGGCGGGGTCAGCGCATGCTGAGGCGCACAGTGCTCAGAAGTCGCCAACTTTCTGCAAAGTCAATAGCTACAGACCTCCAAACTTCGTGTGGCCTTCAGATTAGCTCAAGAACAGTGTGTAAAGAGCTTCATGGAATGGGTTTCCATGGCCGAGCAGCTGTTTGTTTTTTTTAAATGGAGGAGGAAAAACTCAGTTTATAAAAAGCTTCATAAAGACAAAATAAGGAACCTCGCTTGACTGACACGGAGGCACATCAGAGAGAGAGCATGAGAAAACGAGCGGTTGGTCCCTGCGGCCTGCCTGGAGGTAACAATGCTCACCGCTGAGCATGTCTTCTCCATGGCAACCTCAAGTCTGATCCAACAATCTGATTTCCATAATGTCTCCAAGGATGCCTTTGACATCTTCATTGTGGTTTAATACAGCAGACAGCAATACACTACTCTTCCCCCATGCCAAAAGCCCCCTCTTGCCTCGCAAACCCACATCCCCACTGGGCGAGGAAACAGCTGCCACATTCCACATCTTCAGCTGCTTCCATAATTTTGTCATAATTGTGAATCGGCGCAGGACAGCCAATCGTCCGCCTGGTCGAGAAGTGAAACCGATCACTGCTTTGCGTGCTAGGGCAGTGTGCTTTTCTTTGTCATCTCAAATCTATCAATATGGAGAATGCCTTGGTGTTACACTGTGTCATGTTTATTAGTAGTGTATGTAGGTTATGCTATGGACAGACATCATATCTCAAATTACGGACATGGGCTTTCACACTGCAGTTTAGTTGTCGGGTCACGGTTTGCATTAAAAAACCTGAAGAAGGTGGTCTGAGTTCGGTTGCATTTGAACTTTGGTGTGGTTCACGTGAACGTTAGGGCTTTTTCACACTGGGCACATTTGCTGCGGTCGAGTGTGATTGTTCCTGGCTCCCCCCGCAGCGTTGATCTGGTTTCACACTCTTCCTGTTCCAACATGACTGCGCACCAGTGCACAAAGCAAGGTCCATAAAGACATGTATGAGCGAGTTTGGTGTGGAGGAATTTGATTGGCCTGGCACAACAACCGTTACATCGCTTGCCCACCGCACTTTCACACTGGGCACATTTGCTGCGGTCGAGTGTGATTGTTCCTGGCTCCCCCCGCAGCGTTGATCTGATTGCATTTGCTATGCGCAAATACACTGCAGGCTTGCTCTCGTTTGTATCCAAGGAAAATTATCAACACTATCATCCCTTACATGTTTTTTATTGAACTAAATATATCGTCATCAGCTAAATCACATGCACAAGTTACTTTTCTTCCTGAACAAGTGCGCACCTGAGTCCCTAGCCGGGTTTCCATTACAGATTTGCATTTTTGAAAAAAGTTTTCCCCAGGGGGCGGGGTTGGATCCAGATCCAAGGGGTGGAGGTTGGGGTAGGTTTAGGGTTGGGGTAGGTGTAGTCTCAGCCTCAGACGTCATGCCCATGGACTGTTGGCTGAACGCCTGATGCGTATGGCACACTTACCTGGACTTTTCAGGATTTTTGAATGTGTGTGTCAGTTCTTTAACGGTTTGCCTGAAAACAAATGCCAAATGTAAACAAATATTTACAACTGTGACAATGAGCGCTTACCAGGATCAACTAAACGTTGGATTTGCAAAAATATGTTAAGTTCGCGGCTCCATTGTTGCAGTAATATAGCAAAGTATATAAATTGGGAGGAGTTGGATCCTAAATCCTGAGTCCTGAATCTCGTGTTCTGCAGTGAGGACCATCTCTTTTACTTGGGAGTGGCCACGGTGTTTCTGGGAGGTTTTAGTATGTGATTCTCCCTCAAATCTGTTTCGAGGTCTTGATAAATTGTGGCATTTCTTTGTTTTTTTAGAATCCAGTATTCCCGTAATTATTTTGTCTTTAACCCCTTACCTGTCATCCACTTTTTGATAATAGACGTGAAAATGTACTATCCAAACTTAAATGGTTGTAATTTAAGAATGCTTTGGAATATAGACCTATGTAAAGAATTCACTCAGCAGATTATTGCTTATGTGTGTTTTGTCAAGATTAGAAAAGGTTTTGATTATAAAGTAGTTAAAATAAATTTTGTAATAGGAAACCTGACACCACCCATTAGGGGAGGAGCCCGCTAAAAGAATTTAGAGTACCGTTTCCATGGTAACAAAACGTCCAATTTCAAAACGGTTTTCACAGGATGAATTTCCAAACATATCGCTCCAACTTTTACGTACGCCAGGTGACCTGTAAATGTGAAAAACTATTTCCATTTCTAACCCTTTTTTTGAATTGCCTGAAAAACCACCTTATGCAGGTGTAAAAACTTTTTTGCAATATATGGGAGTTTCTGAGAAATTGACGTGTTTCCATTGGACGTATTTTCAATTTGCAATTTACATTTCCGCAATTTAAAGGTTAATAGAAACACAGATCCTGTTGCTGTCACATTGATGCAAATTGCGGCGCAGTTTAACCAAACTCAGACCACCGGTTCCCCCGGTGCGCACCCAGGTCTGCATGACAACTTTCACATTACCAATTTTTCATGCTAACTGTGACCTGTTTCAAACTACACAGGCAGTGTGAAAACGCCCTGAAAGCAACACAGACTCGGGTGGAAGAAAAGTAACCTGCGCATGCGTTTTAGCCGATGGCGATATATTTAGTTATATATATTTATGATTTTCCTTGGATACAAGCGAGAGCGAGCCTGCAGTGTATTCGCGCATAGCGAGTGCAATCAGGGCAGCAAATGAATGGCAATCCACAGTCTCCTCAAATGAGTCTTGTTTGTAAGCAGCAGAAAGCCGCTTTCATGCAACACTCATACAGTAAACCGAAGTGTTGTTTACTCAGCTGCGCATAATAGCACCAAATTGCTAAAAAACACAATGTTATGTATGACTGCAAATGCACCAGAGTTCGATATAATAAATATGAATGTGAAACCAGACCAACACTGCGGGGGAGGGGGGGAGGGGGGTCGCGGGGAACAATCGCACTCAGACCGCAGCAAAAGTGCTCAGTGTGAAAGCCCCTCTCAAATTAAAATCTGTTTACAAAAATTAAATTATCTTTACTCCAGATTATATAATACACTAAAGTGTTAAAAACTAAATAAATTACTAAATACAAAGCTGCTTCTGTAGCAGCATTTTCCAGCTGTACTGTATTTGCATGACATATCTCTTGGCAAACACCTTTGATTTGAGGTTTATGCAGGAAAAGTAAATGGAGAGAATGGCGCAACGCACCTGGCACGTGCTCAAAGCTCGTTATGACTGTGTTATTCATTGTGTGGCGGAAGTCAAACCCGGTGGCTAATTAGAGACTCCGTAGCCTTTCAGCCACTGCATTTAATTACAGATCTATTGCGCATGCTGGGAATGGCAAAAGTGACAGCTCTTCCCTTTCAATACCCCCTAATCTCACAAACAAAAGAATGGAAACCCCCTATCAATTAACTGTACTTAGGGCTCAAGGAATGGATTATTTATTTTATTTTTATTTTATTATTATTATAAAAAAATGTTATGGCACAGTTCACGTGTTTATTTTATTTGATTAAACTCAGATACAGAGTTTTTACCGTTATGTTTTTCAAGGTTTGAAAAGTGCTTGAATTTTGAATATCATCCTTGAAAATGCTTGATATTTTGGTAACACTTTAGAATAATGGTCCATCATTAATAAGTAACTATACAGGAAGTAATGCAGAACTAATGAGTATTACTACATTAACACTTCAGCTACTACTATTAACTAATATAGAAACAAGCTTAACTAATCAGTAAGTAATATCAAATTTAGGAGATATTTCGGTAAAACTTTATTTTAAGGGTCCAGAATAATCCATTAGTTAAGCATGAATTAATGATTAACTTGTTCACAATTAAGCATTAGTTAAGCATGAACACACTAGTAATTAATGATTAACTTTACATTTTAAGGGTCCGGAATAATGCATTAGTTAAACTAGTAATTAATGATTTGCTTGTTCACAACTATGCATTAGTTAAGCATGGACACAATAGTAATTAATTATTAACTTAACATTATAGTAAGGGCATATTAGACATTATTTACAACTTAATAAGCCATATATTATTTTTGTGTAGTGATGTAATTATATTTCTGTGCCATTCTATTAAGTTAACTGAACAATAAGCTAGTAATTATGTTTAATTACTGCTGATTTTGCCGTTATAAATTGCTAAAATAGTGTTCAAACGACTGCAAAGGGAGCTTTCTTTGATCACTTTCTTTATAGAATTTAATCCCTGTTAAATAACAGATTATTTTCATCCTACTAAGAGAAACAATGCAAGTTGATGTTTAGTCACTGGTCTGGTTTACTGACACAGACAAAGAACATCTGACTACATGAATCATCACATTTCAGATCAGGCATTAGAATGATGCAGTAACTTACATGTTGCATTACTGTTGAACCCAGTCACTGCACAATATTTTGTAATCCTCAACAGCATGTTTATTGCTTTGCAGCTCGATGGTTTAATACTAGGCCTATGTTACATGCGCAAATCGGTGGGCGGGGCTAAACAGGCAGTGATGAAGTAGGCGTTGATATTCTTCTGCTGAGGCGGTGCTTGCCTCCGTTTGACGTCATAGATCCCCAATCTGTCGTCTGCTGGGCCTGGTGTCTATAGAAGCTTTTCTTTGACTAACAAAGACGTTTTCAGCTCTGAAATTTACAGGATATTCTTATATTATCATGACCTTTTATATATCAAAAGCTCAAGGGAAAGTTGATTTCTCAATTCATCACCCCTTTAATACAGTACTAATAAAGGCAATTTGACCCCCTATTCTAAAGTGAAAGTTTTATCCTCATTAATTAGGGCACTTGTTGAGTGATATTTAAGTTTATTGACCAGAATAAGCCACTAATTAAGGCTAAACTGCCATTAATATTACTAATAAAGTAAAACCCCCTATTCTAAAGTGAAAGTTATATCCTCAATTATGGCAGTTATTTGTTATATAAGTATAGCAGCTTTTACAGACACAAAACTATATTTCAGACACAACACTTTTTTGTATATTTGGATAAATGGTGAAAGGTACATGAACGTATTGGCAACATTTAAACAAACGTATTATGCTTTCACAGCAGAAAACGTAAAATATATTTTATATCATAAAAAAGTGTACAATTTCCCTTTTATAGATACATGTTATATCCCTAAACCCAAACATAACCATTTTACAGAGAATAAAAAATGACAATACAACTTACTGGGAAGAAATGTTTGGGAAAAAATTTTTTTGTAACAATATAGCATTAAAATTATATTTTGAGACACTAAACTCACTCAAACCTCTAAACCTACACATAACCGTTTCTTAAAAGCATGTAACGATAGGGTTATAAAGAAAAACATAACTAACAAAAGTGTAATCCCAATAATTTCTTTATTGTGAAAATGTCAAAAGCGGTACCAATAGTAGTCTGAATGACGATGTGTTGCAGTCGCAGTCCTCTCTGGAGATATAGTTTTGTATGAGGTACAGAGCAGAATTTAAGTTATTTAATTTAAGCTTCACTCCACTATTTGAAGATGCGCGTTTCTCATTCAAACCATAGACAGTAAAAGAAATGGACACAGAGCCCCATAGACTTCAACAGAGAAAAGTGAAGTCAATTAGAAGCACTCACTTCCTGATGGCTGAGCGTACTGCGCAGCCTCAGACTGAGCTTGACGGCGTAGATGTGACGTGAGCAACCTGTCTGACAGTTGTAAGTCTTCTAGTAGTTGTGCAAAGGGAAATCTGAATCACCGAATCTTGCAGAGATGGAGAGCGTGAGCAGGAGCAACTTTTACAATTGTTTTTCCTTTCCCATCTACAATGTCTTCTTCGTTTCCTTCTATCTACATCAAACCGAATAATAACCCATCCAAAACAGACTTATAAGCCCAGGAACCATACAATACTATCCCCTCGAGTCATTTTCGTATCCATTCAATATATTCATTTTCAAATAGTCTCTTAAAATTGCTCATTGTTCTACATGATTTCATATCTTCACGTAAAACATTTGACCATACTATTCCAATATATAAAGAATTGTGAGCTAGGTGTTAAGTCATGTAGTTTTGGCTAATAAATCATGGTCAAAAACACCTGAACAGAAACTTTTTTCTTTATTTCACATTAGGTTATGTATCCGATTGCCTCATAGACAGTAAAAGATTGCCTGTGAGCATCTCTCCTGTCTATACGGTAATTTCTCTACTGTGCGACAGAGAGTCGCGTGGTTATGACGCAATCGTTAGCCTATTTTTACAAAAACGGCTTCTATGGGGCGATAGTGTAAGATACAAGGTAATGGAGCCTTTTATACATTGTCGTGTTTCTTTAGAAATAGACAATGGACAAATGGAGTCTTTAAACGCCTCAGATGTAAAGTTATCCGCTGTCAAAGTGACGCCAAAATGAATTGGAGTCAATGGAATGCTAACAGCAGGTGATGGCTTGGTTAGCAATGGCTGCCCCTATGGAAGGTACACTTTCCAGGTGCTGGATTACCCCCTTGATTCAAACACTAAAACACGGCATGTCGCAGTCTGTGACGAAGCAGGCGAGAGCCAATGAGCGTCACTGCCAGAAAACGCAAGTTTTGAATTCATAACGAGCGTGGGATTTGTTTACGGTCGCTGTTGAAGATAAAGACGAAGATCGCTGGATAAAGAAGTTCCTCGTATGGATTCTAAAGATGTGGATTACAGCGAACAAATTAAATTGGTGTCTTTTGTGAACTTATGTTGCGTTTTGGTGTACTTTCTAGTCGTTGTGTCCCACGGCGAACAAAACATTATATTACATGATAAATAATGGTTAAATCATGATTACAGAAATGTTATTCATTTTAGGGTTTTAAAGTGTAGTTTTGTTTAATGTAATCCTGTGAACCGAGTTTGCAGCAGAAGTCACAAACAGAGCGAAATGTTTAGTGCTGTCAATGTTGTACGTGTTAGATGAAACCACACTTTACATAAAAATACACATTCTCGTGAGATCACGTTGCAGAATAACTGCTAAACAAACCAACAGTGTAAATAAGAACTTATCTTTAGAACAGGGGGTCAAATGGTATTTATTTGTACTGAATTAGTGGCAGTTTAGCCTTAATTACCTTACAAAAAATAAACATGGTTTTATTATAGTAAAAGTGTAGTAACCATGGTTTTTTGGCTAATGGATTACCATTTATATAACCACAGTTTTACCACAAATACCATGGTCAAAAAATGGTTAGAGTAGCAAAACCATGGTTTAACTACAATAACCATGTTTTTTTGGTTTTATTTGTAGTAAAATCATGGTTCATTTTATATTGGCTTATTAACTTAAATATCACTCAATAAGTGCCATAATTAATGAGGATAGAACTTTCACTTTAGAATAGAGGGTCAAATTGTCTTTATTACACAATTTTAGCAGCAAAATCAGCAGTAATTAAACATAATTACTAGCTTATTGTTCAGTTAACTTAACAGAATGGCACAGAAATATAATTACATCACTACACAAAAATAATATATGGCTTATTAAGTTGTAAATAATGGCTAATATGCCCTTACTATAATGTTAAATTAATCATTCGTTACTAGTGTGTTCATGCTTATCTAATGCTTAATTGTGAACCCTTAAAATAAAGTGTTACGTAATCAATAATTACTGAATGAGATTAGCCTCATCAATAACTATTAACTAACTGACAAATTATAAAGAACATTATTGTGTATCTGAGACGTAATCAGCCATCTTTTTTACTCTGAATATAGTCATAAAATGCCTCATTAATTACTCAAGTGTTACCTAGTCACTCTGCAGGAACTAATAGTGATCTGGACCATTATTTTAAAGTGAAAAAAACTATTTTTCACTTTAAAATAATGGTCCAGATCACTAGTAGTTCCTGCAGAGTGACTAGGTAACACTTGAGTAATTAATGAGGCATTTTATGACCACGTTAGGAGTAAAAAAAGAAAATTGCTCACATCTCAGACATGCTAATTTTGTGATTAGTAATTAATTATTAATTCTTTATCATTTGTCATAGTTACTTATTAGTTCTTAGTAATACCAATCTCATTCAGTAATTATTGGTAACCTAATCTATCCTATCTTAGTCCTAAATTCGATATTACTTACTGATTAGTTAAGCTTGTTTCTATATTAGTTAATGGTAGTAGCTGAAGTGTTAATGTATTACTACTCATTAGTCCGGCATTTCTTCCTGCATAGTAACTTATTAATAATGGACCATTAGAATAACCCTGAAAAATAACTTTTAAAGTGTTAGTTCACCCAAAAATGAAAATTCTGTCATTAATTACTCACCCTCATGTCATTCCTAACCGATAAGACTTTAGTTCATCTTCAGAACACAGATGAAGATCTTTTAGATGAAATCTGAGAGCTTTCTGTCTTTGACGCTTCAAAAAAGTTCATAAATCGTAAAACTTATCCATATGAATTGAGTGGTTTAGTCCAGAGATCACTTTATTTGATGAACAGATTGAATTCAGGGTTTTCAAATATAAACATTCATCAACTCACACATCAGTTTGATAATTCTTTTAAACTTCTGTAAGAACCAACAAGGTTCATTCTCGTGTTACGCAGCACGTTTGAGCTTCAGCAAGAACCAACGAGGTTCATTCTTGTTACGCAGCACGTTTGAGCTTCAGAAAGACCCAATGAGGTTCATTCTTGTTACGCAGCATATTTGAGCTTTCTCAAGAACCAGTGAGGTTCATTCTCGTGTTATGCAGCACATTTGAGCTTCAGCAAGAAACAACGAGGTTCATTCTCGTGTAACGCAGCACGTTTGAGCTTCAGCAAGAACCAATGAGGTTAATTCTTGTTACGCAGCACGTTTGAGCTTCAGAAAGACCCAACGAGGTTCATTCTAGTTACGCAGCACGTTTGAGCTTCAGCAAGAACCAATGAGGTTCATTCTTGTTATGCAGCATATTTGAGCTTTCTCAAGAACCAATGAGGTTCATTCTCGTGTTACGCAGCACATTTGAGCTTCAGCAAGAACCAATGAGGTTCATTCTTGTTTTACGCAGCACATTTGAGCTTCAGCAAGAACCAATGAGGTTCATTCTTGTTACGCAGCATATTTGAGCTTTCTCAAGAACCAGTGAGGTTCATTCTCGTGTTATGCAGCACATTTGAGCTTCAGCAAGAAACAACGAGGTTCATTCTCGTGTAACGCAGCACGTTTGAGCTTCAGCAAGAACCAATGAGGTTAATTCTTGTTACGCAGCACGTTTGAGCTTCAGAAAGACCCAACGAGGTTCATTCTAGTTACGCAGCACGTTTGAGCTTCAGCAAGAACCAATGAGGTTCATTCTTGTTATGCAGCATATTTGAGCTTTCTCAAGAACCAATGAGGTTCATTCTCGTGTTACGCAGCACATTTGAGCTTCAGCAAGAACCAATGAGGTTCATTCTTGTTTTACGCAGCACATTTGAGCTTCAGCAAGAACCAATGAGGTTCATTCTTGTTACGCAGCATATTTGAGCTTTCTCAAGAACCAGTGAGGTTCATTCTCGTGTTATGCAGCACATTTGAGCTTCAGCAAGAAACAACGAGGTTCATTCTCGTGTAACGCAGCACGTTTGAGCTTCAGCAAGAACCAATGAGGTTAATTATTGTTACGCAGCACGTTTGAGCTTCAGAAAGACCCAACGAGGTTCATTCTAGTTACGCAGCACGTTTGAGCTTCAGCAAGAACCAATGAGGTTCATTCTTGTTATGCAGCATATTTGAGCTTTCTCAAGAACCAATGAGGTTCATTCTCGTGTTACGCAGCACATTTGAGCTTCAGCAAGAACCAATGAGGTTCATTCTTGTTTTACGCAGCACATTTGAGCTTCAGCAAGAACCAATGAGGTTCATTCTTGTTACGCAGCATATTTGAGCTTTCTCAAGAACCAGTGAGGTTCATTCTCGTGTTATGCAGCACATTTGAGCTTCAGCAAGAAACAACGAGGTTCATTCTCGTGTAACGCAGCACGTTTGAGCTTCAGCAAGAACCAATGAGGTTAATTCTTGTTACGCAGCACGTTTGAGCTTCAGAAAGACCCAACGAGGTTCATTCTAGTTACGCAGCACGTTTGAGCTTCAGCAAGAACCAATGAGGTTCATTCTTGTTATGCAGCATATTTGAGCTTTCTCAAGAACCAATGAGGTTCATTCTCGTGTTACGCAGCACATTTGAGCTTCAGCAAGAACCAATGAGGTTCATTCTTGTTACGCAACACGCTTGAGCTTCAGCAAGAACCAATGAGGTTCATTCTTGCTACGCAGCACGTTTGAGCTTCAGCAAGAACCAATAAGGTTCATTCTCATGTGATACGCAGCACGTTTGAGCTTCAGCAAGAACCAATGAGATTCATTCTCATGTGATACGCAGCACGTTTGCGCTTCAGCAAGAACCAATGAGGTTCATTCTTGTTACGCAGCACGTTTGAGCTTCAGCAAGAACCAATGAGGTTCATTCTTATGTTACGCAGCACGTTTGAGCTTCTGCAAGAACCAATGAGGTTCATTCTTGTGTTACACAGCACGTTTGAGCTTCAGCAAAAACCAATGAGGTTCATTCTCGTGTAACGCAGCACGTTTGAGCTTCAGCAAGAACCAATGAGGTTAATTCTTGTTACGCAGCACGTTTGAGCTTCAGAAAGACCCAACGAGGTTCATTCTAGTTACGCAGCACGTTTGAGCTTCAGCAAGAACCAATGAGGTTCATTCTTGTTATGCAGCATATTTGAGCTTTCTCAAGAACCAATGAGGTTCATTCTCGTGTTACGCAGCACATTTGAGCTTCAGCAAGAACCAATGAGGTTCATTCTTGTTTTACGCAGCATATTTGAGCTTCAGCAAGAACCAATGAGGTTCATTCTTGTTACGCAACACGCTTGAGCTTCAGCAAGAACCAATGAGGTTCATTCTTGCTACGCAGCACGTTTGAGCTTCAGCAAGAACCAATAAGGTTCATTCTCATGTGATACGCAGCACGTTTGAGCTTCAGCAAGAACCAATGAGATTCATTCTCATGTGATACGCAGCACGTTTGCGCTTCAGCAAGAACCAATGAGGTTCATTCTTGTTACGCAGCACGTTTGAGCTTCAGCAAGAACCAATGAGGTTCATTCTTATGTTACGCAGCACGTTTGAGCTTCTGCAAGAACCAATGAGGTTCATTCTTGTGTTACGCAGCACGTTTGAGCTTCAGCAAAAACCAATGAGGTTCATTCTCGTGTTATGCAGCACGTTTGAGATTCAGCAAGAACCAATGAGGTTCATTCTTGTGTTATGCAGCACATTTGAGCTTCAGCAAGAACCAACGAGGTTCATTCTCGTGTAACGCAGCACGTTTGCGCTTCAGCAAGAACCAAAGAGGTTCATTCTTGTGTTACGCAGCATGTTTGAGCTTCCACAAGAACCAATGAGGTTCATTCTCGTGTTACACAGCATGTTTGAGCTTCAGCAAGAACCAATGAGGTTCATTCTTGTTACACAGCACGTTTCAGCTTCAGCAAGAATAAATGAGGTTCATTCTTGTGTTACGCAGCATGTTTGAGCTTCCACAAGAACCAATGAGGTTCATTCCCATGTGATACGCAGCACGTTTGAGCTTCAGCAAGAACCAATGAGGTTCATTCTTGTTACACAGCACGTTTCAGCTTCAGCAAGAATAAATGAGGTTCATTCTTGTGTTACGCAGCATGTTTGAGCTTCCACAAGAACCAATGAGTTTCATTCTTGTTACGCAGCATGTTTGAGCTTCAGCAAGAACCAATGAGGTTCATTCTTGTTACGCAGCACGTTTGAGCTTCAGAAAGACCCAACGAGGTATATTCTAGTTACGCAGCACGTTTGAGCTTCAGCAAGAACCAATGAGGTTCATTCTCATGTGATACGCAGCACATTTGAGCTTCAGCAAGAACCAATGAGGTTCATTCTCATGTGATACGCAGCACATTTGAGCTTCAGCAAGAACCAATGAGGTTCATTCTTGTTACGCAGCATATTTGAGCTTCCTCAAGAACCAATGAGGTTCATTCTCGTGTTACGCAGCACATTTGAGCTTCAGCAAGAACCAATGAGGTTCATTTTTGTTTTGAGCAGCACATTTGAGCTTCAGCAAGAACCAATGAGGTTCATTTTTGTTACACAGCACGTTTGAGCTTCAGCAAGAACCAATGAGGTTCATTCTTGTTACGCAGCACATTTGAGCTTCAGAAAGACCCAGTGAGGTTTATTCTTGTGTTACGCAGCACGTTTGAGCTTCCTTAAGAACCAATGAGGTTCATTCTCGTGTGTTACGCAGCACATTTGAGCTTCTGCTAGAACCAATGAGGTTCATTCTCGTGTGTTACGCAGCACATTTCAGCTTCAGCAAGAACCAATGAGGTTCATTCTCGTGTTACGCAGCACATTTGAGCTTCTGCAAGAACCAATGAGGTTCATTCTCGTGTGTTACGCAGCACATTTGAGCTTCAGCAAGAACCAATGAGGTTCATTCTTGTGTTACGCAGCACATTTGAGCTTCTGCAAGAACCAATGAGGTTCATTCTCGTGTGTTACGCAGCACATTTGAGCTTCCAGAAGAACCAATGAGGTTCAGTTGAGCTTCTGTTTATGTTCACTGATCAATGTTTATGTGAGTAAAAGCATAAAATAAATTGGTTAATCATATAAAGCGATCAAGTCTCTTCAGAACATTTGGACTAAACCACTTAATTCATATGAATTTGTTTTATGATCTCTATGAACTTTTTGAAACGTCAAAGTGGTAGTTGTGTAGCTGTCTATGGAGGAATAGATAGCTCATCAAAAAAGAAAGCTCATCCCAAAGATGAACAAAAGTCTTGGAACAACATGATTTAATTATTGTAAATTAATGACAGAATTTTAATTTGAGCTTCAGCAAGAACCAATGAGGTTCATTCTCGGGTGTTAAGCAGCACATTTGAGCTTCAGCAAGAACCAATGAGGTTCATTCTCGTGTTACGTTGCACATTTGAGCTTCTGCAAGAGCAAATGAGGTTCATTCTCGTGTGTTACGCAGCACGTTTGAGCTTCTGCTAAAACCAATGAGGTTCATTCTTGTGTTACACAGCACATTTAAGCTTCTGCAAGAACCAATGAGGTTCATTCTCGTGTGTTACGCAGCACATTTGAGCTTTAGCAAGAACCAATGAGGTTCATTCTCGTGTGTTACGCAGCACGTTTGAGCTTCTGCTAGAACCAATGAGGTTCATTCTCGTGTTACACAGCACATTTGAGCTTCTGCAAGAACCAATGAGGTTCAGTCTCGTTCACACTGATCAATGTTTATGTGAGTAAAAGCATAAAATAAATTGGTTAATCATATAAAGCGATCAAGTCTCTTCAGAACATTTGGACTAAACCACTTAAATCATATGAATTTGTTTTATGATCTCTATGAACTTTTTGAAACGTCAAAGTGGTAGTTGTGTAGCTGTCTATGGAGGAATAGATAGCTCATCAAAAAAGAAAGCTCATCCCAAAGATGAACGAAAGTCTTGGAACGACAGGATTTAATTATTGTAAATTAATGACAGAATTTTCATTTTTGTGCGAACTATCTTTTATGTATTTTATGTTTTACTATTTTACTGTAAATAAAGTACACTTATTATATTAATAGAAATGTTGCGTAGCCTATGTTCTTCAGATTTCGGAAGCAAGGCAGATGTTACGGTTTTATGAAAAGAACATGCATGCATAAATGAGAAAATAAATTGTGGGACGTGCTTGATGTTAACAAGAGTTGTTAAGCACATTAACTGGCCATGACTGACACACCCGAAGCATACACACGGAAAGCCGCTTCTCTCAAAGCATGTGATCCCAAATTCAGTTCTCTTTAGCAGCGTATTGCACTTGAGCGGTCAGATACACAAAAAAATTTCTCAAAAGTTCTAATTTTTAATAACAAACATAAAATAACAAAAATAACTATTTTGTGATTATTAGTAATTATATATATATATATATATTAGTAATTATTATTAATAAAATAATTTATGAAATTATGCATAATACATCAAGAATCGTTTAATAATCGAATCTAATTTTTTTCCTCTTACTGTTGGATCAGTATTTTCTATGGTCTCCCATTTATATAACAAACCTCAAGATAATTTTTTCTTTTCTTTTCTTTGATCATTTTTTATGGCACAGTTCAGGTGTTTACTTTATTTTATTTTTATTAAACTTCAATAAACCTCAGGATAATTTTTATATTATTTTATTTATGGCACATTTCAGGTGTTTATTTTATTTGATTAAACTTCAATAAACCTCAAGATATTTTTTTTTTATTGTTTTTATTTATAATTTTTATGGCACAGTTCAGGAGTTTATTTTATTTTATTGACCTTTAGTAAACCTCAAGATAATTTTTATTTATTTTATTTTATTGTTTTTATGGCACCCTTCAGGTGTTTATTTTATTTTATTAAACTTTAATAAACCTCAAGATCATTTTTATTTTATTTCACTTAATTGTTTTTTTTATTGTACAGTTCAGGTGTTTATTTTATTTTATTAAACTTTAATAAACCTTAAGATAATTTTTATTTTATTTCACTTAAATTGTTTTTTTTATTGTACAGTTCAGGTGTTTATTTTATTTTATTAAACTTTAATAAACCTCAAGATAATTTTTATTTGATTTCACTTAAAAAAAAAAAATTATTGTACAGTTCAGGTGTTTATTTTATTTAACATTTTGGTTATACTTTATACATAATTCATTTAAAAGTAATTTATTTTACTTTATTTTTTATTAATTATTTTACTTAGAATTTAATTACAGTACATTACAAACAGTTCAGGGGAAAACAATTGAATTATGAGTTCTGCTCTTAATATGAAGCCTGACAACATTATCATTAGACTTTTAGTAAAAGATAAGTATTAATACTATGAACGCATGTATGCCATCATCAGTCTGCCAATATTGCACATACTGTGGGAAAAACCTAACACGAATTTATATACAGTACGTATCTGTCTGTCTCTCGTATCTGTCTGTCTTTCTCTTTTCTATGGACAATCATAAAAAGCAACAGATTCATCTATTTTTAAACAATTGGCCATGTTACCATAGTGATTTCAGACATATTGTTTCCAAGCAACAGCATCAAATAAAAAAAAATTAAAAAAAAGACATGAATGAAGGAAGAGGTTTATGAGTAGAATCTCTGGACTGATTACGCCTTTCTGTCCATTCAAGAAACCCACTGGTGTCAACAGAGAGAAATGGGGGAGCATTTTCATTCCCTTCCAAGTAAACGTCAACTTGTGTTAACTTGAGATAGATCCAACCCCAATGAAAGAGTTTGGATGGGTTGTTGACATCCTGTGGATGGAAGGCTAAGCTCTTTCATTTAGATATCAACTTTGTCTCAGATGTTCCTCCTAAAATGGGGGGTGTTTAAATAGACATAAATGCGACAATTGTCAAACCACTGGCAGGCTGTTTATCTATAAAAATGTAATCTTGGGTTTATTTGAAGAGAAATATTTGATGGAGATTCTAATGAATACCAAAATCTGAGCAATGTTGAGAAACTTTTCATTAGAATCTCCATTTGGTCTCACTATAGAGGCCTGTTTATGAAGGGAAGGTTAGACCCCTTTCATATTCTGGTTGCACACACTTAATGTATTAGTTCACCCAAAAATAAAAATTCTGTCATTATTTACTCGCCCTCATGTCTTATCAAACCCGTAAGACATTCGTTCATCTTCGGGAAAACAAACGACAGTCTACCAACTTTCAAGCCCCAGAAAAGTAGTAAAAACATCATTAAAGTAATCCACGTGACTCCAGTGGTTTAACTTTAATTTTATGAAGCGTTTGTTTGCACACAAAAAAATGAATTTACCACTTTATTTACAAAAATATAAATCGCCAGCGCGTTCAAGCAACAACGTCCGCTGCGTTAACACAACACGCATGCGTCCTGGTGCTCTCGTGAACGCGCGTTTGAGATTAATAATTTTGTTTCCTTCTTCTTCTGTTTTTGCGCAAGTTTCCTGATTTCATTAAAAAGATCTCCATTTGTGTTCCGAAGACGAACGAAAGTCTTACGGGTTTAGGATTAATTAATGGCAGAATTTACAATTGTGGGTGAACTTGGCATCGTCAAATACGGACTAAGCATCTGACTGTAAGAAACCAATATGTTGTTTTGAGTTGACTTGGATGGAGAAAAAGAACAAAAGCCTCCTAAAGCAAGACTTGGTTGTCTGAAGACAAAGGCAGAACAAAGAACTTAGTTTTCTCTCTTTTTAAACTCAAGTCTAAGAAAGGATGTGAAGCACATGGTACCCTCTATACAGCAGATCCTCCAGAGCCCGGAGTGCGTGAGATCTCCGCGGACCTTCTTGGGTTGCGTCTGCGTCTCGTCCGTGCTGGTGTTGGTGGCGTTACAGATATAAGCCCGAGAATAAAGCCAGTAGTCGGTCCCGATCGCGATGCTCATCAAACTAAACGCTACAAAAGCCCCGACGGTGGCCAGCAGCATCTGAATCCCACGGTCACACCACGCCATGGCCACTCATAATAATAAAAACAAGGGTAATAATCCACACATCGTTCAAACAAGGACGCGCGTCATGTTTTGACTCGCGCCGCTTTGTTCTGACAGTCGGTGTGATCAGGAAACTTGAGCGCGTCTCCTCCACATGTTGCTGTTGATACAGTGAGCAGCTCTGAACTCACATGTCGTATTCGCTTTCTAGGCTTTATTGGGTGTTTTGGTCATCACCTTGTCCATTTCCTATAATCAAACCCCTCTTTTCCAAACTCAGATGGCTTTGATTTGGGATTGCGATCTTCAAACCACACCTTCAGTCACACTAACCAATGAGAAACACACATGGCCTGAAGAATAAGATGATGCTCTCACATCTCTTCATGATCATGATGATGTTTTAATGCTTCAACGCGGCAGGAAATGAGTAATAAAACAAGATAGAAAGTCAGATACATAAAGTACATAAATGTATGGAAATTAGAACATAATAGAATTGATATAGTATAATAGGTTCCAGCTTCCCTTAAAAACCTACATAGGATAGCCAGTTTGGAAAACTGATGAAGAATAGAATAGAATAGAATAGAATAGAAAATGGATGGGGAATAGAATAAAAAAGGCTCCAGCTTCCCTGAAAACCTACATAGGATAGCCAGTTTGGAAAATTGATGAAGAATAGAATATAATAGAATATAATAGAATAGAAAATGGGTGGGGAATAGAATAAAAAAGGCTCCAGCTTCCCTGAAAACCTACATAGGATAGCCAGTTTGGAAAACTGATGAAGAATAGAATAGAATAGAATAGAATAGAAAATGGATGGGGAATAGAATAAAAAAGGCTCCAGCTTCCCTGAAAACCTACATAGGACAGCCAGTTTGGAAAATTGATGAAGAATAGAATAGAATAGAATAGAATAGAATAGAATAGAAAATGGGTGGGGAATAGAATAAAAAAGGCTCCAGCTTCCCTGAAAACCTACATAGGATAGCCAGTTTGGAAAATTGATGAAGAATAGAATATAATAGAATATAATAGAATAGAAAATGGGTGGGGAATAGAATAAAAAAGGCTCCAGCTTCCCTGAAAACCTACATAGGATAGCCAGTTTGGAAAACTGATGAAGAATAGAATAGAATAGAATAGAAAATGGATGGGGAATAGAATAAAAAAGGCTCCAGCTTCCCTGAAAACCTACATAGGACAGCCAGTTTGGAAAATTGATGAAGAATAGAATATAATAGAATAGAATAGAAAATGGGTGGGGAATAGAATAAAAAAGGCTCCAGCTTCCCTGAAAACCTACATAGGACAGCCAGTTTGGAAAATTGATGAAGAATAGAATATAATAGAATAGAATAGAAAATGGGTGGGGAATAGAATAAAAAAGGCTCCAGCTTCCCTGAAAACCTACATAGGACAGCCAGTTTGGAAAATTGATGAAGAATAGAATATAATAGAATAGAATAGAATAGAAAATGGATGGGGAATAGAATAAAAAAGGCTCCAGCTTCCCTGAAAACCTACATAGGATAGCCAGTTTGGAAAACTGATGAAGAATAGAATAGAATAGAATAGAATAGAATAGAAAATGGATGGGGAATAGAATAAAAAAGGCTCCAGCTTCCCTGAAAACCTACATAGGACAGCCAGTTTGGAAAATTGATGAAGAATAGAATAGAATAGAATAGAATAGAATAGAATAGAAAATGGGTGGGGAATAGAATAAAAAAGGCTCCAGCTTCCCTGAAAACCTACATAGGACAGCCAGTTTGGAAAATTGATGAAGAATAGAATAGAATAGAATAGAAAATGGGTGGGGAATAGAATAGAAAAGTCTCCAGCATCTCTGCAACCTTATATAGGACAAGTGGTTTGGAAAAGTGATGAAGAATAGAATTTAAAAAAAAATAGATGGAGAAAAGAATAGAATAAAAAATGGATGGAGAATAGAATAGAATAGAATTAATATGGTATAATAGGGAAGAAATCCAATTATATAAATATTAACTAATCTTTTTTTAAAGGATTTCTTATTCCAGAAAGGATTTAATGCATTTAAATGCATCTATAGTAAAAATTAATAATATAACATATTATATTCACTAATCTTGATGAGTATGGCGGTTGAAGGAGGTTTTATACCAGAAATGATTTTATCACCAACGACCCTGCATAAGACAAGCAGTTTGGAAAATGGATGGATGGATGCTTTCATCATCACAAATACAGTAACTATAGTGCTTTAACACACACACACACACACAGAAACAAATATCTAGTGCGTTTACACAGTGTCACAGTGTTGGGTAGATTATTTCTGAAATGTCAATGAAATGTTACACAACTAAAACTGTAATCATTAATTTACATAATTTACATAAATTATTAATTTACATAATCTATAAAGCACAATAATTTACATAATGTCACATACACTCACCTAAAGGATTATTAGGAACACCTGTTCAATTTCTCATTAATGCAATTATCTAATCAACCAATCACATGGCAGTTGCTTCAAAGCATTTAGGGGTGTGGTCCTGGTCAAGACAATCTCCTGAACTCCAAACTGAATGTCAGAATGGGAAAGAAAGGTGATTTAAGCAATTTTGAGCGTGGCATGGTTGTTGGTGCCAGACGGGCCGGTCTGAGTATTTCACAATCTGCTCAGTTACTGGGATTTTCACGCACACATTTCTAGAGTTTACAAAGAATGGTGTGAAAAGGGAAAAACATCCAGTATGCGGCAGTCCTGTGGGCGAAAATGCCTTGTTGATGCTAGAGGTCAGAGGAGAATGGGCCGACTGATTCAAGCTGATAGAAGAGCAACTTTGACTGAAATAACCACTCGTTACAACCGAGGTATGCAGCAAAGCATTTGTGAAGCCACAACACGCACAACCTTGAGGCGGATGGGCTACAACAGCAGAAGACCCCACCGGGTACCACTCATCTCCACTACAAATAGGAAAAAGAGGCTACAATTTGCACGAGCTCACCAAAATTGGACAGTTGAAGAATGGAAAAATGTTGCCCGGTCTGATGAGTCTCGATTTCTGTTGAGACATTCAGATGGTAGAGTCAGAATTTGGCGTAAACAGAATGAGAACATGGATCCATCATGCCTTGTTACCACTGTGCAGGCTGGTGGTGGTGATGTAATGGTGTGGGGGATGTTTTCTTGGCACACTTTAGGCCCCTTAGTGCCAATTGGGCATCGTTTAAATGCCACGGCCTACCTGAGCATTGTTTCTGACCATGTCCATCCCTTTATGACCACCATGTACCCATCCTCTGATGGCTACTTCCAGCAGGATAATGCACCATGTCACAAAGCTCGAATCATTTCAAATTGGTTTCTTGAACATGACAATGAGTTCACTGTACTAAAATGGCCCCCACAGTCACCAGATCTCAACCCAATAGAGCATCTTTGGGATGTGGTGGAACGGGAGCTTCGTGCCCTGGATGTGCATCCCACAAATCTCCATCAACTGCAAGATGCTATCCTATCAATATGGGCCAACATTTCTAAAGAATGCTTTCAGCACCTTGTTGAATCAATGCCACGTAGAATTAAGGCAGTTCTGAAGGCGAAAGGGGGTCAAACACAGTATTAGTATGGTGTTCCTAATAATCCTTTAGGTGAGTGTATAAGGGAAGGGATGTTTTCACAGCCTTATCTTTTTTTTTTTTTGTGTATAAAATATTCTGCTCTAGATCACATACTTTTATTTCATTTTCATTATTTATTATTATTTTGCACCATCTATAACCAATATTTATTCATCTTAAATATGTATGTAAACCACACCCAGGAAAACAATATTGAAATATGAACAATTGGAATATCAGTATACAGATTGAAGGTACGGCCAAAAAACCTTTAAAAAAGGCACTGTATTGCAGTTATGGCTTCAGATTGTAATACCATGGTACTTAGATAGAAAATATGGTACTGAATGCTTACTACATTTATAAATCAAGCTATTTATGTGGTTCTCTAAAGTTTTTCTAAGAATTCCATAGTACATGTTTAAAACTAGTGGCATAACATCTGCGAAGTAAACCAATAATAACACCCTTCCTATTATTTGTCCAGCAGTTAAAGCAACATGCTTAGATGAAACCGAAAATCAAATAGATCCTTATTGGCAGACATAAAAAAGCAATTGTTTATGTCAAGTACCTGATAAACCTGTTCTCCTTCAATCTGGTCCAGCCAGACCCTCAGAGCAAAACGATTAATGTCTCTCCTGGGAAACAGACATTACAACAACAACCGGTTGTTTGTTAGTTTAACACGTTTTACACAAAAATTGCACTATTGAACATGGAAGCCACTAAATCCATTAGCAATATGAATGTTTCTCAGGGAACCATCATAATATAGACACAGAGGTGCGGCTGTGCTGTTACCATATTAAACTGTAGTCTATCTTTGATATTTATAGTCTAATAAGTATGGTGGAGTTGGAGAAAATGAGCAGGACCCCCAGATGAGTGTGTGATCAGCCCAGTGGATCGATGGAGAATGTGGCTGGAATCAGGTTGGAGTGCTCAGAGCGTGCTGAATGCAGACACACTGATTGGGTTGGCCGAGATGAACACAGGCTTTCATCAATAGGAAGCAAATGGAAAGGATCTATTCACAGCTAGCTTTTCCATTGCTCCTTGGTTCCCAGTTCTGATCGGCTATGCAGCCCCATACACATCAAACTGCGATGCACTGTGTATTCTGACACCTTTCTATCAGAACCAGCATTAACTTATTGAGCAATTTGAGCTACAGTAGCTCGTCTGTTTGATCGGACCACACGGGCCAGCCTTCGCTCCCCACGTGCATCATTGAGCCTTGTCCGCCCATGACCCTGTCGCCGGTTCACCACTGTTGCTTCCTTGGACCACTTTTGATAGATCCTGACCACTGCAGACCGGGAACACCCCACAAGAGCTGCAGTTTTGGAGATGCTCTGACCCAGTCGTCTAGCCATCACAATCTGGCCCTTGTCAAACTCACTCAAATCCTTACGCTTGCCCATTTTTCCTGCTTCTAACACATAAACTTTGAGGACAAAATAATATAATATGCTCCAGCATCCCTGCAAATGTACATAGGACAAGCGGTTTGGAAAATCGATGTTGAAAAGAATAGAATAGAATAGTAGTCTCCAGCATCTCTGTGACCTTAGGACAAGTGGTTTGGAAATCCTATTAGCCCTATTAACCCTATTAGTAGAATTATTATAAGTAGAAACTATTCTACCATAACCATAACGCTTAACCTAACAGTCTACTAATACTCTAATGACTGCTAATTGACATGAGGTTACTTAAAGTTAGCAGAATGTCTAAAGTGGACTATTGAAATGAAGTGGAATCAAATGTTTTGGTTGTTTGATCATTTAGAAAGCAATAGCACACTTCTATTCCACATTTGAGGTATCAATCACGTGTGTATCACAAACGGTGTGGGATGAGTTACACATTGTAGTTTAATAATTATGGGGTTTTGAAGAAAAAATAAAAACCATAACCAAAGTATAAGAAATAGTAATAATCATTTAAATGAATAGATAAGTGACAACACAGACTCTTCTGATATGTCATTGCCTGAACAACATAGCCACAGACAAATCCCACGTGTCTTCACAACTATATAGTGATGTATGCCGTGTAAATGAAAGCACTTGAGATTATGTTCCCAGCTTGCAGCTGTGGTACCAGAAGAACGGTAGGTGTGAAATAAACCTGAAAATGTGATGTTAAAACCTGAGAGATTTCTGTCCCTCCATTTCTCTCAACGCTCGGAAACAACATGAGAGTGAGTAAATGCAGAATTTACATTTTTGGATGAGCTAAACATTTAGGCTACAGTTTGGGAATAGTCATTTTGCCATGCTTAGAACTGTGATGGATTGCATTGATCATCTGAAGCGCATGTGCCAAACCGAAAATCCCATACCGTCACAGACCTATTCCCGATTGAGCAACATCTATTTCAGACAGCACAAATTATATGGCGTTTTAATTACAGTTTCCATGAGTAGTGTTATGTAGACTATATGTTGTTTAATTATCTATTAATTTAACCATCATTTAAATCATTAACTTAGCTTCGAAATGCATGCTATTAACAAAATCATTGTTGAAACATTTGCAGGTAGACTTGAACAAAAACACACAACAGTACAAAGCGATTTAAGGTTACAAGGCATATAAATCTTTATTCCGATTACAGATTGCGCACTTCATTTATGAACTGTCTCATCCGCCCGCTGATCTGATGAATATGAACTAACTTTTTAATAAGCAGGGGCAATTTCCGACTTTAAACAACCATTTATATGCTAATGACGTTTGCAATAAGAATGTACAGGGAGACTTCAGATATAAAAACGGTGTCTCAGGCAATGTTTTCTCAGTAAAATCAGTTAATTCAATAAGAATGAGTGAGTTTATAGGGAATACCAATATGGCGCCATGCAGTGGCTTCACTTTTTATGACGTCCTGAGCAATTCAGTCAGATCAGTGGCAGTGCTAGAATAAATTAACCACAGTTTCAAGGGCAACTGTCACAAAAAATGTAATCATTCAATCTAAATCAATCTCCAAATCTCCATAAATGTAAATCAATCTCCAAAATACCTCTTCTCTTAAATACCTCTTCTCTTGTCTGACGACCCTCTGGCTCGTGAGATCCAACAATAGCAAACCACCTTCATCCAACCATCCAATCAAACGCCATCAAAATCAATCCCCGCCAGGCAACATTTGTTCTTGTTCGAGAAGCCGTTTCACTCGGATATACACTCACCTGAAGGATTATTAGGAACACCATACTAATACTGTGTTTGACCCCCTTTCGCCTTCAGAACTGCCTTAATTCTACGTGGCATTGATTCAACAAGGTGCTGAAAGCATTCTTTAGAAATGTTGGCCCTTATTGATAGGATAGCATCTTGCAGTTGATGGAGATTTGTGGGATGCACATCCAGGGCACGAAGCTCCCGTTCCACCACATCCCAAAGATGCTCTATTGGGTTGAGATCTGGTGACTGTGGGGGCCATTTTAGTACAGTGAACTCATTGTCATGTTCAAGAAACCAATTTGAAATGATTCGAGCTTTGTGACATGATACATTATCCTGCTGGAAGTAGCCATCAGAGGATGGGTACATGGTGGTCATAAAGGGATGGACATGGTCAGAAACAATGCTCAGGTAGGCCGTGGCATTTAAACGATGCCCAATTGGCACTAAGGGGCCTAAAGTGTGCCAAGAAAACATCCCCCACACCATTACACCACCACCACCAGCCTGCACAGTGGTAACAAGGCATGATGGATCCATGTTCTCATTCTGTTTACGCCAAATTCTGACTCTACCATCTGAATGTCTCAACAGAAATCGAGACTCATCAGACCAGGCAACATTTTTCCAGTCTTCAACTGTCCAATTTTGGTGAGCTCGTGCAAATTGTAGCCTCTTTTTCCTATTTGTAGTGGAGATGAGTGGTACCCGGTGGGATCTTCTGCTGTTGTAGCCCATCCGCCTCAAGGTTGTGCGTGTTGTGGCTTCACAAATGCTTTGCTGCATACCTCGGTTGTAACGAGTGGTTATTTCAGTCAAAGTTGCTCTTCTATCAGCTTGAATCAGTCGGCCCATTCTCCTCTGACCTCTAGCATCAACAAGGCATTTTCGCCCACAGGACTGCCGCATACTGGATGTTTTTCCCTTTTCACACCATTCTTTGTAAACTCTAGAAATGGTTGTGCGTGAAAATCCCAGTAACTGAGCAGATTGTGAAATACTCAGACCGGCCCGTCTGGCACCAACAACCATGCCACGCTCAAAATTGCTTAAATCACCTTTCTTTCCCATTCTGACATTCAGTTTGGAGTTCAGGAGATTGTCTTGACCAGGACCACACCCCTAAATGCATTGAAGCAACTGCCATGTGATTGGTTGATTAGATAATTGCATTAATGAGAAATTGAACAGGTGTTCCTAATAATCCTTTAGGTGAGTGTACTTCAAATAGGGAAGAAAAGACTATTGCGATTCGCAACTTCCTTTTAATACCGAAATTAAGGTAAGAAAGTGATTTTACGAATAAAATGTAATAACTGGGCTAGGCCTATGGAAAAAATGCCGTTTTTTTAAGGTATCTTCTGTAAAGGTCAGAGTACTACTGTAAACAACATGTGGTATTTGTTTAGCTGTCAGTGAGGTTAGAGATGACCACCGAGTAGGACACGATCCTGGATCAACATTCATATCAGCCTAAACCATTTGTGTGTGTATTGCAAAATATTTTTAAAAATATTCTTATCAACCTGATTCACTCCGATTTTTGGTGGAAATATGCGTTTATACTTTATAGTCTGGGTTCCAGTATGTAGAAATGTTGATTCAGGAGCCAAATCATTGCTTACATCATATTTTTAAACCTCTCACCTTGATAAAGTGTGATTTGATCTGTATAGTGTGACTTTTTTCCTCTGTGAGCTGAGGAAAGATCTGAGAGACTGAGAGCTGTGAAAATAAAATGATTTTGCCTAAAGGGAAATTAGTCGGTTGAGTATTTTGCTGCCATCCACAGGTTACATAAAGTATTACAGGCTCTGGGCCATTTTGATTGTAATAAAACAAATGTCATTTTAACAATTATTTTTGATTAAAAAATTTTTTTTAACCGTTATACCGGTTAAAATGTAATTTATTTTTGTGATCAAAGCTGTATTTTCAGCATTATTACTCCAGACATCCGTCACATGATCCTTCAGGAATCATTCTAATATGATTTGATGCTCAAGAAACATTTATGATTATCAATGTTGAAAACACTGCTCCTTCATATTTTTGTGGAAACCATGATACATTTATTTCCATGATTCACTGATGAATAAAGCTAAAAAATACAGCATTTACTTGAAATAGGAATCCTTTTTATGGTTTTATGGTTAATTTAATGTGTCCTTGCTGAATTAAATGATCAATCCTTTAATAAAAAATTTAAAAAAGGGCCCAGAGTGTATTTTGCTTTTTAAAGATAAAACTGCCATCCTTTGCTCTAATACTCAGAAATATGACAGCAATTGTACTATTTTACATATGGCTGTATTATAAAAAGAGAAGTCAATCCATAAACGTCTGACCCGAAGTGAAAACATTTAATAGGTTTTTACGAAAAAGACACTACAAAGTATCACCTCTGATACATCACATACCTGCAGGTCCCTGGGTTGACATTTCAAACTCTTCCTTTAACACCTCATATAATATGTAACAGAAACACACAACATCTTCTAGTACAGCGTTTTATTAGGCACAAGGCGGGAGGGAGTTGTGTTTACAGTAATGCCCTCTCTCTGAGTGTTTGACCTGGCCTGGGATCAGTTCTAGATCCACTCCAGTTAAATCATCATCATCAACATCAACATGTCATACTACAGACCTGAGCTCAGGTAACAGTGTTTGTTGGCAGAACAGGTTTACATTTGGTTATTGATGATGTCACATTGCATTTCCCTTTTCATTACACGATTAACTGCGGTGTATCGGTTTCCTGGTTTCAGCTAGAGTGATCTCTGATCTCGCAGCTTTCATCACTGCAGTAATGGATACACGCAGGCGAAGTGGCCCAGGTTCTGGCAGGACTTGAGCCAGCGCTGTACATTCGCTGGTGCAGAGCTGGTCTGGCCGGCCTGCAGGACACAACAGGCGCACACCACGTCGGCCAGAGAGAATTCCTCGCCTAGAAGCCACGGCGAACGTCCCAGAGCCCCGTTTAGTGACCTCAGCACAGCCGCGCGTTCCTTATTGCCCCCCTCGGCCAGCTGGAAAACTGCTGTATCGATCCAGCTGTCCATCTGTGTGGCGGCGACCGGGTCCTGGGGTTCGGCTCCCAAAAGACGGAAGAGGAAGCGTGCCACGTTGGCCTCCCCCTCGATCGGGCACATGTTCTGTGTGTTGAACTTCATCTGCAGCTTCGACACTGAAACGAGACAGTCAACACAACGGTTAGCATGTCCAAACATCTGGAGCTACTGCAGTCAACTCTAAATACTGCAACTACATTATTTATAACACTATATACAGCTTATGGATAATGTACAATTATGGGAATATGAATTTCTTAAAAAAAAAAATATATATATATGGGATATAAAAACTAGAACATATATATATATATATATATATAGGTTCTAGTTTTTATATCCCATATATTCAGGGCCGGATTAACATAAGGGATAGGTGGGGCTGAAGCCCCAGGGCCAGAGCACGGACGGGGCCCGTGATTGGCTGAGGAAATGATTGATATTCGATCGGGAGCACCTAACCGCGTGCGCATCCAGCAGTCGCAGCGCGAGAGCAGCTGGATTGTCTCATGCAAAGCGCTTTCGCCGCTCTATTGAAATGATAACGAGCGTCAGGCATCCGCTTTATCCATTTTAATTTAATACAAGCGCAACATCAAGTGTACAGTAAAAGCCCTGTGGCGAAACTAGCTAAACCAGACTGAATAGCTCCGACCATGTAAAGTGAAGTGTTGAGGTAAACTATAAGCTGCCTACACGACTGTATTCGTGGCCGTAGTCAGCTATGAGGTCACCGAGGTGTACATAATAAATGTTGTGAAATAACTGACTAATAAGTGTATTACCACTACTTTAGTCCTGCAAGGATATCTTATCTGAGCTGCTCTGCCTGTGGTCTGTCACCGTTCGTCAACGTCAAAATATTTGAGATGACTAATCAAATGAAGGTAGGTGGGCTTTATGTTCACAGAAGCTGCTGCGTGCGAATTTGCATTTCGCAGCGCTTCAGTAAACGCTGAGAGATGCAAGTAGCCAAACTAAACATTTCGTATTTGACAGCTGTTTTAGGATAGAAATGTTAAACAATGAAAGGACTATCAGCCAGAGCTCAGCTTTAGGAGGGGAAGAGACAGGGCATGGGGAGGAGTGATGGAAATGAGGAGAGTGATAGAAATGAGTGATGAAATGAGGAGAGAGCAGGTATGACAGAAAATCTACTGCACACTAACATGATTTTGAAAGCTATTTATTAGGACCATGCCCCCCAAATCCCCCAAAATAGCTCAAATTTGGGACCTCATTGGTCTTAAAACTCCATAAGGCAGGTGCATGCTCAAAAGTTGTTGCTGTTTCTGGAAACCTTATATCTGGAGTTAATGCTGTTAATGGGTTGCAGCCTGGAATACTGATATATAGGCCTACTTAATATTAAAATTGAATATTTAGACAGTATATACTCATTGAATCTCTGTGCTTTTTTGTTTTTGAAAAATACTAATTATTTCTGTGGTAGAAAACGTTGTGGCACCAAGATCGGATACTATGGGGGCCCTTGGGTTTCGTATAACCCCAGGACCCTACGTGTTCTTAATCCGGGCCTATATATATATATATATATATATATATATATATATATATATATATATATATATATATATATAAATACCCCATTTTCCTAATAGGATAAATGGTAACACTTTACAATAAGGTTTCATTTGCTACTACAACTTAATCAGTTAACATGAACTAACAATGAACAATACTTCTACAGCATTTATTATTCTTAAAACTTAAGTTAATCTCAACATTTACAGTATTGTTCCAAATATAACATTTATATTAAACTCTGACACCGTATTTCTCGGCACACTCGTTTTACGCCACCTATTGTTGCAGGTGTATTACTGACATGTAAAAGTCTAGACCCTGAATATAAGACACTCATTTTTTTTTCAGATGTATTTCTAAGAAAAAAACCTTGTCTTATATTCATAACAATACAGTAACTCTACATTTTTAAGATCCAAAGGTGCATCTGTTAAGTTAACATGAAAACATTTAACTAACGCTTTCCCTGCCAGCTTTTTTGATAATTTTCACAAAAATTTCATGGATATATTGCTGTATGAATATCTGAACATGCAATATATCAAAAGAAAAAAGAACAGACCCTCTGCTTTTAAACAAAACAATTTTTTTTATTCTAGCTTAAATTTTACAATCAACATTTGAACGTTAAGCAGAAAGCTAAGAAAAATCGTGTTTTTGTCAAAAACTACATCCAGATCAGACTCAAAACGATGATTAAAACACAGATGGAGTAGATGGAGTCCATCAACAGCCCCAAAGCTTCACAGTCCTGTAGCTCGACCTGGGTCGAAGTTTCATTCAGTAACATGAGGCAGTTTTGATTTAGATGCTATTTAATGTTATTTTAAATATGCATCTGCTTACATTTGATATCGCTTGTTTCTGTTTCTTCTTCGTCTGTGTTTTGATCGGGAGATTCTGTACTCTTTCAGAAGATTTGTAAATGAAAACATGGAAAGCCGGAAATTTCCGTCAATGGCAGGGAAAGAGTTAACTAACATTAATAAATGCTGTAAAAATATATTTCTCATTGTTGATGCATTTGGTTTTATTGTGCACAATTCATCTCTATGCACATATTAAGTCTTTATAATTGTGTTGTCAAAATAATAATAATAACCTGCTCCACCTATATAGCAATGTTTTGTTTATTTGTTCTTTTTGGCTAACGTTTGACTGATAGTCAAATAGTTTCAGGAGGAGGAGTCCACCACAATCAACATATGCCTTCACAATCTCATCTATTTGTCGTCAAAAGCACCCATACTTCAGTACCAAGTTGATACTGACATTTTAAAACTGTAACAATTGCTGCCTTTCTGCTGAAAGAGTTAATTCAGCACTAGCAAACCCTTCAATTAAGTATAAACACGAAACAAGAATTTTGTGCAGTGTAGACAACTTTTTGTATTTTAAAACAGACGTTTTTGAAAAAGAAAACTCTTTACACTTTATTTTAAGGTGTCTGTTACAGTGTAGTTATACATTTAAGTACTGAGTAATATTAATTAACAACATGTACTTATTACAGGGTTAGGATTAGGAATATGGTTTGGTTTAGGGATAGTTGGATGTAACCATGCAAAATTTACAATAACGTGTGTTACAAGGACACTGTAAAATAAAGTGTTACCGAGAACTAGTGGTGAACTGAAGTGATTGACAGCTTTAGTAATTATAAAAGGAGTCATGAAGGATCATGTGACACTGAAGACTGGAGTAATGATGCTGAAAATACAGCTTTGATCACAGGACTAAATTACATTTTAAAGTATATTACAATAGAAAACAGTTATTTTAAATTGTAATAATATTTCACAGTATTTTACTGTACTTTTGATAAAATAAATGCAGCCTTATATAAAAACATAAGAGACTTATAGTGTACCCTTTTTTTTTTTTTTTTTTTTTTCATTAAGTCGAATCACATAGGGCCTCATTCATGAAACACGAGCAGAACGAATTTTTGTGTAAATCGTTCGTAAAGCCGCTCTGGCGTAAATTTTCGGATTCACGAAAATGTTCGTATTTTCAAAATGTTAGTTGGTACGAAAGAAATGTACACCTGCTCCCTACCACGTGTAAATAGTGCGTAAAACATTTGAACGGTCTGTGTTCTAATTGAGGCAAACTGATGACAATGAATTGTGATGCACTATGTACCATATTTCACAAGTTGATTTGCCCGGTGTTTTTTTTACTTTGAGTAATAGCAATAGGCAGCACTCGTCACTGTCACTTTTCACCCAGCCGTCCAATCACAGTGGAGGAGGGCCGGGACAAATACAACACAGACCAATCATCCTACTTGAACAACGACCGTACAACAATGGAGAGTTAATATTGCTGGTTAGGCCCTACTACATTTTTATATTCAGTAATATTCTTCAAAATGAGATAATAGTAACACATTACTGCCATGGATATTCTGTATCAAAGCAAAGTATCTCAACTGGAAAAACGCTGCGGTTGCAAAGCACTTCAAGCGCCACCAGCTGGCCGTTTTCAGAAGAGCACCAGGCATTTTTTAGCTGGCTAAAATGCTTTGGTGGACACACCAAATTTGTTACTAGGCATATGGCCAATTGGACTCTTTAGCATGTATGCAATACTGGAGCCAAACCTATAAAGGGAGTCCAGAAGATTAGTAATTTGCGTAGTTGTAACTCCTGGGCGGGGATTATGCTAATTATGAATGAGCGTGCACACGCCACCTATTTACGAATGTTTGGAATTCAATAATATACACGCGTTTAACTACCGAATCCGTGGTATACGAAGCGTTTGTGAATCCGGAGGGGAGTTTTCCAAAAAGGTCCATTTTACACGCAAATTACTCAGAATTTGCTCATATATTTAACAAGATTCATGAATGAGGCCCAATGACTTTAGGTTTCTATGAACGTATTGGCAAAAATCACATCTATAGAGAAAAGGAATGAGATTTTAACTTGCAGAACTGTACTGCAGAAATATATGATGGAAACCCAAGATCTCACACTACACTGTAATATGTAGGATGTTGCCCTTGAGATGTTCCATGAAATTTAATGTTGAAAAGTTAATCAGACCACAGTGCACACCAGAATCACTTTCAAACTCTGTGCCAGTGAGTCTTCGAGCAATTTTGCCTTTAATATTTCAAAGTGCTGCATTTCAAGCGACACCCCCACTTTCAAGCTTATTGGTTTTGGGCTCATTTCTAGTTGAGTTAAATGCATTTTGGCATGACATCTTCACGCATCCTGTAGAGGAGCGTTAAGCAGATCAGTTTCACTCTGGTTTTACAAGAGAACCATGATTCCTTGAATGCACAGCAGCCCTCCTGGAAAACAAGTTCTGATAAATCTTAGTGTCTTTCCTTAAAGGGATAGTTCACCCAAAAAGGAAAGTGTACTCACCCTCAAGCCATCCTAGGTGTATATGACTTTCTTCTTTCAGATAAACACAGAGTTACATTATAAAAAAAATATATCCTGTCTCTTCCAAGATTTATCATATTTTTTAATATCCTCTGAGTTTGGCTGAAAGAAGAAAGTCATATACACCTAGGATGGCTTGAGTGTGAGTAAATTATAGGATCATTTTCATTTTTGGGTGAACAAGCCCTTCAAGACATGCTCCGCTCTCTTTTGTACCCTCTCACCATCTTTCCATATGAGAGTGAAGCCCAGCTGAAAGCGATGGCGGGCGTAGCTGTCTATGTGGCGTGGGCCCAGGCAGGACAAGAGCGGAGGGGGCACGTCGGTCACAGAGGAGTGCAAATGCACGCTGGACAACACCTGGTACCGCTGGCACAGCAGGCCATGAAGCACCAGCAGGGACAGAGGAGGACGGGCAGGGTTGGCGTTGATCACGATGTCCCTCAGTGCACCCAGGTCCTGGAGGACACAAAAGAACATGTAAATTTGTAAGTTTGAAGACTGAAAAATGAGTACAGTGAGTTACTTGTTTACCAGATGAAGTGCATTCTATCGATCGGTCAAAAATTATGTATATACACTTTTTAACCACAAATGCTCGTCTTGCACTAGCGTCCACGACTTCACACATTATGTAGTCACGTTGGAAAGGTCACGCATGACGTAGGTGGAAGTACCGCCCCAGTGTTTACACAGCGAATGTGCAAACGAATAAGTCAAACGCCCTTTACAAAAAAACAGGTAAAACAACAATGTAGGATGATTTTGAAGTTGGAGGAGAAATTTTTTTTGCCCTACCCCACCCTACCTTTTTGAACCCGAGTACACAGACAACGTGACCTTTCCAACGTGATTACGGCATGTGTTAAGTCGTGGACACTAGTGCCAAGATGAGCATTTGTTCACTAGAACAGTGTTATATATTTTGTTGACTTGTGTACTTGCGTTATGCCAAATGTTTCCAAGAATGTTTTAATTCCAGAGAAATTAGCGATTTTAACCAGGACACGGACCATGTCCGTGTGCCGCCGTTCAATGACATCATACCCGCGTTACCCTCGATTTCCGGTTGTATTTTGTAGAAACCATGAAAACACCAAAGACGCTTTAATATATGTGTTTTATTAGACAGGTGAGCAACTGTTTGGATACATTCATCGACAGAAAACGAATGATTGTTCCACAGCTCAACACAGTTAGTCTTATTGTTTAAATCTGGTTTTCTTGATTTACCGCGAGTACCATGTTTACCATGCCTAATATCAATATATCTCACTGCAGTGCGAACAAGTGTCTCATAGTAGCCGCCAAGTGAACGCACAGATTAGCATTATAACATAACTTTCAACACACTCAAATGTGTCTAATATGATAAAACAGCGCTGCGTTACCACACACACACACACACGAGAGGAAGAAGCGGAAGTGTCGTCTGCGGCATAATAAAAGCTCAGAGGAATCAAGACTTCATCAAGCTACGCCTTTGTTTTGGATAAGCAACCTCTAGCGGCAAAAAATTACATACTGTGGCTTTAACTATATTAAGATTGTCATAAATATAAAAACGAACTCATAAAGGGATTTGAATTCAACTGCATTTAAATCACTGCAATTTCAGATTCAGTGCCACAATTTAATACGGTTGTCACTAACCAAAACTTTTGCAGTGTGTTCTTTTACTTAAATTATGAAGGAGTTATATACAGAAAGCAAGCCTTAATACGCAATGAAGCTGATATTACTTCAGTTCAGCCGCAGCACAAGCTCGCTGACTACTATGTCTGTTATATAAAATCCTTAAAGGGTTAGTTCACCCAAAAATGTAAATTCTGTCATTAATTCCTCACCCTCATGTCGTTCCAAACCCATAAGACCTTCGTTCATCTTCAGAACACAAATGAAGATATTTTTGATGAAATCCAAGAGCTCTCTGACTCCACATAGACAGCAATTTAATTAACATTTTCAAGGTCCAGTTTGTTGAAATAGTCCATGTGACTCCAGTGGTTCAACCTTAAATTTTATGAAGTGACGAGAATGTTTTTTGTGCACAACTTTAAGTTTATTCAACAAATTCGTTCTAGCCTGTGTAAGTCTCCTCCGCAGTTTACGTAAACAGTGCAGTGCTCTCGAGATCTACGGCAGCTGATGCTGTTCACGCGAGCATGACTCATGCGTGTGATGATGATGCAGGAGCTGCACTGTATTTACAACGTGAACAGCGTAGGAGACTGACACAGGCCAGAATGATCAGTCGTTATTTTCGTTTGTTTTTGCGCAAAAAAAAGTATTCTAGTCGCTTCATAAAATTAAGGTTGAACCACTGGAGTCACATGGACTATTTTAACGATGTCTTTACTACCTTTCTGTTGAATTGCTGTCTTTGGAGGGGTCAGAGAGCTCTCGGATTTCATCAAAAATATATTTTGTGTTCTGAAGATAAACGCAGGTCTTAAGGGGTTTGGAACGACATGAGGGTGAGTCATTAATGACAGAAATGTAACTTTTGGGTGAACTCTCTCTTTAATTCTTGATATGAGATTTTTGCCATAATGCCCATCTGAAATTATGGCTGACAAAACAGAAAAAGAACAGAAACATACAGCAAACAATCACAACTAGGTTAACTGGATTGACCTGTTTAGACTGGTTTAGTGGAGAAACATATCTGAATAGGGCTGAACCATCCTAACATAACTCAAGATCATGTAAAACACCTAATGGCACATGTAAGGCTTACCTTGCCCAGGAGGGAGTCTAGATCTGCCGTTCCTCTGAACACAGATTCGGCAGGTGCGTGTGCGAGTGTCGTGGCATCCAGGTCTGCGTCAGGAGTGGTCACTGTCTTCGTGAGCCCGTCAACCGTCGCCTTGAGCTCATACAGTCTTCTCAGGACTTCATCCTGTCGGTCCTCCAGCGCCTTCACAGCAGGATCCACCTCCCCGTTCTGAGACACACAGAGGATGCACAACTGCATGGATTCCCTCCCAAACATACACTTTCACAATACAATCTGGCTGCATTAACCTCCTGGGTGCCACTGTATTTTCGTGAATTTCTCTGATACATGATGTCCTGTAAAGAGCACATTCAGGGCTTTTCAGAGATACCATTTGTTTTTTTTGAGGTTTCACCAGGACATAAAGTTTGCTTATAAAAAACAATCCTGAAACTTAAAAATCCCATTGTTTTTGCCTATACATGTCATTTTATTTTTTAAACCGAGTCCCGGTGTCCACATACAAGGCCATAGCAATACATATGAATAAAATATAGTTTCTTATGCTCTAAACAATGCAAGTAAAATACTAAATTCAAAAGACTTTGTTTTCCTGGGTCTTAGGAGGTTAAACTAACTGACCAAGACCCTTAATATACATAATAGCTAGATCATTTACCTTATCATCATTATTTCTAGTATGATCCATCTCTTTCCGAAGTGTCGTGGTGTTGTTAGTTGCTGGTAAGCAGCAGTTATTAAACTGAAAGTGTCAAATATCTCTGGAGGGCCAGCCTCTCATTCCAGAGCACAAAGCACTGCAGCTGTCAATCATACCCAACAAGCATGTGTCTATTGCATCAGACAGACTGAAACTGCAACAGAGCGACTGTGTATCATACGCATTTGTATTACTGACTGCTCATAAGTGGCATCTGAATGGTGAATTGATCGGTAATGTGATTACCTGAAGCGCGTGCTCGCTGCAGTTCATTCCCTGCGCGTGGATATTCGGTAACTTGTACATGCACGTTGGCAAATCAATCTTTATGTCACCGGGACTGACGGGCTTTACCTGGTACATGGGCATGACGACGGGTGACCAACGCACTCCGGTGCCAAAATAAAAGCACGGAATCCAGATATGTTTGTTTTTGACGGGATTTGTCGATTTCTCGACAGTCCGTCTAGCAGCCAGCTAACAGTAGCCGAATAGAGAAGAGGCCATCGTACGTCATTTCCGGCGACAGTGAAAGCACGGAGTGCCATGTAAAGAGAGAGAGAGAGATTTATTACACATTTATTACTACAACATTCGATGGTGTTAATTTGGCTGCAAATAAAATCAGTTACGTATTAAAAAAAAGCAGCAATTAAATGAATTGGAAAAGAAGGGCAAAAATATTAAAATGAAAAATGGTTCAAAAAAACAAGAAACATAAAGAACCAAACAACACAGACATAAGAACTGAATACTGTTCAAAACTAAAACACTACAAAGACACAATTAGAGTTAAAAAGCAACACCATCTGACCAAAGGTTTACAGGAAATAGAACACTCAATCAGTCATAATCAGTTCTGGGATATGTGGAATAATCTGAGCACAACAAAACCACAAGACCTACCAATACAAGATGGAGGAATCTGGACAAAGCATTTTGAAAACTCAGTGACAATTATAATCAGGTCAAACTAAATCTACAAACTTATGAAGACACAATTAAAAAAAAGACACAAAACAAAATCCACTTGACTTCCCAATTACACATGAAGACTGTGTAATGTGACAAACAAAGAAATCTTGTGGTCCTGACGGCATTCTGGGTGAAATGCTGAAACACAGCACACCTGAGCTGCAGACGGCTGTGCTCAAATTATTCAACATTGTACTTAGTTCAGGCTGTTTTCCTGACATCTGGAGCCAAGGACTTATAACCCCAATTCATTAGAGTGGAAATAAATTGGACCCTAATAATTTCAGAGGCATTTGTGTGAGCAGTAACCTGGGGTTATTTAGCAGTATTTTAAACAATAGAATTGTAAACTTCCTTAACGAACACAATGTCCTGAGCTCGAGTCAGATCGGCTTCCTTCCAAATCACAGAACTACTGACCACATTTACACCCTATTCAATAAACACGTAAAACATATTTGCATGCTTTGTCGATTTGGCATAACGGATTATATTACAAACTTTTACAAAGCGGTGTAGATTGTAAAGTTTATGACATTATAAAATCAATGTATTCGAACAACAAATGTGCAATATACGAATTGGCAACAAACATACGTAATTCTTCACCCAGAAGAGAGGAGTGCGGCAGGGCTGTAGCTGTTCAACATTTACATTAATGAACTAGCGGTGCAGTTGGAACAGTCTACAGGCCCTCGAAGACAAACACGTCAAGCTCTTGCTGTGTGCAGACAACCTGGAGCACTGCACAGGGACTACAGCAGCACCTGGACCTGCTGGAGAACCACTGCCAGAACTGGACCCTGGCAGTGAACCTCACAAAGACCAACATTATGGTCTTTCAGAGGAAGCCCAGATGTCAGGAACACAGATACCAGTTCAGTCTAGGCAGCACCGCCCTAGAGCACATGCACAATGCAGTACACTTACCTCGGCCTGGTCATCACTGCATCGGCGAGTTTCAGTATGGCAGTGAATGCTCTCAAAGACAAAGCTCGAAGAGCTCTATATGCCATTAAGAAAAAATTCCAAAACATTGAATTACCGATTCCAATCTGGTGTAAAATCTTTGATAGCGTGATTCAGCCCATAGCGCTGTATGGACGTGAGGTTTGGGGTCTGCTCAGTGATCAGAGCTACACTAGATGGGACAGACATCCAACAGAAGCCCTAGTTCTGCAAAACTGCAAAGAAAAATACACAATAATGCATGTAAGGCAGAATTAGGCCGATTCCCATTGATTATAAATATGCAAAAAAGATCCCTTAAATTCAGGATGCACCTAAAATCAAGTCCCACAGAATCGCTACATTTTAAAGCGTTACAAGCCCAAGAACTAAACCCCAAAAAAGGTCCCCGCAGTCAGCTGGTTCTGAGACTTACTAACCCGACTAACTCTACTAACATTAACCTGTCTCAGACCAGCACTGCTTCTCACACAAACATCAAAATAAACTAAATGATCAAACAATCTAAAAATACATATCTGAAACATTGGGATCAGGAAACTAAAACAAACTAAATTACAATTCTATCGAACTCTGAAGTCAAATTATGAATTGGAAGAATATCTCAAGACACAAAGCAGAGATGGATCCTGACCAAGTACAGGCTCAGTGAGCACAGTCTAGCCATCGAGAGCTGGTTACAGAGAGCAAAGTGTGTGTTCACTGCAGGACTGAAGAGATCGAGACAGAGATGCACTTCCTCCTTCACTGTCACAAATACACTATATTGCCAAAAGTTTTGGGACGCCTGCCTTTACATGAACATGAACTTTAATGACATCCCATTCTTAAACTGTAGGGTTTAATATGGAGTTGGCCCACCCTTTGCAGCTTCAACTCTTCTGGGAAGGCTTTCCACAAGGTTTAGGAGTGTGTTTATGGGAATTTTTTTATTTTCTTCTAGAAGCGCATTTGTGAGGTCAGGCACTGATGATGGAAGAGAAGATATATATATATATATCAAATGTTCTAATTTGAGTTTGTTATGTTGTAATATTTCCTTCTATTATTTTGATGTTTATTATTATCATTATTATTATTTTTATTATTATTAATATTAATATATGCATTATTATTTCTGTTCATATATTCCTAGCTTTGGCAATATTGTATTATTTACATTCATGCCAATAAAGCAATTTTGAACTGGAATTGGAATTGGAATTTGAGAGAGAGAGAGAGAGAGAGAGAGAGAGAGAGGAGACGAAAACTCCATTCATTCCATTAAAAACTCCATTAAATCCACTGGGACGGCTTTTTACAGCAATGGCTGTGTCATGACAAATCGGGTCTCCCCAAACTGTCAGTTAATGATTAATCTATGTATATACGAATGATATTAATTTTAAATACGCATAATTTACTATATAATGCGTACGAAAACACATTACTACATAATAAAACCAATTTAACAAGATTATTGATTAACTATTAATTAATAAATAATACTTGTGATATGTGAATAATTGAACATCATTAATTTATTTGATTTATAAATGAAATATTTGGACATTTAACACTTAATTTAACACATACTTGCATAAAGATGATTGAGAATATGGGTAAGTGCAAATGCAGTGGAAAGTAACAAATACTTTCGTTACAGTAGGCTATATTTTTAATTTTTTTCTACTTTCTAGAGTATATATAAATTGTGGTACTTACTCTTACTTAAGTTGAATACAAATCAAGTATTCGTTACATCCATTCGATCTGTCCAGCAGAGGGCAGCAGAATACGACATATATTATACTGGAGGGTATATTCAGGGCAGCATTGACATTAGTGAATATATTTTGATTCTCCATCTTGTTTAATGTATAGCACATCTGAGCCACCTTTAGAACACCTCTTCGTGGTTCATGTTTGTCCAGTTTGTGTGTGTGTGGTTACACAATTACAAATAGGTGAAAACAAGGAGCTTAGGCCTATTATATACAAGCCATATAATTCCAAGTCTGACAATACTTGTTTTTGTAAGTCATCAGTGATGTTTGAAAATCTTTATCCAGTAAATACAATCAACTGTAAAAGTCATGAACATTTCTTGGTCAAAAGGTATGGGAATCCTAATCTCTCTCTCTCTATTATGTTTATCACATCTTGAGTTTCGCATAAACAGACACAGTGTGCCTGGGATGTGTTCAGTCATGTGTGTGACTACAGTTCACGTAGTCTTTAGCATACAACCTGCTGTGTATGTTATTGTGCAGTGTGTGTGTTGTGTGTGTGTGTGTGTTATTTCTGCGTTCATCCGCTCAGGGACAGCAGCTTTGTTCTGTCAGCACACCTGTGATCTGTTCTGCCACCCAAGCCCTGCGTTTGCTCATTTACCGATGAGCCTGCTGATCTGCCCCGCTGTGTGTGATGTGCCTGAGGAACCGTGTTTATGTGTTGTGAGTTGTTGAGGTTAACCTCAGAAGGGTAAAGAAGATATAGTAAACCTGCACATCTGGTTTTATACGTTCAAAGTGTTTATACTATATAGCCTACCTGTATCCCAAACTACCCTTATAGACATCCAGCCTACGAGTAAAACTGTATAGATACACCACTAAATAATAAATAATAAAAGGGTTAGTTCACCCAAAAATGAAAATTCTGTCATGAATTACCCTCATGTTGTTCCAAACTTGTATGAGTTTCTTTCTTTTGTTGAACACAAAATATATTTTTAAATAAATCTGAGAGATTTCTGTCCCTCCACAGACAGCTGTGCAACTACCACTTTTACACTTCATACAGTTCATAAAACTAATAATTATTGAGTGGTTCAGTAAAAATTTTCCGAAGAGACTAGATCACTTTAATGAACAGATTGAATTTAGGCTTTTATTTACATAAACATTCATAAACTCACACAGATGTGGTAAATGGAAACTCAAGCATGTTTGCTTGACATGCAAGAACCAATGAGGTTCATTCTTGTGTTACGCATCTCGTTTGAGCTTCAGCAAGAACCAATGAGGTTCATTCTTGTGTTACGCAGCACGTTTGTGCTTCAGCAAGAACCAGTGAGGTTCATTCTCGTGTTATGCAGAACGTTTGAGCTTCAGCAAGAACCATTGAAGTTCATTCTCGTGTTACGTATCATGTTTGAGCTTCAGCAAGAACCAATGAGGTTCATTCTCGTGTTACACAGCACGTTTGAGCTTCCGCAAGAACCAATGAGGTTCATTCTTGTGTTACGCAGCACGTTTGAGCTTCATCAAGAACCAATGAGGTTCATTCTTGTGTTACGCAGCACGTTTGAGCTTCATCAAGAACCAATGAGGTTCATTCTCGTGTTATGCAGCACGTTTCAGCTTCCGCAAGAACCAATGAGGTTCATTCTCGTGTTACGTGGCACATGTGAGCTTCCACATGAACCATTGAGGTTCATTCTTGTGTTACGCATCACGTTTGAGCTTCCTCAAGAACCAATGAGGTTAATTCCCGTGTGTTACGCAGCACATTTGAGCTTCAGCAAGAACCAATGAGGTTCATTCTTGTGTTACGCAGCACATTTGAGCTTCAGCAAGAACCAATGAGGTTCATTCTCGTGTTACGCATCACGTTTGAACTTCAGCAAGAACCAATGAGGTTCATTCTCGTGTTACGCATCACGTTTGAGCTTCAGCAAGAACCATTGAGGTTCATTCTCGTGTTATGCAGCACGTTTGAGCTTCAGCAAGAACCAGTGAGGTTCATTCTCGTGTTACGCATCACGTTTGAGCTTCAGCAAGAACCAATGAGGTTCATTCTCGTGTTATGCATCATGTTTGAGCTTCAATTCTCGTGTTACGCATCACGTTTGGGCTTCCGCAAGAACCAATGAGGTTCATTCTCGTGTTACGCATCACGTTTGAGCTTCAGCAAGAACCATTGAGGTTCATTCTCGTGTTATGCAGCACGTTTGAGCTTCCACATGAACCATTGAGGTTCATTCTTGTGTTATGCAGCACGTTTGAGCTTCAGCAAGAACCAATGAGGTTCATTCTTGTGTTACGCAGCACGTTTGAGCTTCAGCAAGAACCAATGAGGTTCATTCTCGTGTTACGCATCACGTTTGAGCTTCAGCAAGAACCAATGAGGTTCATTCTCGTGTTACGCAGCACATTTGAGCTTCAGCAAGAACCATTGAGGTTCATTCTCGTGTTACGCATCGTGTTTGAGCTTCAGCAAGAACCATTGAGGTTAATTCTCGTGTTACGCAGCACGTTTGAGCTTCATCGAGAACCAATAACGTTCATTCTCGTGTTACGCAGCACGTTTGAGCTTCCGCAAGAACCAATGAGGTTCATTCTTGTGATACGCAGCACGTTTGAGCTTCATCAAGAACCAATGAGGTTCATTCTCGTGTTACGCAGCACGTTTGAGCTTCCGCAAGAACCAATGAGGTTCATTCTCGTGTTACGCGGCACATTTGAGGTTCATTCTTGTGTTACGCATCACGTTTGAGCTTCCTCAAGAACCAATGAGGTTAATTCCCGTGTGTTACGCAGCACGTTTGAGCTTCAGCAAGGACCAATGAGGTTCATTCTCGTGTTACGCATCACGTTTGAGCTTCAGCAAGAACCAATGAGGTTCATTCTAATGTTACGCATCACGTTTGAGCTTCAGCAAGAACCATTGAGGTTCATTCTCGTGTTATGCAGCACGTTTGAGCTTCCACATGAACCATTGTGGTTCATTCTTGTGTTATGCAGCACGTTTGAGCTTCAGCAAGAACCAATGAGGTTCATTCTTGTGTTAAGCAGCGCGTTTGAGCTTCAGCAAGAACCAGTGAGGTTTATTCTCGTGTGTTACGCAGCACGTTTAAGCTTCAGCAAGAACCAATGAGGTTCATTCTCGTGTTACGCAGCACGTTTGAGCTTCAGCAAGAACCAATGAGGTTCATTCTCGTGTTACGCATCACGTTTGAGCTTCAGCATGAACCATTGAGGTTCATTCTCGTGTTACGCAGCACGTTTGAGCTTCCACATGAACCAATGAGGTTCATTTTTGTGTTACGCAGCACGTTTGAGCTTCAGCAAGAACCAATGAGGTTCATTCTCGTGTTACGCATCACGTTTGAGCTTTAGCAAGAACCAATGAGGTTCATTCTCGTGTTACGCAGCACGTTTGAGCTTCAGCAAGAACCAGCGAGGTTCATTCTCGTGTTACGCATCACGTTTGAGCTTCAGCAAGAACCAATGAGGTTCATTCTCGTGTTACGCAGCACGTTTGAGCTTCCGCAAGAACCAATGAGGTTCATTCTCGTGTTACGCGGCACATGTGAGCTTCCACATGAACCATTGAGGTTCATTCTTGTGTTACGCATCACGTTTGAGCTTCCTCAAGAACCAATGAGGTTAATTCCCGTGTGTTACGCAGCACATTTGAGCTTCAGCAAGAACCAATGAGGTTCATTCTCGTGTTACGCAGCACGTTTGAGCTTCAGCAAGAACCAATGAGGTTCATTCTCGTGTTACGCATCACGTTTGAGCTTCAGCAAGAACCAATGAGGTTCATTCTCGTGTTACGCATCACGTTTGAGCTTCAGCAAGAACCAGTGAGGTTCATTCTCGTGTTACGCAGCACGTTTGAGCTTCAGCAAGAACCATTGAGGTTCATTCTCGTGTTACGCATCATGTTTGAGCTTCAGCAAGAACCAATGAGGTTCATTCTTGTGTTACGCAGCACGTTTGAGCTTCATCAAGAACCAATGAGGTTCATTCTCATGTTAAGCAGCACGTTTGAGCTTCCGCAAGAACCAATGAGGTTAATTCTCGTGTTACGCGGCACATGTGAGCTTCAGCAAGAACCAATGAGGTTCATTCTCGTGTTACGCAGCACGTTTGAGCTTCAGCAAGAACCAATGAGGTTCATTCTCGTGTTACGCATCACGTTTGAGCTTCAGCAAGAACCAATGAGGTTCATTCTCATGTTACGCATCACGTTTGAGCTTCAGCAAGAACCATTGAGGTTCATTCTCGTGTTATGCATCACGTTTGAGCTTCCACATGAACCATTGAGGTTCATTCTTGTGTTATGCATCACGTTTGAGCTTCAGCAAGAACCAATGAGGTTCATTCTCGTGTTACGCGGCAGATTTGAGCTTCCACATGAACCATTGAGGTTAATTCCCGTGTGTTACGCAGCACGTTTGAGCTTCAGCAAGGACCAATGAGGTTCATTCTCGTGTTACGCAGCACGTTTGAGCTTCAGCAAGAACCAATGAGGTTCATTCTCGTGTTACGCATCACGTTTGAGCTTCAGCAAGAACCAATGAGGTTCATTCTCGTGTTACGCATCACGTTTGAGCTTCAGCAAGAACCAGTGAGGTTAATTCTCGTGTTACGCAGCACGTTTGAGCTTCAGCAAGAACCATTGAGGTTCATTCTCGTGTTACGCATCATGTTTGAGCTTCAGCAAGAACCAATGAGGTTCATTCTTGTGTTACGCAGCACGTTTGAGCTTCATCAAGAACCAATGAGGTTCATTCTCATGTTAAGCAGCACGTTTGAGCTTCCGCAAGAACCAATGAGGTTAATTCTCGTGTTACGCGGCACATGTGAGCTTCAGCAAGAACCAATGAGGTTCATTCTCGTGTTACGCAGCACGTTTGAGCTTCAGCAAGAACCAATGAGGTTCATTCTCGTGTTACGCATCACGTTTGAGCTTCCGCAAGAACCAATGAGGTTCATTCTTGTGTTACGCAGCACATTTGAGCTTCAGCAAGAACCAATGAGGTTCATTCTCGTGTTACGCAGCACGTTTGAGCTTCAGCAAGAACCAATGAGGTTCATTCTCGTGTTACGCATCACGTTTGAGCTTCAGCAAGAACCAATGAGGTTCATTCTCATGTTACGCATCACGTTTGAGCTTCAGCAAGAACCATTGAGGTTCATTCTCGTGTTATGCATCACGTTTGAGCTTCCACATGAACCATTGAGGTTCATTCTTGTGTTATGCATCACGTTTGAGCTTCAGCAAGAACCAATGAGGTTCATTCTCGTGTTACGCGGCACATTTGAGCTTCCACATGAACCATTGAGGTTAATTCCCGTGTGTTACGCAGCACGTTTGAGCTTCAGCAAGGACCAATGAGGTTCATTCTCGTGTTACGCATCACGTTTGAGCTTCAGCAAGAACCAATGAGGTTCATTCTCGTGTTACGCATTACGTTTGAGCTTCAGCAAGAACCATTGAGGTTCATTCTCGTGTTATGCAGCACGTTTGAGCTTCCACATGAACCATTGTGGTTCATTCTTGTGTTATGCAGCACGTTTGAGCTTCAGCAAGAACCAATGAGGTTCATTCTTGTGTTACGCAGCACGTTTGAGCTTCAGCAAGAACCAATGAGGTTCATTCTCGTGTTACGCAGCACGTTTGAGCTTCAGCAAGAACCAATGAGGTTCATTCTCGTGTTACGCAGCACGTTTGAGCTTCCGCAAGAACCAATGAGGTTCATTCTCGTGTTACGCGGCACATTTGAGCTTCCACATGAACCATTGAGGTTCATTCTTGTGTTACGCATCACGTTTGAGCTTCCTCAAGAACCAATGAGGTTCATTCCCGTGTGTTACGCAGCACATTTGAGCTTCAGCAAGAACCAATGAGGTTCATTCTTGTGTTAAGCAGCGCGTTTGAGCTTCAGCAAGAACCAGTGAGGTTTATTCTCGTGTGTTACGCAGCACGTTTAAGCTTCAGCAAGAACCAATGAGGTTCATTCTTGTGTTACGCAGCACGTTTGAGCTTCATCAAGAACCAATGAGGTTCATTCTCATGTTAAGCAGCACGTTTGAGCTTCCGCAAGAACCAATGAGGTTCATTCTCGTGTTACGCGGCACATGTGAGCTTCCACATGAACCATTGAGGTTCATTTTTGTGTTACGCATCACGTTTGAGCTTCCTCAAGAAACAATGAGGTTAATTCCCGTGTGTTACGCAGCACATTTGAGCTTCAGCAAGAACCAATGAGGTTCATTCTTGTGTTACGCAGCACATTTGAGCTTCAGCAAGAACCAATGAGGTTCATTCTCGTGTTACGCAGCACGTTTGAGCTTCAGCAAGAACCAATGAGGTTCATTCTCGTGTTACGCATCACGTTTGAGCTTCAGCAAGAACCAATGAGGTTCATTCTCGTGTTACGCATCACGTTTGAGCTTCAGCAAGAACCATTGAGGTTCATTCTCGTGTTATGCAGCACGTTTGAGCTTCCACATGAACCATTGTGGTTCATTCTTGTGTTATGCAGCACGTTTGAGCTTCAGCAAGAACCAATGAGGTTCATTCTTGTGTTACGCAGCACGTTTGAGCTTCAGCAAGAACCAATGAGGTTCATTCTCGTGTTACGCAGCACGTTTGAGCTTCAGCAAGAACCAATGAGGTTCATTCTCGTGTTACGCAGCACGTTTGAGCTTCCGCAAGAACCAATGAGGTTCATTCTCGTGTTACGCGGCACATTTGAGCTTCCACATGAACCATTGAGGTTCATTCTTGTGTTACGCATCACGTTTGAGCTTCCTCAAGAACCAATGAGGTTCATTCCCGTGTGTTACGCAGCACATTTGAGCTTCAGCAAGAACCAATGAGGTTCATTCTTGTGTTAAGCAGCGCGTTTGAGCTTCAGCAAGAACCAGTGAGGTTTATTCTCGTGTGTTACGCAGCACGTTTAAGCTTCAGCAAGAACCAATGAGGTTCATTCTTGTGTTACGCAGCACGTTTGAGCTTCATCAAGAACCAATGAGGTTCATTCTCATGTTAAGCAGCACGTTTGAGCTTCCGCAAGAACCAATGAGGTTCATTCTCGTGTTACGCGGCACATGTGAGCTTCCACATGAACCATTGAGGTTCATTCTTGTGTTACGCATCACGTTTGAGCTTCCTCAAGAAACAATGAGGTTAATTCCCGTGTGTTACGCAGCACATTTGAGCTTCAGCAAGAACCAATGAGGTTCATTCTTGTGTTACGCAGCACATTTGAGCTTCAGCAAGAACCAATGAGGTTCATTCTCGTGTTACGCAGCACGTTTGAGCTTCAGCAAGAACCAATGAGGTTCATTCTCGTGTTACGCATCACGTTTGAGCTTCAGCAAGAACCAATGAGGTTCATTCTCGTGTTACGCATCACGTTTGAGCTTCAGCAAGAACCATTGAGGTTCATTCTCGTGTTATGCAGCACGTTTGAGCTTCCACATGAACCATTAAGGTTCATTCTTGTGTTATGCAGCACGTTTGAGCTTCAGCAAGAACCAATGAGATTCATTCTTGTGTTACGCAGCACAGTTGAGCTTCCACATGAACCATTGAGGTTCATTCTTGTGTTACGCATCACCTTTGAGCTTCAGCAAGAACCAATGAGGTTCATTCTTGTGTTTTACGCATCACGTTTGAGCTTCAGCAAGAACCAATGAGGTTCATTCTCGTGTTACGCATCATGTTTGAGCTTCAGCAAGAACCAATGAGGTTCATTCTCTTGTGTTATGCAGCATGTTTGAGCTTAAGCAAGAACCAATGAGGTTCCTTCTCTTGTGTTATGCAGCATGTTCAAGCTTCAGCAAGAACCAATGAGGTTCATTCTCGTGTTACGCCACACGTTTGAGCTTCCGCAAGAACCAATGAGGTTCATTCTCGTGTTACGCATCATGTTTGAGCTTCATCAAGAACCAATGAGGTTAATTCTCGTGTTACGCATCACGTTTGAGCTTCAGCAAGAACCAATGAGGTTCATTCTTGTGTTACGCAGCACGTTTGGGGTTCAGCAAGAACCAATGAGGTTATTTCTCGTGTTACGCAGCACGTTTGAGCTTCATCAAGAACCAATGAGGTTCATTCTCGTGTTACGCAGCACATTTGAGCTTCCGCAAGAACCAATGAGGTTCATTCTTGTGATACGCAGCACGTTTGAGCTTCATCAAGAACCAATGAGGTTCATTCTCGTGTTACGCAGCACGTTTGAGCTTCATCAACAACCAATGAGGTTCATTCTCGTGTTACGCGGCACATTTGAGCTTCCACATGAACCATTGAGGTTCATTCTTGTGTTACGCATCACGTTTGAGCTTCCTCAAGAACCAATTAGGTTAATTCCCATGTGTTACGCAGCACGTTTGAGCTTCAGCAAGGACCAATGAGGTTCATTCTCGTGTTACGCATCACGTTTGAGCTTCAGCAAGAACCAATGAGGTTCATTCTCGTGTTACGCATCACGTTTGAGCTTCAGCAAGAACCATTGAGGTTCATTCTCGTGTTATGCAGCACGTTTGAGCTTCCACATGAACCATTGTGGTTCATTCTTGTGTCATGCAGCACGTTTGAGCTTCAGCAAGAACCAATGAGGTTCATTCTTGTGTTACGCAGCACGTTTGAGCTTCAGCAAGAACCAATGAGGTTCATTCTTGTGTTACGCAGCACGTTTGAGCTTCATCAAGAACCAATGAGGTTCATTCTCGTGTTACGCAGCACGTTTGAGCTTCAGCAAGAACCAATGAGGTTCATTCTCGTGTTACGCAGCACGTTTGAGCTTCCGCAAGAACCAATGAGGTTCATTCTCGTGTTACGCGGCACATTTGAGCTTCCACATGAACCATTGAGGTTCATTCTTGTGTTACGCATCACGTTTGAGCTTCCTCAAGAACCAATGAGGTTCATTCCCGTGTGTTACGCAGCACATTTGAGCTTCAGCAAGAACAAATGAGGTTCATTCTTGTGTTAAGCAGCGCGTTTGAGCTTCAGCAAGAACCAGTGAGGTTTATTCTCGTGTGTTACGCAGCACGTTTAAGCTTCAGCAAGAACCAATGAGGTTCATTCTCGTGTTACGCAGCACGTTTGAGCTTCAGCAAGAACCAGTGAGGTTCATTCTCGTGTTACGCATCACGTTTGAGCTTCAGCAAGAACCATTGAGGTTCATTCTCGTGTTACGCAGCACGTTTGAGCTTCATCAAGAACCAATGAGGTTCATTCTCGTGTTACGCAGCACGTTTGAGCTTCCGCAAGAACCAATGAGGTTCATTCTTGTGTTACGCATCACGTTTGAGCTTCAGCAAGAACCAGTGAGGTTCATTCTCGTGTTACGCATCACGTTTGAGCTTCAGCAAGAACCAATGAGGTTCATTCTCGTGTTACGCATCACGTTTGAGCTTCAGCAAGAACCAGTGAGGTTCATTCTCGTGTTACGCATCACGTTTGAGCTTCAGCAAGAACCAGTGAGGTTCATTCTCGTGTTGCGCATCACGTTTGAGCTTCAGCAAGAACCAATGAGTTTCATTCTCGTGTTATGCATCATGTTTGAGCTTCAGCAAGAACTAATGAGGTTCATTCTCGTGTTACGCATCACGTTTGAGCTTCAGCAAGAACCAATGAGGTTCATTCTCGTGTTACGCATCACGTTTGAGCTTCAGCAAGAACCAGTGAGGTTCATTCTCGTGTTACGCAGCATGTTTGAGCTTCAGCAAGAACCATTGAGGTTCATTCTCGTGTTACGCATCATGTTTGAGCTTCAGCAAGAACCAATGAGGTTCATTCTCGTGTTACGCAGCATGTTTGAGCTTCAGCAAGAACCAATGAGGTTCATTCTCGTGTGTTACGCAGCACATTTGAGCTTCAGCAAGAACCACTGTATATCCTGCACTTGCTGCTATTGCACTTCTGGTTAGACCTAAACTGCATTTCGTTGCCTTGTACCTGTACTTGTGTAATGACAATAAAGCTGAATCTAATCTAATCTAATTGAGGTTCATTCTCGTGTTACGCAGCCAGTTTGAGCTTCAGCAAGAACCAATGAGGTTCATTCTCATGTGATACGCAGCACGTTTGAGCTTCAGCAAGAACCAATGAGGTTCATTCTCATGTGATACACAGCACGTTTGAGCTTCAGCAAGAACCAATGAGGTTCATTCTCATGTGATACGCAGCACGTTTGAGCTTCAGCAAGAACCAATGAGGTTCATTCTCATGTGATACGCAGCACGTTTGAGCTTTAGCAAGAACCACTGAGGTTCATTCTCATGTGATACGCAGCACGTTTGAGCTTCAGCAAGAACCAATGAGGTTCATTCTTGTGTTACGCATCACTTTTGAGCTTCAGCAAGAACCAATGAGGTTCATTCTCATGTCATACGCAGCACATTTGAGCTTCAGCAAGAACCAATGAGGTTAATTCTCATGTGATACGCAGCACGTTTGAGCTTCAGCAAGAACCAATGAGGTTCATTCTTGTGTTACGCATCACTTTTGAGCTTCAGCAAGAACCAATGAGGTTCATTCTCATGTGATACGCAGCACATTTGAGCTTCAGCAAGAACCAATGAGGTTCATTCTCATGTGATACACAGCACGTTTGAGCTTCAGCAAGAACCAATGAGGTTCATTCTCATGTGATACGCAGCACGTTTGAGCTTCAGCAAGAACCACTGAGGTTCATTCTCATGTGATACGCAGCACGTTTGAGCTTCAGCAAGAACCAATGAGGTTCATTCTTGTGTTACACATCACTTTTGAGCTTCAGCAAGAACCAATGAGGTTCATTCTCATGTGATACGCAGCACATTTGAGCTTCAGCAAGAACCAATGAGGTTAATTCTCATGTGATACGCAGCACGTTTGAGCTTCAGCAAGAACCAATGAGGTTCATTCTTGTGTTACGCATCACTTTTGAGCTTCAGCAAGAACCAATGAGGTTCATTCTCGTGTGTTGCGCAGCACGTTTGAGCTTCCTCAAGAACCAATGAGGTTTATTCTTGTGTTACGCAGTACGTTTGAGCTTCCACATGAACCAGTGAGGTTCATTATTGTGTTACGCAGTACGTTTGATCTTCAGCAAGAAAAAATGAGGTTCATTCTCATGTTACGCAGCACGTTTGAGCTTCAGCAAGAACCAGTGAGGTTCATTCTCGTGTTACGCATCACGTTTGAGCTTCAGCAAGAACCAATGAGGTTCATTCTCGTGTTACGCATCACGTTTGAGCTTCAGCAAGAACCAGTGAGGTTCATTCTCGTGTTACGCATCACGTTTGAGCTTCAGCAAGAACCAGTGAGGTTCATTCTCGTGTTGCGCATCACGTTTGAGCTTCAGCAAGAACCAATGAGTTTCATTCTCGTGTTATGCATCATGTTTGAGCTTCAGCAAGAACTAATGAGGTTCATTCTCGTGTTACGCATCACGTTTGAGCTTCAGCAAGAACCAATGAGGTTCATTCTCGTGTTACGCATCACGTTTGAGCTTCAGCAAGAACCAGTGAGGTTCATTCTCGTGTTACGCAGCACGTTTGAGCTTCAGCAAGAACCAGTGAGGTTCATTCTCGTGTTACGCAGCATGTTTGAGCTTCAGCAAGAACCATTGAGGTTCATTCTCGTGTTACGCATCATGTTTGAGCTTCAGCAAGAACCAATGAGGTTCATTCTCGTGTGTTACGCAGCACATTTGAGCTTCAGCAAGAACCACTGTATATCCTGCACTTGCTGCTATTGCACTTCTGGTTAGACCTAAACTGCATTTCGTTGCCTTGTACCTGTACTTGTGTAATGACAATAAAGCTGAATCTAATCTAATCTAATTGAGGTTCATTCTCGTGTTACGCAGCCAGTTTGAGCTTCAGCAAGAACCAATGAGGTTCATTCTCATGTGATACGCAGCACGTTTGAGCTTCAGCAAGAACCAATGAGGTTCATTCTCATGTGATACACAGCACGTTTGAGCTTCAGCAAGAACCAATGAGGTTCATTCTCATGTGATACGCAGCACGTTTGAGCTTCAGCAAGAACCAATGAGGTTCATTCTCATGTGATACGCAGCACGTTTGAGCTTTAGCAAGAACCACTGAGGTTCATTCTCATGTGATACGCAGCACGTTTGAGCTTCAGCAAGAACCAATGAGGTTCATTCTTGTGTTACGCATCACTTTTGAGCTTCAGCAAGAACCAATGAGGTTCATTCTCATGTGATACGCAGCACATTTGAGCTTCAGCAAGAACCAATGAGGTTAATTCTCATGTGATACGCAGCACGTTTGAGCTTCAGCAAGAACCAATGAGGTTCATTCTTGTGTTACGCATCACTTTTGAGCTTCAGCAAGAACCAATGAGGTTCATTCTCATGTGATACGCAGCACATTTGAGCTTCAGCAAGAACCAATGAGGTTCATTCTCATGTGATACACAGCACGTTTGAGCTTCAGCAAGAACCAATGAGGTTCATTCTCATGTGATACGCAGCACGTTTGAGCTTCAGCAAGAACCACTGAGGTTCATTCTCATGTGATACGCAGCACGTTTGAGCTTCAGCAAGAACCAATGAGGTTCATTCTTGTGTTACACATCACTTTTGAGCTTCAGCAAGAACCAATGAGGTTCATTCTCATGTGATACGCAGCACATTTGAGCTTCAGCAAGAACCAATGAGGTTAATTCTCATGTGATACGCAGCACGTTTGAGCTTCAGCAAGAACCAATGAGGTTCATTCTTGTGTTATGCATCACTTTTGAGCTTCAGCAAGAACCAATGAGGTTAATTCTCGTGTGTTGCGCAGCACGTTTGAGCTTCCTCGCGAACCAATGAGGTTTATTCTTGTGTTACGCAGTACGTTTGAGCTTCCACATGAACCAGTGAGGTTCATTATTGTGTTACGCAGTACGTTTGATCTTCAGCAAGAAAAAATGAGGTTCATTCTCATGTTACGCAGCACGTTTGAGCTTCAGCAAGAACCAATGAGGTTCATTGTCATGTGTTAAGCAGCACGTTTGATTAGTTTGCTTCTGAAAGAACTAAGTAATGTTCCAAAGATAAACGAAAGTCTTACGGGTTTGGAACGACATGATAGGTGAGTAATTAATGATAGAAATTTCCTTTATTTGGGTGAAACAACCCTTTAAATAAGAAAATCACAAAACCATTGGTTGAAACTTCAACACACTGTCTGAGCAGATAAAAACGGTCCCCTGTTCTCTGTCTGTTCAACGAAGCATCTCAAACACCACCGTCTCACTGTCAGCAGAAAGGGAGAGCGAGAGAGTGACATTTAATTAAAACGCACAATTGAGTTTGGTGTCCCGACAGCTTGTTACGCTTTAATAATTCACTGTCCAGTGAAGTCCTGGAGATGTGATGAGTATACTGTGTAGAACCCTGTTAGGTAATGAGAAGATCTGGTGGCCATACAGTCGAAACTGAGCCACTGCTGAAACCCAACAGTGACTCCTGGAATCATAGCGAAACTGGAGCATAGAGGAGAAATGGAGCTCGGCGAGGATGCGTGAACGGCTGCATTTTATGTTGGGGTTTGACAAGGCCTGAAATCTATCATCTAGCTGAGCGTCTCTGATAAACAGAACTCCTGGAGAAGGGACTGATCACATGCATCAGGATAATGCAAAGTCCAGCAGTTTAAGAGTGTGACTGGCATACTGTTGACCAGTACTGAATGGATAACTCATTCACAGTTGCTTGACCAGTCTCATGGCCTATACTGAACCTTAATGAAACATGTCATCTGTGCTGTGTGCATTTTGCCAACACAAGGTTTTTATTATCAAATGAAGTATTGCCAGACATTTGAATGGTCTTTTATTGTCAAATGAAGCATTCCTCAACATTTGAATGCCTTAAGAACCTGAATGGGTGATCTGGAACGGCCACAACCAACAGGTCATGGGGTATGAGGCAAGCAAGAGGAAGTTCAGCCAACAAAAAACAAACTTCTTGGCATATCTGAATCAATTTAGTTGTTTGTACAGGAAAATTAAAAAAAACAGCTTTGGTCATTATATGGATATTGGCTCTGCCTGAATTAACAAATAGGATTTCATCACTTGCTAAAAGCCAGTGAGGACAGTGAGTTCTAAAGATCTGAAAAACAAATCAGTTCCATGTGCACTATGAACAAAATTACAAATGAAAAAAGGGCTTTGAAAAAGAAGTGCACTTAATTGTTTTGAATGTGCATTTGTAGTGTATTTGCTTCAGATGATGCTTGTCAGTACATTTGGCAGTAACTTTAACCATAATTCAAACACAATAGAAGTAGTTATGGAATTACATATAATGATGTACTTACGTACCTACTTAAATGGAACAAAAAGCACTCTAATTGCATTTATATAAATGTAAACTATAATACATTTTAATTAAAGGAAAAATAACATGCAGTAAAGTGTCCAAAAACACCACACTCAAAAACTTAGTTCATACTCAATTATATTATTTCCATAATAAGTACTTTTATCACAAGAGAAACACTAAAGCCCAAACACAAGACTGACTAAATCTCGTGACTCCAATGCTTGACATGTTTTTGAAAACCCTCACGGCTCCTCAGACACTTTGCATGTATTTGCTTTTGCAAAGGTGAGTAAATCTAAACAAAAATATTTCAGTGATGATTTGCAGTTTATCTAACCCTGTGACATGGAGATTTTGAAGTCTGCATTTCTTTAAAACATGGGTCATTTGAGCAGTTTGAGTCATTCCTATTATGTAACAGCTTTTAAGCTCATACTGTGCTGTATTTCAAGGAAGTATTTCTATATTCTAGTATTTCTATAAAAGCTCAGGTACACTCTATGTTATAACTTCATTATGGCAAGAAAAAGAAAAATGCTTTTAAGTTCTTAAGGAACTTAAGAGCATTTTTTCACATACTAGGACTTATATGTAATTTATTTGTAATTTTATAATTACTTCTATTGTCTGAAATATGGTTAAAGTTACAGAATGAAGTGACAAGTATTTATGATAAACTAAAGTATACAAAGTATACCATTTCAATTGAAACTTGTATGTTATGTATTTGTAATTACAAGTTTGTAATGATGAAGCTGCAATTTAGTACATTTATAATATATTAACTTTAAATGTAACACTGAATGGCAAACTACAGTTAAATTATAATTATGCTTTACATGTGTTTTAGTATGTTAGTCAACATATTAAAAAAGGTGTACTTTAAAGCACAACATTAAAACATTATTTAAAATGAACTTTAAAGTAAACCTTTTGATTTGACACTGTTACAAAGTGCACTTTTTAAAAGTCTACTTAGGTGTGTTAAGAAACAGTCATGAAAGTTTACTCTCAAGTGCACTTAAGTGTTGATAACCAATACTTACTGATGATTATGCTGTTGTTTTCGCACTAAAATTATGTCACTTCCTAGAGGATGATGTCATTATGGAACTGCCTTTTCTTACTCAAAGGGGGTGTTCCCGGTCTGCAGTGGTCAGTATCTATCAAAAGTGGTCCAAGGAAGGAACAGTGGTGAACCGGCGACAGGGTCATGGGCGGCTCATTGATGCACGAGGAGGGAAGGCTCCTCGTGCATCATATATAGTTTTTCATGTTGGAAACATCTGCTCAAACCAAATTAGTACATTTATTAAGCCATCCCTGTGTCTGCTTAATGAGAAAAGAAATCTCTTATGATTTCCATAATAAAAAAATGATGAATTAAGACGCACGTAAAATGTCCTGCATTAGAGGAGTGACCCGTATCAGAGCTGATGTCATTCTCAACCTTTGGCTGAGATTTCTCATAATGTATAAGTATCGGTTTGTAACCCTACGCAGAGATTAAACAATAGCAGCTGACTCGCTGGCCAGAAGCCCATGCTGCATAATGCATGAGAATCCACCCAACCGTTATCTTCCACAACACTTAAAACTTTTATGACGCTCATGCTTTTTCAAGACTCGGGCGAGCCCAAATTGAATCAGATCTGAATAATAGTACAGCCTGCAGCAGGTAATCCCCTTTATCCGAATCTGTAATTATTGTTGTTCATACTTCATATACCATCTAGCCGAAACAAACACCCTGGAGCTATGAACTAGCCGGTAATGCTGTGTTATCATGGAGGATGAGGTGCCCATTAAATATTCAGAGTCCTTTAATAAGTAAGACGACCCTGACACTTCTTCCTCGGTATGAGTTTTTGGTGACAATGAAGCGAGGTGCATCAATTATTGACCAGCAGAGAGACAGCAGGCACAAGACGCTGGAACCAGCCCGTGGATCAACGGCCGTCATCCCACCAGACCAGTTAATTGCCACGGCAGGACAAAAGAAATTTGGCCAGCATTACTTATTTACATCACTCTTTTGCTGCCTTGATTAGACATGCTCATCAAATCTTGCTGGGAAGCCCTGCTTGAATTACCGACCGTTAATCCCACCCAGGCTACGACCGACTCAAATCCAGGGGATCCGATCTCACCCCTTTCTTGAGGTTTCTTCATGGCCCCATGCATGACTGAGATGTCAAGTGTTCGAGCCACATCTATTGATAACATGCATTTGATACTGTTCACCGTAGCTTAAATTAATTACATGGGATTATCATTAAATGTGCATTATATCTCACTGAACTGTGGTGACATAGGTGCACTCATTCATTATTTATTACATGCAATGGTGGTGAAAAGCTGCATGGCCATTTAAAACATGGATTTGACATTTCTTTTTTACCAGCTTGCTGAGATACAATACCGTAGACCTGAATTAGAGATGACAGCATATTTAAAGGGTTAGTTCACCCAAAAATTTTAATTATCCCATGATTTACTCACCTTAAAGTCATCCTAGGTGTATATGACATTATTCTTACAGACAAACACAATCAGAGTTATATTAAAAATGTCCTGGCTCTTCCAAGCTTTATAATGGCATTGACAGTTGGGTCATTTTTGAAGTCCATAAAAGTGCATCTGTCCGTCATAAAACTGTTCCACATGGCTCCGGGGGGTTAATAAAGGCCTTCTGAAGTGAAGCGATGCGATTGTTTAAGCAAAATATCCATATTTTAAATTTTATAAGGTAAATGATCTAGCTTCAGGCGAATCGCCTTCCGTATTCAACTTACGCCTCTAACAGTTCAAAATGCTTACGCTACTGACGAGTGTAACTGGTGTGCAATGTTGTCAGACGGCACGAGCGCTACACTTTTTCACTTTTTCTACTCTGATTGGTCAGATGGCCCAGTCTGTTGTGATTGGTCTACTCTGCTCTGATTGGTCAGATGGCCCAGTCTGTTGTGATTGGTCTACTCTGCTCTGTTTGGTCAGATGGCCCAGTCTGTTGTGATTGGTCTACTCTGCTCTGATTGATCAGATGGCCAAGTCTGTTGTGATTGATCTACTCTGCTCTAATTGGTTTAGATGGCCCAGTCTGTTGTGATTGGTCTACTCTACTCTGATTGGTCAGATGGCCCAGTCTGTTGTGATTGGTCTAATCTGCTCTGATTGGTCAGATGACCCAGTCTGTTGTGATTGGTCAGATGGCTCAGTCTGTTGTGATTGGTCTACTCTGCTCTGATTGGTCAGATGGCTCAGTCTGTTGTGATTGGTCTACTCTACTCTGATTGGTCAGATGGCTCAGTCTGCTGTGATTGGTCTACTCTGCTCTGATTGGTCAGATGGCCCAGGCTGTTGTGATTGGTCTAATCTGCTCTGATTGGTCAGATGACCCAGTCTGTTGTGATTGGTCTAATCTGCTCTGATTGGTCAGATGACCCAGTCTGTTGTGATTGGTCTACTCTGTTGTGATTGGTCAGATGGCTCAGTCTGTTGTGATTGGTCTACTCTGCTCTGATTTGTCAGATGGCTCAGTCTGTTGTGATTGGTCTACTCTGCTCTGATTGGTCAGATGGCCCAGTCTGTTGTGATTGGTCTACCACTTACAGTGCATATCAGAAACCAAACAGCCATTACCATATCTTAATTTCAGCTTTGGATCTTCCTCAGCACTTGATACACATTGATATGAACAGTAATGACGGTTGGTTTTACCATATCAATTCAATCCTGAGTCCTCATCCTTTGGAAGTGCATCAAAGTGGATTTGCTTTCACAGCACAGAAAACAGCATCTTCTCAACAGCACAAACCAAACTCTTCCAGTCTCAGCTACAACTGCATTGTTTGGTATTATGGCATTATGCAAATGTGTTACAAACCAAGGTTTGTGCAGGAAGTAAGAATGAATTACTGACGACTCATTTCAGGCAGTTCTGGGTTTGTTTTTTGTTTTTTTGATGAATTATTCTGATTCAGAAATTGACCAGCAGCACAAAAATCAAACCCAGAATTTGAATGTAATGCAATGGTTAAAAAGTTGACCACCTCTAGGTGTGTCTATTTTTGCATAGTTCTGCACTATTGAACATCATTTTATGTAAGGCAAGTAAGACTACGAGTACTAACTAAAAAACAAGCTTGATGGCTAAACATGTTAAAATTAGCAACACCACATCACATGTAATTTTGAGATCCAGTCAATGGCTTTTTGCCTTGATTGTGTTTTTTCTTCTTGTTTTCACTCTGCAGTTTGAGACTGTACAGTAATAATATTGCACTGTCACAACTGTCCTGCTCACCTGCCCTTGTCACATGATCCCACTCTACTGTCCAAAGAGTCAGCCTGGACCTGGCGGCTCCGATTTCCTTCCTGTTTACAAGTCATGGTTTCTGATCCTTTAGGGGTCATAGATCTATTGTATCCCTGAATAGTAGTATCTATGACTGTCCCAGCCCTATATATCCCAGCAGTGCTGCATGCACCTCATTTACAGCTCTAAAGTTGCTGTAAGTCAGTTTCAATGCAAAGAAAATTCTCTCCTCGTTAATATACTCTTGGCATTGTTTATTTATTGGCCCTATCATACACCCGGCCCTATCAAAACACAAGTGTGTTTTGTTAGTTTCAGCCCAACGCAGTTTCACATCCAGCGCCACGTTGTTTAAATAGCAAATGCACTTGCACAGAGGCATTCAGTCTTTCCACTCGCAAATTCCACCATGTAAATAGCAAATCCGCAATTATGCAAGAGCAACTGGCTTTTAAAGGGAATGAGAGATGAGACTCTGATTGGTTTATTGCACGTTACACCCAAAACACAACCATGATTCATTAAGAGACTAGGTACAACCCTTTTGGACCATGCACCTGGCGCACCTACCATTTTTTTCAGTCATTAAACTAGCAAAAGTGGATTCAAAAGTGCACCTACGCCATGTGCTTCAGACCATGTGCTCAGATTGTTAAAATAGGGCCCTTTAAGACCAGGCTGGACAAACACACAAGCAGTAATCCCATTGGCTGAAAACACATATTGATTAATATTTATGATATTCATGCTGCACATTACATGACAGGAACTGAGCTCCCAGCTGACAATATGCAATCTACCTGAGGGAAAATGTTAACAAAAAGACAAGTCACCTCTGACTTTTGTAAGATAACGGTGTTTACTTAGCATATATGTAATTTTTAGCATATTCTAAATATTCTGAAGCCTAAAATGACAAACGGGACACACTACGATCTTGTGGACATAAAGCAGCACTATTTAGTTTTTTGACCTTAAAATAATGTCTCTACAAGTATTTCAGTGGTAGAACAACTCTTAACCAGACAAATTCTACTGCTGCTGATACAGAGCTAAAACCTCACTCTGTAAATTTTGTGTTCGGGTCGGCACACACAGCAGAGTGTAGGGCCAATGTCTTAAGCACCACCAGCAGCCCAAAATTCTGTTTAATATGCAAAATATGCAAATATGCAAAAATATGCAATAGGCATACATAGTCCTAACCCTATTTCTACCCCTAAAACTATAACTTTTTCCTAAAATCAGAGGGAAATGATAGGTGAATAACACTGATACAGAAGCACCTAACAAGCTGTTTGCTGATTTTAGCACTGTGACGTCACATTGTTTAGGCCCCGGCCACGACTGCTGATGGACTCTGCCCAATTAGCATAGACTGAGTTGTACATAGTCCGCCATGTTCATCTCCTCGCCAGAGCATTTAAAAGCAGCATTCAAATAAGAAATGTATTCTTATTAAAGCTACTTAATAAAGTTATTCAAGAGCAGTAGTTTAATATTCACGGGACGCGGTGTCTGACATCCAGCTTTCTGTGCACGTGCTTCGGATGTGTGCGCTCAGAAAACCATATATCAGAACTTTAGACTGATATGGCTTTAAAACGCATGCAGATAATAAATTTTCATGATGATGATAATCAAAACCAAACAGATGTTTTAGTTTTTGGCAGAGTATCCGAGTGTCACAAATGCTGGTGAAGATTCCCCCGTCGGCCACCAGAGGTCAAACTCACCAGAGTACTAACCTCCAATTCGGACTTCATTTCCCATACACCCTCTCTCCTGGACTGATTACTGCACACCTGTTCCATTATTGTCCGAGCCGACCTCCACAGACACAAGCCCGCAGGGTGAGTTTACTGATTTCTGCCATCTCTCAGAAGATTTAACCTACCCATTACCTTGACATATGAGACTAAGATTATACACGCCAAAGCATTAGTCGATTCTGGGGCCGTAGGCAATTTCATTGACGAAGAGCTGGCACGGCAATATGGTATTCCTCTAACCCCTTGCAACTCTCCCTTGGCAGTGTCAGCGCTATATGGGTGCCCCCTGGGGACTGGTCATGTGCAATACACCACTACTGAACTCAGTCTCCAAGTGGGTGCCTTTCACTCCGAACTCATCCGTCTCTGTCATTCATTCTCCACATAACCCTGTCATTCTGGGCTTCCCATGGCTTCAAGAACACGACCCACAGATATCCTGGCAAGAAAAACAGATCACACGTTGGAGCGACACCTGCCACTCCAAATGTCTACGCTCAACACAACCTCAACCCAGCAAAGCCACGGTCCTGATCAACACTGTAAACACCACTCTGTGTGTCCCACCAGAGTACTCCGATCTCATCGAGGCTTTCAGTAAGTCCAAAGCTTCACAACTCCCACCGCATCGCAACAATGACTGTGCCATAGATCTTCTGCCAGGAACCACGCCACCTAGGGGACGCATCTTTACACTCTCTGAGCCTGAGGACCAAGCCATGAAGGATTATATCAGGGAAGAGTTAGCAAAGGGCTTCATTCGACCATCCATGTCACCAGCTGCAGCCGGCTTCTTCATCAGCTCTACTACAAGGCTGAAAAGTGAGTTCCACCAGTCATCAGTGTCGTTTCTTGGGTACATCATCAGCCCTGAAGGAGTGGTGATGGACGAAAGGAAAGTTCGGGCAGTCCTGAGTTGGCCTCAACCTGCTACACTGAAGGAGCTTCAAAGATTCCTGTGGTTTGCTAACTTTTACAGGCGATTCATCAGGAACTTCAGTTCAGTTGCCGCACCGCTCACAGCCATGACAAGGGGAAGAAACAACAAACTGCGGTGGTCTACAGACGCTCTCCAGGCATTCAACAAATTAAAGAGTCGTTTCACTACCGCTCCCATCTTACACCATCCTGACCCGCACTTGCCGTTTGTGGTAGAAGTGGATGCTTCCAACACCGGAATCTGTGCCATTCTCTCAGAGACAAGGTAACCCACCTAAACTGTTCCCATGTGCTTACTTCTCCAGAAAACTCTCAACCGCCGAGCAGAATTGACGTGGGAAACCGTGAGCTACTGGCTATGAAGGCTGCGTTTGAGGAGTGGGGACATTGGCTGGAGGGAGCGAGACACCTGTTCTTGGTACTAACCAATCACCGGAATCTGGAGTATCTACGCTCAGCTAAGCGACTGAACCCCAGGCAAGCCAGATGGGCACTTTTCTTCACTCGTTTAAGTTTCACCATTACGTACATCCCAGGTTCAAAGAACACCAAAGCTGACGCACTATCACGACAATTCGATCACACCCCTCAAAACACTCAACAAGAGACCATTATCTCTCCCACCTTAATCCTAGCCCCGGTGCAGTGGGACATTATGTCCGAGATCACGCAATCACATGCACAGAATCCACCTCCTGCAGAATGCCCCAATGATCGAACATTCGTTCCACCAGAACTCAGGGAAAAGGTCATACGCTGGGTTTATTCGGCCAAAAGCTCTGGTCACCTGGGAATTACAACAACAACACGGCTGATAAGAAACCGATTCTGGTGGGACACTACAGACTGATGTCACCGAATTCATCAACTCTTGCCACACATGTTCCACAGCCAAGACCCCGAAGCAACTTCCAGCAGGACTATTACAACCATTACCCATTCCACAACGACCTTGGTCACACATTGCCATCTACTTTGTCACGGGCCTACCAGTATCACAATGTAACACCACCATATTAACTGTTATTGATTGTTTTTCTAAAGGATGCTGACTGATCCCTCTGCCCAAGCTTCCCACAGCATTTGAAACTGCCGAACACCTGCTCCATTACGTATTCCAATACTACGGACTCCTGGAGGACATTGTTTCAGATCGAGGATCCCAATTCAAGTCGAGGGTATGGTCAACCTTCTTTCGATTATTAAATGTGAATATAAGTCTCACCTCTGTCTATCACCCACAGTCCAACAGACAAACCGAATGGCTAAACCAGGAAATCTCCAAATTCCTCCGCGGACTAGAGTCGCTTCCTCCCCTGGGCAGAGTATGCACACAACTCAATCCTTAAACTATCCACAAAACTAATGCCGTTCCAGTGCATCCTAGGATTCCAGCCGCCACTGTTTCCCTGGTCCAGGGAACCATCTGAAGTCCCCGCAGTGAACGATTGGTTCCAGCGCAGCGAAACTATCTGGAACCAGACACGCGTACACCTTCAACGAGCTATAAACAGGGTAAAGCAACAGGCTGATCGTCATTGTCGTCCCCATCCGAACTACACACCAGGACAATGGGTATGGCTATCCACACGGGACCTACGTCTACGACTCCCATGCAAAAAGCTCAGCCCCAGGTATGTGGGTCCATTCAAGATTATCAAACAAATTAACCCAGTTGCATAACATCTGGAATTACCTGCCACTTTCCGCATCTCTCCCACTTTCCATGTCACAAATGCTGGTGAGGATTCCACCGTCGAACTCACCAAAGTACTAACCTCCAATTCGGACTTCATTTCCCATACACCCTCTCTCCTGGACTGATTACTGCACACCTGTTCCTCATCACCTTGCCTATATAAGCTCTGCTCTCACACTTATTCAATGCAAAGTCTTGTTTGCCCCGGCTGCATTTGAGCGTTATTCCCTGTGATTATCCTGCCTGTGTTTGACTCTGCCTTGGACTACCGTTTACGACCCTGTTCTGCCTGCCCTTGATCTTTGTTTGCCTGTACTTTGATTCTCGTTTGTTTGCTGCCTGCCCTGACCTATTGCCTGTGACCACGATTGATGCACTGCCTCTATTGCTTCTTCACCCTGGTTTACCGACCCACGCCTGCTTGTACTGTGACTGTGTGTTATTTTAATAAACTGCACATGGATCCAATCTGCCTGAGTCCGCGTTACACCGAGGCATGAGCTGTACGGGCTCCGCCCTCTTCTGGGAAGGGGGGTGGAGAGCAGCAGCTCATTTGCGTTTAAAGATACATGCACGAAAACAGCATGTTTTTGCTTCCACTCAAAAATGGGCATTTTCAACATGCTATAATAAATGATCTGTGGGTATTGAGCTGAAACTTCACAGACACATTCTGGGGACAACTGAGACTTATTACATCTTGTAAAAAGGGGCATAATAGGTTCCCTTTAACTGTAAACCTATCCCACAAATCTGATTGGTTGATTGGAGTGTTGATCCAGTAACATGCACTTGGTGAAATCTCGTTCACCTGACTACACCACAGCATCACGCAATGGCATAGAATTTGGTGCCTATTCCTATAAAATATAATTTGTATAATATTAGTATGCCAACATATTTTTAACTACCAAAACTGGTTTAAAACATACTGATAATCATCTTAATAGAATTTAGCTATAATTTTACTGTGAAATCAAATGAGGCCATGCAGTTTCTGTCATGACGCATACAATTACAGAGAAAAAAACCCAACTATGAAATGTTGGAACAGAAAATGACAACCTACACCTACAGTATTTCACTGTAATAATTCCTGTTACTGTTTTTGGTGAAATCCTGGCGATATCTGACAGCACAGGCATGTAAAGCAGCAGAGCACTCATACACTGGCTGAAGTCGTAATGTCAGGGTGTGGTGTCTAGTGGTCAACATGCTCGGTCTAATTCTAGGTCCTGTTCTGTAATTCTCAGCTATTAAAGTCTACAGTGAGCTGACTTTTTGAAAACATGCATTTGTGTTGAAAATGCATTGATACTCTGGGGTTGAATTACAGTATGTGGTGCCAGAATTCTCCTGACTGATAGCAACAGGAAGGATGACCATGTACAACTAACTAATCATGGGTTAGAGGCCAACAATTCCTTTATCTATCTATTGACTGTCTGTCTATCTGTCTTTTATTAGATTTATGACAAGGGCAGAACTGTGTGTGCTAACTCTAAGATGACTGACAGCAGCCATATTTCTCCTAATAATATTTGCTCACACATTGTCTTTGTGCATTGTGTGCTCATATTGAATGACTAACTTTACATGCTCTAGCTAAGGTAAAGCCCTCAATTATCAAGTTTTTTTTTCAAGCTCCAACCTTTTATAATGGGATTCATTTTGTGAGCATATCATTTTACTACAAATTATATTTCAGCAGTTATTAATTGTTTTAGTTCATTTACTATAAATATAAAGTGTAGTTATTATGAATGTATTCATTTCACTACATATTATTTGTTAAAATTGACATTTTGTTGATTAATAATTCATAATATTTTTAATATATAATTGTATTAATACACTGCATTCTTACATAATCTATATTTGTATATTGCAATGAGAAATGTGAGTGATTATTTGTGTATGAGGAGTTTTACATATTATTTTATAACATGTTTATGTTTTATCTCTGGTGAACATTTATGATAAGTCATATAACTCATACTTTTGTCCAGAGTGATTCCAGTAGCTACATTTGATTTTAAATCATCTAAATTTCTTAAAGACATTTATCAAACCTCATTGTCTCAGTCGGATATGTGTTCAGTATTTTATAACAGTAATGAAAATAACACAGACAACATTAGAAATATTTTGATTCATTTATTTATTCACTTAAATAGTTTTCAGGTAGTTTTACATTTGGTTAATGCCCATGTCCGCCCCTCTACATATTCAAAAATCAAACAAAACCTCTGGAGTGTGTACAGTATGCGTCTGCGTATGTGGACTCTATTGTCCCACGGGAGGAAAGAGTCCTATGAATGGAGTGACGAGACTGCTGAACTGAAATGAAATCTGAGTACAAGAGAGGGGTGAGATGTGTACTGATCATTCAGGACAGAACCATCGCCTGGAATTCTGCAAGAGATCAGAGACAGAATTCATTCATGTGGGCTGTTTTACAGCAGTTTAATAATTTATAGCAGTTCCCTTGTAAATACAATGGCGATAAAGCCAGGAGTATATATATATATATGGCTTTGCTAATCCCAGATAGCGACATAATGTCGGCCCAGATCTGGTACACATTGAATCTGGGCAGACACTATTTGCTGTCTGGAATGCTAGTAAATACACAGTTGTAAGCATGAGATGTGCTGCTGCTGCATGAATAGACATAAATCCTGTAGCAGATCTAGGCAGGTGGAGCTGGGGGAGGTGGAGGGGTTCAGAAGAACTCTAGCCTACAGCAAACACTGAACCAGACTATTTAAATGTTGAGCAAGCATCTCATTGGATGCTGAATCAGCAGAGGCCAATCAGCTTCCGCCATGCTGTAATGATGTGATTGCTTGCAGATTGCATGTAAAGGACCGAACTGCCAGTACCCTCTAGAGTTTCATACCTGAACTAGATATATATCCCACCAAGCATGATTTTGATATTAAAATTGCAACTAACTTTACATAGATGTGAGGTGACAGCTATTTAAATCTTGCCAGATGAATAGAAATCAAATGGAAAATGTTTGGATCAACTGTGCTATTATTATTATTATTCTGTGCTAATTATGAATGATGGAAATACACTGCCCAACCAGAGTCTATGATTGGATCATTATTGCAGTGAATATTATATTTCTAGCATGTTATATGTTTTGGCAACAGTTTTTCTAATCCTAATTGAAGAAGTGTGTAGCTTTTCATTTCTTAAACAACCATGTAGGAAGACACATCATGACCATATTAGAGGATGACAATATTAAGATTCATCAGGCTCAAATTCATTTCAGAATCATTTTCACACATGAATTGGCTCCTCTGAGTCCAGACCTTAAACTCATTGAAAGTCTTTGGGATGTGCTGGAGGAGACTTTACAGAGTGATGGACTCTTGCATTGTCAATACAAGATCTTGACCAGAAATGTATGAACCTCTTGATGGAAATAAATGTTTTCATCCCAGAATATGGCCATGATGTGTCTTCCTACATGGTTGTTTAAGAATTCTATGCTAGAAACATAATAATCACTGCAATAATGATCCAATCATAGACTCTGCAAAGCATTTTTAATTTTTTTTTGGCTGGGCAGTGTATAATGTAAAAGACATAATTACCATCTACTCCAATCTTGCCATCGCTGTCATCATCAGCTGCTGACAGGAAAGCCTTTGTCTCTTTATCAGTCAGTACACGAGCACCAGCTGAGAACCGCTGCAAGAAAAACCTAGAGGGAAAAAAAACATCTGAGTCATGTCCCACGTCAGATAATCCTCCTGTCTAGGGAGGAAATACTCAAAATATTGGTAGTCAAAGACAGGATGCAATAATACAGGAGGATAAAGTGTCTTGTTTAATTAAAAGACTGCATAAGAAACGGGCTGCTTTCAGGCTGTCTGTTTATAAATACTTAATAATTTAAAGCCAAGCAAAGGCTAAAATCTGCTCTTGAAACTGTTAATTCTGCCCATGCAATTATTAAGTTAAAGATCCTGAAAGCTTATGCTGTCTATTTTGGAAAAATCTACATCATGACATAACATAAAACTCATGTACTTGAGTTCTTCCTCCTCGATGAATCCACTGGCATCATTGTCCAAGATGTTAAAGACATTCTTCACTTCCTGAGGGCTCTTCTTTGTCAGACCACACAGCTGGAAGAACTTTTTGGGGCTGAATGAGTCTGGAGCTGGAAAAAGCCAAAGGGAATACTCAGTTAAAAACACACGTGGAATCTGACACTGTCATTTAAGGATGGATGTTAACAGCAGAAAAGAGATCAAAAATATTATTTGAGGTAAATGAAGTAAGCCAAAAACGAATGCATTCACAGATTCAGTTGCTACTGCCACGATGAGACACAAACATGCTGATACAGGAGAGACGGAGTATCCTACCTTGACAGTCCTTGAGCGCACTGTCGATGGCATCAGCGGAAAGTACAGATGACAGTGACATGGTCCTGAGGAAGAAAAATAACAAATTATTTAGCCGATATACAAAACGTTTGAGTGGACAAATCAGCCTAAATTAGATTTAAATTGATCTAGATTAAAAAGATTATGTTGTTGAGCTATGCTTCCATCAAAATAAAGAAATAATTGACTAAAGATACAGGAAACACAAGTCCAGCAAATATTTCAAATATATTCTAAAGCCATTTTTATCAAATTAAACTTTTCAATGCAATTATCATTAAACAATGCACTTCATGAAAACCCTACACATACAACTTTAATGCATTTTTAATTTTTAAAAAAGTCTACATGAGTGCATTTGAATGCACTTCATTAAAACCCTAGCTACATGCAGATAAATGCACATTTCTTTAAAAACTGTAGCCTATATATGCATGCCGTTTTAATACAATTGTCATGAAATAAACCTAAAGCAGTGCACAATATGCTGCCTAACACAAAAAAGCCTCTTACCTCGGTGAAGTTCTCCTGGCAGGTGAGTCAACAGAAGTAAGGCTGAGTGGTGACTGCGAGTCGGTCCAGGTGCGATTTATATAGGTCTGAATGCAGTGACAAAGGCTAATTCTTGAGTTACCAGTCTGTGGATCAAATTCGAACTGCCAGGCCCTAGCTCAAATTACCTACCTAACTAATTAACCTGTACTATTTATATCTGTTTGACTTGTGTGTGTGTGTGTGTGTGTGTGTGTGGGCCAGCCCTCAGACATCTGTGACGCCCTTTTAAAAAGGCAAATTAAGTAATAAATGCTTTGCTGTCTACCTGCTCATCATGTCCCTCCCATCCTATATCATAATACAAGCATCACAAAAGCCTCGGTTCGTTCACCGCTCTCAGGCACATCCGATCCTCCTCTCAGGTTGGTCAGTCTGTTCCTCCCTCTTCCCCCGCTGCTTTACATGAGGTCATTCTAAATTCCTCATTACAATATTATATAAACACGTTTATATTGCACTGCTGTTGGAGGTGGAAAATATTCTGGGGATGCTCGAAAACCACCTTTCCTTGGTGTTAGCTTTAATTTATCACTTCCAGATGTCTGTTACTTTATAAATCCATAATCTGCAATGGATTTTTATTTTTATTTTTGTCTTCAATGCCATAATCTGCTCCATATTGTCTCTCTTTACTTTGTGAACAGATGAGAGCCTATAATCCACAGTTTACCAGATGCAAAACTAATTCATTGGTATAGCTGTGGACACACACACACTCTCTTGCTCTCTCTCTCTCTCTCTCTCTCTCTCTCGCGCTCTCTCTCTCACGCACACAGACACACACACTTACACACAGACACACACACACTCTCTCTCTCACACACAGACACACAATCACCAACTATCACACTTACACACACTCACACACTATCACACAGACACACACTCACCCACTATCACACATACACACACTCACACACTATCACATACTCACACACTATCACACATACACACACTCACACACTATTACACACTATTACACACACACTCACAAACACACACACACTCTCTCTCTCTCTCTCTCTCTCTCTCACACACACACACACACACACACTATCACACACACTCACAAACACACACACTCTCTCTCACACCACATACTATCACACACACTATCACACAGTCACAAACACACATTCACACACTCTCTCTCTCTCTCTCACACACACACACACACACACTCTATCACACATACACACTCACACACTATCACACACACACACACACACACACACTCTCTCTCACACACAAACACACACTCTCTCTCTCACTCTCTCACACACACTATCACACACACACACTCACACTCTCTCTCTCTCTCTCTGACACACACACACACACACTCACAAACACACACACACACACACACACACACACACACACATACTATCTCACACACACACACACACACTTTACATACACACACACATGTCTAGTTCATTATCTTTGTGGGGACTCTCCATAGCCGTAATGGTTTTATACTGTACAAACCGTATATTCTTTCCCCTTTACACTAACCCTACCCCTAAACCTACCCATTATACAAAACTACAGGCATTTTTACAATTTCAAAAAACTCATTCTGTATGATTTAAAGGCTTGTTTCCTCATGGGGACCTGAATGTAGGTCCCCCAGGTGACACAAGTCCCCATGAGTCAGTGTGCATTCAGGCTGAAGTCCCCACCGGGATAGAAAAACATGAACACACACATTGTCTTTGTTGTTATAGAGAGTGTCATGAGAGTTTATCCTTCTCATTTCACCCTCCATAGGCAGACAAACAGCGAGCTGTCATTTTTCCTCTGCTGATTCAGGGATTCAAGGTCACCTTTTGACTTGTGCCCAGCAGCACGCTGTAATCAATGTTTAAAATGCACCTGCTAGACGCATTTATTATGTAAGAGGGTGCAATATGTCCTCAAGTGCAGGAAAAGAAAGAGAGAAAAAACTGACACTGCTTAACTTTTTGTCACCAAACCCCATGTAACAATTAAACTGAGGTATTGTTTCCATCAAAGCGATGGAGTTACAGACAGCGCATCCTTCATACGCATGTAACAGATCTTTTCTCGACTTTTCTAGTTATCTCATGCTTTAATAGCCACAAACATAATGTGAATAAAGCGGTATTGGTTTACTTAGGTGTCACTGCATTAATGTTTCAATGACAGCTTGTGCATTTGAATCATGTGCATTAACTTTAAGTAGAAATTATAGAAAGGAATATTTTATTCAGCAAGGATGCATTAAATTGATCAAAAGTGGCATTAAAGACATTTACAATGTTACAAAATATATCTATTTCAAATAAATGTTGTTCTTTTGAACTTGAAATAAAAATGATCATGGTTTCCACAAAATGAGAATCTGCATTAACTGTTAAAAATGGATAATAATCAAAAACGTTTCTTGAACATCAAATCATCATATTAGAGTGATTTCTGAAGGATCATGTGAGTAATGATGCAGGAATTTCACAGTATTAATAATTACATTTTAAATTGCTTTCAAGTAGAAAACATATATTTTATATCGTAACAATATTTCAGAAAATAATATTATTTTACTCTATTTTCGATCAAATAAATACAGCCGTAGTGAGTATAAGAGACTAAAAACATTAAAAAACGCTTACTGGAAATTTTAAATGGTATTTATTATAAGTTTGTTTGCTTGAAATTTTAAATGGTATTTATTATAAGTTTGTTTGCTTGTTTGTTTGAAAATTCAAGAATTTTTTAAAGATTTACACAATAATAGTAATTTGTTACATTTATATAGCGCTTTTCTGGGCACTCAAAGTGCTTTACATGTAAGGGGGGAATCTCCTCAACCACCACCTGGATGATGCGACGGCAGCCATATTGCGCCAGAACGACACCACACACCAGCTTATAGTGGAAAGGAGACCGAGTGATGAAGCCAATCAGGATAGGGGGACAGAGATGATGGACAGAGGCCAGTGGGCAAATTTGGCCAGGATGCTGGGGTTACACCCCTACTATGCACAATTTAATTAATAGTAAAATTAATTAATTCATAGTAAAATTCCATCATATTTAATAACCCTTAAAAAATGTAACCCTCTGGGCCTCTTTGTTTAGGGGGCACACTTGGCTTTTTTGCAGTCAAAAGAACCGCAAAAGAACCGAAGCCTTAAAATGTAACTACCCCCCTCCCCCCCAGGAAAATGTAATATATTTTAGTTCAATAATATGTTTTGAGTATTATTTAGAATTTTGAGGGTATTTTATGACACTATGCAATATTTGTACAATTTTTAATAACTATCATTGAATATAATAAAAAAAAATCTAATATATTTTTGACATTAAAATAGAGATGAGGCATCAAAATCCAATTTTTGGAAGGTGGATTAGTGGCATCTGGTGGGATTAAAAAAATAAAAATGTATGTAATGCCATGTTGTTGCCACTAGATTCCTATATAACTTTTATAAATTATCTAGTGTTTTTAGAAATAAATACTTATTTTGTGTATGTAAGTTGTGGATTTGGATTTATACTTAGACATTCTCATAGACTACTTTTTGTCAAGGTTTAGATTTTTTTTTTTTTATGTTGATTTGAAATGTCAGTTTTTGCATTCATTTTACTACATTCAAACCTAAGCAGAGAGGAGAACATTCTGGACACATAACATCAAAATTCAATGAAAATGTATAAAAACTGAACAGGTATGTTTTATCACACCATAATAAATCTGGGTCTGACCTGATTTTAACCTCTTATTTGAGTCTTTCTTAATTTTACCATATTGTTACAGCCACACCAGTTCATTTGTGTGCGTATAATATTGTGGTTTGTGTGTGTGTGTGTGTAAGTGTGTCTACGTGAGTGTGTGTTTGAGTTTGCACTCTTGATGTTTTAGAGTGTAATTTCTTCCTTGCTGTTTTTTTTTTAACTGCATTGTGGCTGAATTATTGATTTTATTGCACACATTTGCAAAAATGTGCTCTGTGTTATAGTCACACTAGTTCATATATACAGTATATAGGAAATTAATGGGAAATATGCAAAAATATTTCTTGGTATTTTAGACACTCTTGATATTTTAGAGTGTCACCCCTAGTACTTGCTGTGCACTTTTTTTCTGCATCATGGCTGATTTGTGGTTTGTATCACCAAAAGATTCCCTGACTTTTTGTATTTTTGCATATTTCCCATGAATGTCCTATGTTATTCAGGTCCTATATGTAACTATATTTTTCTGACCCTTTAACATAAACAAAAAGTCACCAAGTGTCATCCCATTCTGTAAACCGTAAAATGTTTTTCAGTCATTTTTGACCAAAGAGGCCCAGAGGGAATAATTGCACAATCCATATTTCAATTAAAATACGTAAGGACTATTCAATTCAATTTGATGGAACACACACACACACACACACACACACACACACACACATATACTAGCAGATGTGCTGAGTGCAAATGGACTTATTTGCTATAATAAGAATAATAGATAGATTACATATGCTAGTGTCAGCAGATATAGGCATTTACATTGACCTCATGTTTGAATGCATCACAGAACACTGCATTAGTTCATGCTAGCTAGCCTGTTGAGTTGCAGGACACACATGGCCCATTTAAATGCATTAGGACGAGGTGTTTGCTACATGTGACATGGTTTGGGACAGTCCATGCGTGGGATAACCCAGTGTGATGCTGCTTGGAGAAACCCAAGAGCCTGAAGCTGACAAGGACACCGGATACAGAGGTGCTACTTACCCAGAAACACTGATGTCATGGGCCATGATGATACCTCACACCCTATACGGTTACTCAGCAATCATTTATTTATTCATTTAAGTTTGCTTATATTCTCTGTGGGCACTACACTGACCTCTACTAAGGTGTCACTAAAAAAAAAAAAGAAATATATGATCAAGTTATAATAACATATGTTTTACATTGCTTTAACTCATCAAAAATAAGTTAAGCAACTTTTTTTATAAGTTATACATGATTCAACTAATTTAAGTTGAAATGACGTAAACATCCAAGTTGTTTGCACTTACATATTTAAGGCAGAAACTTTTTTTACAGTGCGTTTTAGGTTAAATGGTCCACTAGATGGCGTAACTTTCCAATGAGTGAATGGGTAGGAAAAGCATCTCAAAGTCCTTTGAAAGGTTTGAAATAAGCGCATACACCAGATACAGTGAATTGCTTATTGTAAACATTATATTGCACACATTCTTACTCACGTAAAAGTGGCTAATTATTATACATATACTTTTGTTTATACACTGACTGTCTGTCAGGATTTTTTTTTGTTGCAAAAATTGCACCTTTTAAGGGACACCAGGGTTGCCAAGGACACCCATTTTGCATAAATTATATTTGTCTGAAATGCTTGTATTGAAATATTTTTTATTCTACCAATGATAAAACTCTTCTAGATGTTAAGTTTTGCAGAGGAGGGCCACTTGAGCTGTGTATATGTGACCCTGGACCACAAAACCAGTTGCACAGGTATATTTGCATGGCAATAGCCAACAATACATTGTATGGGTCAAAATGATCGATTTTTCTTTTATGCAAAAAATCTTTAGGATATTAAGTAAAGATCTTCATGTTCTTCATGTTCATGTTCTACTGTAAATATATCAAAAATGTATTATTAGTAGTGATATGCATTGCTAAAGACTTCTTTTGGACAACTTTAAAAGCGATTTTCTCAATATTTAGATTTTGTTGCACCCTCAGATCCCAGATTTTCAAATAGTTATCTTGGCCTAATATTGTCCTAACAAACTATACATCAATGGAAAGCTTATTAATATTCAAATTGACCCTTATGACTGGTTTTGTGGTCCAGGGTCACATATGATCACATATGATTTAGTGTTTTTGAATTTGCGTAACAGTGACTTTAAAATATGTATTTTAGGTATGGGAATGGCATATTTTGAGTTTTGATATTTGGGCTACTTTTACTTTTGATTGGCCACTGGGCTAGTTTTCTTATCCGGACCTGGTAACCCTTATATGGACCGTATTTAAAAAGCTAGTGGTAACCCACAGTCTTAGTACTAATAGTAGTACATTAACTGTATATTACTACTCTAAGTTACTAATATACACATTTTAGGGGTAGATACAGCACAAAGATGGTGTTCCTTGTGCTGCTGTAAAACTCTGACAGAAACGGACATGGCATGATGCACTTGCATCACAGCTCCCCCTACTGTGTGGATCAGTTTCTTCATTGTTACATTTTGAATTCTGCTTTCATCATTTGCAATGGTTCCAGTTGAATCTTTAGTGATTTTGCAACTGTTTACTATGTCTTGTTGTCCAAAGAGGTGGACTTAGAGGTTTTTGCAAAAAAAGCACACATGAACTTGGCTGGTTTTGCAGCAAAAGATAACTGGCTTTTCAATAACTGGCTAATAACCTTCTCATTGCCATTAAAGTGAAATTACTGAACCTAAACATAAAAAAACCTAATTTAAAAGTAAAGGTTTTTGCATCTGAACTCTTCATATTGCTTTAACTCATCAAAATAAGTTAAGCAATTTCAACTTTTTTTTAAAGTTATACGAGATTCAACTCAGAAGATTCAACTCAAGATTCGACTCAAAGTCAGTTTAATGTAATTTAAGTTGAAAAGACTTAAACATCCAAGTTGATTGTACTTAAAAATTTGTATTTTCATTTTATTTTATTTTATTTCATGGAAATGTGATCATTATAAACATTCTCCATACAGCTATAGAGTGAAAAGCAGATTTGCAACAAGGAAATGAAAAGAAGCCTAGGCTATATTGAAAAAGAATGTTTATTCTTTTCTTATCGTCCGTTCCCGTAAAAGTGCATCAGATTTTACAGTAAGCAAAATTCATATTTAAGACAGGAGACACAACCGCTACATTCACAGTCATCGTTTTGACAGTGTGCTGCATGGGAGGAAACTTCTCATAAGCATCATGAGTATAAAAATTATTTATAGTATAGGATGAAAATGGGAGGTCTTGGGCAAAGTTGTTCCTTCAGAGCTAGAGGTGTTGTTGGTCAGAAGCAATTTATGCCTTAACCAAGGCAGCAAACTCTGTGGGGTAAGAAAGAAACAAGTATGTTAAATCATGGTTGTCAATCAAACCTTCTATGCATTTAGCTATTCTTAGAGCTCATTGAGGGGCATTGGGAAGAAGGTAAAGGTGACTGACCATCAACTCCGATCTTGCCGTCACCGTCAGAGTCTCCAGCCTTCAGGAAAGTCTTGGTCTCGCCGTCAGTCAGTGCCCTGGCTCCAGCATTGAAGTTCTGCAGGAACAGTCTGCCGGCACACAATTCAGTTTATGAGTGTCGGTCATGTTTAAGCAAGTATTTATGAGCTCAAAGCTGCTCTTACTTGAGTTCATCCTCCTCAATGAAGCCACTCTTGTCCTGATCAATGATTGCGAAAGCCTTCTTGACATCGTCGGCGGACTTGGCTGCCAGACCGACCTTGGCGAAGAAAGCCTTGTGGTTGAAGGAGTCAGCAGCTGTGTGGGAAATATGGAAAAGAGGTAAACACACGCTTTAATGTGTTAAAAGATGTGGCTGTGTGCTCACGCCGTCTCACCCTTGCATGCCTCCAGTGCTGCAGTGATGTCAGCGTCGTTCAGGACTCCGGCGAATGCCATCTTTAGCTGAATGATACATAAAACAGAAAATTAAAACCAGAAACGCATGTTGGACACAGCTGTCCAACAGCTCAGGTGTATTTAGTCCAGTTTGCCTGCTATGTATGGACAGTTTACTTAATATCTACATTTCATGCCATGATTTCAACCCATGCAAATCCCACAAAACCACCGTAAAGGGAAGCGTGCCACATGTGGATGTGAGTTACGAGGATGTTAAATCCCAAAGGGTCCATGAGGTCCTCTTAAAATAAGCCGGCAGGTGAACAATTCCACAGCCAATTGAGACGATGAGAAAATCTAGGATGCAAACTTTCCGTTTCTGCTATGAAAAACAAGTACCAGTCCCGCTTTTTTCCCAAATGGGTCGCCCGTGCAAACTCACCTCTTTTGTCTTTTGGTGCTGAAGGTAGTTTCAGAAGACTCGAGCTGTGAACTGCAGTGATCTCCAGGCCCCTGATCTCCCCCTTATATACCTTCAGCCACTCCAAATATGAATCATAATGTAATAGACACCCGCTGGCCGAGGGGGGCCGCTTGACATGCGCCCAGCAGACACACTGTACTATATTTATCCTCAAAAATGAAGATGCTTAAAAGGTGCGTTTGAAAAAAAAGTCCATCATATACTTGCATGCTAATAATACACGCTGCTGATAGTGCATGGACATATTCCTATGGATGCTAGCTTGTGGGGTTTGAAAAGACGCTTGTGGGACGCTTTTCTGAGGGACATTTCTGTTTGTGTTCAGGGTATGGACTCTCCGGTCGATTGATTCTGCTTGTATTATTGGTTATGTGGTTGTTGGTTTCATGTGAAATGCTTCATTTAGTGATACTTTTGCATGTTGTTATTTTTGTTTGCATATGCTGTATTGGATTTTGCCACATTAAACATGTTGTCTGAATTTGTCCTGGTTTTCTTCTGTACACAAATAGAGCAAAAAGAACATTTTAGTTTTGGTTAACTCCAACTTTGGTTAGTTTCTTCACTAAAAACAAATATGATGTTATCACAATGTTCACTCAGAAATTGCTAGCAAATTTCACTACTTTGCTGGGAACATATTGAAGTGAATGTGACATTTTGAGGTAGAAAAACATACTCCAATAGGCTAATCTTTGTTTTGTTTATGGCTACATCTTTCCCCTGTTACAACAGAACAGATTTGCCTGTACTTTTTAGTGTATGTACATAGTACAGTATAAAGTGTGTTTGCATACAGTGCAAACAGCAGAGAGCAGCAGAGCTCGTCCTGGCTCATGGCTTTCACAAGTCAGAAACTCTTCTACTTGTTCTACTACACCGTCGAAAGCTGAACTGTTAGGTACTTCATTTGAATTCGTTTTGTTTTACATTAGAACTTAAGGCTAGCGCCGCGTCTACACTGTTCTATTTCTGACGTTTGCCTACTAGTTCGTGTCAGAAGTAGCGCGAGCGCTTTAAGTACGTCATAAATAGAACGGAACATTAGTTTACTGTCTGGAATTGATCGTGATTCGTCGCGCAGCAAGTCTAGACAGCGAGGCTGATTATAATGGGTTTTACTGTCTTTTATCATGGTGTAAACACGATGTAATCTTCTAAATTGTCTAAGTCAGGAGTGTCCTGCAGACAGTTTAGCTCAAAACATGGTCCAGCTCACCTACCTGCAAATTTATAGTAACACAGACTAACTTGACTAGCCTTTTCAGGTGTGTTTGATTAGGATTGGAACTAAACTCTGCAGGGCATTTTTTGAGGAACCCTGATTTAAATACCTAATTAGGCATGACAACGATTTTATCACCATTGTGATTAGTAGAACATTATTACTCGAGCATTGCCAGTTGCTCTAATGACATTGTGCCCATTGCAGGCCGTTTAATGGGTTTTGGAAGACTGAGCTTGGCCGGCGCTTTGTTTGAGTGTTCAATGAGCTATTCTGAGCATCCGGGAAGCTGCCATGGACTCTTAATTGGGCATGCGAAAACTATACTCCGCAAATCCCTTCCAGTGCATCTCAGCAACTCTCCGGGCCTTCCCTCACCCAGCCTTGTGCCAAGAGCATCCTGCAGGACATCCCCGGTTATTGGTGTGTTTAAGTCCTCCTGGGAAGTTCGTATTTACGAGTTGGAAAGTCGTGTTTAGCCACTTTCGCCGGATCAAGATGGCGGTGTACCTTCACTTAATTAATTGAACAAAAAACAGCAGGATTTTAACTCTACTTCTATAAAATGAAGAATGTGCATCAGGTGTGATTTGCTTTTTTAAAATTAATTTATGAAGCCGCTGTAATCTTTATCGTTACATATTATATTGTTATATTACAAATAGGGATGCACGATATATCAGCCACCATATCGATATCAGCCAATATATGTTCATTTTTAATGTTATTGTTATCGGCCCAATAAGACAATTAGGCCGATATATTAAAGCCGATAATTAATGGATTATTTCCTTCAGATGAGACACTTCAGATGCGAAAATATGCTTGAAATATGATTGGAATCACTTCGAAAAGGAAGATACAGTTAAGTGCAACATGTGCAGCACAAATCTGTCATATAGCCTACATAAAATTATTAGCCTATATATCGGTTATCGGCTTTCAAGTATAAAGAATTATCGGTATCGGTATCGGTACTTCCCACTTCAAAAGTGATATCTAGATAGCTTGCTGATGATTCTGAAATTTCGGTCAAATACAGTATTTTCGCTGTGTATTAAACAGACAATGCACTTCAAACAATTATTCAATGTGTTATGTGTAAATATGCACTACTTTAACGACAAGACAAGGCGATGTTTGTGGAGAAAAAAACTAATAAAGAATAGAGGTCAGCAATCGTTCCCTTCCGCCATGTTTAAAGTTTACGGAACGCCCAACTCGGGAACTTGGGTATCAAAATGATCCCCAAGCTTCCCAGTGGTAAATATGAGTTGAGAGGGCATTCATGTCCAATTTTTAACTAGGATTAACTCGTATTACGATAATTCCAATAGCATGTGAAGGCAGCATTAGCTTATTTGGTTGTAAATAAAAAAACATGTTTCTCACTGACACGTAAACCTGGGGCTTAAAGAAAATCCAGATTTGCCCACTTATATTTTACGACTTTGAGGTGGCGTTCATATGCATTCAACTCGTGAATACGATCTTTCCAACATGACTTGACACTCCATATGAGTGCATTATCATGAAGAGAACGTCCCTGGTGGACATTTGACAACTCAACGGTAGCGGCGAAAGCGTAAAAAAGCTCGCTTCAAAGACATGTTACACCAAAACTATATTTATTCCTTGTTTTTCACTCTTCCCCAGAAGTGCATTCAAGATTGTACATTTGCACAAGCCAATGGGCTTGAAATTAAACATCCAACTTACACAAACAAATACCCTTATCCAGACACATACTCGAAACTGAGTAAACTGTCCAAAGTCAGTCATAAATAAGATCATATAAAAAAGTTCAACTGAGAAAGGTGTGAGCTGTTGTGAGTTCTGGTTCCTTGAATATGGAAGGGTCTTGGTCAGATGAAAATTTAAGCCTTTACAAGAGCAGCAAACTCTGTGAGATGAGACAAAGATGAAACAGATATCAGACTACCATTAGTCAATTCTGCAAGTATATCACCAATTTCAAGGGTCAAGGGTTTGCTATAGTGTTGATGAACTGCACTGCCACTCGTCATCCTACAGTATAGAGCTTCAGTAGACAGAGCACGAAAACAAGAATGGCCACTTACATTATTAGGCCTTTCCAAAGGGATTTTTTGTTGTGATATTTGGTTATTCTTTTTGTGAATTCTTAACTTGTTAGCTGGGTAAAATAATCTAACTGGCTAGCATAGATCTTGTTGAAATTGCGAGAATGAATTGTGATAGTTTTGGTGAGAACGAGTTGAAAATGTTATTGCAAAGAGAAAAATGTGAATGAAAAATGTTATGGAAAAAATACATTTATATGTGCAGAAATCGTAAATATTGTTTTTCTTTATTTGCATATGAAAAAATGTAAACGTAAATAAAATTGTATGTCTACAATTAGAAATTTACATTTTTAAAAATGTTTCACTTGGTAGCATCCAAAAAAATTGGTTTATAATGCTGTTAAATTTTTTCTTTAAAAAGTTAATTTAAAAAATAAATAAATAAATACATGCGTGGTATGTGTGGAAAATGTATAATAATCAATATTATTTTTAAAAAATGGCATGTAAATAAATAAATATATTTTATTTAAGTATTAAAATATATATGTAAAAATTATATATCAACAATTTACATTCACATTTTTCACTTGGTAGCATCCGTAAGAATTGGTTGCAAATGTTATTGCAATTTTTTTGGGACAAAGAAAACTTAAAATTTGATGAAAAATGTAAATTTATATGCATGGAAGTATTAAAAAAACATTTGCATATGAATAAATATATTTAGGTAAATAAAAAAAATATATATACTGTTATATAATTTCAAAATGACTATTTATTGTTATATCTTAGAACAATTAATCCATTAATTTGTCTCAATATACCTCTTAAACGTCATTTGTTTATTTATTTATAATTCGCACATTAATGAATATTAAAGTAAATACTAAAATACAGATGTAAAATTACTTATTAGCATTCAAATTACTAGTATATTGGCTGTTTATTAGTACTTATAAAGCACATATTAATGCCTTATTCTGCATGATAATATTCTACATCACAACACCTAAACTTAACAACTATCTTACTATTTAACTAACTTACTATTAATAAGCAGTAATTATGAGTTTATTGAGGCAAAAGTCGTAGTTAATAGTATTTTTTTCCCCATACTATGGAAGTCAATGGGGTCCATCAACTGTTTGGTTACTGTCATTCTTCTAAATATCTTCTTTTATGTTCAGCAGAAGAAAGACATTTTTACAGGTTTGGAACAACTTGAGGGAGAGTAAATGATGACAGAATTTTCATTTTTGGGTGAACTATCCCTTTAATTGGTGGCTAATTGGTACGATCTGTTTAAACCCCAGTGGCAGTTAAGTTTAGAGGCGGGGTTAAAAGTACTCCTTTATAATGAGTTTCTTTTATGTTTTTGTACGATGTTCAAAACGTACAAATTCATACGAAAACGCCAAATATTTCGTTATTTAGTGACTTTTACCTTTTTAGAGGCTTTTTTTCTTCTTCAAAAAGGCGACTAGCTACAAACCTAGTGACTTTTTTGATTGCTGGTTGACATTGCTTTGGAATGCTCGTTCCATTGTCTCACAGATAGTGTGTATATGTGACCCTGGACCACAAAACCAGTCATAAGTTGCACGGGGATATTTGCACAGCGATAGCCAACAATACATTGTATGGGTCAAAATTATCCATTTTTCTTTTATGCCAAAAATCATAAGGATATTAAGTAAAGATCATATTCCATGAAGATATTTTGTAAATTTCCTACCATAAATATATCAAAAATGGATTATTAGTAGTGATATGCATTGCTAAGGACTTCATTTAGACAACTTTAAAGCCGATTTTCTCATAATTTTGCACCCTCAGATTCCAGATGTTCAAATAGTTATCTCGGCCCAATATTGTCCTCAATATTTGAGTATCAAACCATACATCAATGTAAAGCTTATTTATTCAACTTTCAGATGATGTATAAATCTCAATTATGACTGGTTTTGTGGTCCAGGGTCAGAGAACAACTTTATTGGACATTCGGCTATATATTATATTCAAATACAGCATGTGAGCGCGGATTAGGGGAGAAAACAGATGTAAACTGCCGAAAGTTGGCGCATTCAGGCCATTTTCCTTTGATTTCCTGTGATATACTGTATGTTTACCCAGTTTCTGGAGCTTGTACCCAAGCTTTCTCACCAAAAAGGCAAGCTCCACTATACCGAACTTTAATGAAAAGCACTCAGGAGCTTAGACTTCCTATCTGGATGTGTGTTCAACTCTTCTAGATCTCATGATGTGTGGTGTAAAATGGGGTCGAAATGGCATTTTTCATTTACCATCAACTCCGATCATGCCATCACCGTCACTGTCAGCAGCAGAAAGGAAGGCCTTAGTCTCTTTGTCGGTCAGAGCCCTGGCATTAGCCTTGAAGTTCTGCAGGAACAGCCTACAGAAAGAGAGAGCACAGGCCTGCTATGAAGCCCAAAACTGCACATTGTTGGACATTGTCCCATGTAAATTGTGTGTTTTGAGTCTCACTTCAGCTCCTCCTCCTCAATGAAGCCACTGTTGTCCTGGTCGATGATGGCGAAAGCCTTCTTGACATCATCAGAGGACTTGGCTGCAAGGCCGACTTTGGCGAAGAAGGACTTGTAGTCAAAGGAGTCAGCAGCTGTGGAGAGAGGATTTTGATTCAAAACGTGATGAAGCTAATGAGACCTGGCTGTGTCCAAGCACACAGTAACCCAGCTAAAAGGGAACGTTCTCTCAAAGTCACGAACAAACGCTCTACCAGAACATTCGTTCATGGTTATCTGGTCTTTAATAACGCTCTTATTAATGAAAACATTTTAGTTGGACGTTCGTCTGACATTTATTTACATTCAAAAGTAACATTTATGTAATGTTTGAAGAGTGATCAAATGGAATGTTCCCATAACGTTTGCGTAACCAAAAGTCATTCAAACATTCAGAGAATATTCCGAAATAACATTTTCAAAACTAAATGAGAGCGTTAGCAAACCATTCTTGGAAGCTTGGAAAAATATATTTATTTTAAAATAAAAAAATTGCACATTTATTTCTTCACATCTTAGAGTGGCAGTCGTAAAATACATCCTAGAATAAAAATGCAGAAATAGTATGTAGAAGTTTATGAAGCAAAAAAGTTCCATAAAAAAAAATGTATGTGTATGCCAGCCACTTGTTTACTGTTTTTCCCCTCAACATCCTGTCTAATTCATTTCTGAAAAATGTATTATATTTATTAAAATGAAAATATATATATTTAATATTTTTGAGAAAGAAATTCAACTTCTCCACAAAAAAAAAAATTAAGCATTTAAGTAGAAGTCTTTATATCGAGTTTCTAAATAACCCATTTATTTATTTATTTATTTATTTATTTATATCAAATCTTCGGATTAAATTTGGCCACTTGTTGACAGCTTTTTCCCTCAATATCCTGTCCCATTTGTTTCTTAAAATATATTATATTTATTAAAAATGTAATATTTGTTAATATTTCTGTTTTGAAAAAGAAATTCAACTTCTACAATAAAAAAAATTCTAAATAGCCCAAATATAATATAATATAATATAATATAATATAATATAATATAATATAATATAATATAATATAATTGCTAAATAACTTTCTGTAGTGTTATATCTAATATATAGTATATATAAAAATATATCATGAATATTATATTAATTTGTTAATAATTAAATACTGCTTAAATATTATTTATTTATTTATAAATTCATGAGCTTATATATATTTATACATATATATTCATGTATATCAACTCTTCAGATTAAATTTGGCCAGTTTCCCCCCCTTAATATCCTGTCCAATTTATTTCTTAAACTGTATTATATTTATTAAAGTTTAAATATTTATTAAGATTTTAGTTTACAAAAAAAATGTAATCATTTAGATCATGTTTCTAAATAGCCCAAATATAATATAATATAATATAATATAATATAATATAATATAATATAATATAATATAATATAATATAATATATAAGAATTGCTATAAATGACTTTCTTTAGTGTTATATTGGATAAATATCATATTAATTTGTTTCATCATACCTCTTAAACATAATTTATTTATTTGTTTGTTTGTTTTGGAGTTCATGTGTCTATATTTATTCATGTATATCAAATCTTCAGATTACATTTCACTTACTGGTAACAGTTAATCTCTTTAAAATCATTAGCAAGCATCACTGCATTCTGTAATGCTTCAGAGATCATCAGTTCATGTGCATTCATACAGTCAGAAACCGTTTGCCACGTCTGTTTTTAATGTACATGAGCTACGGATCAGTGGCTGTTGAGGTCTTATCTTTTTTTTTTAAGTACAATCAACTTGGATTTTTAAGTCATTTAAATTTAAATTACATTAAACTGACTTAAAAAATTAGTTGAATCTTGTATAACTAATAAATGTTATGTTGATGAGTTAAAGCAATGTAAAAGCATAACTTAATTTTGCAGTTATTATCTAGAATTTGCCCATGCAATCTGAGAGGATCACACGATGTCTTACCCTGGCAGGCAGCAATAGCAGCATCCACATCAGCTGCGGCGAGCATAGCAGCAACGGCCATTTTTCTGGTTCTGATTAAGCTGCAAAACACGCAACATTGAGTCAGTTCACAAATGAATTCAAATGATTATAATAGTTTATGCAATGCAATATATAACGAAATACAATTCTGTGTTCCCCCATGCATCATGAACCGAGTGCCTGACTTTCCTCTTTCACACTCGCACCGTACAGCAGTAAACACTATAACTGACACATCCCCTTATTTTCTCTAGTTATCCTCAGAGTTCAAGCCTTCGACATTTAGTGTCCAATGCCTGTGGTCTATAGCGACCCCATCCACAGCGGGATGTGTGAGCCGAAGCACAGATGCCTCCTGATGCTCTCCGTTACCAATACAGCATATTCCAAAGTCCCTGCCCGTCAGCTGTGATGATGTTCAGTAACTTTTTGTCTTTGAGAAGCCTGATCCTAAAGCATTAATAAGTCAGACGAACTCATCCACTGCACTCACCTTGCGCTTGCCTAAGGCGAGTGAAAAACCGAAGGAGTTAGTCGAGGTGTGACCGGCCCTTCTGCGGATCCCGGCTTATATACCCTCAGCCTCACCATTTACAGGAATTCGATGCTCAGTAACGGATAGTGTCGAAAAAATGTGTCCAGTAGTCAAGTTGGGCTATTTTTAGCCTCACAAACGGTGTTTAGAACCATGTGTGGGACCCTATAGATCATGAGGCCCCTTCCAGGGTCAAGCAGCCGTCCCTTTCCCTGCCTCATCACCCCGACCCCAGATTTGGGAAGACTTCCATCTGTCTGTTTGCTTTCATTCGTCCTCGATTGGACACTTACTAAAAGGGCTGATAAACACATCAGTATATGCATGTTTGGTGGATCGTGTTTCTCTTCCAGGTTAGAAGCTCTGGACGGAGGGCTGTGGCGCAATCAGCTGCGTCTCAAGGCCGTAAATCTTGTCAGTGTGTGATAAGAATAATTCACACAAACATTCATAAGATCACAGACTTGTTATTATTAATTCTGAAACTTTGTGTTCATGTCACATGCAGGCTGGATTTGATATTTGATTGGTTTCAGTGTTCATATTGAATTATTACACATATTCCTTTTTTTATAATGAGTTTAAATTTGTTATTTTAATAGTATCATTTTATTTTATTATATTTGTTTTTGCAATGTTTGAAATGCTTACTTTTTTATTTTTATTTTATATTATTCTAATGACATTTTATCTTATATTTTATTTATCATTTTTTAATCTTATATCTCATCATATTTTTTATTTTATTTTATTTTATCTTATATTTTATTTTATATTATATCTTTATCTTATCATCTTTTATCTAATTTTATTTTAAAATGTTTATATTTTGTCTTATATCTTTTATTTTATTTTTATTTTCTTTATTTTTATCTTATCTTATAGTATTTTATTTTATTATTTTATATTATATCTTATCTTGTCTAATTTATTTTATTTTATGTTTTATATATATATATATATATATATATATATATATATATATATATATATATATATATATATATCTTATTTTATTGTATTATTTTATCTTATATTTCATCTTATCATATTTTATTTTAGTATTTATGTTATATCTTATCATATTTAATTATTTTTTATTTTATTTTATTTATTTATTTTTCTTGTCTTATATCTTATTGTATTTTATTTTATTATTTTATATTATTTTATATATTTTTTTAATCTTGTGTCATCTTATATTTTCTTATTTTTTATTTTATTTTATCTTATCTTATTTTTATATTAAATCTTATCTTGTCATATTTATTGTATCTTATCTATCTTATTTTTTTATTTAGTCTTTTAATGTATTTTTTATTTTATTTTATTTTATCTTATTTTATTTATTTATTTATTTTTTTAAATTGTTATTTATTTATTTTATTTTACTGCTGTTGTTATTGTGATATTTGTATATTGTTATTATGAAAGGTATAAAAGATCACATGAAGCAAAGATGGATAAAAGAATTCCCGTACTTGGAGACTTCACTTTATTGAGCAATTTCCTATGATCACTCTAGATACAGAAGCAAGTTTTTATTTCATTCCCAAACATAATTTGCACATTTTCAACTTACTAAACACATTTTAATTAGCAAGTCACGTAAAAACTAATCACAGAAAACACATGCAAATAAATAAGAGAGAATTGTGTAATGAAGTTCAAGTCAGTCAAGACAATCACCACATTCATTTCAGCAAGCTGCAGAATTCTGAGGGGAAAAGAGAGAGAAAAAATGAGTGAAATGTTGTCCAATCAGCTAAATCAGAAAATCTGCATACACCCTGTAAATAATAAGTTCTTATAATAAGTCACAATAATAAGTCACCCTTCTGGAAAGACACTGCCTTGGGAGAAAGAGAATTCCCAGTCTTTCAAGATAATCAGCACGTGTGTGTGTTAAAGGCAGCAGAATTGGTCTAATTCTCATTTGTACAGCTGATTAATCCCTCAGGCTAACAGAGGAGCCAGACAGTGAAAGAAGAGCCCTGGTTTCTATAGGAGGACGGCTCCCAAAAGGCCTATTCAACTGCTGATTTGGCTTTACCTTCCATCCCGATTTTGCCATCTCCATCACTGTCCCCAGCTGCCAGGAGGGTGTTGGTCTCTGCCTCCGTGAGCTCTCTGGCCCCTGAGCAGAAGTTCTGAAGGAAGCGTCTGGAGACCCAATCAAAGAACAGCATGCACCAATCATATAATGTGTCTCAGAATACAATCCCCAAACAAACCAGGTTTAAAGAATGCTTTACTTTAGCTCCTCTTTTTCAATGAATCCGCTCTTGTCCTGGTCCAGGGCCTTGAACACCTTCTCCCCATCGGAAGAGGCTTTACCTATCAGCCCCACATGTTCAAAGAACGACTTGTAGTTGAAAGATCCTGGGGCTGAAAGACAAAAATATGATAGGAATATTAAATATTAAGGCCTAAATTTAAGATGTATGTATTTGAATTTCATATAAACTTTCCATCCAGGTGGATTACACAGTAACAGTTTTAACATAAACTGATAAACTTAATATGATGCATATTTATCAGTCTTACATAAATTAAATAATCTATTTATCATCCATAAATTCAGTTTGTTTTAAATTCAAACATTTAAACTAATCAAATCTTGCTTGTTCCACAGCTAGCCATACACTACCTTAACCCATAAAATTTTATTTGATGGTATAAATTAATCAGTTTAGTTTGATTCAGTGATGTTTAAAGCCCTGCTCACACCAAGGGCCTTATTTGAACAATCTGAGCACATGGTCTAAAGTGCATGGCGCAGGTGCACTAAGGGTGTGTCTGAATCCACTTTTGCTAGTTTAACGACGGGAAAAACGGTCGACGCGCCAGGAGCATGGTCCAAAAAGGTTGTACGTATTCTCTTGTACGGAGTCATGGGTGTGTTGTGGGCGTAACGTGCAATAAACCAATCAGAGTCTCATCTCCCATTCCCTTTAAAAGCCATTTGCGCTCGCGCCGTGGCGGATTCGCTATATACATGGCGGAATTTGCAAGAAAGACTAAAAGCTTCTTTAGAGAGGAATCCTTTTACTTTTAAAGTGTGGGTGTATGTGCGTTGTGCACCCGCCTATAGAAAATGATAACTACGTTGGGCTGAAACTAGCAAAAAAACACTTGCGTCGTGCCTGGCGTAGCATTGCGCCCTGTGTATGATAGGGCCCCAAGAACCATAACTATAAAGACAACTATAACGATATTATTAGCACCAACACTGTCTCTTTAAATGCTCGAGCTCTTTAAAGCAGGGTGGATTCTGATTGGCTGTCAATGTTTTTATCGTTCATCAGCGGATAAAATGTGAAAATGATGTCAAATATCGTTCCTCTTTGCCGTTATCGTTATAGTTGTGAACTCTGGTATTCTTTTATTCTTTTACTATATCTGTATCGGCCTTGGTGTTATAGACCTTATTCAATCAGCGCCATCTTTGATTTTTAACGGGAATGAAAGCGAGGCTGTGAGGGATAGACATACGTCTCTTCAGTTTGTACTGTTATTTAAAGTGTTTTTGGATTGTTCTGCAAAAATATCTTTCCAAGAAGTTTCAGTAGACAAACAACTCCAGACAACATGAGCCATGGAAAATTAAGTGATCTAAGAGCTTTGTACAGCGGATGTCATTGAAAACACAGTCTATCCCTCACAGCCTCGCTTTCATATACCATGGCGCTGCTCTAAATAATGTCTGTACCGGCCTTAAAACTAGTTAATTTAGATGTAACCATTTTAGGTTACTATTTTTTTTTAGCATTAAATACAAATACAGTTGTATAATTATTTATAATTAGTTAAACTGCCTGATAAAAACAAATTAGATATATTGCATTGGTTTGGACATGTTTTTGTGTGCCATTTTTATGAATAATAACAGTAAGCGTGATTGTGATCTGAGATATGTATGGCTGGTGTGAGTGTGTATGATCTTGGATGCTTGGCACAAACACACTGGTATCCTGATGGCAACTGCTCCCCAGTCTCCGGCTGCCTGGATACATGGATCTACCCATCCCCAATGCACCGACCTGTGTCTCTGTGTGTGTGTGTGTGTGTGTGTGTGTGTGCAGCTTAACAGAAGCAGCTATTTATGTTGTTGTTCATAATTGCAAATAACAAAGCTGTGTAAGTAGCACATGTGTGTTCTTGTGGATGAGTATCAGTTGCATGTGCTGATGAGTGTGTGTGTGTGTGTGTGGCAGATGTATCGCACCTTGACAAGCCTGGATAGCTGCTGCAATGCTGTCTTGTTTCAGGAGTCCTGCAAGTGCCATGATTCTCCACACCTAAGTTCTACAAATACACATTATAATAATTAAAGAACCACTAAAATACTAATTCAAGCATTTGCATAGCTAAATTTGCATCATCATATACATAACAGTGGAATTTTTTAGAAGCTTTTCTGTCAAATTTGAATGTATATACACAAGAACAAAGATGCTGCTTAACTAAATCTCTGAACTGACTTGGAAATATAAGGATGCAATGCAATGAAAAACATAACTGACACCTCTAACAACAAGTTTAATTTGGCAGTATAATATATGTAAAGATGCAGGCACTAACCTTCGGACCGGTTGTAGAAGTGATGATGAATCCTCAGCAGTATCCTTTGGAACAATGAAGACACAGAGAGCCTCGATCTTCTGCAGTTCTGGGACCTAAAGTGCACAGAGAGCGTGACACTCGTGCCCTTAAACCCACGGAGGCCTTCCTTACCACAAAACACCTCCCTCCTCATTAGCTGATCCAAGCAGATCGTTTTTTGATTGCTATTGGTTTGAAATGTGATTTTTGCATATGCTGGTAAAGGACTCGGAGGTCATTGGCTCTGGGTTACTACTGAGACCTGTAGTGATGCTGGGAAGGCCTTTGTTCTAGTTGGTGGAGGATGCTTAGTTGCGAAACCAAGTTACACATCACATATAGAAATAAAACATAGAATCGGCATAGAAAAGTTAATGATGATGAGATGGACTTCCTACCTATATATTTGGAAAATAAATATTTAAAATAATCTTGTGAGGCATTTTTAATAACAATTTCTGTCATTTCTACTCAAAGATTAAAACTGGTCAGTTTAAAAAAACAAACAGAAAAGTAGCTTACAACAGGTTTAAAGGCCACTCTTTAGGAAATTGTATACACTCACCTAAAGGATTATTAGGAACACCATACTAATACTGTGTTTGACCCCCTTTCGCCTTCAGAACTGCCTTAATTCTACGTGGCATTGATTCAACAAGGTGCTGAAAGCATTCTTTAGAAATGTTGGCCCATATTGATAGGATAGCATCTTGCAGTTGATGGAGATTTGTGGGATGCACATCCAGGGCACGAAGCTCCCGTTCCACCACATCCCAAAGATGCTCTATTGGGTTGAGATCTGGTGACTGTGGGGGCCATTTTAGTACAGTGAACTCATTGTCATGTTCAAGAAACCAATTTGAAATGATTCGAGCTTTGTGACATGGTGCATTATCCTGCTGGAAGTAGCCATCAGAGGATGGGTACATGGTGGTCATAAAGGGATGGACATGTTCAGAAACAATGCTCAGGTAGGCCGTGGCATTTAAACGATGCCCAATTGGCACTAAGGGGCCTAAAGTGTGCCAAGAAAACATCCCCCACACCATTACACCACCACCACCAGCCTGCACAGTGGTAACAAGGCATGATGGATCCATGTTCTCATTCTGTTTACGCCAAATTCTGACTCTACCATCTGAATGTCTCAACAGAAATCGAGACTCATCAGACCAGGCAACATTTTTCCAGTCATTTATTTGTATTGGAGATGAGTGGTACCCGGTGGGGTCTTCTGCTGTTGTAGCCCATCCGCCTCAAGGTTGTGCGTGTTGTGGCTTCACAAATGCTTTGCTGCATACCTCGGTTGTAACGAGTGGTTATTTCAGTCAAAGTTGCTCTTCTATCAGCTTGAATCAGTCGGCCCATTCTCCTCTGACCTCTAGCATTAACAAGGCATTTTCACCCACAGGACTGCCGCATACTGGATGTTTTTCCCTTTTCACACCATTCTTTGTAAACTTTAGAAATGGTTGTGCGTGAAAATCCCAGTAACTGAGCAGATTGTGAAATACTCAGACCGGCCCTTCTGGCACCAACAACCATGCCACGCTCAAAATTGCTTAAATCACCTTTCTTTCCCATTCTGACATTCAGTTTGGAGTTCAGGAGATTGTCTTGACCAGGACCACACCCCTAAATGCATTGAAGCAACTGCCATGTGATTGGTTGATTAGATAATTGCATTAATGAGAAATTGAACAGGTGTTCCTAATAATCCTTTAGGTGAGTGTATATGTACACATATAAAGTGAAGGAGAGAAATGGGGGGACGGGATCGTGAAAGGTCCATGAGCCAGATGCATATTGCCTGGCAGACGTAACAACCCAGTGTTTGGGTAGTTTTTATGTTACCCAGATTCTGGGTCAGACGTAACAACCCAGTGTTTGTGCAGTTTTTGTGTTACCCATCTTTTGGGTCAGGTGTAACAACCCAGTGTTTGTGTAGTTTTTGTGGTACCCAGCTCTTGGGTCAGGTGTAACAACCCAGTGTTTGGGTAGTTTTTGTGTTACCCAGATTCTGGGTCTGACGTAACAACCCAGTGTTTGTTTAGTTTTTGTGTTACCCAGCTCTTGGGTCAGACGTAGCAACACAGTGTTTGTGTAGTTTTTGTGTTACCCAGCTCCTGGGTCAGACGTAAAAACCCAGTGTTTGTGTAGTTTTTGTGTTACCGATCCTGGGTCAGATGTAAAAACTTGTGTTTGGGTAGTCTTTGTGTTACCCAGCTCTTGGGTCAGATGTAACAACCCAGTGTTTGTGTAGTTTTTGTGTTACCCAGATCCTCGGTCAGAAGTAACAACCCAGTGTTTGGGTAGTTTTTGTGTAACCCAGATCCTGGATCAGACATAACAACCAAGGGGTTGAGTTATTTATCGCAGGCTTTTTTTTTTGCGACCTCTTCAGAAGAGAGCAGTGCAGCTCTGTCAAATTGGTGCATGTCTTCGGTAAAATACAGGGTTGTGTACATTATATTTTATCTTTAAATTTGTTATTGTTCTGCATATCGTTTAATTTCAATACAGTGATGTGATGTCACCTACACAAGTGTTGTGTCGGTCTTTTCGCATGATGGAAACGCCTGATGCCTCAAAAACATACAGAATATAAATATTTAGGATGTTAAAAAATGTTCTCAGAACTGTACACTGATTGTTTATGGACAGGTTATAGAGTCAGTCACAGCATATCTCGGCTACGAGAGAAACGCAGGGCGACGGTCTGAAGTTAGAAGTTCCCCCACGGAATATGATTCAAGCTCCAGCACGAGATCCATTGCCGTTACGGTGGAAACAGGACAACAAAGACTGGTCGATTACACTTGAATCACTTCTAAATGTCTCATTTTTGAAAATTATTCAACTATGCTGGGTTAAATCAACAATCCAATTTGCTGGGTAAAATTATCCCAAAAGCCCTTGGGTTGAAATTTAACAACCCAAATTGGGTTGTTTTTAACCCAGTGTTTTTTAGAGTGGTAGTGACTTAGGGTTAGGGTTAAGTTTCCACAGATTTAGGAGCTGCTTTTAGCGCTAAAATGCTTTGTGAAATCCTTTTAAAGCAAATATTTAGGAGTCCTAAAATGTCCCCATTACTTTTTCTCCTAAAAAAAAGAGTTTCTCCTAAATCGATAAGCTGGAGCAACTTTTATTAGTTAAGTACAACCTCAGATCCATGTGTGGAAAAACTAAGTACACCCTATGATTCAATAGCTTGTAGAACCACCTTTAGCAGCAATAACTTATTTGTTACTTGTTTTATGTATGACTTTTTTTCTGTATGACTTTATCAGTCTCTCACATTTTGTCCCACTCTTTACAATGTTGCTTCAGTTCAGGTTTGCGAGCATTTGTTTATGCACAGCTCTCTGAAGGACCCGCCACAACATTTCAGTTGGGCTGAGGTCTGGACTTTGACTGGGACAGTGCAACACCTTGATTCCTTTTTTTTAGCCATTCTGTTGTAGATTTGTTGGTGATCTATCGATCATTGTCCTGTAGCATGCAAAGAGTGCTCCCTCTGCAATCACTAAAAAGCTGTCATCTTACTCCATCGCAATCTCACAAAGTTCTGTCATAATCAATGAAGCAATGTGTCTGCACAATGAATCTCTTATTTACATAATAGCTACACTTTGTTATTATGAAATAATTTGCGAGCGTGCAGAGATTTTTGTTCAGTGCTAACATAATGTCCCCCTGCAGTCAAAACTTGTATCTCTTAAAACTCATCTTTGATCACCGAAATGACGTTTAAATGTTTTTTTTTCCTGTGAAATTTTTTTCTTCATGCCTTAAAATAGCTTGAATGTACCTCTACACCCTTTATTAATGCTGCCTTCACGTGCTCTCGGAATTATAGTTAAAAAAAACTTGCACGAACACCCTCCCATTTCGACTTGAACTTGAATGCGAAGAGCTTGTAATCATGACTTCAAAAGTGGGAATGATCAAATTTCCGATAGCACGTGATGGCAGCATTAGTATACGCAGATAATATAAATATGCAAATTAGCCCCGCCTCCACATGCTTACACCAGCCAAAGTCCCTTTAAATCAGATGTCCCTTTAAGCCAAAGTCATTTCACTCGGCGGCCATCTTTGAAACGCCTCTCGGGCATGCAAGTGCAATCTCTTTGAATGGGGAAACATCAAATTCTCCAAAACTGTTCGCCAAGCTTATGATCAAATTTCATGCATATGATGAAATCACCAATGAAATATGACAGCAACTGTCTCATAAATCTCAGCTCTTCACTCTAATAGCAATCAGAAACAGCAGCAGACAGTGGTAAATTCAGTGAGAAAACTCAACGCTAGTCTCAAGTCCATGGCCAGAGGAAGGCGACGCCTTGTCCAGCCTTACACAAGCTCCACCAATGTATACAGAGGAGTTCATGGTCAACTGAATGACTGCAAGGTGCCCAGGTCCTGTGGCTGCAAAACAAGCCCAAAATCATCACCCCTCCATCAGCGTGATGGACAGTTGGTAGGAGATGTTTGTGCTGATATGCTGTGTTTGCTTTTCTGTGCATTATGGCCAAACATCTCCACTTTGGTCTTGTCTGTCAAAAGCACATTGTTCCAGAAGTCTTGAGGTTTGTTCTTTTTATAGAGAGAAGTTCTTTTTAGAGAGAAGAGGCTTTCTCCTGGCAACCCTTCCAAACATGCAATACTTCTCCCATCTTTTTCTAATTGTACTGTCATGAACTTTAACATTTACCATGTTAACTGAGGCCTGTAGAGTGTGAGGTGTTGTTCTTGGGTTATCTGCAATTTTTTCGGAGCATTGCACAGTCTGATCTTGGGGTGAATTTGCTGGGACGTCCACTCCTGGGAAGATTGCCAACTGTTTCAAATGTTTTCTACTTGTGAATAATCTTCCTCACTGTAGGATGATGTGCTTCAAATTGTTTGGATATGGTCTTGTAACCCATGGGCAGCAACAACTGCTTCTTTAAGATCATTACTGATGCCTTTCCTCCTTGTGTTAAAGGAACGCTGACTTTTTGATATTACGCAGCACCTGAAAATAGGCTAAATTCCAACGTGACAACCTGCTTGCACAGAGAGTGTGCTGGGACTATTTTCAGGCGCTGCGTAATATCATTGTGCCTGCTGCACCCATGGTACGGCAGCAAAGTTCCTGGATTATTACGCAGGAGTGAGAGTATAGTACCTAGCCATATCGGTCTAGAAAATTGCAACTTTTAATTTTCCGTTGGTCTTAGTACACAATGTAACTATACACATCACAACATGTAAATAAGGTGAGGAAAGTTTGCCTCACTCTCACATGAGCTCTTTCTGAATATGTTTGTGTTGTTTCCTGGGCACAAACCCATGAGAGCATCCAAGAGGAGTTTCACAGGATTGCAGGTCAGTGGTGTAGAAATCAGGTTAAATGATGTTCACATGATATCTTGTCGCAACCTCTGGAAGAAACCCTATAATTAGAATTTCCTTTAGGATTTCCAGTGTGGTTGGATGCATTGATATGCATATTCCCATCATCGCACCTTCCGAAAATGAAACCGATTACTTTATGGAATGGAAGAATACCAGATGAAAGGGTAGTCTGAAATATATGCCATACACCACAGGTGTTAAATAAACACAAAGTATTCACAGTTTATTTGGTCATCTTTATTGGCTAAATACAAAAGCAACAGTTGTTTTTTTCCTGTTGGATTTTAATATTTTTCCTCCATCTCCTCTTCTTCTGTCAGTGGTGGTGGTGCAGGTCCTTCCATCATTTTGTGAGCCTCTGCCTTGTTGCTGTTGGCTGAGTAGAAGTTAAATGTTAATTTCATTACCCTAATTCACAAATGTAACAGGTTGGATAAGAGAACATTATGTGAAAAAAGCATTAGACTATGAGGAAATAGCTGCTGCATATTAAAAAAGTCATATTCTCGCGCATGCGTCGTGGTGCTTCGTGAGTCACGTCACGGAAGACAATAACTTGTTGAATAAAGTTGTTATTTAGATTTTTGTTTTGCGCACAAAATTATTGTAGAACCACTGTAGTACAGTGACTTTTTAACGACGTCTTAAGTACCTTTTATGGGTCTTGAGAGAGGAAATGTCATTGCTGCCAATGAAGGCCTTTCCGAGCCATCGGATTTCAACAAAAATATCTAAATTTGTGTTCCGAAGATGAACAAAGGTCTTACGGGTGTCGAACGACATGAGGGTAAGTAATTAATGACAGAATTTTCATTTAACTCTGGGTTATTTGGGAAGCTGAACAAGGTTATCTTTCTCTCATAGCCAGAAACACACTTCTTTAGTGACATTGTTGATTTTGTGGTCTAAAAACTAAATGACAGCGCTGCCGACGGCTCCCGTAACCCGAGCGAAATAGCCTCTTTAACTTTTACAGAAAAGTTATTGATTCAATCACCTTATATAATATATAATAATTCCAGAGACTCTTGTTACATTCATGCATCTGCATCATTCACATTTGATCAAAAATCAACCTTTTGTCATTGCCAGCCATGACTTAATCTGAAATGTATTGGGGGGGAAACAAGTGTTTAAGAAAGTACTTGTTTAGGTATTTATTTTTTATTTGTATAACAATAATAGAAAATATGGGATTTATAATACTTCAAATAATAATCATTCTCCTTTTGGCTATAGCCTAGATATGGATGAATAAGAGGCTTATGTGCTAAAACAAATCAGTAGGCTAATCCTTCTTGAAATTGTTCAGTTGCCTACAGCATGACAGTTTCCTCCTAATACAGGTTTTGCATTGCTCATCATAGTCAAAAACTTTTTTGTTTTCTCTCAGTGACAATGAGATGGCCAGACTGTGTGTCATCTTGAACGCTGTCAGTTTCTGTCACCACCACCGCCCTCGCGTGTGGCGCTCGTGACGCGACGCTTGACGTCACGAGACATGGCGCTCGTGCGGAAAAGTGATGCTGGACCACTGTGTTTACTGCGCTTTTGATTTTTCCACGAAACCAGGAGTCTTACAATGCAGAGAAAAGACACCTCCTCGCATTTAATCGTCCTAGAGAGGTAGTAAACGAACGAGCGGCTTTTAAACGATGAGAAATAATCGTAAATAGGACGCCGGTAGCGGTTAGCATTAGCTTAGCTTGATGAACACCACAGCACTGTCGTGTTAGCTAATGCTCATAACACGACATATGAGTAATATCACACAACATGAGTCTCTGACACGGCGGATATGACAATATAGATGTACGTAGACATAGATGAGCCAATTCAGGCGTCCTTCGCGTTGTTTGTTTAGATGTAATAGCTGTTTATAGGTAGTTAAGCTAGTGGATTAGCTGCAGTGGTGAGGATGGAGGCTCTTCGTGCAGGTGTGTGTTTACTGGGATTTGCCACACTCTTACAAGCTGCTCCAGTCTCAAATACACACGCAGGTAAGATGTCGAGCAATGACATTATAATGTGTGTTTCTTAGCCCATGTTTTACTCATGTTGTCCTTCATATGTGTAGTTCAGTCTTTTAGATGCAATGGGCCCCCAAATATGATCAGTCTCATGCGAGGGACCCCCATCCTAAAATGTAAAAGGCAGCTGTATAGTTTCATGTCTAAAGTCACTTTGTAAAAAAGAATAATATAAATATGCATAGAATTCAGTTTGGGGAATATTTGTGACCCTGGATCACAAAACCAGGCCTGGAATTGATATGTATACATAAACTGAAAGTTGAATAAATAAGCTTTCCATTGATGTATGGTTTGAAAATCCGGAATCTAAGGATGCAAAATATATATATATATATATTGAGAAAATTGCCTTTAAAGTTAACCAAATGAAGTCCTTAGCAATGCATACCACTACTAATAATACATTTGATGTATTTACAGTAGGACATTTACAAAATATCTTCATGGAACATGATCTTTACTTAAAATCCTGATGATTTTTGGCATAAAAGAAAAATCGTTTTGACCCATACAATGTATTGTTGCCTATTGCCTCAAATACACCCGTGCGACTTATGACTGGTTTTGTGGTCACATTTAGTCTATTATGTTAGATTACTTTGCCTTTTGTTCTACTCACTATGGCATGGTACTTAATAAATCTATGCCAACACAGTGCTGTCATGGGACGTGTCCCAAACACTGTTAATACCATGTTAGTCTTTTGTTATGGTGTCAGTTGTTGAGTTGACTGCTGACCTGTCTGTAAACAAACCACCTTTGTGAGCAAAACTACCAGCATATAAATACTAATCCAATATGGCCACTATTTTGGAAATGTGTGCATGAATGACTGATCACACCCAGGCATTAAATATTCCTGCTTTTAGACTGAGTGCTTCAATGAGTCAGTATTGTGTAACAGGTAAATGGTTAACCTTTCTGTTGGCCTTCTGTATAGAGTGGTGCAGGTGTGATGTCACTTTGTAGGCCAACTGGCAGTTAGCATCACACTGGTTCCCTCGAGAAAATTGGCTTTTGGATTATTGCTAATAATTTTTTGATTGTTGGATGGCAGGCACACTACAAATGCTTGAAGTTTTGTTGACACACTTGGCATGTTTGGTTGGATTAAAACGAATCCTGGTGTGATTGCTCTGTTAGTACAGTTCATTTGTGTGAACGCTGCCATCTGAACCCTGGTGCGCACCAAACAAGAGGAGTGAGACCCCGGAAAAGATGGATCTCGATCCGCTTCCATGCAAACTCTAGTGCAGTTCGACTGAAATAAGAACGCAACCCAGAGCAAAAACATGTAAACGAACCAAAAACAGGACATGATGTCATAAGATGTGAGCCTAGAAAGGACAGAATGCTCACACACACACACGTTTTTTCTAGTCATAGTCGTGATGTTGCCCATCACAGTTCGGTACAGGGGTCAGAACCGTGTCTCCTCTCAGCAGATCCTGGTTTGTGTGTGTGATGGAGGGATTCCTGACGCTGTTTTGACTAGGGATGGGCATTTTCCGAAAATATTGTATTCGAATATTTGGGATATTAAAAATTAACATTCGTTTATTTAAATGTTGTTATTTTGAGAAAATGAGGAAGACATTATTTTTTTCATTCAACTTTTTGTCACTATTTCTGAACAAACTTACGATTAGGCAATGTAGTACACAACAAGCTTACCTCTCATGAATCGCTCACGCTCACCAGTAAAACAAATCCCGCTCAGATCCTGCTCCGACATGAAATTTATTTGTAGTATGCTTATTTCTTTCTGTTTGTAATGAATTTCTTGAATAAATGTATCAATTACAGTAGTATGAATAGGCAAGTTATTTTGGGGTGACAATCTGTAGACTTTTTTATTAATTTAAATGCATTTAAATTAACTTTATCAATTGAAAAATATGTCTAGCCCTTTGGCAATCTATAAAGTGCAATAACTGAAAAGTATATTTTTGTATACATTTTTTTATTTCCATGAACATTCGCTGTTGCAAAACAGGCACATTAAACAAACACACACACAAAATGCATATAGAACATCACAAAACACATCTGGATTATCATGCCCATAAAAAGCACACATAGATGGAATGCACTTAACAAAAGCTTATCAAAGCACCGGATTGTTTACTGGCATTAATAAAAGAAACACGCATTGTGAACTTTAAATAGACCAAAACTGTGGTTTTTAATATTTAAAAAAATGAGAGAACGAATTAGTTCAACATGGCCACGATTTACTAGGGAGAAAGAATTAAGAAGTTGTGGGAACTAATTTAATTTGTGGCCACGATTTAGAAATGAGAGAACGAATCCTTAATTCATGGGAACGAAACTTTAATTTGTGGCCAATGGCCATGATATATTTTTGTATGCATGTCATGAGAGCGGGGCTCCGTACAATACGACAAACCTACCGTACCTTACCTTACCTATTTATCTATTAATTTATTATCGAATGGTATGTATAGCTCACCTTTTGCTGCACTACCGTGTTTGCGTAGCACAACCTTGTGCTTTCTGAGTAAAACAATATTTGAACTCCATCACCTTGCTCCACTATTGCTTAACTATTTCACAGATTCTCGAACTAGCAAATCACCAAAGGGCATTCTGGGTTGAGCGAGCGGCGCTGAGCAGACTGAGCGGGTTGAGGGGAATCTTCAGAAAGGCGCTCACCGCTCTGGAGGAAATATTACTGCTACGCTTCCCGATCGGCTCGCGCTTCGCTCCGCTCACATGCTCTGCTCAGTATTGGCCACCTCCTATGTCAGAACCACATGCATGCATCGTGGTGCTCATGTGAACAGCATCAGAGACTGACACGGAAGAGAAGAAATTTGTTATTTTTGAAATTCGCTTTTTTTTTTTTTTTTTCGCACAGGAAGTATTCTCGTTGCTTCATGACATTAAGGTTGAACCACTGAAGCCACATGGACTATTTAATGAATTTTTGGGTTTAATAACCCTTTAAGTGTGTTTAGTGGTTTCACTAGCTGAAGTATCCACCTTGTTTCTACCCACCATGACGCTTTATGGGAGAAACTTCTGTTAAACTGTAAGCAATCAGATACTGCCAAGAAACTCGTTCAAAGGTTTGATCTGTGCCATTTGAGAAAACAGAGTACAGGGAAATTATTCTCATTACCTCTTAACCACTGAACATCAAAAGGAAACCTAAAAGTATAAAAGTATTATTCAAATTACTTTCAGCAGACCATGAATAATCCCAAATGCTCAAATGAGTCTTTCCGCAGCAATATTACCGGCTTGTTAAATATTACTGTAGTAATATATTTAAATCTATATGTTACGTAACATACAAGTGTCCCGTCATTATCTGGAACGTTGATGGTTTGCTTTTTATAATTCTTTACAAGCATTCCAGTAAACACTACTGATAGGGATAGCAGTGAAAAAGGTAAGAAAATTGCATTTTAATCCCATGTAAAAACGAACTGGGAATGATGTTAGGGAAGGTTTGAGGCAGAAAAACAAGAGATTCTTAGTTCATTCTAGCAAATTATTCATGCTCATTAAATCAGGAGAGTAGAGCACAATGTCTTTTCCATATTGTTACAGCTGGAACAGAGCTCAGCAGACTGAAAAAAAGCTCTTGTCACAGATATTTTTATCACATTAAAATACCAAGCATTGCATTATCTACCTGACGTGCAAAATTACATCCTCTGCTGATTCAGTCAAACTGACTTTTTGTATCATAACCTTATTATTTGAAATGATTTGTTTCTGTCCTTTTGAGTGGATGTTTCACAAACCAGAAGTGCCGCCCATAATTTAAAACCCAGTAGACATTGATTGGATCACTTCCTTATTACAGGTAGTTTGAACTACAGTAAGCCAAAATAAACCAATGCATGCCACTCTAATCTGTGGTGAATGATTTACTTGGTTAGAAGGCCTTTTAGAAAGAAGGACTTGGTAATTACAAGCTCTTTGATCACATGAACCATCATCATGTGATGGGTTTTATTTTTAAGACCACTTTCAAGGCCATTTGGGCTATTTGTCTCTCAGTAAACAAATGATGCAGTTAATTAGGAACCACTGGTGGTGATGATGATGCAGCCATGGCAGTATGATGAAGTCTGTGCTGACTAATAGCGGTGTCCCAGATGGAGTCTTTTCACTGCTTTGGCTTTGTGATTATATTTGATTTGATGGTTCAGCAGTCTTTTAAACAGCCAGGCAGGTGCTGGGGTGTAAATGTTTACTCTGACAAGGATTTTATTTGATTATGATTCTTTTAAATGATGCAGTGCATCAAGAAATCTGACCTTTTGGTCTTATTCAGTTGATCATTTTTGTATGATTCATACATATTTTCTTTTAGAGATTAGCTACAGACACGTTTCACTTTTTTTTGAAAAGGCAAAAATAGTTACACACAGGGCTCGATATTAAAGGGATGGTGTTTTTGATGTCTATTTCATGCATTCTGACTTATTTACACTGTTAAAGAGTTGGATCCTCATGCTAAACATGGACAAAATTTAAAAAACGAGTTGGACGTATTTGGAGTATTTCTGTGTCAAATTCACTTCAGGATTCAATTAAGCTTCGGAAAGTTTTTTCAGAGTATGGCCCTGTATGACATCATAAAGGGCGGATTTACTTGTATGGGCAATTCTCCTGGATGAGCGTGTGCACACAGAGCTAGAGCAAGAGCCGCCCATCAACGAGCTTTGTTTGGTTTACAGAAGCTGTCGGCAGCACTGTCATTTTGATCACAAAATCAACAATGTCACTAAAGAAGTGTGTTTCTGGATGTGAGGGAAAGATAACCTTGTTCAGCTTCCTAAATAACCCAGTGTTTTATTGGCAATCGGCACGTAAGTGCATATAATGTCAACAATATAGTGAATCGGAAGTTATCCAGGAATAATGCCATGATGTATTGTGTGTGTGTGTGTGTGTTTGTGACTCTTTAGCTCCGCCCACTGTACGCCTGCATGAGTTTGCCTGTTTTCGGAAAGAATCGGTACAGCCTATCTGTCTTTTATAAATATGATAAAACTAAAGACTCTTCGGAGATATGAAGGGTGCAGTACCTCTCTATAGGTACTCAAGATTAGCATGAGACAATTGATTGATTATGATAGTAATAACCAGTTTGCATTGTCAAGCACCATAATAGACAGTTTTTGTATAACTAAAATAACTGGAAGTGGCTGACAAAGTTACAAATTAAAATTACAAATGGCCGTGCTTTTTCTTAAGTTCAAACTAAGATGGATAGTTGATTGAAAATTCAATGGAATAATTGCAAAATTTGTGTGAGTGTCTTTCATTTATTTTCTGTTCTATGCAGATGAGCTAAATGTGGAAGGAAGGAGTGCTATTGATAGTTGACTCGACTGTGTTTCAACTTGCTCCTCTTACACAAATTCAGCAACAGACTTTAAAGCCAAGAAGTCCAGGGAAAACGCCCTGTTCTCGCACTTTGAAAGGTTTTGTCAAAAGGATTGTGACTTTAATCATCATTGTTTATTTTCAGTTGGGCAGTTGCAGTGTCATACTGTCATTATTATTCAATAACACTATGAGCAATCTAGCAGCAGTGCTTAAACCAGTCCGATAGTCAATAAGTTTTAATAATGTATTATTATTAGTGTTAGTGTTATTCTTACATTGAGATAGCTAAATTCTACTGTACAACAGTTATATATTTCTGTCACAATTTCAAGTTAAACCAAACTTTTATGTTGATGGGTTTCCATGAAGACCTTTTGAGTTTGTGTGTGTTTATGATATGATTATTTTTTTCTCAAATTAAATGGTAAAATGCTCCTGAGGTGACTCTCAGAGCGGCTCTGGAGATGAAGTTCATGCATTCATGTTCTCATATAGTGAGGTGGCAGAGGCAGAGGTTGAAAACACCGCAAGCATCACACGTGCTTTAGTGTGTGTGTCTGCACCATTCATTCACACAGAGACATGCAGGGTTCATATTTTAATAGTCTTTTTGCATTTAATATTCATAGACACTAGTCTATATCACGATTTGGTTTAAATGTACTGACTTGCTTTTTATGCATCCCTTAAGTATATAAGGCAAATTTTAAGGTCACATCGCATGTGTAGCTTAAACACTTATCAATTCTGACAGTCTCATTGGAAAAATTAGATATCAAGATTTTAGCGCCATGTACGAAATGCCATGATACGTGCAACAACCAAATGTTGCCAGATTAATTTTAATCTGTTTTGGATAAAACCGAACACACTTTGAGGGTGTTTTCAGACCTGTAGATAATTCTCTTTGTTCTCTTTGCATGCATTTTCAACAACGATCAGACACTGCTGCTATTTATCTAACACATTTCCTCATTTAAGTGATCTCGGAGCGATTGTTTTGGTGTGGATCCAAGCGTGATTGCCTGAACGAACTAAGTTAGAAAACACACCAGGTTCCGAAAAACAGGTGTGAAAACGCCTAAGTGCCACTCACTGGACATTTCACTTAGAAATTATCACATGCAAGAAGCAATGTAATATAATTTTGTAGAAATTTTGCAACAGGCATGTTTTTTGGGTTGGCTCTAATGTGTCCCAGGCCGCAGTGATGATCCGTCTACTTGCCGCCCACTCACCTAATACCTGATTGGTTAGACAGTCTCATTCTAGAGCATTTTGATTGGATGCAAATTTCTCCTTCCAAAATAGTATTATTTTCCCCGTTTTCCTGGAATAGAAAGACTATTAACTTTAGATTCATATGTTAGCTAAAAGTTTAAAGGCACAGTATGTAATTTTTCGCCGATAGAGGTCGCTTATTCAAAACAAAAGCGTAGCTTGATGACGCCTTTTATTATGCCGCAGACGAGCGCTTCCGCTTCTTTCGCTCGTGTGTGTGGGGTAATGCAGCGCTGTTTTATCATATTAGACACATTTGAGTGTTGAAAGTCATGTATCTGTGCGTTCACTCCGCGGCTACTACGAGACACTTGTTGCACACTGCAATGAGCTAGATCGATATTAGGCATAGTAAAACATGGTATTTGCGGTACATTTAAACAATAAGACTAACCATGTTGAGCTATAAAACAATGATTTGTTTTCTGTCGATGAATGTCTCCAAACAGTTGCTCACCTGTCTAATAAAACGCATCATATATTAAAGAGTCTTTGCTGTTTCCTTGGTTTCTACAAAATAAAAGTGGAAATCGAGGATAACACGGGTATGATGTCATTGATAGACGACGGTCCGTGTCCTGGTTAAAATTGCTAATTTCTCTGCGTGTAAACATTCTTGGAAGCATTTGGGATAATTAACACAAGTCAATAAAATGTACAACATTGTTCTAGTGGTTTTGGGATATTTTGTCCAGAAATCTTACATATTGTACCTGTTTAATTTGTCAGCTTACACTTGATATGAATGACCTCAAAGCTAATATAAGCCACAGAGCTCCAGTTTTGTTTACATGGGGTTTTAAAAGCTAAAATAAGTGCTGGTTGGGTTAAAATAAACCAATTAGACCTTATTAATCATATAATCGAGTAGCTGTTTATTGGATGATAGTGTCATCCTGTAGCATTCTTAATTGAAACCCTTAAGGCATAAACAAACACTACAAGATTTGTCTTTAAGTGTCCGTATAAAACTCCATCTGAATCTGTCCACACATATGCCAAATCGAAAACAACCCGCTGTCCAATTGGGTCATCTCCACTTCTGTGTGAGCGAACATCACTTCATTATGCAAGAGAGCTGAAATAAGAGCTGACAGCTCGGTGTTTATTGGCCTGGGAAGCAGTTGAATAATTTGTGCTGCTTGCCAAGTCATGATATAAATTCATGACTCCGATAAGAAGAACAAACGGGGAGGTGATTGTGCTGCTGCCCACTGCTCGTCACTCATCAGAGGAGCAGCAGTAATGATCAACACATCTCTCAACCCCTCGTAACATTTGTAGTTACTGACTGAGCTGAAACCCTGCAGTGTTTTGCTCTCACTTGGTCACAGGTGATGCATTGACGATTCTGACTTTGATTGTTTAATTTTCAGAGCACATGATGCAGCATTGTTATTGATTTACTCTCAAACTCAAGAAATAAGTAATGTAGTGTACTCTTGCTCAAGGCTGTCATGTTCTTTATGTCTGAAACTGTCACTCAAATGAGCCACCATTTATTATTAATAATTAAACCTGACCTCCTTTCAATTGGGTGTTGTAGCAAACAGTTGGAAAGTTTTACGTTCACACCCTGCAATCTATGAACTGTTGTACCCTTGATCAAGAGAATTAACTCCAGTGAATTGACTGTACTCCTAAACTCTTTGCGTTTTTTAAAAAAGTTGCCAGCCACAGCCAGAGTTTTTGGTCATTTTCACAGTAGTTGGATGGCCTCCAGAATATTTTGTCATATAATATCTTAACATGCAATACATCAAAAGAAAGAACAGACCCTATTTTATTCTAGCTTCATGCATTCTTTTTTTATCAACACTTGAATGTGGGTAAGTTTCATGAAAAAAAGCAACATTTTGAGCAAAAAGAAAGAAAATCGAATTTGTGTTAAAGAATGATGATCAAAACACAGATGGAGTAGATGGAGTCCATCAACAGCCCCAAAGCTTCACAGTCCTGTAGCTCGTCCTGGGTTGACATTTTATTTAGTAACATTAGGCAGTTTTGATTTAGATGCTGTTTAATTTTATTTTACATGCATCTGCTTACATTTGATATTGCTTGTTTCTGCTGCTGCTTTGCCTGTGTTTTGATCTGAAGATTCTGTACTTGTTCAGGAAATGCGTAATAGCGCCCCCTACTTTATGACATTGAAAACACAGAAAGCCGTAAAAATTCGTCAATGGCAGGGAAACGTGTTCCCATAAATGACGAGATAACTTGTGGGATGCTTGGCGCACTTTTTATTTATATTTATTTAATTTACACATATTTTAGTAATCATTAGGTATCATTTGAAAGCTTACAAACTCAAAATTTGAAATTGGATGTCGTGTTACCACGGAAATGGTTCTCTAAATTCTTTTAGCGGGCTCCTCCCCTAGTGGCTTTAGTTTGCTTAAAATGTGTGCAAATGTTTGTGATTGACAACCATATTGAAATATGAGAATATCCTAAATTAACATTTTGCGTGTGTATGGAGTGCAGCATTCATTTCAGTAATTGTGATAACCATAGCAATGTTTTAGCATCTCATACCTGTAACCAAGAAAGATAGATGCCATAAGTTTAACACGTTTGGTGTCAACAGTTTTTCATGAAAGAAATACTAGCAACCTGAGACGTATTAACGTCTAGCAATTTAGACATGGAGATAGACTGGTGTCAAAGTGTCAAGACATCTGTTTGTGGGTCGATGACATTTAAGAGTGTTCATGATAAAAGGAACATTTGTAAAAAGAAAACATTTAAAAATCTAGTCTAAAACTTAAGTTCTTAAACATTTATAATATATTCCATAAAATGTATAAAATGTGGGTTTTCAAGTCATTCTTTGTCATTTGAAATAAATGGTTGTCCATTCACATTAAAGAGGTCCTATTATATCCTTTTATGAAGTCTTGATTTTGTTTTTGGGGTGTACTAGAACATAGGAACGTCCACTTTTAGGAATGTTCAAAAAACATATTATTTTCCAAATATTTTACATTACAGCACCTCTCTCCTGACCCGAACACGTTATTTCCGGTTTCGATGAAGCCTAAAATACGAAATGTTCTGTGATTGGTTAGCTGGCCCAGTGTGTTGTGATTTGCACCGCGTGTTCACGAAATGTCACGCCCCTTACCATAACTGCGAGTTGTATCTACTCAGATGTAAATATTAAGGACGGCGTCAGTTTCAAACAAATTCAAGCCTGATTCAGACTTAAGAATGTTAACAAACAAGAACGGATTTCACAGGACGTTTCAGAGTTCTTTTTCTTTTGTCTAAAATGTCTAATTTCTTACACATTTTAGATACAGTGTTATACACCATTTAATCATGATGTTTGTCGGAAAACTATGGTAATACAAACAGTAATCTATCAGAAAGCCATGGTTAATTTTCTTAAGGATTTAATTTCCAGTGAAACAGCTTCTCTTTAACCATAGCGACAACTAGGGGTGTGGGATATATATCGTCTGCGATAATATCGTAAATGTTGTTTTAACGATGTGTAATCTGACATTATCGAGTATATCCCTCACACACACCCAGAGAAAATAAATAATTAGTCACTGCTGTGAACAGACGACCACACAGAATATGAAGAATATCAAAAACTTTAGGAGTCAGCTGACCACGGCAGTCCTAATCCTGTCAAGGTACCAGCACAATAACACATTCAGCAAAAATATCATATTTTAATTATCGTTATCGATAAAATCCCAGAAAATATTGAGATTATTTTTTTGTCAATATTGCTCACCCCTAGCGACAACACTTCTCTTACGCAGCTCAACCAGGCCTCGCACAATTTTTTTTTTCCGTACTCCATGGGCGGAGATTATTTAAATGAGTAACATTGTGATTTTATAAGGTCCGGAAAAAATGCGTTGTAGTTCTTAGAAAGTGGATTCTGTTAAATAAAATATCTCCCTTTGGAGTGAACCTTGAGCTTTGTAACCTGCAGATCTTTTTATGCTCAAATATCAACACTACACAATAACTGAAGTTGAAAAAGTGAAAAAGCATAATAGGACCCCTTTAGCATGCCTTGCAAAATGACAATTCTGGCAACTCGCCACTACCAGAATTGCTCTACCAAGATAACTTGATTAGTTTGTATTATCCATTTTATTTATTTAAAAATATATACGTTAAAGATCTGGAAACAATTACATTTGATGCCATGTGTTTTGGTAGGTGGGTGTCCTTTCTATAGAATCAGTTTCTATCACTTTACTGTGTTACTGGGCATTTGTATTATATTGAACTAACTTTGATTTATTTTATTTTTTTTGTGCCTGGGTCTTGTCTCTCCTGGCTGCCTAGCAACACGTCTCTCGTGTACATCCCAGAGCTCAGTTTAATTGCAGGGTTAGATTATAATGTCATTTACTCACTGAGGAGTTCAGGTGTACATTACAGTCAAAGGGAAGTGGCTAAATGGTAACTCCCATTCTGCAACAATCTCGAGCATAAGCAATTTGCTGCTGCTCCAGTTAAATTTAAGAACTCGCAATATATATAAAAACAATCTATATATAATTTATGTATGTTTTCAGTACAGCAGGGTAAAATAACACTTTTTTTTTTGTGGTTCGTGAAAGGCTATGTCTCTCTTTAAATAAAGTCTGTGTATTGCTGCAGCCGGCAGCAACATACATGTAGGAAAGCTTGTCTCGTGTTATCCAGCAGCACTTATCCTTAGTTACTTTTAAGATGTGTTCGTGACACAGTATATTGGTATAAACAATGTTGTCCCATCCCATCCTTGGGGGAAACAAGGATCATGTTCTGCGCTCAAGAGAAGTTCAGCACATGCAGTGTTTAAAACAACACTGTATTCATTCGGTACACATGCTTACACAGAATTTTTTTTTTCTTTAATCGACAGTTATGTATAAGTATATAGCATTCAAAAGTTTGGAATTGGTAACATTTTTATTGTTATTAAAAGTCTCTTATGCTCACAAAGGCTGGCATCATAATACAGTAAACATTTCAATTTAATTTCACATTTATGTGTGTAGTGCTTTTCACAATACATATTGTTTCAAAGCAGCTTTACAGAAAATGTATGCGTCTACAGTACAGTTTAGAGTGGTCAGAGGTGACTGTGTCCAAGTTATGGATTTCAGAAATGTACATATATAAATTACACCGTTAGCTAACAATGTATTCATTTAAGGCAGAAACAATGAGCTCATTGAAGTAAAGAATACATGTTGTTAACATGATTAGGATATATTAAAAAAAATTGCGTCATCTGAAGTCCTCGCTGGACTTGGAGTTGTCTATTCACACGTGTTGAGGCGTCTGAAGTCTTAGTAAACCATTAATATTGTAATATTGAAAAGTATAAGTAGAGAGTAGACAGGACACATGACAGTTACATACATGACATGCTTAATGTTATTAAATGCAATAAGTAAAGTACTCACACGCACAGAAAGCCACCTCTCAGACGAGCAGCTTATATGGCCAAATACACTATTATAGGCTATTCAAATAAACACAGTCCGTTATGTCTTGGGTGGACTAAATGGTTGAGAACGAAACATTTTTTAAATGTATTTAAATATAAATGTGTTTTACACACCTAAAGCATTATTGTATCACACACATATCAAACATTGCATTTTTTTAAACAAGCTATCACATTTTTTTTTTCAATATCGTGCAGCCCTACTTTTTTAACACGTTATAGGCCCTGTTTACATCTGGTATTAAGATGCTTTCTGGTCGATCGGATCACAAGTAGACGAGGGAGACACATTCCCGTTTACACCTGGTACTTTAATCCATCTCTTTTGTCCACTTTCAACCACTTCTGTCCTGATTTCTTCGAGGGGAAGGCCTATGTAAATGTATGTTTTTTTTTTTTTTTTTTTTTTTTTTTTTTTTTCTTTCTTTCTTAGCTCTTTAGATCTAATGGACAAAATAAGCTCACGCAATTTACATATGAACGCACCGAAGATCACAGAAAAAGCTTCCGTTTCTGCTCTGACAGCCGCAAGACCAGCTGAACGCTGTGAGTGTGTGTTAGAAATCAGGAACGGTGAGAGAACATTGTGCTTGGTACGTTTTTCATTATCAAACCAAACTTAGATCTCCAGCCGACAAAGTTTAAATCCCTTCTGGCTAGCGCGCTTCCCATAATGTTTACTCATTAGGTCAGTAGCAGAGAGTAGACGATCTTTTAGTGGCTGTTCAAACTCATTCGACCACATGAGCGCCTACACTACGAAAGCAATCCAGTCGAATGTATTTACGACTACCTGTTGAAGTGGTCGAAAGTGGACAAGTACACCTGTATTTAGCGTCATCCACTTGTGATTTTTTTTTTTATTGACCAAAATGTTTTTTTATTGACCAAAAATTTACCAAAATCTTAATACACCTGGTGTAAACAGGGCATTCATTGCGTCAAACACAATGAGAGTGTAGTAATTTAAACTAAAATATATTTTGCCTCCAAAATTTACCGAACTGTACAGAAAACATGCCGAACCGTGACTCTAAAACCAAGGTACGTACAGAACCATCATTTGTGTGTACCATTACACCTCTAAAACACAGTAAAGTATAGTTTAAAATTATCAAGGCATCTTTTCCCAACTCTAATGTTGTTACTGAAGTTTAAATTGGGAAATTCTGGCTCTCGTACTCGCAAGTCAGGGAAGTATCAATGGGTATGAATCTTTCATGTGAGATTATGGCAGAATGACCTGTGTACAGCAAACCACCTTTTATGAGTAGGTGTTCAAAATAGCTCCGTCTTTGCTACTCGTGTTTCATGTGGCTCTGTGTGTGGCCTGTAGGATTACTGAAGCCACATTTATTACTATTATGGGACATCATGCCAGCCACTAATGAAAGAGTCGTCTTAGCATATTATCCATACATGCACATCCTTGTCATCTAATTGCGCAAGACAAACTACTGGGTTAGCAACACGCCAAACATGCATAGACACGTGACACTGGTGGCCCAACTCATCTGATCTCAGATCGGTGTTGCTGACCTCTCCTGCCACCAATTATACCGCCTGCTGTTCTAAAACCCCAGAGGGTTGTTTTGTTTTGATGAGAGGAATGGAGAGCAGTGTTAATGGTGTTGTAGTGACAGAACAGGTGCTGAAGCACGTCCAGCCTTTCATCAGTTGATATCTGAACTGCTGTTGGAGCACAATGTCCTACAAATGGTTTGCGTGTATGCCACTGAGAGATTGGACTTGTCCCATAATCCCACAAGAATGGAGAAAGCATTTCTATAGACCACTTCACATCTAGTGCAAAAATTCACCCGGCACCTTTTTATTTAATCATATTTGTGTAGCATGTTTTTGGGTATTGTAGGTCCGCTGAGCTGTTCATATAATAAATCTCTTTTAAGTACACAGAAAATATTGACTGGATGAGCCTTATTTGAAGCCACTGCAAAATTTGCGACCACACTTCACACTTCTGTATTAATGCGGCACATTACGACATTGCTACTAGGGCTGTGAGATATATCAGAATAAATTCGATATTGTGATGTGACTTAATGCTTTATCTTTTTTATAAAATCTTCCATTTTTATTTATTTTAATTTTAATCTAGTACAATAGCATTGCAATATATTTGATTTTGTTTAAAGGGTACATAACACACACAGTTTCTGCCAGCCTCATGTTAATCTTGAGTACCTAGAGTAGTACTGCACCCTTCATATCTCCGAAGAGTCTTTAGTCTTATCATATTTATAAAAGACAGATACGCTGTAGCGATTCTTTCCGAAAACAGGCAAACTCATGCAGGCGTACAGTGGGCAGAGCTAAAGAGTCACACACACACACACACACACACACACACACCACACACCACACACACCACACACCACACACACATCATGGCAATACATCATAGCATTATCCCTGGATAACTTTCGATTCCCTATACGTTCATGTTGTTTACATTATATGCATTTACGTACCGATTGCCAACAAAACACAGACGTTTGATGCAGTTTCACTCACCGTCTACGGTTTCGACTCATGACCGGGAACAAACAAACACACTTGCAGAACCGTTGCTGCTCCAGAAAAACAAACTGCATCCAATGCTCCCTTAACGCTGGGTTATTTGGGAAGCTGAACAAGGTTATCTTTCCCTCACAACCAGAAACACACTTCTTTAGTGACATTGTTGATTTTGTGGTCTAAAAACCAATGACAGCGCTGCCGACGGCTCCCGTAACCCGAACAAAGCTCGTTGATGGGCGGCTCTTGCTCTCGCTCTGGTCGACGTGTGCACACGCTCATCCGGGAGAAGTGCCCATACAAGGAATTCCGCACTTTATGAGGTCATACAGGGCCATGCCCAAACTTTCCGAAACGTATTCGAATCCTGAAGGAGTGAATTTGGCACAGAAATACTCCAAATACGTACAATTTTGTCCATGTTTAGCATAAGAATCCAACTCTTTAACAGTGTAAATAAGTCAGAATGCATGAAATAGCATTAGACCCCTCCCTTTAATATTTCTATAATTGCTACTAGCAATATACAAAATATATGAAAATAAAATCAATACCGTGATATGGCTTAACCCAATATTTTTATTAAATCCTCGATTTTTCTTTCACACTTTTGTAAACAACCTACAAAATACACTTACCTAAAGGATTATTAGGAACACCTGTTCAATTTCTCATTAATGCAATTATCTAATCAACCAATCACATGGCAGTTGCTTCAATGCATTTAGGGGTGTGGTCCTGGTCAAGACAATCTCCTGAACTCCAAACTGAATGTCAGAATGGGAAAGAAAGGTGATTTAAGCAATTTTGAGCGTGGCATGGTTGTTGGTGCCAGACGGGCCGGTCTGAGTATTTCACAATCTGCTCAGTTACTGGGATTTTCACGCACAACCATTTCTAGAGTTTACAAAGAATGGTGTGAAAAGGGAAAAACATCCAGTATGCGGCAGTCCTGTGGGCGAAAATGCCTTGTTGATGCTAGAGGTCAGAGGACAATGGGCCGACTGATTCAAGCTGATAGAAGAGCAACTTTGACTGAAATAACCACTCGTTACAACCGAGGTATGCAGCAAAGCATTTGTGAAGCCACAACACTCACAACCTTGAGGCGGATGGGCTACAACAGCAGAAGACCCCACCGGGTACCACTCATCTCCACTACAAATAGGAAAAAGAGGCTACAATTTGCATGAGCTCACCAAAATTGGACAGTTGAAGACTGGAAAAATGTTGCCTGGTCTGATGAGTCTCGATTTCTGTTGAGACAGTCAGATGGTAGAGTCAGAATTTGGCGTAAACAGAATGAGAACATGGATCTATCATGCCTTGTTACCACTGTGCAGGCTGGTGGTGGTGGTGTAATGGTGTGGGGGATGTTTTCTTGGCACACTTTAGGCCCCTTAGTGCCAAATGAGCATAGTTTAAATGCCACGGCCTACCTGAGCATTGTTTCTGACCATGTCCATCCCTTTATGACCACCATGTACCCATGCTCTGATGGCTACTTCCAGCAGAATAATGCACCATGTCACAAAGCTCGAATCATTTCAAATTGGTTTCTTGAACATGACAATGAGTTCACTGTACTAAAATGGCCCCCACAGTCACCAGATCTCAACCCAATAGAGCATCTTTGGGATGTGGTGGAACGGGAGCTTCGTGCCCTGGATGTGCATCCCACAAATCTCCATCAACTGCAAGATGCTATCCTATCAATATGGGCCAACATTTCTAAAGAATGCTTTCAGCACCTTGTTGAATCAATGCCACGTAGAATTGACCTGGCAGTTCTGAAGGCGAAAGGGGGTCAAACACAGTATTAGTATGGTGTTCCTAATAATCCTTTAGGTGAGTGTACATGTCTATTGGATGTGTGTGGTGTGATGTGAAGTGTCAAAATTGAATTGCTCCCATTATAGTCAGTTCTTGGTGTTAAGTAGGCATTTAGCCTCTTAGGTGACCTGCTGTGTTGTTACTCTAGAAACCTAGAGCACAGGAATGGTTGAGTGAGTTTGTGGTCTCTCCCTTTTCTTTTCTTTTTTTTTTTTTTTTAATAATACTGTATACTACAGAAGGGATTCCCTCTTAAGAGATTATCACTCCTTTAGCATCCATCCGCTGCATAACATAGTGAGCTGTAATCAGGTGTTTGTGTGTTCAGCAGAGGCTGCTGGTTATGTGGATTTCTCTCTGGCTGTCCCGCTTCTGCTGTCTCTGGCTGTGTTGGTAGCCCTTGTGGTTTTGCTACTCAACTGTGCTTCCTGCTGCAAAGAGCAAGAGATCAACTTTAAGGTGAGTGAAATGTTCTGTTGCATCTGTCTCTGAAGTCTGTATACTGTTTTGTAGCAATTTCTGTTCAACAGTTCAAGATTGTAATTTCTTGATTGTCGCTATTATATAATATTCGTTTCAAATGTGATTTGTGACCTGTCAGGAGTTTGAAGACCACTTTGAGGATGAGGTTGATTTCACACCCCCAGCAGAGGACACACCCTCTATGCAGTCGCCCGCTGAGGTTTACACACTCGCTGTTCCACCTGTGCCCCTCCCTGGGCCCCCCCACCTCCAGCTGCCCCGCATGACAGGTCAGAAGCATGTACCTTGTCCCACACAGCACATTTCCAACAAAAAAAGATACTCTATTTTAATGTTAATCTTTTGTGAGAAGTCTTTTATGCTCACCAAGGCTGCATTTATTTGATCAAAAATACAGTACAAAATGTATTTATTTATGGAATTTATTTTCAATGGGAAAAGCTAAAGTAGTAGCTAGTCAGCATGGCATCCTTTCCATCTGAACTGGTTATATCTCTTAAGCCTAGTAGTGAATGATTTAAGAGCAGTATGATAATCTTTCTCTTTGACCAGAATATCAGTTGTAAAAAAAACTGCAACGTTTGACCATGTTGGCAAGTGTCATATCTTGTAGCATCATTAATTAAAAAATATCAGTGTTTCCGATTAGTCAAAACAGCAAAAAACAAAACAATGTTCTTCTGCAAAATGCATGCAGTTTTGTTTTTCAACTGCTAGAGGGCCAAATGTTACATAGTGTATATTTTATGTAAAAAAAAAAAACAGTGCTTAAGTCTTAGAGTAGATTAACCGCTCTTTTAAAATCCAAACATGCTTCAGAAAGAAACCGTATTATGATGAATGAAGGGTCAGCATTACATAACCAGTTTAGGAGTAATAGAGCGTTATATTATTCAGACTAGCTGCCTTTTTTCATATTCCTTGCATTTGCTGTTTATTTGGTCACATTGATCCATCTCTTCTTATATTTGGTCTTTTAGACGTCTCATCAGGTCCTCACGTGGCACGACACTCTCTTAGTTACATTCAGGAGATCGGGAATGGCTGGTTTGGAAAGGTAAGCCTATCTTCCTGTATTTACATTGTATACTGAAACTGTGAAGGTGTATTGATAGACTTGTGTCTTGCGACACATTGTGTGAAAGCAAAGCACTGAGTTTTTGTCAAGGACAACTGTACAATTTCTCCTGAGGATTACTCCTAAATAATTGCATCTCGTAATCTTGTTGGTGCTTGCTCGCATCTCTATGCCGTGGGCCCTCAGGGGCTATAGTTTGACGTGTACGAGGGAGCATTATATGGCACTCAAGCTGTCCTCCTGCAGCCTGTGTGTGGATGTGTTTACCAAGATTAAGACTTAAGGGAAAACCTTGTTTCCTGATGCTTTTTCCTGCCTAGTTGAGCCATGGGAACATCCTCATCTAAGCCACCTGCTCCGCTGTGGTCCACCTAAACAGGCCTTGTTTTCAGGAAGGACTCGGTTCCTGTCTGAACAATTTGGCAGTCTTGGATTGGTTCTTTATCTTTATCTCTCTGTTTGTCATCTTCTGACAGGTTCTGCTCAGTGAGATCTATGTGGACCCTGCAGTCGCCCGAGCCGTTGTCAAAGAGCTGAAGGCCAACGCCAGCTCCAAAGAGCAGAATGAGTTCCTGCAGCAGGGTGACCCGTACAGGTGAGAGGGCCTTTATCGGTTCTGCTGTGTAAGGTTTGATAAGCTTTTACTTTGTAGTAGAGTTGCAAAAATATTGATATTTTGATATGTATCGATACTGAAATATCTGAAACCGTTCCAATACTCCTTTTCTGCAGTGTTGATACACCAATACCAGCTGTGCTTTCTCACAGCTTTTTTTTTTTCTTCAACAGTGAATTGACAGTTTGACACACACACACATCCGCTCACTTGTCTCATTTGCTCCGGTTGAATAGTGCTTGCATTGCACGTAATTTTACGCATTCCCACAGGTTTTACACCAAAAGCTCGCAACCACTGATCTATAAAAGTGCACCGTGCACATAAATCCCCTTCAAACAGCTTGTGAGTAGCAAATTGGCTTCTTTTCCGTGGCCTATTGAGTTTAAACGGTCAAATACATACAAAAGGCCCATTTGCAGAGTATTCAACCATTAGACCTTAAAAACATAGTCGTGTTCATTGCTGTAGTTTGTAATTTGTATATTTGTTCTTATTTTATTACTGACTGTTTACTTGTCTTTTTTTGTAAATGTAGTTCAGCTATTCAAATAAAGCCTCACTGTGCTGTGTGTAAGCTATTGCAGCTAAATTACCCAAATTATCAAAAAAATATGAGATAAATGATCTGTATGGTGGTGTGTGTATATATGTGTGTGTATATATGTGTGTGTGTATATGTGTGTGTGTATATGTGTGTGTGTATATATATATATATATATATATATATATATATATATATATATATATTATATATTATATATTATATATTATATATTATATATATATATATATATATATATATATATGCCAGTTTTCCCCATAGTATCGAATATCAATATTTTTCAAGGTATCGTATCGAAGTTAGAAATTCCAGTATGGTGACAACACTATTTTGTAATGTATGTTATTTTAGCAGTGTTTTTAATAGATTGAGTAGCTTTGATCCCTTTTTACTGTAACCACATCAACTTTGTGCTTCAAAACACCATAATGGTGTATTGCTTTATACCACCCTTTTATATATCGCGTTATGTGCTTTTATTAGTGGTCTTTACAAAGGCAATTATCACTATTATTATTGCTTATACTTTTTAAATAGACTTTTAACTGTTATTATTACATTTCAGCTTGTAACTTGTCCTGCAAAGTTTTCATTACAGACATGAGCAGTGCCTCAAATGATACTTGTAGTATTGCATTACTAAGCTATCAGAATGGAGTAGGCTCTAGGCACTGCCTAGGGTCATATCTAGACTCAAAATATCATAGTGATTATAATATTTAGATTAATCTATCTAAAGATTAGATAATATAGAGATTATAATATTATTGTGGTAAGCAGAATGTGTTATATATGGCTGGTTTAATGTCTTTACAGGGTTCTTCAGCATCCCAATATACTGCAATGTCTTGGTCAGTGTGTGGAGGCCATTCCTTTCCTGCTCATCTTTGAGTACTGTGAACTGGTAAGTGTATATGTATATAGTATGTGAGTGTGTGTGTGTGTGTGTGTGTGTGTGTGTGTGTATATCATGACAGGTGAAGTGAGTAACACTGATTATCTCTTTATCATGGCTCCTGTTAGTGGGTGATATATATTAGGCTAGGCAATATCTGAAACAGTTCCAATACTCCTTTTCTGCAGTATCGATACGATGATACCAGCTGTGCTTTCTCACTATTAGGCAGCAAGTGAACATTTTGTCTTATTTTTTATTTTATATATATATATATACTCCGATCAGGCATAACATTATGATATTGTAATGATATTATAATATTGTGTTGATCCCCCTTTTGCTGCCAAAACTTTTTGAGCAATTTGAGCTACAGTAGCTCGTCTGTTTGATCGGACCACATGGGCCAGCCTTCGCTCCCCACGTGCATCAATGAGCCTTGGCCACCCATGACCCTGTCGCCGGTTCACCACTGTTCCTTCCTTGGACCACTTTTGATAGATACTGACCACTGCAGACCGGGAACACCCCACAAGAGCTGCAGTTTTGGAGATGCTTTGACCCAGTCATGACTATTATATATACAATGGGGCAAAAAAGTATTTAGTCAGCCGCCAATTGTGCAAGTTCTCCCACTTAAAAAGATGAGAGAGGCCTGTAATTTTCATCATAGGTACACTTCAACTATGAGAGACAGAATGAGAAAAAAAAATCCACAAAATCACATTGTCTAATTTTTAAAGAATTTATTTGCAAATTATGGTGCCGACTCTTCTTTACAACGTTGCTTCAGTTCATTGAGGTTTGTGGGCATCTCTTTATGCATAGCTCTCTAAAGGACCCACCACAACATTTCAATCGGGTTGAGGTCTGGACATTGACTAGGCCATTGCAACACCTTGATTCTTTTCTTTTTGCGCCATTCTGTTGTAGATTTTCCATAATTCATGTGGAAGCAGTAGATTTGACATAGGTTTTGTGAGTACAGAAGTAAATTCGAAAAGTTAAAGCCAAAGTGCACTCTTTTTAAAGTGTGCCATCAAAAGTATGTCGTCTATTCTGACTCCTGTTCTTTCAGTAACGTGAGACTGCCATTATAAGAGGAAAGCAGATAAGCAGGTGCTATTCCTTTAGCATAAGATGGTTATGGCATCAGTGAAATCTTTAGTGCTTTTATTTGTGTTTGATACTCATTATTCATCTCTTATTGTGATCATTGATGTATTAGATACCTGAAAACATCTTTTTTTATTAGTACTTTAGCATCTGTCTAGCGCTCCAGATCATCTTGTCTTGCGCTCTTGTAAGCAGCTGAATTGGCCGGTGTGGAATCTTGTTTCACAGCCACATACGGCATCTCAGATTAATTTCGGACAAGTCTGATGAAGGCACAGACACTCCAGCATACCTCACTACTTCATTTGTTCCCAGCACTTTAATTAGGCCAGCATCTGTCATAAGTTACACAGCCAGTGTCTGTCAGTGGGCTGTTTCTTGCCCTTTGATTTATTTTCTGTTTTTCTTGTTCTATTTCGGGTGCGTTGCTTGTGCCTGAGAAGGATATGAGCCGCATAACTGCATGCAGTAGGTAGCGCTCCGATTTCCTCATATCCCAATAAAGCTACAGGGTTATTTTACTGACACCGTCACTCTCACATCTTGCTGCGTTGGCGCATTTTATCACCATGCTGCAAAAGATACTAGTAGCTAGAATATGATTATTGAAGTGTTTTAATAATCACACTACATATGAACTACATATTGTTGCAGGTAAGTAAAAAACATAAATGTAAAATAAAAAATAAATATTTGTATGTACTTGTGTAATATATAAAATTAATAAATAAATGCTAATAATTGAGGGTTGCCTCAACTGTTTGAAAGCAATATTCTTATTTTCAAGATGTCTTTATTTGTAGTTACATATCACTGACTATTACTAATGCTAAAGTGCTGCAATAAAGACACACTGTGCAAAGTAAAAAACAACAGATGTCATCATCTAAGGAAGTCCATGCCATTTCTTTTATGCACACACTAACCACACAGGTGGAGTCTTGTTAATTTCCTAACTGTTAATATGCAAAATTATAATAACACCTTATGCCAGTTGACTGCTCGGTGTTTGTGCTAACACTCATCTGAGAAAGAGACAATATTCTCTAGTTCCTTTCGGTTTCTGCTGCGCTTGACTCTGTAATTAGTTAGCTGTTATTCCCACAGCGGTAGTGGTTAAGAACATCCTACACACCTGACCAGTTGTTAGGAACAATGCCTGTGGTCTGGGATCCTCTGGGCCCGAGCAGGTGGATGGCTTCGAGCCATGTCGCCCGTCTCCAGAGAGAGAATGAGCTCACTGCGGCCCCGCTGTTGCGTAATGCAGTCTGGGCCGTTTCCTTAGCTGGTGTTACGGCTCGGGTTTCGACCCAAGCCGTTCCTTCCCAAGTCAAGAGTGTAGTTTCACACGAACCAAGAGGCTGAGACATAGACCAATTTGGGTGTATGGTCCTACGACTTCTCATCTAAGAAGAATAATGGAGAAGCCAGGGCATTTAATTGCACTGCTCTAGCCTTGTTTCACACCCTAGACCAGTTTGTATGGCGTATTGACATTTATATGGAGAGGTTTGGTTGAGGTCGTCAATGGCTGAGTTGAGAATAGCATACTACTTGTATTATTTTTCAGCGTGTACAGTAGTATGTTTACTCTGGACAGTGTGCGGCTTTCCGGATGTGTGACCTGCTATGTTTTACAAAACGTGCAGTATACAACCAGATCACAATTCAATGCGCTTAACTAGGTGGACATGTGACAGATGAGCCTGATCAATCACATCTCATTCTTGACTAATTTTATCGGACTGGCAAAAATAGCATTTTCAAGACAATTGGATTCCAGTCGGTTAATTAAACATGCTGATATCTTTAAACTTGACGAGGTCATGTGACAACTGTGTTTTAAAATGCTTTTTGTTTATATAATGTTTACAATTTTACATGCACTGTTGCTCAAAGGTTTGGGATCAGTAGGATTTTTTGTTGTCGTTGTTGAATTATTTGAATATATTTTGAAATGTAATTTATTTCTGTGATGCAAAGCATCATTACTCCAGTCTTCAGTGTCACATGATCCTTCAGAAATCCTTTTATATGCTGGTTTGATGTTTAAGACACATTTCTGATTATTATTAATAATGCTGTTGTGCTGCTCCATATTTTTGTGGAATACATTTTAGATGAAACATTTTCAGGCTTCTTTGATGAACAGAAAGTTAAAAAGAACAGCATTTATTTGAAATAGAAGTCTTTTCTAACATACATTTCTTAAGTCAATTTGGATAAATTAAAATTCAACCTTGCTGAATAGAAGTATTAATTTCTTTAGAAAAATAAAAATCTTAGTGACCACAAAATGTTTGATTTATTTTTTTATATCAGACAGCATACATGTATATAATCTCTAGTGTGCAGCAAGAATTAAGCAAATATTCCAGCCTGAATTAGTGATGCACTTATCATTTTTCATGGCCAGTTCCGATTGTCATTTTCTTTTTCCTTTTAAGCAAAATTATTTTGTTTTTGCTCCATTACAAACAATGAAATATATTTAGCCATTTAAAATGAGAGGCAACCACTCATTTTAATCCTGATCCAAAGAAAGATGCTAAGACACATGCAGGATTTTAAAGCAAACATTTAAAGAAAAAACAGAATGATCTAACTTTAGCTATTATGCTACATAAAACATTAGTTTTAGTACATAAAACAGTGGTTTTTAAAAAAAAAATGCTGTACACAAAGCTGCTGCACTTATAAACTACTTTTTTCAGAGGTAAAAGAAAATGCCATCAAAACTTGTCACAAGAAAGTCACTTCCCTTCAGAGACACATTCATATAAAACCTCACCCCAATTCAATATTTATTTTTTTCTTCCAATATTCGAGTTAACAGTGAGTGTTCTTCTCTTTGCGTCCATCTACAGCGTGTCCTGTCTCTGGCCTGTGTTAATGTCCCGTTTACAGACTTTGTAATATTTCCACACAAATGACATTTTGGGAATTCATTGCAATGTAGATTGTGTGCAAGTCTGGAGTAGAACCGGTGCATCACTATTCTGAACACATTAGCACCAGCTCTCTTCAAAGGAGAGTCAGCTGCTATTCATTTCCAGGTTGTAAGGTACAGCAGAGCAGGTAGTCCTTTTTTTTTTTTTTAAGACTATGTCCTGTTACTGTGATTAAAAAAAAAAAAAAAATCTTTTACTTTATATTAAAATGTTTGCTCAACGTTTTGTTCTTCCGAGGTGGAGAGAAGCACATCTAAAAGATGGCTGATCTTTGGATGGCTGATTTTCTTTGTGTGTCACTGGTAACCACTGGTAACCCTGACACAGTGCATTTTAGAGAGAAATATAGCTGCAACGTGCAACTGGAGCTGGTTTGCAGAATGCCAGTTGCTCTCTGATTGAGTGACAGTCTCTCCTGGAAAGGCTTTCTTTAGGGAGCTGCACTAAGTGTGTGCGTGTTTATGTGTTTAAAGGCAGAGCATGCCCCTGGTAAGATTTAGGGAGAGCTTTCATATATTTCACAATGCTGTGTGCTTAAAATTACTAATAAATAAATTAAAAAAAATGTGTCAAGAGCATGCTTGAGCAATATACCATACCAGCCATATACCATATTCTTTCTTCAAAAGAAAGAAAATTAGCTTGCTTCTCCCCCCACCAGCCCCCCCCCCCATTGTGATATTGTTGTCTTGACAAATTAAGCAAATTCCCCCTAAAAATGATCATATGTTCAGAAATGAGAATGTAATGACAATGACCAGTGAGAATAATAGGTATTACAAAGAAACTTTAAAAGTACATCATCTGTTGTCATAATATCATATGCAAGAAAGCTTAGTGATACCAAAAATAGGCTGCGGTTTCATTTGGCAGTGTATAATTTTTCCTCTCCTTATGATTTTCACAATATTCACATCCTATTGGGTAAATATTTACTGACTCCCATACTCTTTCATTCATATCATAGACTGGTCATAAATCATTTTAAAATATGAATAAGTTAAAGGCAGAATGGATGGAAGTTTGCCAAGCCTTGTGTTTAGTGCAAACAAAAGCTCCTTCACCAGATGCTTTACATGTTGGCTGATTTAACAGAAAGTTAATCATATATTACATGACTGCCAGCTGTAATACTGTTTCTCCCACAGCATTCCAAAGGGAGTACTTTGCCCTGTGTGTCGCTAGGAGTCTGAGATATCAGGAACCTCTCGAGACCAATGTCTACGCACTCCTCGACTTACGTAATAATACTCAGTTGTTGAGCGAGTAGACTTGAAATAGTGGAAACAGTTGAAAGATTCATCTAATAATATATTTTTTTATTGACACACAAGTAGAGGCTGAGTGTGCAATTGCAAAATTAGCAAAAGACTTTATCAATAAATCAACCCTTAGGAGGGCAAAACAAGGCTTTCCTCCATTGCCCGCAAGTTACATTTACTCTATTAATCAGTTATTTTTACTATTTTTATATACAGTCAAACCAAAAATTATTCAGACACCAGATTTAATTTTTGACTAGTGGTTGCAGGACACTATAGTTCATTTATGTGCTTTAAAATAAAGTAAACTGTGACATATTATACCCAAATATTCTTCATACAGTGAACTACTAGTAAAATTGATACAAAATTGGGACCAATTTATTCAGACACTTTGAGCTGGCCATGTTTTGCTGAAGTGTTTTTTCTTTAATTGCTAATGTGACCTTTTACACCACAGACTGAACAAAATGAAGCATTGCTTGGTCACTGGTTGACCTAAATTGGTATTATCTAATTGTGTACTGAGTCTGAGTAGTCTGAGTTCTTATCATATTTTGAATGACCATTTTCTAAACTATAGCGGATAAACTGATAATGTGAGAAAATGTTGAAGGCGTTTGAATAAAGTTTGGTTTGACTGCAATATATAATAATTTTTACTAATGCAATAAGACCTAATTCAGTATACACCTTATTTATGATGCATGCAGATAAACCCAGAATACACACAGCGCAGTTTCTTTTTATGCATTTTTCCATAGAAAACCATTATAAAGAAATGCTTAACCATTTAGCGCATTGCATTCATATTCTGGGCTCATCTGCTTGCCTGTATGTATCATCAATAAAGTTTATATTGAATTTGATCTTCAAATATCACTGTTTTAGTACTAAGTCTATGTCTATAGTACTATGTCCTAATGTTTTTAGTGATTGAAATACTGCACCAGGTTCTGTATATGGATAATAACTTGTGCTCATATTTTTTGTTTTTCTTCTTTTGAGGGATGATCTAAATATTCATGGCTTGAAACAAATGGAAAATTGACAGGCCTGTGCTGCAGTTCTATGAATGTTTTGCCCTCCAGGTCTCTGTGCCAGTCACTTTACAAAAAAAATCATGAGTTATGTGATTCAATGCAGTCTCTCCAAGAGCTAAACTGGCCTGTAGTCTTTGGGCCCAGAAACCCAGCACAGCTGAATAGCCCTGATCTGCCTGCACCATCTGACTGCTGCTTTTTTATTTTTAAATTACTGTGACACAGCATATAGTAGTCACTATTAAACTGCCTTTCCCTTATTTGGTTGAGTTACCCGGGCGGCAGTACAGCATCTTTACAGAGAGAGAATACTGCCCCTCTGTGGCCTTCTCCGCAAGTTACCTTTTACACACAGGCTGTTATATGTTCAGGCTGATTTACACTCATTTCAGTCTAAATGCTGTATGTGCTCTTATATCTGCTTCCCAAGGTGCTTATAATCATGTTTCAGCAAATTGTTTGGTTTTGTGGTCTTAACTTGATTCTGTGTGGTTGGGTTGTAAACGTCCTGTAACTCTCGCCCTTGTGTTTGTGTTTTGGTGTGTAGGGGGACCTGAAGAGTTACGTATCTCAGCATGAATGGCTGCACAGGAATGGAGAACTGCTACAGCTGCAGAAAATGGCCTGCGAGATCGCTGCGGGAGTCACCCACATGCACAAACACAACTTCCTGCACAGGTTAACCCTGCAAATATCACATTCAGCTCACTTTAGATGCGGATACATTGTTTCCATTCCACTTCTCAGTGATTTGACACTGCTTAACCTTTATGTGAACATCTTACAAGCATGTTTAATGCAGTCCATCTGAATGCATGTGTGTTTTTGTCCAGCCTTTCCTCCGCCGTGCTGGCTGTCCTCTTTTTTTTTTCCAAAAAAGGCCACGGCGCTGTGAAAGGCAACGTTGCACTTTCATTCTTCCCCTTCCAGTCTTCTGGAGGAAGGCTGAGTTATCTAGGGTGTCTTGCCATGCTAAGCGCGTCTGTACCCTCCCGCATGCTCAGAATATGCTGAAAGGTGTCTGATTGCACAGCTCCCCTGGATTATGGGGGGTGTTGGCTGTCCTCCGCCACTGGGATATGATGATTCTGCGGTTTGAGCGTAAGAAGATCCCCTCGTATGGGGTGTGGGGAGTGGGCGGGGTCGTCTGGGCTACAACTCCAAAGGAGGCACGGAGATTCCAGGCTGTTGTTGTGGCCGTCATGAAAATACTTGGATTTTTGGTTTCAGAGGTGATCTACTGCGAAATGCTGTTTGGCACTCCCACTGTGGGCATCTACATGAGCTTGTTTAGTTGTGTGGAGCCCAAAGAGCAGTGGTAACTTGGGAAATTTTGCCATTTCGGCAGCTTTGTGTGTCTGAATGCAAGTTTCTTTAGACTGCTTGTGTACTAAAGGCCTGCTGAACCCTGTTTACAGTCGTTGGCCTAGTTTTTTTGGGGTCTGAGAGTTAAAGGTGCAGTAAAGGAACCCTATTAATCCTTATTTTTATGGGGTTTTTTTTATGCCCTAAAGCAGGGATTTCCAATCCTGTTCCTGGAGATCTACCCACCTGTTTAGTTCCAACCCTGATCAAACACGCCTGTCTGTAATTATTTTTATTAGTTGCTTCATTTGGAGCTGATCTTTACAGGAAGATAGATCTCCAGGAACAGGATTGGGCACCCCTGCCCTAAAGTATCCAGGCATCAAAACAGAAAAGTGCAGAGACTCTTGGTATAATGACCCCAAATCCTGCCCACTACTCAGGCAAGTGCACAGACACCACCCAACATTAGGTGGTGCTATAATAAAAGGTTACACTATAAACTGGAATAGTTTTAACTCTCTGAGTTCTGGCAAATGTCTCAGTCATGGTGTTTTTCATTTCAGTTATGTTTTAATAATAATTGTATTTGTATATATTTTTTTCAATCTTTTTCAATTAGTTTTTAATTGTATTATGTAGTATTTATTCATTTTTATGTTTTTGTCAACTAAAGGAAAATGACAAATGATGCCTTGGCAACTAGCTGAAATATAATAAGACTCCCCCCCCCCCCTTTATTTCAATTGCTGTATATGCTTTTTACAAGTAGTTTTAGTTAACAATAATAACCCTGAACCCTGATGTGAATTTTCCATGTATGGCTAAAAGCACAGCTCTGCTTCCCTGTGTCCTGCCAAAAGCACTGTATTTGCCCTTTTTGCCAAAGCCAGAGTATAGCGTCTAAAATATCTGTCCATTTATCTTGTGGTGGTTTCAGTGAGCATGACAGTAGCCCTGCGCTGTGTGAGCAAACCGCTAGTGTCAGCAGTTTTGGCAAGAGACGGTGTAAAAGAGACACTACTCAGAAAAGATGGGCAAAGCTGAACTCAGAGCTGCCATCTTCACAAGCTCAGTTTGAATGAGACCCCATATGTCCTCCCATCCCACTTACTGCCTCAATGGGCATGATGTTCCCCTCTGGGAATAATGTTCTGGTGCTGTTTGCGTGTGGGTCGGGAAAAGCTCCAGCATTACTGTTTTTGTGAGCAGGGCTCAACAAGTATCCTGAAGCTCAGATTTGTTCTTGCCTTGCCAGTGTTTTCTTTGACCCCACCACTAAAAAGGGGGAAAAATCAAATGAAGCAACATGGTCACTTCTGCTAGTCTGTTCACAGAAACCTTTGGGTCAAACCACAATGCAAATCACATTTGCTACTTCTTGCATGGTGTTAGGAACAAACAGACTCTCTTGCTACTTAATTATCTGTCCATGCTGTCAGCATGCACTTATACTAATTGGACTCAAATTGGATCGAGATGATGACATCTTTGTGATGGGTTTGTAGCTAGTCATTATCTCGAAGCCAATTTAAAAAAGATGATTGTTTGCAAATCATCTTGTAGTTAGGAGTCCTGCTTTAAGCTGGCTGTAATGAGATTAGAAGGGGGCAAATGGGGAAGCAAATCCGGATCTAAGGCTTCCTTGTAAACATTGAAGCACCATTTGTTGTATCTTGTGGCATTGGGTCCCATTCACTAACCGTACATACCTGTATGCAAATATTTCTAATGCTATATCGGATTCTCATGGACAAAGTTTCAAAAAAATGAGTTGGACGTATTTCTGTGCAAAAAAAATTGTGAGAAACCTTTCGGTTTCTCACAATTTTCGGAAAGTTTTTTTTCCGAGTATGGCCTTGTATGAAGTCATAAAGGGCGGAAAATCCTTGTATGTACACTTCTTCTGGAAAAGCGTGCGCACACACCAACTAGAGCAGGAGAGAGAGCACGCCCATCATTCGGGTAACGCAAGTCAAGAAGGATAAATCTAATAAAACTAAAGACTTTTTTTGAGATATGAAGGGTGCAATACTACTCTGTAGGTACTCAAGATTAACATGAGACTGGCAGAGGTGTTTTACACCACCTGATCCACCCCCCAATCGCAACTTGAATGCCTTTTTTAGATTTTTTTTGTTAGTTAGTTATGTAGCCAGTATAGTCGATACGTCACACTACAAGAGAACCATTTTATATATGAATGCTTTTTGAAGGTAATTTTTTTCCTTTCTATCACAGTGATTTGGCTTTGAGGAACTGCTATCTCACAACAGACCTGACTGTCAAAGTAGGAGACTATGGCATTGGTCCTACGAGTTTTAAGGTGAAACTTGAAAAGGAATAATTATTTTTTATGTTTTTATTTTTTATTTAAACATTTTTATTACATTCTTTTTTGTCTCCTTACAGGAAGATTACATCACCACAGAGGATGACCAATGTGTGGCACTGCGCTGGCTTGCCCCTGAGCTGATTGGTGAGCTGCATGGGGGCGTGATCACATCAGAACAGACTAAACCCAGCAATGTTTGGTAGGTAATTCAAAATGATAGTTTCCTTGTGTTTACTTGTTTAACGGGATGCACATTTGCAGTCTCATGTCTTTCTGAGATGTGTATAAAAATATGTAGAGGGAAAAGGTAAACAACAATAGTAATGTGGGCTCACAGCAGTCGGCAGATCAGAGCCACTACACTTGTCTGAATGCAGGGTCGCTCAGACTGATGATGGCTTGGATGTCAGCCAGCTTTTTCATGAGCATATTAGGTGGTCTTATTACAGACATACCCTTTTTATGTTTATGTTGAATATGGATATTGGATTTCTAGTGTCTTTGTTTGTTTATTTTTTGGACAGTTAATTTGTTACATTAATAAATGACCTGGATTTTAATCAGTTTTATTGTAAATATGCTATAGATATAATGTAGAATTATAGGTAATATCATTGAATAGTAGTATTACATGTTCATAACAGAACAATATTTTTGGTTACAGGGCACTGGGTGTGACATTATGGGAGCTGTTTGAAAGTGGAAAGCAGCCGTATCCTCACTTGTCAGATAGAGAAGTGCTCCACCATGTGCTCAAGGATCAACAAGTCAGACTTCTCAAGCCACAACTGGACTTGCCATACTCAGAGAGATGGTTAGTCCTTCACAGATGCTTTTTTAAAAATGTATAATCAAGATCAGTTTCTCTTGAAACATCTTAACTCTATGCTTTGGTCTACAGGTATGAAGTTCTACAGTTTTGTTGGCTGCCTGCAGACAAGAGGGCCACTGCTGAAGAGGTCCACCGCCTGCTCACTTACCTCCGTATGCAGGGTCAGAAAGATGTGGAGGATGACTTCGAGCAGCGCTGGAGCTCTCTCAAACCCAATCCCATCACTCGTCAATCCACCGTCAGTCATTCCTCCTTCCCCATCCTGGATCAGTTTGATGACGGCCGAGAACCAGATGAGGTGCTCACAGTCACCGAAACGAGTCGTGGACTAAGTTTTGAATATGTATGGGAGGCAGCCAAGCATGACCACTATGACAACCACAATCGTTCTGCCTTGGACACTACTTTGAATTACCACAGTATGTTCTTTCCGGTGCCACGGCAGGATATTCAGGCTCATTTCCCTGACACTGTAGCACAAGCAGAAGATGGAAGAGTCCCTGAAACCTTGCCGGTTTTTGATGCACATAAAGCATCCTCTGGGAATGACTATTTTATTAAGTTGGAGGAGCTAGACGAGAGTGAAATTGGGATCGGGGAAAGTCAGGGTGCTGAAGGTACCAGTGCTTCCGAGCAGCCTCAGTATGTAGTCTTACAGGATGTCCGATTGGATGAATCCAGTACAGATGCTGATTTCTTCCATCAGAGCATCGACTCAAAAGACTCTTTCCTTCAGGACAGCCACATATGGTCCTCAAGTGAACATGAGAGCCCTTACCATACTAACATTTTCAGTGAGGGTGATGCAAAACTGGAAGATTCTCATTCATTCAGGGGAGGTTTCATGGAGCTCCCAGAGATGAATGTACCGCAGAGGGATTCTGATGGTGAAGCTAATGGTAAAGAGGCAAGTAATAGTTTTCCAAAGTCTTTTTTAGGGGTCGGACCAGAAGCCATTCACCTGGAGATCCCTGATCAGGACAGTTCAGATGTAATGAAGCTTCTTAACACAGAGAAACTGGCTGAAAACTTCTTGTTTCTTAAAGATAACAGCCTAATGAAGGACAATTCTGCGTTCTCACAGCCTGACTCAAAAAATATCCAGGAGACCATGAGCTCCATTGTTGAGACGGATGTCTCAGATAGTGTAAACCTTACAGGTGAGTCTTTGAAATCAGCTGTGAATTCTACGCAGCTTAAGGATGAATTCTTGGACTTAGTCAGCCCGATTTTAGAAGATTTTCTGTCGCCTTTGAAAGGAAAAGAAACAATGGTGCCTTTTGATATATTAGTAACAGGAGAAACCTGTAGCAACCACCTGCCAGACACAAATGGCTCTTTGCATTCCCCGAAATCTGGGAATTACTCCTCTTCCGAGTCTACCTCTGAGAGCGTTGAGGTCATTGTTGACAGTCCATCTGATAGTCATCAGTCCCTTGAAAGTGCCACTACAGATACACTACATATGTGCATAGATGCCAAACCCCCCAGCCTTGAAGAATGCTTTGGAACCACAAAGGAGAATGAGAAGTATAAAGGAATCATCGACACAGCTGTGCTAAGCTTTACTACTTCACCTGTTGGTGAGTGTACAGATGGTGGCCTCACTGAAGGTCTAACAAGTAGTGACTCAATGAGTAATATAATGGAGCTAGACAAGAAGATCGCCAAGGATATTCCTCCCTCAGAAGCCATCGATCAAGATCAAGAAACATTATTGGACAACCATGTAACTCAGGACATGTCCTCACTGTTGGTTTCAGACTCCTGTCTTGACCAAATAAGTCAGGACAGCCTTCTTGATGATAGCACCTTATCCACTCTTCCAACCATTGAGAATTCAGCTGAAACGCCAGATTCATTAGATTCTTTGGACATGCATAGGGATGTGGTGCATGCACAGTCATTGGAAAATCCTGTTAATAATAAGCTTCAACCCCCATACAAAGCCGCTGACAGTGGGTATGAAACTGAGAACTTGGAGTCACCCGAGTGGAACTCTCAAACAGGCTTGAGGGATTCCTCTGAAGAGAATGAGATGAGTAGTGCTGTGGAGCCTGCGGCACTGGTGCCACCGGAAATTGTTGTGTCTGAGGTGGACAGTGTACCTGATGTTCAGGTAAATGGTGGTAGAGTTGATCACCAACAAGAACTTGGTGACGTTCCCTTGGGAGGAAACTACCGAGACTCTGCTTACTTCTCGGACAATGAGGAGCTAGATAAGAAGAGTGATGATATCAGTGGAAGTGTCCCAGGAGATGCTTCATTTTGGCTCCAGAGTAATCGAGAATCTGGCGAAGGTCAAGGAACTGAAGCTGTTGAGGAGCATTCAGTGTCCGAGATATCCCCTGAATCTGCAAGTCCTACTTTAGAATCAACTGATGGTAATGTACAGGCTACAAGGACTCCTTTGCCTGAGTTGGTTCTCACCTCTGAGGAAGATTGGAGCCAGGATAAACCATTGACTGTCGACACTGCAGACCAAACTCTTCCCTACGCAGCCCCAGAACATGCAGCAACATTACCTACCTCAACGCAGCCCTCAACAGATGTCAGGGTTCACGCAAAGCTAACAAGGACATATGCTGGGGAGGGAACAAAGAAAAAAGAGCCAGATATGGAGGGGAGGTATTTAGGAAAGCTCGATGGATCCTCACTGGAATATGGCACCGAGGATGGAATGGATGCTGATGAAGAAGATGAGAACAGTGATGAGTCAGATGAGGATATGCGTGCCTACCGATTACACAGCTCAAGCTCTGAGTGCAGTGAGGATGAAGTTGTGCACGCGGTACCTGTTATCATCTCGGACAACAGCAGTTCCCTCAACCTTAAAAGCCTGCTGAAAACTAAATCGCTTCAGACTGCTAAAGCAACATCAGAAGAGGGCAGCGATGGAAATAATAGACGTGGTGTGTCGTTCTTTGATGACGTCACGGTCTACCTTTTTGACCAGGTCAGATGTTTTTTAAATACAGCTTGATTTTTTTTTTTAAAAGAGATTTTCTATGCCTGATTCCCTGTTTTTCAATCAAATAGGAAACCCCAACAAAGGAACTTGGTGAGCATACACTTGACCCCAGTAGTCAATTGTCTGATTTCAGCAGTCCAGTGTCCTCCTCCAGCTACTTCAATAGATTTACTAACTCTGAAAGCTCCACCGATGAAGAAGGTAATGACTAACGTAAATTTTTTTCTTTACGGTCTACATCAGTGTTTCCCAACCGTGGTCCTCGACTACCCCCAACAGTACACTTTTTGGATGTTATTATTTGGCACACCCATTTCAAGTCTCATGCTGTCCCCCAATTCTCCCCTTCTTATACTATGCCCTAAAAGTAATGTAAAAAGGTAGTATACTTTTGAGTGTGTAGCACAAGACAAGTCTTATTGTCCACTGTCGCATAGTTGTCTGCATTCTGTCACCGTAAAGCACACTGCCAATCATTGTCACAGTTAACATCCTCAAATACACACTCCACATTCTGTTCAATTTACACTACTAAAATAATTCTTCCTACCATATCAGAGAGAAAACAAGCAGCACATTGATATACTATTCGTGGGCCTTTCCTGCAAAGAACTAATGATGTATTTAATAGTGGCCAAACATTGCTGCTTTGCTATTGTGCTGTTTGTTTTAAAGTTTTGCAGATGAAATATGTGACCCTGGACCACAAAACCAGTCATAAGTCACACGGGTATATTTGTAGCAATAGACAACAATACATTGCATGGGTCAAAATTATCGATTTTTCTTTTATGCCAAAAATCTTAAGGATATTAGGTAAAGATCATGTTCCATGAAGATATTTTGTAAATGTCCTATCGGAAATGTATATTAAAAAATATATTAGCGGTAGTTATATGCATTGCTAAGGATTTCATTTGAACAACTTTAAAGGCGATTTTCTTTTTTTCTTTTTTTCACATCCTCAGTTTCAAGATTTTCAAATAGTTGTATCTCAGCCAAATATTGTCCTATCCTAACAAACCATACATCAATGGAAAGCTTATTCAATAAATCTCAATTTCAATTTGGTTTTGTGGCCCAGGGTAACATATAACATAGATAACCTCAGTTTTAGGTTAGATATTGATTATTAATAACTCAAACCCTTTTCTGGGCATTTCTACTTAACCATCGGCCTCACACACATCTGCCATGCTTGTTTTTATTTGTTTGTCCTTCTGAACTGAATCCTCCTCCAAAACGCAATGGTTTGTGGGCAATATCAACCGTTAGAGTGGGCACGGATCCACACTGCAAAAACCTACCCGAACCACCCAGTGACGTTTTGCTTACCCTTTTTAACAGTATGCTTTGGGACACACTTATTGTTATCTCACATTCTATTTATAAAGGATAGTATTCACATTGGGATGCAGGGTTAGAGTCTCTACTAAAAAGCCAATGAGTTCAGTCAGGTGTGTTTGATTAAATATGCTGTGTGGCAGATATTCCATGACCAGGGTTGGCAAGCACTGGTCTACATTTGAACTGTGAACCCATTAAAAACCAATGGTACCAGTCAGAAACCAAGTTTCTAAACTATTTTGGTGTCTCTGTGTATTACATTTTAAGAAAATTACATTTTCAAAAACCAAAAAGAAAACGTTCCCTCAGCATTCTGCGCAAAGAAGTTCAACTTTAGGCCAGAACTCTATCATCAAAGACTTGTGAGCCAAGACTGCCGAGACTTTAAACCTTTGTATTTGTTTCACAGGTGGTGCATTTGAGTGGGATGATGACTTCCCATCTCCAGAGCCCAATTTTCTTTCAAAAGCAGCCAGTGATCATTCTGCCAGTAGGTCCAGTGGGACCTCGGCAGCTTCTAAGTATTTGTCACCACCTCCTGCGAACCGCACCCTAGAGCAGAGCTGGAACAGTCCCTCCAACTACACGCGCTTCTCCATCTCCCCAGCCAGCATTGCTAGCTTCTCCCTCACCCACCTCACAGACTCCGACATTGAACAAGGGGGTAAGTTGAACACAAACATCCACACATGAACAAACAGAGTGGGACCTCAAGAATCTTAACTTCTGAATCTTGTTTCTCGTATTCTGTCTCAGGAAGTGGTGAAGATGGAGAGAAAGATTAACCAATCCATCGGACACGTGTAAATGTTGGAGAACTGTGACGGATATATTTGCTTTGAAGGCTTTGATTGCTTCTCAGGCAGCGTTGGTATTTATTTGAGGTTATGAAGGGGACTGCAGAGACTGAGCTGGTGGCATCCTGTGATGACTTCCCGCATTCTGCGAATGAGATATGATTTGCAATGTTTTTCATCAGTGCAATTTGGAAGAAACTTTGCTTCACATATGCTTTAGATACTTTCACGTGCTTCCCAAGTGTCCTGCCTCACTTTTTCTTTCTTTTGCTCATATGCATTTCTTCTCACTGTCCACATTTTGCTTCAGAAATGTATCAACCAGAGGACTCTCTTAAACACTAATGAGCCAATAGACTCGAACTCAGTTGTGCAATTGAAATCGTACAATACCTGCCTTTTATTTTAACACACTGGATTTTAATTTGTTTTTTTAAAATGTGAAATCTAGTGTGACATGCTTATTTATATGATTGTGTAATGGATTAGATGTCCAATAGAAGCAGTATGGGTCTCCATAGATATTTTTGTACAGTGTTTGGACTTCATTCCTAACAACAAACCACTTTCACCCAAGCATGGTTTCAGCAACATGTTTTGTATTAAAAGATGTAAAAGTCAGGATATGAGCAGTTAAGCGGTTTCAGACACGAGATGCTATTAAGTCTTAAAGTAGTGAGCAGTCTTTGTCATTGCAGTCTATTCATGAGGCATGCTTAAGGATTGCTCCATATCAGGGCTTTTTGCTGAAGTTTTGTCGGATTGTATATTGAACGGGCCATCGCAGTGCCTCACAGCCCCTCTCCTCCTGTCTTCATCCTTTCTGAACTCAGTTCAGGTTTATGTTGTGCAAGTTTTATTCAGTACCAAGGGGAATCTCACCCATCTAGAGCATATCAAGGTCATATTTCACCTCAAAATCAAAAGAAAGAAACAAGAAGCCTATTTTTAGGATCAGTAAGACTTTTTTCATTGTGGCATTATTTTCATGACAATTGAACACGTTTCCCCCCACAAATTCTCATTACTGTGATGTGAAAATAAGTCATGATATTAAAGTGTTTGTATATGTTTTTTGTTTTACTGAGTTTAAATAAGAATGATAGAATTATGGTTATTGAAAATGTGCAAAACATTTTCTCTAGATTTTGGATTGAAATGTGAGCCAGACGTTCTATGTGAGATTCACCACCAAGTTGTCTGTAGATTGATCTACATGTTCAGCGAGTAACTTCCAAAGTTGATGGCTGCTTGTGGCATCGAGTAGGAATACTGTTTAATGGAAAAACAAAAGAACCTCCTTCAATTTCTGATTCCTGGTGTTAACTTATAAAGAGCAGCTTGTAAACACTCAAGGGATGGGAAATGATTTAGTTTTTCTTCTTTTTGTGCATGTATTACTCATTGGACCTGACATAGGTCATATGAATCAGTTATATTTGCCAATCTTGCTGCTCAGAATGCTTTTTCTTTGGGTTGACAATGACCCCGATCGTCTAATGTATATAGTAGAAATCGAATCAAGGTGAAACCACACAATCAGATAGAAGAAGGTTCGGCATCACAGAATATTTTCTTGGTTCAATCTGGAAGAACGTTGATTTTGGTATGAGCCTGATTATTTGTAAAGGTTATTGCTGGAATAATCGGGTTCATAGCTTCTACACCCCCTTGTAATTCAGTACAGTAATCTTTGTTTTAGACCTGTTGAATATCTGTATTACCAGCACTCTTTCAGTTCAAATTGACATTTTATGAAAGGAATTTCTTTGGTTTTATTCTACAGTATACTTTGCTTAATCTTGCACATCTTTAAAGTGTAACTTAATGTTGAATTGTTCTCCTGTATATAAATGTTTAATTTTGTCTGTAAATTGGGTATGATGTTAGGAGTAGGTACGAGGACTGATTTTGTAATTTAAAGCTAAAATGTGACAACGGGTGAGAAGTGAACGAAAAAGACAAATTAATGATGGAATAAATGGGGAAATGCAGGTCATCATGTCCTTGTAACTTGTAAATTTTAAAAAATGGTGATATTTTTACTTCGTATTGATGACGATGATCATGCCTACTGTCACTGAAGGAATGGTTTATAATGAATTGCTCTGTTTATTATGGAATTAAATGAAAATGAACTTCTGTCTTGTATTATTTCCTTGTCATGTATGATTTGCAGATGCTTTTATTTTTTTTTATTATGGGCCAAACGTAGGCACCTATTGTATTTGTTGGCGTTATTCTTCTTCCGCTCTTGAGTCTGTAGCAGCCCATAGAACCGCTTGCGGTAAAGTTATGAAAGTTGGCACACAGATAGAGGACAGTATGAACTGTCACCATAGCAAATTTGGAGTCTCCAACTCAATCCCTCTAGCGCCACCAACTGTCCAAAGTTGTTAACTTTTGAACCGTAAGGTCTAGAAACAAAATTATTTTGATGTAATTTTCTGTTATGATTTTTTTTTTTTAATTTTCAGAGGAATTAATTACGACTTTTTCGAACTCCTCCTAGGCCATTGCTCCGATTTTCACAAAAATGTAACCAGATCATCTTCAAACCATGTCGACAAAGAATTACGTCATTCAAGTTGATTCGTCAAACCGTTCTCAAAACACAAATGTGATGCTATACCTCTGCAACGCTTTAGCGTTGATCGAACTTGGTGTATGTTATGCCAACCATGACCTGAAGGTACCTGGACCATTTTGGCGCAGTGCCACCTAGTGGTCAGGATATATGAAAAATATACAATACCTAATTTTCCTGTCGACCATTTTGAATTTTGAAATAAAATGCTATATTTCATTTCATAAAAACATTGGCATATGCGAAACTTGGTATGCGTCTTCGGCACCATGCCCTGACAGTACTCAAAAAGTTGAGGCAGTGCCACCTTGTGGTCAACAGTTATAATGAAATTTCCAAAAATGCTAATAACTTTTGATTAAATTAGCCTATTGTAATGAACCTGTCTTAATAGATTCCTTGGGTCATGCCAAAAACATCGATACCAATTTCACCATAGTCAGCCAAACTTACTGTCCGGCATTTTGATTTTCTCGAACTCCTCCTAGACCCTTTGTCCGATTTTCACCAAAATCGATTTGTATTATCTTCAGACCAAAAAGTTATTTCGACATATTATTGACATCAAACTTTGAATGTGTCATTGTCACATCACTCTTACCACACCACATCAATTTGGTCACACCACACTATTGGTTGAAAATTACTAGTGACTGTATTTTTGATTTTTCAGCCATTTTGCCTAAAATGTTTTTAATAGCTTGTTGCAGTTGGTCTGATGCGCCCAGCCATGTTGGCATGACTTATGTGTTTGTGCTTGGCCCTGATAATTGATGCTTGCAGCTATATTTATTATTTTTGCTGTTCTGTTTGGAACTGATGCCAGTGGTGCAAAATTAAATTCACAAAGCTGGTGCTTTTTAACAGGTCTTTATTGGGAAAAAAGCATGTCCAAAGAAAGATCACAGCAGGGAAGTCCACATATACAGCATTGTCTCTATGTAAGTGAACTATTTATATTATCTTAAAATAATATAATCAAACCGATAACATGATTACAGAAACTTAAATACGGCAACAAGAAAATGTGACATGCTCAAAACAAAGTGACATCAGTGGGTCAGGTGATTCAAATCATACATGTACAGAAATCAAAAGAAGTTGTCACACCCGGAAGTTTCTTTTCACAAAACAAAGTTTGTGGAATCAAAAGAAAATAAAAAGTCACATTTGGTTGAAAGGGAAGGGCACAGAGACAGGAAGGGTGTCAAGAACAGCAAGCTGGGATGTGCAGTTAAGCATGATGAAGGTGATGATGATGGTATCGAGTGAGCAAAATGACTAGCAGCTCACAACATTACCATTCACCTGACTCTGAGTCCGGCTGGGCATCGGACTGCGCGGCGCCATGCGCTGAGCCTCTAAAGCGTTCCCTCTCACAGACAGGTGGTCCCAGCCGCCCTGTTCAAGTGCATTAGTTGAAGAAATGACTCTCAGTGGAAAGATCTGTTAACTCTTGCAGAAATTATGCACTGTTTTTAAACTTGGAGGCTAGGCTGATTTTTTTCCATTGTTTGGATGCCAATCAAGTCAAATCTATAAAATTAGCTTTCCAAACTCTTTTCAGAGGAAGGCACAATTGACCTATCGGTAAGCCCCTCCCCTCGAACGCAGATGAGCCAATGGCAGTTGAGTATCAGTTGCACGGGGACTGGAACTCAGACATCTTTAGGTTTAGCGCAATAGAGAAACACTGGAAAATCCTAAATTCTCATTGGTTTGATGGTGTTTATGCTATAAAAATGGTAAAACGATGTTTCTGGGGTACTGTAATACTGATTCCAGGTATCTGAAGAGGATCGGCAATGGAATTTATCTTATTCCATTTCCTAAACCCGAACAGGACAGAGCACACTAGTGCATGATTGTTCATCTGTGGTACACAGCAGGTTCACATGGTGAATTAATCCAATAAAGTGGCACAGTAACCTGGTTCCCTAAGGATTCAACCCCAGTCCCAATGAAGACGAAAACATTCATTTTCTGGTTGTCATACTCTCATTAATTTACAATTAAAGTTAGTGAGTCCATGCTAACTTACAAACCTAAATTACCTAAAGTTAACTGTTCTCATGTCATGTACACTGTAGGTCAAAAACACAAACTAAGGTCTACGTTTCAGTGCCTCCATATTAAACTAGTTAAATATAAATTAATTTAATCGTACCCTTCGGTACATGAACAGTGTTGAGTCTGGATGTTGTCATCTGCTATCGTGTTGAACGTAACAGGAGGCTTCTCATGCTTGCATTGTGCTCTGTAAACCTTCACTTCCAAATTAATCTCCCACCATATTGATTTTAAAATCTTTTATATATCCCACTTGAACGCTCCTCGATGAAAGGTGGTCTTTCTGTGTCCAAAATTTATCAAATACATCATGGGACAAGGTTTTCATTAGAAAAACATTAGACTTAATGTGAACAGTTATGGAAAGACTCACCCCGATACCAAAGTCCCAGCTCAGGCCTTTCGGCTGCATGGGCTTCACTCCCAGTCTGTGGCACACAGTTCCTGAGCTTTCTAATGGATAACCTGCCACTTTATCAGCAATTATCCAAACCTGCACAGATAAAACATCACAACCACTTTCCAGTTTCACAACCATCAAGCCAGTAAAACTTTGTTTTTGTATCATGTTAAAATTATTTATATTTATGTTGTTAGGGGTGGATCTGGGCATGATGTGAGCTGGTAAACCTCAGGAGGAGCATTCCAAGGTGTAGATGGAGGAAAGGTTAGTTCTATAACAAGAAAAGGCTGCATAAAGTAACAGTGGAAAAAGGAAACAATAGCTCCCAGCATACAGAGCTGTGCAGCATGTACAAGGAGAACAACAAAGGGCCCAAGAGAGAGCCTTGTGGAACACCATACTTTTGATAGGTCAGATACCTTTTCATTCACACACAAGGGGCCTCATTTATAAAATGCTACTTAGAAACCGTCCTACATTTGATCTTACGATCATTTCTTAAATGTTTTTCACTTTGCATCCTGGGCGTGATGACTCTGATCTTCAACCAGATGGAACTGGACAAATATTCTGAATGTTCCGATCTAATCTGACTTCTGACCTGTAATGTTGCCTGAATCATAATCATACACTGTTCGTTCGTTAGCCAGAGGAGACCGAGACTGGCTTCTCCCAAGGTTTTTTTTTTTTTCACCTGATGGAGTTTGGGTTCCTTGCCACCATCGCCTTTGGCTTTTGGCTTGCTTAGTTGGGGACACTAAATATTCAACTATATTACTGATCTGCCTGTATTGACACCACATGAGAATTGAACTGAGCTGGACAATGACATCAGTAGCCGCTTTTCAATTACAGATTTGCGCAAAACTTTTGTGATATTTTCTAAATCTCGATAAAAAACTATTTTGCGAAATAACACCGTTTACCACCGCATCCAGTGTTCCCATAAATTCCTTTGTCTTTTAATAAAGAACTCTGTCTTCTCTTCTGTCCAAACATATCGCTCCATCTTTAAAGAATTATCAACTTTTACATATGCCAGGTGACCTGTAAATGCGGAAAAACTATTTCCATTGCAGTTTTGCGAAATATTCCTTTTTCGAATTGCCTGAAAAACCACCTCGTGAGCATAAAAACTTTTTTGCGATATATGGGAGTTTTTGCGAAATTGACGTGTTTCCATTGGGCGTATTTTCAATTCGCAATTTCAATTTCCGCAATTTGAAGGGTAATGGAAACGCGGCTACTGACATCACAGCCGAATCTAATTTTGTTGCATTGTTTTCCTGTTATCACTGTAAAGCTGCTTTGAAACAATCTGCATTGTAAAAAGCGCTATATAAATAAAGGTGACTTGACTTGATGTGCGTACATGTGATTCAGAGAATGAACGTACGCACAAAAAACATGCGTACACATCTCTTCCAAATGTGAACTCTGTATATCCTAAATGATCTTGAAACTGTGCGCAGTTGAATGGTTTCAGATCTCCACCTAGTAAACGCCACCTAATTAATATCATTAACATATAAAAGAGCACCAGTCAACATCCAAATGCTTTACTTGAGAATGGCCAGCGGCAGGAATTGTTTGGCTTTTCAAATATCTGTGGTTCTCCGACTCTCTGCCTCAAGGAAAGGAAGTACGTATGTCTGCTCAGACCCCGACCCCAAGAACTTTTCCATGTCAAAGACCATTTTTATAAATATGAACGTTGGTGTGGATTTTAGTGTACACACACTCTAAGATTAAATCTGTGTGTACGTTTAATAAACACACACTGTGTGTACGGTTTTATAAATGAGGCCCATGAAGTAAAGTAGCAATCTGATAAGTAGGATTTAAACCAGGCAGAAGACTATTAACTCTTTCCCCATCAGCGTTTTTTTAACTCTTTCCCCACCATTGAAGGTAAAGAAGAAGGTGTAGAAGAATAATACATATGAATGTAATCATATGCATATTTAAAATCATCAACATTTAACAGCATTTAAATCAAAACTGCCTAATGTTACTGAATGAAATGTCGACCCAGGACGAGCTCTCAGACTAAGGTTTTTCAAGAACACTGCCGGGGGAAAGAGTTAACTTTAAATGTGATATTAAATAACACTACAGTTACAAGTACTTTACATGTGCTTTAGTATGTTAGTCAACACATCAAAATAAGTAAACGGTTTCAAACCTGGTCGAGTGGTCCAACAGACACCTTGCACACATTACTGGAGATGAGTTCCCATGCAGAACCCTGAGGATAGCTGGGTGTCAAACCCTGTCTGTACCACAGATTACCTGCACAAACACACACACTGAGCTCAGACTCAAATGGAAAGAGATCTGCTTTATAAGTGCTACAATGTTTCGAACAGCACACATCACAGACAGCAACAAAGATCCGGCCCACACGTACCAGATGTTGGCTGGATCTGGGCCGAAGCTACTGCGCATTGCACATTGTACACTCACCTAAAGGATTATTAGGAACACCATACTAATACTGTTTGACCCCCCTTCGCCTTTGTGGGATGCACATCCAGGGCACGAAGCTCCCGTTCCACCACATCCCAAAGATGCTCTATTGGGTTGAGATCTGGTGACTGTGGGGGCCATTTTAGTACAGTGAACTCATTGTCATGTTCAAGAAACCAATTTGAAATGATTCGAGCTTTGTGACATGGTGCATTATCCTGCTGGAAGTAGCCATCAGAGGATGGGTACATGGTGGTCATAAAGGGATGGACATGGTCAGAAACAATGCTCAGGTAGGCCGTGGCATTTAAACTATGCTCATTTGGCACTAAGGGGCCTAAAGTGTGCCAAGAAAACATCCCCCACACCATTACACCACCACCACCAGCCTGCACAGTGGTAACAAGGCATGATGGATCCATGTTCTCATTCTGTTTACGCCAAATTCTGACTCTACCATCTGAATGTCTCAACAGAAATCGAGACTCATCAGACCAGGCAGCATTTTTCCAGTCTTCAACTGTCCAATTTTGGTGAGCTCATGCAAATTGTAGCCTCTTTTTCCTATTTGTAGTGGAGATGAGTGGTACCCGGTGGGGTCTTCTGCTGTTGTAGCCCATCCGCCTCAAGGTTGTGCGTGTTGTGACTTCACAAATGCTTTGCTGCATACCTCGGTTGTAACGAGTGGTTATTTCAGTCAAAGTTGCTCTTCTATCAGCTTGAATCAGTCGGCCCATTCTCCTCTGACCTCTAGCATCAACCAGGCATTTTTGCCCACAGGACTGCCGCATACTGGATGTTTTTCCCTTTTCACACCATTCTTTGTAAACTCTAGAAATGGTTGTGCGTGAAAATCCCAGTAACTGAGCAGATTGTGAAATACTCAGACCGGCCCGTCTGGCACCAACAACCATGCCACGCTCAAAATTGCTTAAATCACCTTTCTTTCCCATTCTGACATTCAGTTTGGAGTTCAGGAGATTGTCTTGACCAGGACCACACCCCTAAATGCACTGAAGCAACTGCCATGTGATTGGTTGATTAGATAATTGCATTAATGAGAAATTGAACAGGTGTTCCTAATAATCCTTTAGGTGAGTGTATATGCCTAATATTTTTCTGTATAGTATTTGAAAGTATAGATATTTCAAATAACAGTGCTACATTGACGTCATTATGTTGCATGTTTAATTCAGCGAGTGTCTTCTGGGGCCCGTTGTTCAAAAGTAATTGATCAGATTGGATCAAATCTTGAAAATGGGTTGTTCAAAAGGATTCTGAAATCAGATTAGATCACAAAATCCAATCCAGTTCTTATCTGGATCAAATCATCAGTTTGTGTTGTTCAAAATGTTTTTAGTAAGATTGGGATCACTTCGATTCCCAAAAGAAACATGATTATACTGATCCTAGCAGAAAGGTGCATTTCAGGAACAAAAATGTAATAAACTGGTCAAAATATACACACACGCATATTTTTTATTTTGCTCTTGATTAGTTCAACTGTTAAAGTAATAAATTAGAAGTAGACATTAGGCTACCTATTAAACCTTTCGGTAGCCTACAGTAAAGTAAAGAAGAGAAATTGGCACCAGAAAATAATCCCCAAACAGCTGTAAATATCAAACAAAAAGCATTGAAATATTTTTTCCCCCATGTCATATTTTTTCCATCACCATGTCCCTTTAGGGGCTACGTAGAGCACTAGTAATCCAGATCTGGTAATCTAAAAAAAGTGTGTATCTGGATCAGGGTGATCCTTTAAAAAAAATGGCACAAATATAAGATGGATTACCTGATCCTGGATAGGGATTTTCAAACCCAAATCATTCTGATCCAGATTAAACTTTTTGAACAACTTGCCCCTAGTTCCTTGGAAAATAAAGGTTAATTTTAATCCTACTTTGTGTAAAAATGTCCTTTGGCAGACAAATCAAATCAAGGTATTTAAGACTGATATTTGGGGCTGATATTCATATATCACAGTGGAAATGGAGCTGAAGATGTGCTCTGTTTGCATGCTTAAATTTTTGACAAATGTAGCTGACCATCCAGGTATTCCAAACAATGTGCATACTTTAAATTGACACACTTCATAATGAAAGAATTATTCAGAGCCCATACAGCTTGATTCAACCAAATAACAATAAAAGTGAGTGGAAACATCGGTCTCACTGTTTTCATCCACAGCATAAACGGAGGTCCTGCCCACAGAGACCTGTTTGAGCGTCTGCCTCGGAGGAGATGGAATGTGGTACCAGCACTCGCCTGAAAAATCAAAGCACATAAATCATAAAGAGTCACTCAAAATGGGTGTGCCTGCCATTTACTGTTTTTTTACACTATACAGTAAATACACTAACTTTAAAAAAAACAAAACATTAAACATTATTAAAGGTGCAGTGTGTAAATTTAAGGGGCATCTAGCGGTGAGGTTATGAGTTGTAACCACCCACCACCCACCTCTCACCCCTCCCTTTCAAAGCACACAGAGAAGCTACAGTGGCCGACACAGGACAAAGATGTCGTCGTCTGAGAGAGCAGAGAGTAGCTAGCGCTTTGTAAAGAAGTTTGTCTGTTTAGGGCTACTGTAGAAACATGACGGCACAAAATGGCGACTTCACTGTAAGGGGACCCGCGGTGTGTGTAGATAGAAATGGCTCATTCTAAGGTATTTGTATAAAAATATCAGCATTAGGTTTTACTTCTAATATGCATCCTGCAGTGTCATGACCATGAGCACAGGGTTAATAATATATTAACTCTTTCCCTGCCATTGGAATTTTCCGGCTTTCCGTGTTTTCACTGTTATACGATAGGGGGTACTATTACACATCTCCTGAAAGAGTACTGAATCTCCAGGTCAAACACATGCGAAGAAGAAACAGAAACACAGATGCATATGTAAAATAACGCGATCATCAACATTAAACAGCATCTAAATCAAAACTGCCTAATGTTACAGAATTAAATGTCGACCCAGGATGAGCTACAGGACTGTGAAGCTTTGGGGCTGTTGATGGACTCCATCTACTCCATCTGTGTTTTGATCATCGTTCTGAATTCCATCGTAACTTAAAAAAAATAAGTACTTTTTCAAAAATAAAAAAGGTCTAATTTCAAAGCACACTAAATGCACAGTATCACATTTATCATACTGAAATTGGAAATACAAAACCAGTAGTATTTCACATATTGTTAATCATCATTCCCTGGTTGAAATGGTCACTCTTTCCATCAGGGTGATTCTCACCAGCTGGATTTTGTGCAGACACAGATCCCCGGTAGAAGACGGCCCCGTCCCTGGCGATGGCCCACACCTGGTGGCCTCCTCCTATGCAAATGGACTTGAAAGGCTGGTCTGTGCCCACATGGAGCCAGGAGTTGCCCTGTGCTTTGACAGAGTCAGAGGTTAAAAGTGGACCTGTACAACTTAACATGAGAACAGACAGAAGAGAGCAGCTGGCCAGAGAGACATATTCATTCCCTGACTACTGATATAATGAAATAGCCCCAAAAAAAAAAAAAAAAAAATCACAATGAGAATTTTGTGCCTTATAGCTCATACCCTTACGAAAAAGAAATGTACTCAAATGTGCTTTTAGTATACTTTCAGTCTACTTTTTATGTACTTCTCAGAAATATACTTAAAATTGCACTTAAGTAGGCTATACTTGACTTATACTGACAAAAAAGTCTAAGGGCCCTATTTAAATGGTCTGAAGCGCATGACGCAAGTGCACTTCATGTCCGAATGCACTTTTGCTAGTTTAACAACGGAAAAAGCGGTCTGTGCGCCAGGCGCATGGTCCAAAAGGGTTGTACCCATAGACTGTAAAAAAAAATGGACATAGTGTCCGTGACATCACCCGTATTTTTCTTAAGAGCATTTTTGAAGCTTAAAGTTGCCATCTTGGCAGCACGTCACTCCCGGATAACAGAAAATGGGCAAAGAGCTGAGGTGATGTGATGACTAACAGACAGCAGACAAACGACGATCCACCTTTCACTCAAGTAGCTACACTCTTAATTATGCAGAACTTTAAGGCTTAATATAATTTAAACTAATGAGTTATAAAAAAAAAAATCACCCCCTCACAGTTGTCATAAAGGGCAAAATTAGCTGTATAGACCAGAACCACAATTTGTACCAGGCTGTAAACATGTTTTTTTTCTGCTGTAAAGTTGGGCATTTTAACATGGAGGAGATACAGATCTGACTCCCTTTTGGAGCCTGTCTCTAGTGGCCAGTCGATGAAGTGCAGTTTAAGTCACTTCCGTATTGGCTTCAAGAGAATCTGGGGGAGGTTACCGCTTGGTTGTGCCTAGTCTCTTAATGAGTTATGGGTGTGTTTTGGGCGTAACGTGCAATAAACCAATCAGAGTCTCATCTCCCATTCCCTTTAAAAGCCAGTGGCTCTTGCATCATGGCGGATTCGCTATTTACATGGTGGAATTTGCAACTGAACGCTACTCCAGAGAGGAATCCTTTTATTTTTAATATCTAAAAATGTTTGTGCGCTGCTGCTCATCCCTGTGTGTGTAATAAGTGTACGTGCATTGTGCACCCGCCTATAGGCACATATTACTAACACACCCTTTAAATAACACAAAAAATATTGCCAGGTATATATATAACACTTTAGACCAGGTTTTTGTTGGTTAATGGCGCAGTCGTTTTCAGTTGCCTCAAAATAGCATTGCGCCAACAATGCACCTGAACACACCTCATTTTCAGACCAGCACACCCATGGGCGAACAGATGGACACGAGTGCATTTGCTATTTAAACAATGAGGCGCTGGACATGAAAATGAGAACTGCGTCGGGCTGAAACTAGCAAAAACACTTGCGCTGTGCTTGGCGTGAAATGAAATGTTGGTGAACTAATGGCAGTGTATTGTGAGAGTGTGTGGGTTCAGTGCTCACAGCTGGGTTGTCTGCGGTGACTCCCAGACGGCACAGCACATCTCCCTTCTCACTGATGGCCCACACAGGAACCTGCTCCAGGCTGCACTGAGCCAGACACGGCAGGACGGTGACGTCAGTCAGAGGGATCGGAGCAACCGTCTGCCAGGGGCCAGTGAGGCTGATTTGACACTTCCTGTGAGACAGAAAAACTCTGCAGTAGCTTTTCTACATCCTTTCCTACACAGAGCAGCTACGGAAGCCCATTTCTGCCACATAAGAAAACAAACCATGCTCTGGTAAATCAGAATGACATTAAAAGTCAAATCACTTATGAGATTAAAAAGTCAAAGGAACTCATTACTATGAAAAAAAGTCAAATTGATCACATACTAATTCAAAATATTACATAGAAATGATGAGAAAGTATGACATACCAAGTCATGATTATTAGATAAAAAGTCAAAATTATGACAAATCAATTATGAGATTAAAAAGTCAAAATAATTATTATGAAAAATAGGTTCAATTGTAAGTCAAAATGATCACATACTAAGTCAGAATATTTATTAAAAAAAGCCAATTTATGACATTTTGACTTTTTGTCATAACTGACATAAAAATAAATTATGACATATTAAGTCATAAGTATGACATAAATCAAAATTGAGATTAAAAAAGAAATGAGATAAAAAGTCAAAAATATGACTCATAATTATACTTTTAACATTATTTTAACTTTTTATATCATAATTATGACTTAGTGTCACTGTATTAACTTTTTTATGTAATTATGACTTTTTAAGTCAGTTTCGACTTCATAATATTCATAATTATTATTTTCAAGTAAGAATTTCAAATTTGTCATATTTTGACTTTTAAATGTCATATAATTTTGAATTTAAATTATAATTCCAAACTAGTATGTCATAATTTCAACTTTCTATGTAATAATTTTGGTATTTCACAATTAGTATTAGTACATTAGTATTTGAACTTGAACTTAGTATGTCACAATTTCGACTTTTTAAATGTCATAATTATGACTCTTTAAGTTATAATTTAAGACTTAGTATGTCAATTTTACATTTTTGTCACAATTTTTACTTTTTGTATCATAATTGTTACTTTTTCTCTTATAATGACTTATAATGATTTTTTTGTCATAATTTTGACTTTAGAGTTATAATTCCGACCTAGTATGTCATAATGTCATGTCATGATGTCATAATTTTGACTTTTTATCTCATAATGACATAATTTTGGATTTTATGTCATAATTCCGTCTTTTGGTCATGATTTTGACTTTTTAAATGTCATAATTATGACTCTTGAAGTTATAATTCGACTTAGTATGTCAGTTTCTGATTTTTATGTCATAATTTTGACTTTTTTATCTAATGACTTAGTATCTCATAATTTAGAGTTTTTATGTCGTAATTCTGATTTACAAAAGCAGGATTTTTTTTTCTTATGTGGCTTCCATAGTGGGAGTGGGAGTTTGTGGTTTAATTTTTTGACTGACATTAGAGAGAAACATTAAAGTAAAATGTTATAGCTAAAAATGTTAATGTAAATGCATGCATCAAAGAATCAGTGTGTTGAAAAGCAGCAAAAATGTAAACTCACCGAGCCCACCGTCTGCGACGCACAAAATCCTTCATTGTCTTATAACCGTGAAAGGTCCTGTATGAACATAAAAAACATAATATATTAATTTGAAATAGGAAAGTCTAGCTACTGTTCATTAATATGTCTGAAGTCAACATACACAGGGAAATCTGCAGCATACTGCCAGCCCTCTTTATCTGTCCCTCCCGGGACACTGTAGTCTACGGCCCAATCAGAGACCTGTGAGCGTGAGATGTAGATATTCACAGACTAATCTAAATAATATTCAGAAGACACAAACATGCACTACACTATAAATACTACAGGATGCAGAACGCAATCTTCTGAGATAAGCAGCAGCTCATAGTGTGGTTTTGTACCCATGTCCACTGCAGTGAGGGAGGGCTGGTGTTGTCTTTAGTGCACTCTCTCAGACCTGAAGCGTCGCTCCACATATAACGATCTGTCGGAAGACCCCTGAGGAAGAGAGCAGACACAGAGCGTTCACCCAAGCCACGTTAAACAACCACACAGCAGTTCCATTAAATGACACTCACTTGTCTGTGTATCCTGTCATTGGGTTCCAGCGCTGGTTCTCATAGATGCACACATTCCTCACATCACTTATTTCATTTCCTGAAATCGGACAGATTCAAACATTAGGCAGAAGCAACTGTTCTTTGAAATAAAGACTTACTGCCATACTGAAAGCATATCTGAAATTAAAGTACAATTGGGAAAATAAGAAAACACTGGTTCACGTTCACCAACTGTGCATACACACAAATTTGTGCGTGAAATCTATGTACAAATGTTTTCACAAAAAAACAAAAACAAATCACGATTCATTACTTTTATTAATTTATTCTAAATTTATGTAGGTAACTGAAACCACACGTATGCAGAAATCACATTTTAGGTGGCCATATAAACATGTAAGTATATATATATTTATATACGTTATATATAGAAAATTACAATTAAATTGAACATGTAACAGTACAGTGTGTAATATATATTATATATATATATATATATATATATAATATATATTATATATATATAATATATATTATATATATATATATATATATATATATATATATATATATATATATATATATATATATATATATATTACACACACACTCACCTAAAGGATTATTAGGAACACCTGTTCAATTTCTCATTAATGCAATTATCTAATCAACCAATCACATGGCAGTTGCTTCAATGCATTTAGGGGTGTGGTCCTGGTCAAGACAATCTCCTGAACTCCAAACTGAATGTCAGAATGGGAAAGAAAGGTGATTTAAGCAATTTTGAGCGTGGCATGGTTGTTGGTGCCAGACGGGCCGGTCTGAGTATTTCACAATCTGCTCAGTTACTGGGATTTTCACGCACAACCATTTCTAGAATTTACAAAGAATGGTGTGAAAAGGAAAAAAACATCCAGTATGCGGCAGTCCTGTGGGCGAAAATGCCTTGTTGATGCTAGAGAATGGGCCGACTGATTCAAGCTGATAGAAGAGCAACTTTGACTGAAATAACCACTCGTTACAACCGAGGTATGCAGCAAAGCATTTGTGAAGCCACAACACGCACAACCTTGAGGCGGATGGGCTACAACAGCAGAAGACCCCACCGGGTACCACTCATCTCCTCTACAGATAGGAAAAAGAGGCTACAACTTGCACAAGCTCACCAAAATTGGACAGTTGAAGACTGGAAAAATGTTGCCTGGTCTGATGAGTCTCGATTTCTGTTGAGACATTCAGATGGTAGAGTCAGAATTTGGCGTAAACAGAATGAGAACATGGATCTATCATGCCTTGTTACCACTGTGCAGGCTGGTGCTGGTGGTGGCGGTGTAATGGTCTGGGGGATGTTTTCTTGGCACACTTTAGGCCCCTTAGTGCCAATTGGGCATCGTTTAAATGCCACGGCCTACCTGAGCATTGTTTCTGACCATGTCCATCCCTTTATGACCACCATGTACCCATCCTCTGATGGCTACTTCCAGCAGGATAATGCACCATGTCACAAAGCTCGAATCATTTCAAATTGGTTTCTTGAACATGACAATGAGTTCACTGTACTAAAATGGCCCCCACAGTCACCAGATCTCAACCCAATAGAGCATCTTTGGGATGTGGTGGAACGGGAGCTTTGTGCCCTGGATGTGCATCCCACAAATCTCCATCAACTGCAAGATGCTATCCTATCAATATGGGCCAACATTTCTAAAGAATGCTTTCAGCACCTTGTTGAATCAATGCCACGTAGAATTAAGGCAGTTCTGAAGGCGAAAGGGGATCAAACACAGTATTAGTATGGTGTTCCTAATAATCCTTTAGGTGAGTGTATATATATACAGTTGTAAGAAAAAGTATGTGAACCGCTTGCAGAATCTGTGAAAATGTGAATAATTTTAACAAAATGAAAGAGATCATACAAAATGTGTTATTTTTTATTTAGTGCTGTTCTGAATAAGATATTTTAGATAAAAAAATGGCTGAATTTATTAAAATACTATTATTACTAACTAATTAACTATTACTATTACTTATACACTATTGTAGTATTTTTTTATATTTTGAATTAGCTTTTATTTTTATATTTTCAGTTTTCATTTTAATTTTAGTTTAAGTATTGGTCATTTTATGTGCTTTTTTTTTTATTTTATTTTTTTATTGTTTAAAATATTTTTATGTAGCTTTAACTTATTAACATTATGATACCTCATTCATGGAATGTTTCTTCCTGAAGCGTTTTAGTTGGACGTTCAGCTAACATTCCGAAAACTTTTTTATTTTATTAAAAAAAAACTTTTTATAACTTTAATTCATATAACTTAATGAACATTAGCAAAACATTCTTAGAACATATTTTGAATTAGCTTTTATTTTTATATTTTCAGTTTTAATTAAAATTTTTCATCTTTGTCCTGTGTCAGCCACCGTAGCTTTTCTATGTGCCCTGACAGTGAGGGGTGACGCTAAAAATCACACACTGCACCTTTAAGTGCTGGTCATTTTGTTATGTGCTTTTGTCATTTTTTTTTATCTTAATGTTTAAAATATTTATATGTAGCTTTAACTTATTTTTATTTCAGTTTTAACAATTTTAGTAGGCAACATTTCTAAGTTTAAGTTAAAGGTGGAGTAAGTGGTATTTCAAAAATGCTTTAGAAAAGGGTCTCGATCCATTTGCGATTGTATTGTCGTTCACTTTAGCGATGATAATTACCCATTCATTTCCACACCTATAAGCCTGGAGCTCTGTCATGCTCGTGCTATCGAGTTGTTCATGAGAACTGTGTTTGTGTTTTTGGGATGTAAGGGATGACTTTTTCACTGAACATTCGACCTGGATTACCATAGTAACACACATTGCTTTCACCTATTGATGACATCTTACCCTCGGCTGGCTGGCACAGCAGATTCCGCCATAGTCGTTGCCTGGGTTACGTATGTGTGGGGCGGAGCTATCAAAATAGGGGCGTGTTTGTTTTGGTGATTTGAAATCAACATCGGTTACCAGAAAGCACTTACCCCACCTTTACATTTTAAGTTTAAGCTGTCTCTTTAAAATTGCCATTTCATTTTTATTATATTGCAGCGTTATTGAAAGTACCAAAATAATTCTCAATAGTTTTAGTGGCTGAGTAATAAAAGGCTGTAAAGGAAAGGTTAGAAAAGCCATTATATGGAGATTTGGGTGTGTATTATGTAGATTACTAACCTCTGTAACATGGCCGCTCATCTATAAAATTCCAAATGAGTTAACATTAAACATAAGGTTAAGAACGAATTCTTGTGTGTATGCAAGAGTTGTGAATTAGGCATAAACTTCAGGTTCACCTTAGACCAGCAAGAACTACATCCTGGTCCAGGCTGGTTTATGCCGGTTCGGTGCTGGTCTAACTGGTGCACCAGCATAGTGAAGCTGTTCGTGGGAACATCAGCACACCAGCATCCAAAACACAGTATATGCTCACGCAGCTAACAGGGAACGTTCTCAGAATGTTGGCTAATGTTCTGGCAAAGTTATGCAAGTAGCGTTAATAGAATGTTTGTTCAAAGCAATCTTGTCTTTAATAATGTTCTCAAAAATATTAGCACAAAAACATTATACCTCGTTCATGGAATGTTTCTTCCTGAAGCGTTTTCGTTGGATGTTACTTTTGAATGTTCTCCGAAACATTCCGATTATGTTTGCAAAATGGAATGTTCTCTTTTACGTTTCACATAACCAAGAAAAACATTTAAAAAATGTTTTTTTTTAACCTTTCAGAGAACATTAAAAAATAACTTTTGGGAAAATATTACTTAATGGGAACGCTAGCAAAACATTCTTAGAACATATATTTGTTTGCTGGGCATGTAGGTTAGTGAGAGAGATAGGGTTAGCCGAATGCAGGGTGCATGTTTACCCTGAGCCGATGGTCCCTTGCCGCCCCCTGTGTAGACCCAGGCAGTGTGATCGTGACCGATGCCCCACACCACACCTAGACTGCTAGACTCCACACACAGCAGATGAGCAGGAACCTGACGCCAGAACCTGAGCCCACAGCAGGTCGCGGACAGACACACAGTCACAGACACTCATGAGGCATGCCAAGCCCAACAACAGACACACATTACAATGACAGACACACATTCACACACACACAAAACCAAATCAAACGTATCAAACAGTTGGGTGGCATGCAAGCCTGACTTTATGCAAGCTTAAATTGTGAAACTCCAGCTCAAAACCTAGTGAGCTGCCTATCTGGACAGCATTTTAGGCACTTATAATGCAGAGGGCATTTCAAAAGGCAGACAGTAATTAAAGGGATAAGTAAATACTGCAAATTTCCAGAATCCTTACAAAAATTGTGCTTCTTTTAAACTAAAATAAGTGAGTAGCTTTTTATGTACTTATCAGAGATGTGCTTAAATTTATACAGACACAAATCCAAGTATATTTGGCCTACACTTAAAAAAAGTATAATTAAGTATACTTGGCTTTTACTTGTGTTTACTCTTTTATTAAATTAGCTTATTAAATACATATTTCACACATATTTGAAGCCTAGTCCCAGACTAAAATTTGCATGTTTGAGTGGTTTTAACTGAAAGCAGCTTGCACTGACATATCTTAAAATATATCAGTGTCATTGTTTTGTCTCAAGACAGTAATGTAATGTTTTTTTTCTAAGGCGCAATAATAAAAGCTACTTAAATGCCCTAATTGAACTAAGGCCTAATCCTGGCTTAATCTAAGCCCTGTCTGTGAAACCAGGCCAATATGTAATACATAAAACATTAGCATAAATCCACTGGTAGTGTATATAGGAGTTACCTTCAAGTAAAATAGCAGAACACTTAAAATACACTTAAAATTATACTTTTATAAACTAAAAGTGGGCTTATTTAGTTGCAAGAATTATAAGTATAATTTAAGAAAAAAAGTGGTTTAGTGTGATCAAACCCTAACATGTACTGTACATTGCCGTTTTATCATATTGTATTGCACACACACTTTTAGTCAAGCAAGCACTGATTCAAGTCTCTTTACAGAAACCCTTGTGCAATATTTTGTGTCTCTTAATAGAATATTTGTACTATATTTAATATAGTTAAATAAATGCTTCTGTTCATCACTATGTTTTTGACTCAGTTATTTTCTCTTTTTAGTTGTTTTAAGCGTAAACGTATATATGATCAAGTTCAAAGTTGTTACCCTCATCCTTATTCATTCGTTTAAAAACCCTCAGACATAGAAAAATATTGCTCTGATTAAGTTATGAATATATAATCTTATAGTTTTATGAAAATGTATTCCTCTCTTAAGCTACTTTTTCTTAGTGACTTATAGTTTAATGAACTACTTGTTTAAAGAGTAGCTTGGCTTTTCTTCCAAACTGCTTTTAAGACACCTCTGGCCAAACCGTAAAACAGGATTGCATGTAATCCAAGAATGCAGTGCGCTGAATGGAGATGGCATACGGTGTATAGAAAAGTCGGCTATTTATATTAATTTTAATTTATTCATAAAAACACAGTTCACAGTTCAGTTCAATACTTTAAAATGAACTATCGTGCTCAATATTTGTGTGCTACATGCTTTCTAGAGTATTGTTAACTTAGCAACATGCCAAACTCTTTTGAAATCAATTGTGATTAGAGTCTCCTGTGTGCTTTGCTTGATGAGCACTATTTGTGAAGGTGCTGTCGTTGTAGAAGCAGTTAAATAGGTTTAGAACAGAGTTACAGTGAGAGAAAAAGAAAGACAGACAGAGAGAGATGGGGAGGTTCTTACATGTGATCGCAGGGCAAGTACTGCCCCGGGGCCTCTAGGCTGGGTGACGGCTCATGCACCATGACATCACCTTTACATGTCACAGCCCACAGCGCCTGTTTGGACGGATGGTCTCCAAGACCCCTGGACTCACAACACGACTCGTTCAACAGAGACAGCTGCAGAGATCACACACCGAAAATGTCATCCTCCTTCAGAAAAACATTTTGTATTACAGTACTGAGAATCTACTTAGAGTCATCACTAAGTATAATGAAAAACACACCAACTCTGCAATCAAAATTTATGATCATGAAAATTTTGAAATTCTAAAATAATACTACAATGCAAAAAAATATTTTTTCTTTGTGCGAATATAAATCTGTTAAAGTGTGCCTATTATGATTTTTGGGATTTTTGCTGGCGCAACCTTTCATGTAGCTGTTTGTGAATGTAAAAGCTCTGCGCTCTGCATAATGTCTACTTTGACCCTCAAATACTGCAGTTGTTGCTGAGGCATAGAAGAGTTTGGTTTTGTTGACATGTCGAGCAGAGTAGACCATTCACAACAGACTGGGCCATCTGACTAATCAGAGCAGAATAGACCAATCACAACAGACTGGACCATCTGACCAATCAGAGCAGAATAGACCAGTCACAACAGACTGGGCCATCTGACCAATCACAACAGACTGGGCCATCTGACCAATCAGAGCAGAATAGACCAATCACAACAGACTGGGCCATCTGATCAATTAGAGCAGAGTAGATTAATCACAACAGACTGGGTCATCTGACCAATCAGAGCAGAGTAGACCAATCACAACAGACTGGGCCATCTGACCAATCAGAGCAGAGTAGATTAATCACAACAGACTGTGCCATCTGACCAATCAGAGCAGACCAATCACAACAGACTGGGCCATCTGACCAATCAGAGCAGAGTAGACCAATTACAACAGAGTGGGCCATCTGACCAATCACAATAGACTGGGCCATCTGACCAATCAGAGCAGAATAGACCAATCATAACAGACTGGGTCATCTGACCAATCAGAGCAGAGTAGACCAATCACAACAGACTGGGCCATCTGACCAATCAGAGTAGAGTAGACCAATCACAACAGACTGGGTCATATGACCAATCAGAGTAGAGTAGACCAATCACAACAGACTGGGTCATATGACCAATCAGAGCAGAGTAGACCAATCACAACAGACTGGGTCATATGACCAATCAGAGTAGAGTAGACCAATCACAACAGACTGGGTCATATGACCAATCAGAGCAGAGTAGACCAATCACAACAGACTGGGCCATCTGACCAATCAGAGCAGAATAGACCAATCACAACAGACTGGGCCATCTGACCAATCAGAGCAGAGTAGACCAATCACAACAGACTGGGCCATCTGACCAATCAGAGCAGAGTAGATTAATCACAACAGACTGGGCCATCTGACCAATCAGAGCAGAATAGACCAATCACAACAGGCTGGGCCATCTGACCAATCAGAGCAGAATAGACCAATCACAACAGACTGGGCTTACCAATTCACAAGATTAACGGAATGCATAGCTGATATAAAAAATTGGATGACTAGTAATTTCCTGCAACTTAATTCAGAAAAAAATGAATTTTTAATTATTGGACAAAAAAACTCCACATGTAGTAACCTAGAATACTGTCTAACACTTGATGGCAGCTCTGTCAAGTCCTCGTCGTCAGTTAGGAACCTGGGTGTGCTTTTTGATACCAATCTCTCATTTGAAAGCCACGTTTCTAGCATCTGTAAAACTGCATTCTACCATCTTAAAAATATATCTAAATTACGGCATATGCTTTCAATGTTAGTTCATGCGTTCATGACCTCAAGGCTAGATTATTGCTCTACTGGGTGGTTGCCCTGCTCGCTTAATAAATAAACTGCAGCTGGTCCAAAACGCAGCAGCTCGAGTTCTTACTAGAACCAGGAAGTATGACCATATTAGCCCGGTTCTGTCAACACTGCACTGGCTCCCTATTAAACATCGTATACATTTAAAAATCTTGCTAATTACTTACAAAGCACTAAATGGTTTAGCTCCCCAGTACTTGAGCGAGCTCAACGCATTATACTCCATCACGTCCAGAGACCGTGTCAATTAAACTTCCCCCTGAAATTGCCTCACCGACACGGCATTCTCATAAATCCATTCCTGGCATGATGACTCCGATCTTTCGATAATTCTATTTAATAATTGTTGAATAGACACGGCATCCTCAATAAACCCGTCTCCGACGTGATGCCTCCAATCTTTTGAATATTCCGATCTAATATTACTTCTGACCTGTAAGGTTGCCAAAATAATGCCAAACCACTGTTTGTTAATTGGCCAGAGGAGAACTGGCACCCCGACTTAGCCTGGTTTCTCCCAAGGTTTATTTTTCTCCATTATGCCACCTGATAGAGTTTTGGTTCCTTGCCACTGTCGCCTTTGGCTTGGCTTGCTCAGTTGGGGACACTAAATTTTCAAATAAATATCCAAATAAATGTAATTACTAAACTAAATTAACTATGTCAACTACATTACTTGAATATATATGATAACTGAAATGAGCTAGATGACATCAAATTCGGTTGTATTATTTTCCTCTTTAATACCGTGAAGCTGCTTTGAAACAATCTGCATTGTAAAAAGCGCTATATAAATAAAGTTGACTTGACGCTGATTGGTCAGATGGCCCAGTCTGTTGTGATTGGTGTTCTCTGCTCTGATTGGTCCATGTTTGTGTCACATAGAGATCCTTTTTTATACAAATGTGCTGTTCATAAGCGTTTTTACCCAAGTACTGAAGTCTAGATGAGACGGGGTTGCCAGTAAGATGGGGCTTCTCTGTTTGGTCCTCTCTGCTGTGTAAACCGCCATAGTGTACAGAGAGTCCTTCAACACGGGCACCAGGGCCGTCACCTCCTTCATCCAAGCATACAGATACTGACACACACATCAGGAGAATTATGGAATTAAACTACTGACACTGATACAGTCTGATAACTTCAGCAACACAAACACATTTTAATCTTGATTTATTCCTTTATTTGTAATAACATTTATTGAAAGGATAATATAATATGAAAAATCTCACTTAAAAAATGTACACATTTGTGACTGTTTCTTAACACACTTAAGTAGTTTGTAATAATTGGACAGGGGCACTCCGTTCACGGTGTGTTACCTTCTTCTCCAAATGGTGAGTGTAGTAGAGGTAAAGTATGTCTCCTGTCTGAGCTCCGGCACCGGTGACCTGCTCCAGTGCCACGCTGACATCCTCCCACTGATGTGGCGGCCAGTTCCTCCACCAACACATACGACCTCTCGTCACACGCACAGACTGACACACACACACACACGGCAGTGTTTTACATCATGCTTTGAGATCTCCCACTGACTATTCCGCTCATGTGACGCTCACAGTGCAGGTACCTTCTCTGTGGCAGCATCTCGCTCTCGTTGGCCTTGTTCTGTGCGAGTGTCTGTGTCTCGAGCACCGAGGGCAGGTGTGATGGGTGGAGAGAGTGGCCCGGTACCTGAGAGAACGGAAGACAGAAGAGACTTGCTTTTAAACCACCAACCTCCATGTCCATTTCCTTTCATTTTTTTATATAATTGAGGGAGTGACATCATTCACACTGTTTACCCGAAATTATCGCTAGAGGTGTGGTGTGAACTCTGCTAATCATTAATATTGAGAACGATATTTTAGAACTATATCTTTAGTTATCGTCCTTGGCGTGAATGGGCCTATACATCTTCTTCCCCAAAACATTATGAATATAAAATTAAGCCATTAAAAACAAATGTCAAATATCTTCCTTCTGCTGTATCTCTCAAGTCTATTTCATGTTCATATTCAAATGTGGCACATGACTGATTATGAGACACATGCAGAGGTGGACAGTAGTGAAGTATTTTTACTTTCTACTCAAGTACATGTACTTTATCACTTTTTTTCTTTGGAAAACTTTTACTTCACAACATTCCAAAGCATAATGTCATACTTTTTACTGCACTATGTTTCATAAATTAAAGTTTTTTTTTTTTACCTTTAATACTTAATTACATTAAACATGTAGTACTTTCTTACTCAAGTAAAACTTACTTTTACTTGATTGAAAGTATACAGTACTACATTTTTATGTAATTAAGTATTAAATGATATTCAATATGAAACTTTTTTGACTTATATTACTTCTTGTAAAAAAAGTGCATAATAGCTCCCCTTTAAAGTCATAAATTCTGTTTTCTAGGTTCAAACTCTTTCCAAGTCTCCCATGGATCCTATTTAAGTAGGCCTTGTCGGGAATCACTGTACAGTGTTTTTCCACTACCTGGAAGGATTTGTGCTTTCACTGCCATCAAATGCAGTAAAAATTACAATACTATGCTTTGGAATGTTGTGAAGTAAAAGTTTTCCAAAGAAGAACACTGATAAAGTACATATACTTGAAAAATAAAATTACTCTGGACACATGAGAACCTGTGCTGTACGGCATCATTAATGTGACACGTTTTATTGCGCCATTCCTGAATATATACCATTGTGAAATTGAATATAGTGTTTGTGTCTTGACAGCCCCGGTCATTTGCATTCTGACAAACCGGTTACACTTTACTTAAAGCCTTTATATATAATGCATATAATGCAAAGTATTTTAATGCATTAATTACGCCTGGTAATGTACTCATTAATGCACCTCATGAATAGCTACATTTATAACACACTGCCCGGCCAAAAAAAGGTCTGTTTGGATTTAAATAGGTAAATGCTCAAGAGTCTATGATTGGATGATTTTCAGTGATTATTATGTTTCTAGCATGTGATATGTCTGGCAACAGTTCTTCCAACCCTAACCAATGGAGTGTGTAGCTTTTCATTTCTTAAACAACCATGTAGGAAGACACATTATGGCCATATTCCATTCATTCATACAAGATCTTGACCCAAAATTGATGCTCCTCTTTATGTAAATAAATATGTTTTTTTCCATCCAAGAGGTGCATCAATTTTTGGTCAAGACCTTGTGTTGACAATGCAAGAGTCCATCACTCATCTGGAATATGGCCATGATGTGTGAAATGAAATGAAAAGCTACACACTCCATCAATGGCATTATAATACTTATCCATTCATTGTTACACCTTTAGTAAGTAGAATGCATTAAAACAACCAAATGCAAAAATTAAAATGCATTTTAACTTTGGTTACAGTGATTTATGAAAAGATATTACATGAATACCTATTATGCATTATACATTAAGGCTTCAAATAAAGTGTTAGGAATGACATGAGGGTGAGTAAATGATGAACTATCCCTTTAACTGGGTTGCACCTGAGGTGGTAAACCAGTCGACATGTGAGCTGGAATCGATGTCACATCCTCCACCGGTTACCCAGGCCCAGGGCGGTGTTTCCTCCTGCTCTACCGTGTTCTGCTGCAGCTCGATGGGGTACGTGGCCACTGAGCTCCGAGCGCTGCTGGGAACAGAGGCCTTCATCTCCTCCAGGTCTACATTGCTCCATGGTGTGTCGCCACCGTCGGATGGGCTGCTCGGAAGTGTCGGGGTCAGGACAGAGGAATCGGACTCTTGGCTGGTCACCTGGTGTCCCTCAGGTACATTGGGGGGCACTGCAGAGGGCAGGTCGAGTACTGGAGCTGAGCGATCGGACACCAGCGCAGAGATAAAGCTGTCACTCGTGATCTTGGGAACACGTGGCTTTGGAATGTCCGTGTCATCACAGCCCAGAACGGAACCCTGGGAAGGACCGGTGACCTCACCATCGAACACACTGGCATCATTGTGCACACGGATACTGGGAAAGACACAGAGCCATTCAGAATACTGACAGGCACGGCACCATCCGCTGGATGGACGTGAAAACTAGTGTTACCCAACAGACCCATCAATAAAGCTCAAGTGCCCCTTCATCAACATTAAAACAGAAATGCCCTCCTTATACTATTAATATGACCGGAATGACCATTGTTGCATGATTCACTGTGAGTAAAAACAGAACTGAAGCAGTCTGAGAAATATTGAATCTGTCATTTTATAATTGCATTTAGATATATAAATATAATCCACCCTAATAGACAAAACTTTGTTAATTTAAAGCCTGACATATGAAATAATAGTCAGACAATTTTAATTTGGAACATTTGGACCAAACAAAAGTTCCCATATGTCATAAGTTTTCATATGTGTTTTACGTTTTATAACATATTTGACAAATCAGGCTCATATAGTATTATATAGTGAGAATATAAAGGTCTCACTCGAGGAGGAAAAAAACACCTCAATTTTATTCAGAGACCAAAACTGAGCAAAAATATGCAATTTAGTGCAGATGCTGATATTTATATGCCAAAAAGTAGGGAGAAATTCTGATAGCTTGTAATTTAAATCAATGAGGTTTTTATAACAGTATAACAGATACATAAAATGCATATAGATATCAGTTGTCACTCTATATCTTAGTGAGATATTTAAATGCTTAGTTTTATGATGTAGCTCTGTAGTTTGAAAACATATAATGCAATGCAATACAATACACTAATGATTGAGCGATGAACAGACAAACACTCATCAAAAGCCTAAAGGATCATATTTGATACTCACATTTGAACATGACGTATAGATAATCAAGTGAAGTTGCTTCAGTCCAATATTACTAACAATATCAAAGTTATTATGTTTACCTTATAAAAATCATTAAAGACATCACAGCATGTAGACAGAAGGCATGTAGAAGATTGTGAGCAACAGGTTTTTCAGAAGTTTAAACGTTTTGATCATGTTGGTAATTTAGAGGCCTTAGATATTCATGCATCAAATATGACACAGTAGGCTTTATAGGGTTAAAAAAGTAATAGTGTAAGATTGAACGTGCTAAAATGTCAAACGAAAATTTATTAAATTTAAGCTTTTATAGCCCTAATATTTCTATTCTAAAGGGGACCTATTATGCAAAATTCACTTTGACATGGCGTTTGAACATAAATGTGTCGGCATTGTGTGTCCACAACCCCCATAAATCATAAGCAGCATCTCAGAACAAGCCATTTGACATCACATACGCTTAGGCCCCACCCATGACTGCTGACAGACTCCGCCCTATTAGCATAGACCCCGCCCTGAGTGAGCTGTACACAGTCCGCCATGTTTATCTCCTCGCCAGAGCATTAACAGCAGCATTCAAGTAAGAAATGTGTTCTTATTAAAGCTATTAAAGTTATTCAGTCAAGAGCCGTGAGTGATGTTCTGTTTTTCTTCTGTTGTTTGATTCATATACAGCAGTTGGTATATGACGCTGCTTTCACTTTAATACACAGATCTAATATACACGTGTGATTTCTTTACTTGCTGTTTACATTCACAGACATAACCGACTACGTCTATGTGAACTTTGACATAACCTTGTGTGTGTTTGACAGTTTAAGCGCAATAAGACGTGAAAGAGAACTTAGTTTAATACTCACGGGACGCGGCGTCTGACATCCAGCTTTCTGTACGCATGCTTCGGATGTGTGTGCTCAGAAAACCATATGATATATGATATGGTATATGATAATCAAAACCAAACAGATGTTTTTGGCAGAGTATCCGAGGCACGAGCTGTGCAGGCTCTGCCCTCTTCTGGGAAGCAGGGTGGGGAGAAGCAGCTCATTTGCATTTAAAAATACACTCATGAAAACAGCATGTTTTACCTTCCACTCAAAAATAGGCATTTGGCAACTCAGGGGGTATTCTGAGCTAAAAACTTCAGACACATTCTGGGGACACCTGAGACTTGTAATACATCTTGTAAAAAAAAGTGCATAATAGGTTCCCTTTAAACCTTTAGGTTTTCTAGGTTCAAAGTCTTTCCAAGTCTCCCATGGATCCTATTTAAGTAGGCCTTGTCGGGAATTACTGTTCTGTACAGTGTTTTTCCACTACCTGGAATGATTTGTGCTTTCACTGCCATCAAGCTGGGCTGACACTGCCACCCATGACCTTCCGGTGACCTCTGTGCTTGTCACGCCATGACGAAAATACACAGTCCGGTCATCGCTGCCAACCCCCCATACCTGTGTCACAGAAAAACACACATAAAATTTAGATTTTATATATAATGTATGTATACATCACATAACATCCACCGCAGTCTCTTTTCTATGTTCTTACAAACCTTCTTCAAGCTGAGATATCAAAACATTTGGGACAAAATCACTCCGTTTGAGTAATTTCTCAAGTATCCTCTAAACATTAAAAGCCTATATTTCAATAACTTCACACTGATTCACACACCTAGATTTTCATTAAAATAATGCTTTAAAATTAAAGCTTTTGAATGGTTGTGTACTGTATGTACATTGGAAGTTCGGAGAGTGTCTGAATGGATATAATATGATCACAGAATGCTTGATTAACTTTAATATACAATGTAATAAAATCACTAATATCAATTGCATCATAATGAAGTTGACATCAGAAAATCATGATGTTATGAGACGATCTTCTAATATTTTCTTTTTAAGTGCTGACATGGTTTTCATAGACAGGATTTCATTTCCGATTAAGCCAAATTGAGGAACAGGATTTAAAAATGAGTGTCGCAGCTGAGCTGAACACACGGTCCAGGCGGTTAGTAATAAAATGCGAAGTATGGAATGGTGGAGTGCGGCCACACTCAAATTAGACACTCCCATATGGCTGTGCGTGGGTGAAAGAATTGGAGGTGTATATATATGGCTGGCCTGAACTGCGGCAGGCAGTGGGCATAAGGAAGAGTCTAAGGGTCAAGTTACAGAGAGAGAGAGATGCAGAGAGAAGGTTTGCATCGCTTGCAAACTCCACACTGAGACTCAGTGGCTCTAGTAATCAACACCCACCGACACCCAACTCCACCAGACCTTACATGCCGGCCCTGGCGGGAAGGAGGAGCCAGTGTGAGCTGGAGAAGGTGATTGGACGATGGGTGTTTGTGCGTAAACATGGACAGTGAATACAGTTGGCCTGCCGTGCGGGGTGCACATATTGGTCTGAGGATCTAATGATGGTTAATCCTCTTAAAGCTTCATGTGAGAACAGAAGTGTAATCAGAACTGTCTGCCCCCCAGCCCACAGCAGTTGGGTGTCCCCCAAGGGCAAGTACTGGGACACCTAGAGTTGTCCACACAGGAGAAAATGATTATTACAATATCACCAGATGAAATATGATATCAGCAACAGCGATTAAAGCATGGTGTGAGTGCAATGAACTTTATCCAGATTGATTCATCATTTGTTAGTGAAGTTTGCTAAGGCAAATATCACTATTATTATCGCTCATACTTAGGGTAAATGATTTGAACAAACCCAGAACCCCAAGTATTCAACTTATCTTGCCCTGCACTTTTTGCACTACAGACAAGATGATACTTCAAATGTTTTTTTAAGTGATCTGACTTTTGATTTTTAAATCCCACAGACCTACATTAAAGGTCCTGAATCTAGAGACCAGAATATCAAATTTGGCATACATTCAAAATCTTACTTTCAAAAGTATATACATTTAAAAAAAAAAGACTATTATAATTTAATAGTCTTTACTGAAAAAAGTACACTTATTTTGTCACAGCGCGTGAAAGAAGATGAAAGGAGCAGGATCTATGTGCAGCAGTCTATTATTATTTCAAAGACAATATAAGTAATTATGAGATTACATATAAATGTACTTAAGTCCCACTTAAAGGGATAGTTCACCTAAAAATGAAAATTATTCCATGATTTACTCACCCTCAAGGTGTATATGACTTTCTTCTTTCAGATGAACACATATATTAAAAATGTCCTGGCTCTTCCAAGCTTTATAATGGCAGTGAATGGTAACTGAGATTTTGAAGCCCCCAAAAATGTGGATCCATCCATCAAAAAAGTAATCCATATATCTCCAGGGGGTTAATAAATCACTGGCTTCCGGTTATCGCCATACTCAAGTCTAGTTCCGGCGGAAGAGCGACTTCTGACCCGACAGCACAGAGAATTGAACAAAACAAAACAGAATTAGAAGTCTAAAATGAGAATTTTTAAAGAGAAATGTCGGAGGAGCTTGAGTTTGTTGGCCAGCTCTATTTGTTTGTACCGCGAGAGGCGTCTACTTTCACCCGAGTTTACGCTACTCCTACATCCTACATCGGGTCAGAGGTCACTCTTCCGCCGGAACTAGACTCGCGTACGGCCATTACAGGAAGCCAGTAATTATAAAGTTATAAATATGGATATTTTTCTTACAAAAACACATTGCTTCGCTTCAGAAGGCCTTTATTAACCCCCTGGAGCCGTGTGGATTACTTTTATAATGAATAGATGCACTTTTTTGGGATTCAAAATCTCAACCCCCATTCACTGCCATTATAAAGCTTAGAAGAGCCAAGATATTTTTTAATATAACTCTGATTGTGTTCGGCTGAAAGAAGAAAGTCATATACACCTGAGGGCAAGTAAATTATGGGATCATTTTCATTTTGTGGTGAACTAAACCTTTAAGTGGGTCAAAAACACTCTTAATATACAAATTTAAACTATAATACATGTTCATTTAATTGCAGTTAAAATGCAATTAATTAAATGTCCAAAACATTATATTCAGTTCAAATTATTTCTGTAATAAATAAAAAAAAATTAAAAGTGGGCTATTGTGTGCATCTTTTTCACAAGATTCACCATGTTCTTCTATATATATATATATCTCAAGACAAAATGCGAAGGCCCCCTTCTGCATGATGTCAGTTTACATGTTTACATGTTACAGTGTACGGACCACCTGGCTGTAAATCGCTCTGCAGTGAATGTGTTTATTGTTAGAATGGCAGTATAATATGATACTTCACTCCACTGATCTCACCTGGTCATTGGGCCCCACGCTGAGCACCAACATCTCTCCACCAATACTGATCCAGCCTGAGCCAGTGGGATTGTGGGAATTCACACCCCTCCTGAACCAGACCTATCACACACATACACACACAAACAAACGCACTATGGCATTTTCCACTCTATACACCGAGTACTGAGTACAGTGAAACTGAACTCTTTATGTAACAATAAACATTTCAGTAATATGCTACACTGTCACATGACGAGGCATCCAGTTATCATCTGGGTTTTTGTTTCTTGTTTCTTATAGCATTTCTTTAAATTAATTGCACTAAATGAATGTGCAAAACCCATAGCAGTAATATTAACGTCAAGCCGAAGCAGTGTACAGAGCATTAATAGAGTAAATATCGTCTTACTTTGTTGTCCTTAGTAACAGCCCAAACGACACCGATGCCCACTGCAACATGAACAGCTCCTTTCTGATTTGGAGACTCAACTAGATCCCACGATGAGCCTGAAAACATCCAAACCTCTCCCAGTTAAAGATTACACTTCAAAACTGATGCTTGACATACCCTTGTGTAAAGTACACTTTAGCATACTTTTAAAAAGAATATTTATTATGGAAATAATATACTTTAAAAGAATGTACTAAAGTGTGAACTGAATGTAATTTTTTTAATAATGTTGTAAAAAAAGTTTCAATTTATATAAAATGCAATTAGCTGAACCCAAGAGTGCTTTTTGACTCACTTAAGCAGGACTTAAGCACATCTTTATATGTAATTTCATAATTCTATTGTCCATCTTTGATATTTGGTTAAAGTTACTGCTGAATGTACTGACAAGCATTTACGGTAAACTAAAATTTACTTTAATGTATTTTCTATTAGAACTTGTATATGTCATGTATTTAAATATATTTGTAATGAAGTTGCAATTTAGTCCTCTTAAGTTATATTAGTGGTGCAACGGATCACAAAAAACACAGTTCAGATCATATTACATTACAGTAGTTGGGTCACGGATCGTATCATTTCAGATCAGCAAAAAAAAATGGGGGAGGTGGGGGGTGTTAATGTAACTTTACTTGTCATTTATTACTTAACGCTCACTTTAAGTAGACACTTTAAATACTACAAGCATAGGTAAATACAACATAAAGTTACAAATAAAGTAAGGTCTAACAGTAGTATTCAGGTACAGACATGTAATAATTAAGTGTAAAATAACACTATAGTGTTCACTGTATAAATTTAATTTAGATTAATCTTTGTTAAAGCTGTGTTTTGTTGTTTGATTAACATTAATGACTTCAGCAGGTATTTATAGGCTGCTGTCACTTTAAGAGCGAATGCACGGATCCAATGTAATGATACACACCCATTTGATTTCTTTATCAACTGTTTACGTTCAATTTTGACAACGACTGTGTTTACAAGAATATTTGCAGAGACGGGTAGTTTAACATCACTTTGTGTGCATGTGTCCGTTCAAGTGCAAGGAGAGGAATCATCCCAGAGAGCAAATAGTGTCGGCCCAGATCCAGGCCACATCGGGTACATGTGGATTCAACACGTAACCAGATGTGGGCCGGATCTGGACCGACACTATGTTGCTGTCTGGGCAATTCTGTGATTATTTGATCTGAAACACACCTCTGTGTGTGGCTGTACACTCAGATAACAGCGTGTGAGCGAGTTCTCTTTCAGCTTTTCTTAGGCTTGAATGGGTTAAAATCTCAGTGTACACTGAAAGTTTATCAATTGCACATGTTTTTTATTGACACTCTATGATGGTTAAACTTAGCAATTAATCTGCGAATCACATGCGTGCGGAACCGTGGGGCCTGGTCTGTACTGATCACGGACCGACTACGATCCGTTACACCCCTAAATTATATTAACTTTAAATATAATATTGGACCACTTTTGATAGATGTAACTCACTACATCAGATTAAGTGTACTTCTTTAAAGCACAACAAAATATGATTAAAACATAATTAAAAATGTACTTTAAAGTTTAACATATAGGGCCCTATCATACACCCGGTGCAATGCGACGCCAGGTGCGACGCAAGTGTGTTTTGCTAGTTTCATCCCGACGCAGTTCTCATTTTCATGTCCAGCTCCACATTGTTTAAATAGCAAATGCAATCGTGCCCATCTGTTCGGCCATGGGTGTGCTGGTCTAAAAACGAGGTGTGTTCAGGCACATTGTTGGCGTGTTGCTATTTTGAGGAACTGAAAACAACAGTATTTTCCGCAGAATTTTTTGTGTTATTTAAAGGGCGCTTTGTAATATGTGCCTATAGGCGGGTGCAGAACGCATGTACACTCTGCTTATTACACACACAGCAGCACACAAAAATTTGTAGATATTAAAAAATAAAAGGATTCCTCTCTGGAGAAGCGTTCAGTCTTCCCGCTCGCAAATTACACCATGTAAATAGCGAATCCACCATGGTGCAAGAACAACTGGCTTTTAAAGGGAATGGGAGATGAGACTCTGATTGGTTTATTGCATGTTACACCCAAAACACACCCATGACTCATTAAGAGACTAGGGACAACCCTTTTGGACCATGCGCCTGGCACGCTGACCATTTTTTCCGTCGTTAAACTAGCAAAAGTGGATTCGAACACGCCCTAAGTGCACCTGCGCCACGTGCTTTAGACCATGTGCTCAGATCGTTAAAATAGGGCCCATAATTTGGCATTATTACAAAGTGCTTGTTATAAAATTCTACTCAAGTGTGTTAAGAAACATACTCACGAAAGGGTCTCTCTTTAAGTGCACTTAAGTTGCCTTTTATTTCATTAATATTATATTATCTGCAAGTACAGTTTTTAAAAATATACTTTTAGGGTTTGAAGTTAAAATACAATTAATCGCACTTCTTTTTTCACATGGGTAGTTTTAGGCACAGAGGACCCCATACGAATCTGGACTATTAAGCTACACTAAAAATTGTATAAAAGTTACTGTATTAGGTTAGGTTTGAAATGATAAAACAAAATATACACTACAAAATGAAGACAAAAAGTACCGTGACACTTTGCGGTTGTCAAGCGTTAGTTGATCATGTTGATAGTTAATGTGATTCTCTACACCTCAGTAGAACTGACCTCATACTTCCACTAAAAATCACCAGCCGATTCAAAGACAACGAGCAAAAATGATGAAGTCAAGTCAAGTTAGTGAAGAGAAAAGATCCTGCGGCATCTGAGCGCAGATTCACACATTTGTATGCAATGACATTTGAACATTTTTAAGTGTGGCGCAAGAGTCCACATGCTCTTCAGGGCCTCTGTATGTTCATACCTCCGTCATGCTATTGACATGACTGTGACCATGATCGCAGTTTGATCATAAATAGTGATGTGTAAGTCATTCAAAACATGTACTGTATGCCCTGTATTCTATATGTGTGAATTCGAAAGGACAGGAATAAATCTGTCAATGTCAGACCTTTGGGGCAGTCTTTACTGATGCCCGTCCTGGCCAGCAGTTGTCCATCCCAGAGAACGGCCCAAAGCAGGTCTTTTGGCCCGGCGCTGACCTGTGCCACCTCTCTGCGCACCTGGACGGGCTCCCAGCGAGTCCCCTCCGGGTTCTGTTGCCTGATGCCAGTGCGGGACCACAGCTGTGTAGAGATACACACACCTTAGATCTGCGTGGTGGCGTGAATAGCTTTTTTAACACATAATAAACATGACAAAACATTCAGTTTTACATAAATTAACATAAATTAACCACTAGGCTGGGAAATTGTTCACATTCTTGTGAGCAAGTGCTTAATCCATAAGGAGGTGTTGGCTGAGCTCAAAATATAAAGAGCACGTCACAGAACAGCAGTGAGCTCTAGTGGTCCCCAATCTGCCGTGCAACTGCAGATGAGGAGGCAAAGTCCTCACCGTTTGTTTAAGGTTAAAAGAAAGAGAAGTTAGAGTTTTTAAGCTGTTTTACATGTATTCCAAAATAATAACTAAATGCAGTAACAATTTATACAACATATTTTATTTGTGAACTGATGTTCAGCTGTTCTTTTAAATAGTCAACTTATTTTGGGATCATCAATCATCAGCCTCGGTAAACACTGGTCACAGACATGGAGATGAAACCTTTAATTTCCCCAAGTTGACTGCTCACAAAAAAATCCCTAGATATCATGTTTTCAGGCCATTTCAAGTTTGATTTTGACATGACATAAAGCTATGATATCTAAGTGGCTTATTAGTCTTCCCATTAACGCCATAATGCTGTTCATTCAGACTGATTCGAGAACGTGCACAAAAACAAGAGGCGGGATTTATCGCACAAACCAATCATAGCACGATGAAGGCATTGCCTCCTCACACGTGACTTTCCCTCATTCATTCTCAATTACCCCTCATCAACCACTGCACGCTTTATGCCCGGTATACATTGTACGATTTTGGGCTGTCCCGGGCGAAAGATGACCAATCATGGTGATTTCTGTAGTCATGGCTCCTACACGGCCAAAGATAATTTTCTGACAGTGTCAGATATTCAGCATGATCATCTCAGTTTGTTTTGCTGCTACGACCTGCATCTACTGACTAGCCAATAAAAATGTAACATGAAATGGCGTATTGATCAACGGGACGTGGCGCTAAAACTTAAAGCTACTTACCTCAAGCTCCATTTGCAAGATTGGCATGTCAAGTTGACCTATTTTCCCTAGCCATAAACGCATCCATATTCTTCTCTTTCGCTTTTTTTCAGTGCATATGAAAACCACAATTGCCAAAGTGTGATTCATCTAGCTCTATTTGTTTACCTCTAGTGCATGATTCAATCGGTGTCGTCATCGTACAGTCTACATGCATGGCGTACCCAAGTTTATCAGATCCATGTCGTACAGTGTGATTTGTAATGATCTTAAATGATTGTTGAAATCGCATAGTAGTCTGTAGCAGGCATTAGGGGGTCTGTTAATGTCAATGGGCTCCAGAGGTGGACAGTAGTGAAGTATTTTTACTTTCCAAGTAATCTTATTTTTCAAGCATTTGTACTTTATCACTGTTTTTCTTTGGAAAACTTTTACTTCACAACATTCCAAAGCATAATGTCGTACTTTTTACTGCACTACATTTCATAAATAAAAGTTTTTTTTTTTTACCTTTAATACTTAATTACATTAAATGAAATGAATAATTAATAAAATAAAATTTATTAATTAAACCTAAAAATAAATAATACAAAAAAAAAAGTATATAAAAAACTAAAACTATATTAATAAATGCTATAACAGCAGACAAACACAGCACTGGAACACATCACATCACCGAGCAGAACAGAACAGCAGTGGCCTCTAGTGGTCAGAAATCTGCAATGCAGCCACAATGTTTAATGTAATGTCTAGGGTCCAATTCTCACTATTAACTAGTTAATTATTAGCATGCATATTACTAGGATGTTGTCTATTTATTAGTACATATAAAGCACATATTAATGCCTTATTCTGCATGATCATATTCTACATCCCTTAATCCTACCCAATACTTAAACTTAACTACTACCTTTCTAACTATTAATAAGCAGCCATTAGGAGTTTGAGGCAAAAGTTGTAGTTAATAGTGAGAATTGGACCCTATTCTAAAGTGTGACCTATTTTTTTTTAAATCCCTCACATCCCTGATTTTTGCTTATGAATTTAATTTATGTATATACACTCACCTAAAGGATTATTAGGAACACCTGTTTAATTTCTCATTAATGCAATTATCTAATCAACCAATCACATGGCAGTTGCTTCAATGCATTTAGGGGTGTGGTCCTGGTCAAGACAATCTCCTGAACTCCAAACTGAATGTCAGAATGGGAAAGAAAGGTGATTTAAGCAATTTTGAGTGTGGCATGGTTGTTGGTGCCAGACGGGCCGGTCTGAGTATTTCACAATCTGCTCAGTTACTGGGATTTTCACGCACAACCATTTCTAGAGTTTACAAAGAATGGTGTGAAAAGGGAAAAACATCCAGTATGCGGTAGTCCTGTGGGCGAAAATGCCTTGTTGATGCTAGAGGTCAGAGGAGAATGGGCCGACTGATTCAAGCTGATAGAAGAGCAACTTTGACTGAAATAACCACTTGTTACAACTGAGGTATGCAGCAAAGCATTTGTGAAGCCACAACACGCACAACCTTGAGGCGGATGGGCTACAACAGCAGAAGACCCCACCGGGTACCACTCATCTCCACTACAAATAGGAAAAAGAGGCTACAATTTGCACGAGCTCACCAAAATTGAACAGTTGAAGACTGGATAAATGTTGCCTGGTCTGATGAGTCTCGATTTCTGTTGAGACATTCAGATGGTAGAGTCAGAATTTGGCGTAAACAGAATGAGAACATGGATCCATCATGCCTTGTTACCACTGTGCAGGCTGGTGGTGGTGGTGTAATGGTGTGGGGGATGTTTTCTTGGCACACTTTAGGCCCCTTAGTGCCAATTGGGCATTGTTTAAATGCATTGTTTCTGACCATGTCCATCCCTTTATGACCACCATATACCCATCCTCTGATGGCTACTTCCAGCAGGATAATGCACCATATCACAAAGCTCGAATCATTTCAAATTGGTTTCTTGAACATGACAATGAGTTTACTGTACTAAAATGGCCCCCACATTCACCAGATCTCAACCCAATAGAGCATCTTTGGGATGTGGTGGAACGGGAGCTTCGTGCCCTGGATGTGCATCCCACAAATCTCCATCAACTGCAAAATGCTATCCTATCAATATGGGCCAACATTTCTAAAGAATGCTTTCAGCACCTTGTTGAATCAATGCCACGTAGAATTAAGGCAGTTCTGAAGGCGAAAGGGGGGTCAAACACAGTATTAGTATGGTGTTCCTAATAATCCTTTAGGTGAGTGTATACACTCAGGGTTGCAAAATTCCGGGACTTTTCAAGGCTGGAAACTTTCCATGGGAATTAATGGGAATAAACTGGGAAATTGCAGGTAAGCCTATAACTGGGAACTTAAATGTAGTTAAAACAACTAGATTTAATGCAAATTCAGTTGAATTTCTACCCTGCGCCTTCCTCAAATCACATGCTCACAGCAACACTACTTACTGCAGGGCTACTGAGGCCACGCCCCTGCATGCCCCATAACATGCACATTTTATCAAAAATACAAAAAAAACTGTAATATTATGATACTTTTTTTTTTTTAATTTAAAATAATGGTTTTCTATTTGAATATAAAATGTAATTTATTCCTGTGGTCAAAGCTGTATTTTCATCAGCCATTACTCCAGACTTCAGTGTCACATGATCCTTCAGAAATCATTCTGATATGATGATTTATTATCAATGTTGGAAACAGTTGTGTTGCTTAATATTTTTTATAACCTGTGATCCTTTTTTTCAGGATTCTTTGATGACTAAAAAGAAAAAAAAAAAGAAAAAAAAGAACAGCATTTATTTGAAATACACATATTTTGTAACATTATACACTACTTGTCACCATTCTGTTTAGTTTTGTTCATGGACTTTCAGTTTGTTTTCAAATGTCTCATGTTCCTTTGTCTTAGTTTTCCCGCCACTTGTCTGTTTCCTTGATTACCCTCATTAGTTAGTTTAGTTCAGCTGTGTCCAGTTAATTATCTCGTTTCTTTTTGCTATTTAATTTCTTCCACTCCACTCTCACAGTCTTTGTCTGGTCACGGTTATGTTAAGTGTTGTTGTCTGTCTGTCTTGAAATTATTTGTAATGAAACTTCATTTTGAACTTGCTTCATCTGTATTCGTCTTCCTGCCTGCACACACCTGTGACAGATGTAGTGATGGGCAGACCGAGGCTTTGTGAAACACTGAAACAGTTGAAGCAAATGTGCCGTATTTTGTCAAAGTTTCGAAACAATAACACCCGTCTCCATGGCGACCCCTGCTGCTCAGAACAGTGTAAATGCAACAAAAATCCATGCCAAACATGCATAAAAACACCTTTTACAAATCGATTGCAAATGTTTTATTGAAAGTAAAATCTTTCAAATGCAATTAATCATCTAAAAATAAGTGTCTATGTTCTTTTATCAATTTTCAGGGCTTGTTTTGTTTGCTTCATGGATGGCTCAGCTAAACAGGCCAATATTTTAACTACTATTATTCTTTTTAATTATACTAATGTCTAATTAAACATCTACAAATGTATAAAACTGATCAGAGATCAGGTAAACTCATGATTCATGGGTTCACAGAGATCATCGGCCCTAGCGGTGAACCACTGATATTTTGAAGTGTTTTGAAACGTTTCTAAACAGCGATGACGTAACACAGCCTCGTTTACTGAAATCACATGGCAGTTGGATACACGCTCCGAACCAATTGATTTGAAACAGAAGATTAGTAAAGCTTTGAAGCTTCACGAAGCAGTGAAGTTGCCATCACTAGACAGATGACCGTGCCTCCAAAATGGGTTTTGCAGCAAGATTTGCTGTTGCGGCTCAGGAGAGCCATGATTTTTTCCGTCTTGCCATCACTAGCCACTATGACGACGAGACCCTGAAGTCAGTGTTCTGGATCGGGGCAAATTACCATCACCCATTGACCTCCCAGACACCACTGGTCTGAATTGGAAAGAAGCTCTCATCCGGTATCTGGAGAGTGTCCGGATCCAGGACACTGCCAGAGCCAGAGCCCATTTCACCACCAGCAACCGCGGAGAAGTCACGTGAGCCCCCGCAGACCGAGATATTTCCAAAATTCCCCGGAATAAGTTCCAATGGAAAGTTTATGGAAATGTTCGCCCCTTTTAAAATTTTGGGGTTTGTAAACCAAGACTGCATTTATTTGATCAAAACTACAGTAAACTGTGAAAAATTATTCCATTTTAAAATCACTCTTTCTAGGTTAATATACGTTTAAAATGTAATTTATTCCTGTGATGGTAAACCTGTATTTTCAGCATCATTACTCCAGTCTTCAGTGTCACATGATCCTTCAGAAATCATTCTGATATGAGGATTTGATGCTCAAGAAACATTTATGATTATTATCAATGGTGAAAATAGTTGTGCTGCTTCATATTTTTATGGAACCCGTAATACATTTTTTCAGGTTTCTTTGATGAAATTTAAAAAACCAGCATTCATTTTAAACAAAAATGTTTTGTAACATTATAAAATGTCAAATGAATGTGTCCGTGCTGAATAAAAGTATTAATTTCTTTAAAAAAAAATCTTGAATGGTAGTATATGTAGTTTATTTATGTACATAATATTCTGTGGTAATCAACAACATTGCACATAACTTTTGTAAAATCGGGAATGCTCCTTTGCACATACCTTCCCTTGTTGGGACACGGCCCACAGGTAAATGTGCTTCTCCGGGCTGTCGCTCATGTCCCAGCCTCCACAGCTGATGTCAATGAAGGGCTCTGGTGGAGGTCTGCCCCGGTCCAAAGGCACCTGCACCAAAAACACACTGCATATGTGAACAATAGCTAATAGGTGTCAAATACAAAGCATTAGATAACATATTTATGGACTGGTTGTAGTAAGGTTGATCTTTGGCTGTTTTACATCGAAATAACTAAAATTTAAAAACGTCTACTGGTGATTATACCTTGGCCCATGTTCCCAGCGCTTTATACCTCCTGTAGCGAAGCCATCGCCTGCGACGGACACACGAATTCCACTTCTTGTCTTTGCTGAAGGTGGCAGGGAAGTCCACTGCATACTCCCACCCCTGACAGCACAGAATGAGGTAAGTGCTGGGTTTATAGGTTAAGTGTACAGTAGGTTAGGTTTGGGATGGTTGAGTTCAAAGAGGTCTGAGATTGTGTCACTCACCCCAGTTTCAGTGGATTCTCTCCCACAGCTTTCATCATCCACATACCAGTCGCCCTCCCACTCCCAGTTAGCAGACGGCAACTCAAAGCTGTGAAGAGGCTGTGGGTTCGAGCCGGACTCATCCGTCCACTGCCAGCGATCTGTTGGGAGGAGAGTGTCTGTGTAACCGTCAACTGGGTTCCACCTCTGGAAAACAGACAGACAGAGAGAAAATCATACTTAGCAGGTCAGTGGATATAAAATGTATACAACGGTCAGGCATAACATTATGACCACCTTCCTAATATTGTGTTGGTCCCCTTTTTGCTGCAAAAACAGCCCTGACCCGTCGAGACATGGACTCCACTAGACCCCTGAAGGTGTGCTGTGGTAACTGGCACCAAGATGTTAGCAGCAGAGTCTTTAAGTCCTGTAAGTTGCGAGGTGGAGCCTCCATGGATCGGACTTGTTTGTTCAGCACATCCCACAGATGCTCGACTGGATTGAGATCTGGGGAATTTGGAGGCCAAGTCAACACCTCATTCCTGAACCATTTTTGCTTTGTGGCAGGGCGCATTATCCTGATGAAAGAGACCACAGCCACCAGGGAATACCGTTTCCATGAAAGGCTATGCAGCCCCATACGCAACAAACTACTGTGTATTCTGACACCTTTCTATCAGAACCAGCATTAAGTTCTTGAGCAATTTGAGCTACAGTAGCTCGTCTGTTTGATCAGACCACACAGGCCAGCCTTCGCTCCCTACGTGCATCAATGAGCCTTGTCCGTCCATGACTCTGTCCATTTACTCTTCTTTGATTTTGTGCTATTGTTGTTTTAATTCATCTGTGAATAATATTACCAATTTATTCCATTTGCAATGTTTGTAGTAAGTATTACAAATTTTACTTTACATAAATGCTTTTCTCTACTGTGGTACTGTACATGCTTTGCCAAAATATTCAGGGTAATTAGTTCAGTTAATTAAATTAACCAACAAAGAAATATACTTCTAAAGCATTTATTAGTTTTTTTCAATATTCATTTCAACATTTACTAAGACATTATTTAATTAAAAAGTTAGATCTGTTGATATTATTTAATGGACCTGAGATAACATGAACTAACAATGACCTGTTGTATTTGATTACTTCATTAAGAAAAGTTAGGTAATGCATTAAAGGTGCAGTGTGTAATATTTATGAGGATCTATTGACAGAAATGCAATATAATATACATAACTATGTTTTTAGAGGTGTATAAAGACCTTACATAATGAACCGTTATGTTTTTATTACCTTAGAATGAGGCATTTCTATCTACACACACCGCGGGTCCCCTTACAGTGAAGTCGCCATTTTGCGCCGTCATGTTTCTACAGTAGCCCTAAACGGACAAACTCCTCTACAGAGTGCTAGTCACTCTCTGCTGTCTCAGACAACGACATCTTTGTCCTGTGTTGGCTAGTCTCAGCCTCAGACATCACGCCCATGGACCGTTGGCTGAACGTCTGATGCATATGGCACACTTATCTGGAAACACTTCAGGAGTTTCGAAGTCGTCATCTGATTGGTTGAATTCTACAGGATGTCCACGAGACGAGTGTGTTGCTTTCTTTAACGGTCCGCCTGGTGTTAAATCTTAAGATGTATTTTATTTGTAATTGTTTTAGTATGTGCTTTGTGGTGTGTTGTGTTTTCTTTTGTTTCTCCCCATGTCTATTGCTACTATGCTCATTGAGGTGATTGGGATCACCTGTTGCTGATTTGCTGGCCATTAACCTCAGCTCCACTGATTGGCTGCAGCCGGGAGAAAGTCAGCATATAAAGCCAGCACCATCTCACAGCAAGCTGAGAGAGAGTTGCAGATGTTAATTTGCCACATGGACTCCTGTCCTGTCCTGTCCTGTCCTGTCCTGTCCTGTCCTGTCCTGTCCTGTCCTGTCCTGTCCTGTCCTGTCCTGTCCTGTCCTGTCCTGTCCTGTCCTGTCCTGTCCTGTCCTGTCCTGTCCTGTCCTGTCCTGTCCTGTCCTGTCCTGTCCTGTCCTGTCCTGTCCTGTCCTGTCCTGTCCTCCTAACCATGGGTGCAATTGTAGCTGTAGTTGAAGACTTCTAGTTTTGTTTAGAATTTCAGATTTTCTTTTAAGGAAACCTGTAGAGAGGTGGGTGCCATTTTTGTTTGATACTGCTTTTCTCCCTGACTACACATAACCAGGAGAAAGAGTAGTGTATTTATTTTTTATATATATATTTTTTAATGTTTAGGTAAGTTATGGTTAAAACTGAGTTAGAAACCCTTTTGTTGGCCTTTGCCCCCTCCTGAAGTTTGTTTCCTCTTATCTTTTTCTTTCTGGAAACAAATGCCGTGACACCAAACTCCCAAGAACATGAACGCCGTTGTGTTTACAACTGACAATGAGCGTTTTTACAGGATCAACTAAACGCTGGATTTTCAAAAGTATGTGAAAGTTTGTGGCTCCATTGTTGCAGTAAACTTGCACAACGTTCCTGAATGAATAATTTATAGATGCACACTGGTCTGTTATTGCAGGGACATCGACTTTACATTTTCACGTCCCTAAACATGACGCGGAACAAAACAAACTGTGATTGGTTGCGTTACATGTCAGTCAAACATTCTCTCGGGCGGTCCTCGACCAATGAAAGCTGCGATAGAGTCCAGACCTTCTGCTGTCAGTCTGAAGGTCTGGCTACGCTTGACTATGTGTCGGCCACCGTAACTTCTCCATGTGCTTTGAAAGGGAGGAGTGAGCGGTGGGCAGCTGCAATCACCGCTAGATGATGCTAAAATGTACACACTGCACCTTTAAACTAATGTTCAAGACCCTAATTAAAATGGACAATTCTTGCAGGTAACTGCAGTTTTTATTGTAAATGATGGCACCGCTTTATTTTTACAGTGTCCATGCTATAGTAATAACAGTACATTATGATGTATTATAACCCTAAACCAAACCCTATTACTAACACTATAGTAAGTACATGTAGTTAATATTACTCATTACTTAAATCAATAATTACAGTAACAAGGACACCTTAAAATAAAGTGTAACCTAAATGATTTATCGTTGCACATTATTATTATTTTTAAATTCATGTGCCACATAATCTTCAATCAAAGTAACTTTCCCTCCTTCTTGCAGCTCATCTCCTCTCTTCTCTTCTCTGATGACGTGTTCATTGGCGTAAGGGCGGGGCAACCTGTCACTCACATGAGATCATCCACCAATAGCAAACCTCAACCATCCAATTAATTCCCCATGGGCAAAATCAAGCCATGCCCCACTTTTAATCTTGTTCTCACTCATATTATGTAGTATTTAATCATGCCAAATCACAATTGAGGTGAAATTTTGATTAAGAAAAAAAACAAGTGAACACACCTGGTTTTCATAAGTCTCTTCCTGGTGGCGTATAGGCACATGACTGGGATATACATTGAGATAAACTTGATGGTCGCACCCGACGCCCCAGCAGCACTGTTGAGAGCCTGTCACGCGCTTCAGCTCCAGCACTACATCGGCAGAGCGCCTCCAGCGGCCTCTAGCGGCCGACAGACTGAACACCCGCCCGTACACATCCACAGCCCACAGCAGCGACCCGGCCATCATCGGTCCTGTTATTAACAACAGCATATTTTTATTTAATATAAATTTACATGAGGGGGGAAAAAGTGTATATATATATATATATATATATATATATATATATATATATATATATATATATATATATATATTCAAAAGTTTGTGGTCAGTAAGATTTTGTTTATCTCTTTAAGAAGTCTCTACTGCTCAACAAATCTGCATTTATTTATTTAATCAAAAATACAGTAAAAACAGTAATATTGTGAAATATTATTACAAATTATAATAACTTTTCTATTTTAATATATTTTTAAATGTAATGTATTCCTGTGATGGTAAAGCTGTATTTTCAGCATCATTACTCCAGTCTTCAGTGTCACATGATCCTTCAGAAATCATCCTGATATGAGGATTTGATGCTCAAGAAACATGTATGATTATTATCAATGTGGAAAACAGTTGTGCTGCTTCATAGCGTTGTGGAAACCATGTTTTTTTTTTTTTTTTCAGGATTCTTTGATGAATAGAAAGTTCAAAAGAACATTTATTTAAAACAAATCTTATAGTATTATTATAAATGTCTTTATTTTCACCTTTGAAAAAATTCATTTAATGAGTCTTTGCTGAATAAAAGTCTTAATTTCTTTAAAAGTCTTACTGACTCCAAACTTTTGAACAGTAATGTAGCCTATATAGACAATATTTTATTTAATATAAAAGTGTGTATATATATATCGTTATTATATAAAAAAAAACTATATATTTTTTTTTAAATATTTATTTTATATTTAATATAATAATAAAAGTCTTAATTCCTTAATTTTTTTAATCTTACTGACTTTTTAACAGTAATATATATATATATATAGCCTATATAGACAATATTTTATTTAATATAACATTGTATATATATATATATATATATTATTCACTGCCGTACAAAGTTCACATTACACAAATTGTATTTGATTAGTTTGCTTATATAATTTGACTTTATATATAGATCAAGCACAGTGACTTGCAATAATACATTTATATAATAACTGATAATACTCAATACACACATTAATAAAGTGTTGTTAAGTAAAAGATAGAGAGGTAACTGTTACTGGACACCAGTTGTTCATCCTGCATGGATTCCTTATAACAGCCGTATTATTCTCTCTGCTTAACTTAACTGAATGTAAAACATGTATGCACTTTGCTTTTTATGTCCTTATGATTTATGATGTTTAATGGTAGTAGTGATACGACGAATATAAATTCCGACACACCACGGCTTTACACTCCGCTCATTATAAACTTACCCTGTCTGTAGTCTAATGCATGTGCAGTGACTCTTCATCTATTTCGTGCATTACAAACATCAGCCATCCGTTTATTATTATTCCCAGCATTATTCTAAGGGCTCAGACCCAAAGCAGGAAGTCAAGCGTATGTTCGCTCTGATTGGTCAGCGCTCACGGAAATGTCGAATTCTACGCTTCTGATTGGACAGCCTGTGTGCGCACGTACGTTTTTCCGTCGGGCAGAGCTCTCATATGCGCAGGTTTAGTTGATCAATTATTCACTCTTTACCCTCTCAATAATTAAAACTCTAGGGTGATACACGAGTACTAACTCTTATACTTCACCTGTTATTTCAAACTGATGTAATGAATAGATAGACAGACGATGTGTCAGATGAATTTACACATGACTTTAGGTGAAAAGGCTTAGCACTCACAGTGTAATCTTAATGAAAACGTCTTAAATACTGTTGTTTTTCCTCTTTTTTGACCTCAAGTGTTTTGAAGTGTGTCCCTTAGGCTATTTGTGTTGAGAATTTGGGAACAAAATTTGAGAACAAAAATGTGCTGAATGTGTGAACATTATTTTTATTATTATTACATGAAGTAATGCACTGAGAAATTACATCACGTTATATTAGCAGGTAAAATCAACATAATGAAATGTTACATGTAAAAAGCATTGCATGCAGTAACACTTAGTTGCTTTAATAAAGTTTGACAGTTGTATTGTTGTAATTTATTGTTGTCTGCCAGTATATCTGGACACTGATGCATTTATTAATATTGTAAATGCAACAATTTATTTAGCCTACTTGAGAAGACGTTTAATTCCAATTTCCGACTAGAAAACTCGTTGATAAGGCAGCATTAAACATTTTCTCCAAGCAAGTAGGCATAACTGTGGAAGCTTGTTTCCGCCACAAAATAAATAAATTTAAAATAAAATTTTATAACTTTTTATCTCACAGCTCACACTTTTTTTGTAAAGTCAGAATTGCGAGATATAAAGTCAGAATTTGCGAGTTGCAAAGTCAGAATTAGCGAGTTGTAAAGTCAGAATTTGCGAGTTGTAAAGTCAGAATTGCAAACAGAATTGCAAACAGAATTGCGAGGCAGTTGCAAAGTCAGAATTGCGAGATGTAAAGAATTGCGAGGTGTAAAGTCAGAATTGCGAGGTGTAAAGTCAGAATTGTGAGTTGCAAAGTCAGAATTGCGAGATATAAAGTCAGAATTTGCGAGTTTGTGAGTTTCAAAGTTGCAAATTCAGTCGCAAATTCAGAATTGCGAGTTGCAAAGTCAGAATTGCAAGATGTAAAGTCAGAATTTGCGAGATGTAAAGTCAGAATTGCGAGATGTAAAGAATTGCGAGGTGTAAAGTCAGAATTGCGAGGTGTAAAGTCAGAATTGTGAGTTGCAAAGTCAGAATTGCAAGATATAAAGTCAGAATTTGCGAGTTTGTGAGTTTCAAAGTTGCAAATTCAGTCGCAAATTCAGAATTGCGAGTTGCAAAGTCAGAATTGCAAGATGTAAAGTCAGAATTTGCGAGATGTAAAGTCAGAATTGCGAGATATAAAGTCAGAATTGCGAGATATAAAGTCAGAATTGCGAGATATAAAGTCAGAATTGCGAGATATAAAGTCAGAATTGCGAGATGTAAAGTCAGAATTGCGAGATATAAAGTCAGAATTGCGAGATATAAAGTGAGAATTGCGAGATGTAAAGTCAGAATTGCGAGATATAAAGTCAGAATTGCGAGATATAAAGTCAGAATTGCGAGATGTAAAGTCAGAATTGCGAGATATAAAGTCAGAATTGCGAGATGTAAAGTCAGAATTGCGAGATGTAAAGTCAGAATTGTGAAATAAAAAGTCACAATTAATAAAAAAAATTCTGTGGCAGAAACAAGCTTCCATACATAACTGCTCGCTATATTCACTATAAGGTTTTTGGGAACCATTTAAATTTTTTTTAAAGATATGACTTGAAAAGAAATTGGAAATCACTACACTCATGATGAGTGTCAGTGGATGAAGAAATGTTCAGTGAATAAAGACCCCAGATCCCAGCACGATTCTATAAGTGTGTTTATGCCATGTCGTAATTACAGTAATTACGAGATTCCAACGTCTAAGAGTCCATCACGGTTTGTCATCTCGTAATTATGGTAATTACCAGAGAAGGGTATAGACTATTTACAAATTGTAATCGGTTACTGATTCCAAATTACATGACAAAAATTTTATTAGTAACGTAATCCATTACATTGCATATTTAAGGTAATATAACCGGACTACTTTTGGATTACTTTTAGATTACTTTTATCATTGATTTGAATAGAATAATCTTGTAGCATATTGATATAAAAATACAAAGAGAAAGAAAATATATTCCATTCTTTGTTATCAACAACATAAGGTGCGTTAAAGGGGTTTCCCAGACTGGGGTTCATGATGAAACTGCAGGGGTTCGTGAGCTTACTGAAAATGAATTAAGTAATTAAATCATAAAAATGCTAAATTAAAATAAATAATTTTCAAATAAAAACAATACAAATAAATGCATGTCATGTGACCATTAGAGAACAGGGGACTTCATTTCAGTATTGACCTAATTTACAAATTAAAGTCTAAGGGTTTACTAAATAAATATGTTAGTTCAAAGAAATTTCAGCTGACAAAAAAGTTGGGGAATCCCTGCATTTCATGTAAATATGAAATGATGTGAATTTGTACATTTCAATGTGTTTAAAAAGAAAAAACCTCCCAAAGACATGAATACAAGGTTAAATAACTCACTGAAACTGAGTGATAATTCAAATAATAATGAATGTGTTCATCAGGAGCTGAATAGATGTTGCAATGTTGAGAAAACACTTGTTAAAAGTGAAATTATTTCTGTACATCCAGTGATCAATTGCTGTGTGGCTCTCAGTTTTCAGCGATAGTCACATGACCAGTGGCTGAATAACCATATAAACAGTGGGCGCTTTTAGAAAGGGAAATTTAAGATAAAAAAGAAGTAGTTGGGAAAATCAATGAATTATGAATATTTGACTGCCATTGTGAGAATAACATGCAATCATGTAATCAATAAAAAGTAACTATATATATTCAATTCTTTTATAATATATAAACGCGATATAATCTAATTACAGGTACTTTTGTAATGTGATTATGTAATCCAGGTTACTACCCAGCACTGATAATCACAACATGGCGTGAACACAGCATTTGAGGTGACCCACACAGTTTTTATTAGGTTACTAATAGGTCTTCATCTCGTGTACACATGGTTGCAAACAGAAATAAAAAAAAAACGTAACCCTTTTTATATATATTTGACTTTTTAGTGAGTGTGTGTAACTTTAAGATGCCCCCCCCCCCCCCCCCCCCGCATGCGCGTTTCATTTCATCACGTGACAGTGAGTCTTGTGACAGTACAGCGATCAGGAAAAACGTCGTTTTGAGTTTGATAAGGAGTTTCTCTCGTCAATAAGCCCAGATTTCTCTCATAAACGAGAGAAATCAAGAAAAGTTCGACATGGCGCTTCTTTAGGACATTTACACGTCTTAAAAAGAACATTCCTGTCCCGAAGCTGTACGAGCGGGTTGAAGTCGCATGGGGAGAGTGGAGGAACTTTCACACAATCTTTGTTTTGGTTTTTGTTTGCGTTAGTCCAGTGGTCGTCCGAGCTCAAGAAAATTTAATATTAGTTGCTGAAGTAGACAGGACGCCTCAGACCGGATATGGATACTAAACCTCTCCTCCAGGACAGACCTCCAGCGTACAACACGGTCCCGACCGCGTACGACTACGGCTCGATCCCCGCGGCCGCTGCACCCGCGGCGGGATTCCAGCCTCAGGCACCGCCGCCCTATCAAGGCAAGAGAACCACATACTGATGCTGATACTGTATTTATTTAACCTGCTCATAATCACTGTTGTTAATATACCACCATAGACGCGTACTGCAGGATCTTATAACGTCTGTGTGACGGTGGTTTTATTAGGGATGTGATTTTAATATAACAATTTCGGTTTTTATTCGGTTAATATAAAGATCGCAATTGTTGTTGTAGTATTTTAGTGGAAGATAACACATAATAAAAAGATGTGTGTGTGTGTGTGTATATATATATATATATATATATATATATATATAATAAAATGCGTTATTGTATTTAACGTTACTACTCTCAGCAGTAGTCAGTTGACAAATGATGACATCACTGATGAGGTAATTTCGAGTTTTAAAAAAAGTGTTTACACACAACTTTTTAACGACTTTTCACAGATGGCAATCCAATAATTAATCACTATAAATTATTGAAGAGAACCTAAATAGTTTTATTTAAAAAAAAAAAAATTACAATAAACAACCAAATAAAAATGCTTAAAAAAACATGTAACGGTATTTTATCGGAAGTAACGGCGTTACTTTTGTATAAAATACTACTTATTAAATACCGCACTGATTTAAGTATTACAAGGAGAGTTAGTACAAGAAAAACCCAGTTCTTGGTTCATTTCAAATCAGAAATTATTAAAGTAATATCTTGCAGTTCATTAAGTAAGACAAAAACTTTGGTTGCTTTTGGAATTTCTGGTTCGGAAACCTGACTTTCTAGTCTGACCAATTGAGCCTAATGATAATTGTTTTTTTCATTCTCAAATTACGGTTACAACTGGATATATATACACCCACACACCTAATTTTCTTTTGTTAAATATAAGCTGTTTTCACATGGATTTTGATCGGATCTATGTCTACAATATTTAACAACAATACTTTTAAATAAATTCACTTTTCTGTTCATATAATATGCGTATCATGAAGTACAATGAGCAAAATTTTAAAACATAGCCTGTTGATCATGCTTAATGTCAATGAATGGATACAAACACAGTAGTTTATACTTCATGAATATAGTCTACAACTATACACCATTTTTATTAAAAAAATACAAATAAATGTGTAACGTTGTAGTGTTTCCCATTTGATTGATATATATGTTATCGTATTATTTCCTTCACATTCATGTTGTTACAAATAATACTTAGCTACTGACACAAAGTATGAGAAGATTTAATGTTAATGGACACAAACACTGTAGTTTATTGTTACTTCAACTATACAACTTTTAAAATAAATGTGTAACATGTAAAGTGTTTCCCATTGGACTGTATATTCAATCGTATTATTATTTCATGTTCATGTTGTTACAAATAATACACAGAGAATGTGACCTATTTCAAATGTAAAAAATAACCATTTAATACAAGGCCTTGAGAAACACATGTTTCTCTGTATGAAAACAAATAGGACATTTATAAAATATTTATAAAATAAAAGGGTAAAAACATATTTAAACGGCTTATAATAAAAAAAAACATGCAAACAACAAATAATCATAAAAAACACAAAAACTTGTGACTCTTAAGCCCATATCATGGCATTTCTGCAGAAAGACTTGAAAACGAAATGAATACGTTTTATTAATTCATAATTATTTAATATTAAGACGAATAATATCTTTTGACATGCAAAAAAAAGCTTTAATGATAAAACGTGAAAGACGTGAACAGTTTCAATATTCGTTCCCCATATCATGACAGAAATATCACACAACTCAACATATTCTCCTTCATGCTTGCTTAAATGCGCGTTTCACTTGTTCAAGGATATGAACAGAAAAAGTATTGTTGTTAAGTATTGTAGACATCGATCCGATCAAAATCCATGTGAAAATGATATTTAACAAAAGGAAATTACGTTTATGGGTAGCGCCACTCACTTCCGGTTCTGAAACCGCGGTGCTGCGGGCCTGCAGCCGGATTGTTAGTTACGACAAGTATGACTGACTTAGACAAGTCTAAGCAGTTTATGCAAAAGGCTTCAGGTCACGTTTTATGTTTATTATTAGTATTTTCGCGCCTACACTGGTTGCGCCGTATGTTTTTGATTCCCTGAAAGAATGATCTGAATCTAAATATGATGGTATGTGAACAAGGTAACATTCAGTGCCATGGTATGTACCAAGCTGCCACAAGTTTCTTTTGTGGTTTTACAAGTTTGAAGTCCGAGATCATGAATACACAGACGCACACACACATTGATTGACTCAGTTAACAGTTTACAGTGTACTTTAACCCTTGTGAAAAAGTAGTGAACTTCAGCATACCTTTAAAAAGAGCTTTATAAAGAATATACTTAAGTTTGAACATGTAATGTTTTCGGACACTTGATTGCATGTTATTCACAATTTAAATTTATATTAAATGCACTTAGCTGAACTCTACAGTGCTTTTATGACTTGAGTACATATTTATGTCATTTCATATTATCTTTGAAATATGGTTAAAGTTATTGTCGAATGTATTGAGAAACCTCTATAGTAAACTAAGATATACTTTAATGCCACTTCTATTGAAACTTGTAGGCTGTTGTTTTTAAATGTATTTGTAATTACACATTTGTAATGATAAAGTTCCAGTTTAGTACATTTAACATACGTTAAAATGATAATCAAGTGCTTTACATGTGCTTTAGTATGTTAGTCAACACTTGCATGACAAAAGATTAAAACTTGATTTTAAAAGGTACTTTACAATAAAAATTTGACATCAAATGATGTATTTAAGTGTGTTAAGAAACAGTCATGAAATTGTACAATTTTTACCTGCAAGAACATAAAAAAAAACTTTTAATATTTGAAGTACATTCACTACAATTAAGCACACTTCTTTTCACAAGGGTGTATCTTCAACTACAGCTTCCTTTACAGTATTCAGCTCTGATCGCACATCACACGGCGTTTCGCAGCATCTGAGATGATAAAGTGAGAAACGTGGAGTGTTAAATGGATGTGAACTCTGTCCCACAGGTTTCCCGGCTGCCACATCAGGTTATCCCGCGGTCCCTGCGGCCGTTGCCACCCAGCCAGCCTACACCAGCACCTACACCATCGTCCAGCCCTCTGTGGTGGTGGTGGGGGGATGTCCTGCCTGCAGGTGAGGTGCACAGCATACACCCCACTGCATGTGACCAGTCTCACTCTGCCACCTTCTAAACACTCTTTTCTATCAGGCTCTGTTTACTCGTGCTTAAAGGGATAGTTCACCCAAAAATGATAATTACCCCATGATTTACTCCCCCTAAAGTCATCCTAGGTGAATATGACATTCTTCTTTCAGACGAATACAATCAGAGTTATATTTAAAAATGTCCTGGCTCTTCTAAGCTTTATAATGGGAGTGAATGGGAGGCCAAAATTTTATTAACCCCCTGGAGCTGTGTGGATTACTTTTATAATGGATGGACTTTTTTTGGGCTTCAAATTTTAGGCTACCATTCACTGACATTATAATGTTTGGATTAGCCAGGACATTTTTAATATAACTCTGATTGTGTTCGTCTGAAAGAAGAATGTCATATACACCCATGATGGCTTAAGGGTGTGTAAATCATGGGGTCATTTTCATTTTTAGGTGAACTATCCCTTTAAGATGCATTTTGATCGATTGGATCACAAGTGGACAACGCTAAATAGAGGTGTAAACGGGGGTCTAAAACGCTTGTCCACTTCCAGAGGCAGTTGAAAATGCATTCGACCGGATTGCTTTCGTAGTGTAAACGCTCATGTGGTCGGATGTGTTCGAACAGCCGCAAAAGACGCCTACTCTCCGCCAAATGACCTAATGCAGAAACTTAATGTAAATTGCGCACGCTTTTTTTGTCCATTGATCGAAAAAGCTGAAAAACCTGAGGCACGCACACTAAACACCTGTCAAACAGCGGCCGATTACTGCGTTAAGTTACTGCGCTAATACTGTCAAATACACACAAGGTTTACATGAATACAGTTATGTCTAAAGTGTACGTAAAACACTGAGAGAAAATCGGATGCCTGTCTGTATAAGTGTGCAGGTCTTAAAATGACAGCAGTCTAATAATAAACATGCTTCCTCTTGTCCTTAAAGGGATAGTTCACCCAAAAATGAAAATTCTGTCATTATTTACTCAAACCTGTATTCATTTCTTATACACCTCACTACATTGATTTTTATTAAATCTACTGTATTAAAGTTCTCAGTCAAGAGCAGTGAGTGATTTTTTTTCAGTTTTGTTGTTTTATGAACATTAAAGGAATAGTTCACCCAAAAACAAGTACTTTTTATAATTGTTCATTCAATTTCTTGAATGCTACGGTTATATACACCTACTGCAGCTGAAAAAATGAAGCACTGTTTATTTCATTAGTCTGGTTGTACTGCTCAGTCACTTGCTAAATAGTAAATGAGCTCATGACAATCGTGATTTTCCTAAAAAAAAATCGTGATATGATATTTTTGCCATATTGCCCACCCCTAGTTGAAAGTGGACAACAGAGACGGATTAAAACACCAGGTGTAAACGTGAGGGTGTCTCCCTCGTCCACTTGTGATCTGATCAACCAAAACGCAACTGTAAACAGGGCCTTAGTCAGTTCTGCTATTAATATAGGCAGTTAAACTTTACGTAAGGCCAGAAGCAACCGAAATAATCCAGATGCAGTTCAGCTGAATTCAGTGGCTTCTGTATCCTCTCGCTCACCTTCCTGTTCACTTGTGAGCATGTGACAGTGCATGTCTGCCATCACATGTTATGCCACTACTAAATGACACCCAAAACCAAACAAACAGAATTAACAGGATATGTAGAATCAGGTTTGTCATGCTTGATGTCAAAACCATACAGTAAGATTGTGTTTTAAGGGCACAAGTCTGGTCTTAAATTGGCCTTGTTGTTAGAGGTTGTTTTAACCCAGAGTCATTTCCTGCTTGCTCATGTGACTCTGAGAGAGAGTCACTCCGTCAGCTCATGACAGCACTGATTTCACACTGAACTTTGGTTCATGTACCAGATCAGTCCGGTTTAGTGAGTGTGACCACAAAGCAAACAATGTGATTGCTCCCTTCCTCCTTTTAAATCATACTGTGCTATATCACACATGCCATAGCTATAGCTATAGAAATAAGCAGATCTATGTATCTGTCTGTCTATGATTTAAGATGTTTGATGGTGATTGAAATATAAGCTTCTTCCCTCATATCATAATATGTGTTTTAACTAGCGCTGTCAATCGATTAAAGAAATGAACAAATCAATCACATTTTTTCTGTAATTAATTGTGATTAAAAACACTTAGGCCTACTTAGGTTTTTATAAGTTAATAATTTATAATGTAACAATTTCACAGTTAATCCCCAAATTAATGTAGATAAAACAAAGACAGTATATTTTAAATACTTGTTTAATGGCATATTTTTATGAATGAAGGCCAGTATCACTGACACTAATACAGCTACTGATGAAAATTAATTATAGCCATTCAACATTAGTGTAATTGAAAGCTATCAATTTTTAAACATTTATTAGGCTTAAAAAATATAACAACTTTTAATTTAAGTGAATTTAAAACAATCCTCACATAAACCCATAATAAATGTCATATTTACCAGCGCCCTTCCTGTCTAACAGGAAATATACAGAAATTGAATAAAGTTATCTGCACTGGTAAGCAGCCAGGTGAACACACAAATATTCCAATCCCAAATATGAAAAATCGAATACCAACCCACCGAATGGATATTGGAATATTCTGGTCCAGCCCTAATAATTTGAGACCCTGATTACAAAAAACTAAAGTCTCACCATTAAATCCATGTTTGTCCCAAGAACACAATGACTTGCGTTGCACTGAACTGTATTTTAATAAGTGATTCCAATCATATTTCAAGCAATTCAAAACCATCATGGTGAACAGTGCACATCTGAAGTGTCTCAGCTGAAAGAAATAATCCATTATTTATCGGCTTTAATATATCGGAGAAATTTTCTTATCGGGCCGATAACGATAACATTAAAAATGAACATATATCGACCGATACCGATATGGTGGCTAATATATTGTGCATCCCTAAGTGCAGCGCAAGTCTGTCATATAGGCTACATAAAATTATAATGAGAACATTGTGTTCTTGGGACAAACATGGATTTAATGGCGAGACTTTAGTTTTTTTGTAATCAGGGTCTCAAAAATTGCATAAATTTGGATTCTGATTTATCGACCAATTTATCAGTTATCGGCTTTCAAATATAAAGAATTATCAGTTATTGGTATCGGCCAAAATGTTCATATCGGTGCATCCCTAGTATTATCATTACGTCTCCCTCATGTTGTTCCAAATGAAGGCCATAAAGGAATGATAACAATAAAGATATCGTTTTAAAATTAATTCTAAATATAAAAGAATAGCAGAGTTCACACCACAACTAACAATAACGGCACAGAGAAACTATATCGTTGCAATCACTTTCAGAATGATTTTTTTCAGCCAATCAGAGTCCTTCCTGCTTTAAAGAGCTTGAGCATTTAAAGCGGCAGACGACGGGCCTTAACTTTGATCATTTTTATCTCTCCATTGAAAGTCCAATCTACTAAAACCTTTAAGGTTCAAAATATGTTTATAAAGCTCATAAAAGTAATGTTTGATTCTTGGTTTTTTTGTGCTTGCAATTTCCACGATTCACACAAATAACATTTTGATCCAAAACGGCGAATTCCGCGGAAAAGCGACTAATTTGCAGGTATGAACACAAGACACATGAACGCTTTATATGATGAACAGATTTAATGTAGGCTTTTATTCACATAAGCATTGATCAACACACACACAGAGCACATCAAATATGGCAAACAGAAGCTTAAATGTGTTTGCTTGACGCATGAGAACCAGTGAGGTTTGTTCTCGTCACATAAGCACATTTGAGCTTTTGTTAAAAAAAAATGTAATCGTTCTCAATTGATATGTATTAGCTACTTTTATAATGTCTTTATGAAGTTTTTGAAGCTTGAAAGTTTTGCTAGTGTGGACTTTCAATGGATAAACGAAAATCTTCTTTTGTGTTTTGAAGATCAATAACAGTCTTGCAGGTTTTGAACAACATGAGGGCGAGTAATTGCTAGAATTGTCATTTTTGGGTGAGCTATCCCTTTAAAAGGCCACTGTTCACTTGATAATCATACGCAAGAAGAATTACAGGCTGATGCTATTTTCAGATTTAAATATTTCAGAAGAGAAATGGCTACAGCAGAGAGTGAAAATAACTTTGCCCGTACGAGAACTGAGGCATATTTTTAGCCGTTACCGGTTCAACTTGTGCCAATGTGGTTTAACAACCCAAGAGGATCTCACATCAGGGCTGTCAAACTCATTTTAGGACAAGGACAACACACATCCCATTGTGGGCCAAATTTGCTGAACATTTGTAACGTATACATTTATGGAGCTCATGAAGTCCAGAATTAACTTAATGCTTCTTAATAACGGACAAACAACAAAAATAGGTGTATTCATCATTTAATTAAATAACTGGCCATACTGTGGGTTGTTTGCAAAGTCCTCTCATTTCATAAAGGCATCATGTTAAATCTACACTACCAGCTATTTTAAATCCTAATGACACTGCCCGGCCAAAAAAAAGTCTCTGTTTGGGTTTAAATAGGCAAATGCTTAAGAGTCTATGATTGGATCATTATTGCAGTGATTATGTTTCTAGCATGTTATATGTTTTTTTTGGTCCAGATAGCTTATATTTCACTTTTTATAATGCTTATTTTATTTTTTATTTTATTTTATTGGTAACTCAACCTCACAGTGAAAGCCCTGCACAATTAATTCCATATTGCAACTTATTTATTGTTTGCTGCATATTTGTTTGTTTTTAGTCGTCTATGGACCTAATAATTACTACTGTTGAAATTTTATTGGGGGAAAAAAAAACAAGTTTTTATTAGTAATATTATATTATTTTTTACTGTGGCTCTTTTGGAAAAATGCATTAACCAAAAATAAAAAACGGCTCTTTAGTCAAAAAAAGGTTTCCGCCCCCTATTCTAAGGTAATAAAGCATAACGGTTCATTATGTAAGGTCTTTATACTCCACTGAAAACATAGTTATGTATATTATATTGCATTTCTGTCGATAGATCCTTATAAATATTACACACTGCACCTTTAAACTACTAGAATTTATCAATAAATATAAATTAAGCACCTTCTTTCAACTTAAATTCAAAATAACTCAAATGCAATAACCAGCTTACAGTATCTCGCATTGGGTCAATTTTGATGCGTTTGCCGACCTCCTGTTAAAAAATAATAATATAAGATGATATTTCATGACTCTTGCCACTAGATGGCCTTATAGCTCTATATGGAGCAAATGAGCTGTTCCGCTGGGTCCTAAAGTCAGTTTATCTCTTCAGAATGCATTCAGATACACATGTAGACATTATAAAATAATTTAAGTTTTAGCATTTTTAATTTTGAGCATTTTAGGTTTTTCTATGTGTACTGAAGCATTCCTCACATTCCATTCATTCCTAAGGGGGGTCAAATTATTACGGTTTTACATTTCAACCACAAAAACTCCTTGAATCCAGTCAATTTATTTTGTTTATTCAAGTGGTTGAAGTGCGACAAAAGTCCTAAGGTCTTTGACCACTCCGATGAACTCTCAATTTAAAAAACGAAAACTTTCGGGTCAAAATGATGATTGTGTAGCTTTTAATTTTTTAAACAGCCATGTAGGAAGACACATCACAGCCATAATCCAGGATGACAATGTCAAGATTCATCAGGCTTGAAGAATCATGTTCACACATGAATTGGCTCCTCCAGACCTCCAGTCCAGACCTTAAAGCAACACTATGTAACTTTCTTGTGCTCAAAATTAAAACTGCATTTATATAAAGAGCAATGAGTAAATCATTAACCCATTTTCCAAACCGTTTTTCTGTCTTATCCTGAATCACTATGGTACACATAAAATAAGTGTTTGGGACTATTTTAGTCTGGTTTGGGTCGCACCGCTGCGGAGTAGCACAGTACCTGCGTGACTCGTCATAAACGGCTTCGGGTACAATGTTCTTCCGCAACACGCGTGCAGTTCAGTTTATTAACTGCTAGAGCCAAAAGTTTCATAGTGTTGCTTTAAATTCACTGAAAGTCTTTGGGATGTGCTGGAGGAGACTTTACAGAGTGCTGGACTCTTGCATTGTCAACACAAGATCTTGACCAGAAATTCTAAATCTTATTTATTCCAAACTTTTGACCAGTCGTGCACATTTAAATCCTCTTATAAACTTCATGAAAGCATCCACTGAACGTTGTCCTACCATGAGATGTTTTAGTGTTATATGTGCTAGTAATGACCATGGTGCTGTGCTGTGTTCAGGGTTGGCGTGCTGGAGGATGATTTCACCTGTTTGGGAATCATGTGTGCCATATTCTTCTTTCCTCTGGGAATTCTCTTCTGCCTGGCCCTGCGTCAGAGGAGATGTCCAAACTGTGGAGCCACTTTCGGCTAGAGGGACCAAAACCCTGTCGCTGTCTTTTTAATTCAGTTTTAAGCATCAGCATACTAGTTTATTTGTAATCATTGCACATGAAAAATGCCAAACGTCGCTTACGCAAGTATGATAAATGACAGATCACAATAGTAACCAGCCACAAACTCTGATTACTTAAAGATGGGTGTCCATGTTTTTAGTTTATACACGCATTGCAAGCACTATTGTTTTGTTTTTGTTTTTGTTGTTCTTTATATGAAATCTTAAAGCCAGTCTCCAGTCATCTAATCACTAGTGCCTTTATGACGGCAGCGAAACCATGAACTGATGGAGCCGGGACTCACTGAGGGTAATTCCCATACAACTCTGGACAAACGCCGACTCACTTTGAGTGACATTGTGTAAATGAAATTGATGATTTGCTTCCTTGATGTATTCCATCAGAATGTTTCATCTGCTCCTGTGTATTGAAATAACCACAATCATTCTTTATATTGACTATTATATACTCACTAATCATGTCAATCACGTCATAGTCAAGATCAGAAAGCATTGTATTTATCCTTTTCTTTGGTATTGTTTTGTGCTTGATTTAAAAGAAGAAAAAAAAACTGTTATTTGTATATCTTTGATTTCTGAATCAGTTTTAGACCATTTTTTCTTTCTTTCTTGATGGGGTCTTATTCTGGGGGCCATGTTTTCATCGCACTGCACTGATGATCAATGTTAAACGTGCTGGGGTTTCTGAAAGCGGGTGAATATGCAGTTATGTTTTACAGCCAGATCCAAGCTGAAATGAAACCTGCAATAAACAAGGGAAGTTGGCGCCAGGACAATGTAATGGTTTCCTTTCCAGTGACCGACAATCAGTCTCGGACGTGTGCAGTGTGATTTCATTCATGATGTACTCATACCATACACTAGGCACGCTGTTATGATCGGTTATAACTTTTTTACATTAAAAGTGATTGTAAATAAATTCTACAAGCGTTGCTTCTTCTGTCTGTTAATTACACTCACCTAAAGGATTATTAGGAACACCTGTTCAATTTCTCATTAATGCAATTATCTAATCAACCAATCACATGGCAGTTGCTTCAATGCATTTAGGGGTGTGGTCCTGGTCAAGACAATCTCCTGAACTCCAAACTGAATGTCAGAATGGGAAAGAAAGGTAATTTAAGCAATTTTGAGCGTGGCATGGTTGTTGGTGCCAGACGGGCCGGTCTGAGTATTTCACAATCTGCTCAGTTACTGGGATTTTCACGCACAAGCATTTCTAGAGTTTACAAAGAATGGTGTGAAAAGGGAAAAACATCCAGTATGCGGCAGTCCTGTGGGCGAAAATGCCTTGTTGATGCTAGAGGTCAGAGGAGAATGGGCCGACTGATTCAAGCTGATAGAAGAGCAACTTTGACTGAAATAACCACTCGTTACAACCGAGGTATGCAGCAAAGCATTTGTGAAGCCACAACACGCACAACCTTGAGGCGGATGGGCTACAACAGCAGAAGACCCCACCGGGTACCACTCATCTCCACTACAAATAGGAAAAAGAGGCTACAATTTGCACGAGCTCACCAAAATTGGACAGTTGAAGACTGGAAAAATGTTGCCTGGTCTGATGAGTCTCGATTTCTGTTGAGACATTCAGATGGTAGAGTCAGAATTTGGCGTAAACAGAATGAGAACATGGATCCATCATGCCTTGTTACCACTGTGCAGGCTGGTGGTGGTGTAATGGTGTGGGGGATGTTTTCTTGGCACACTTTAGGCCCCTTAGTGCCAATTGGGCATCGTTTAAATGCCACAGCCTACCTGAGCATTGTTACTGACCATGTCCATCCCTTCATGACCACCATGTACCCATCCTCTGATGGCTACTTCCAGCAGGATAATGCACCATGTCACAAAGCTCGAATCATTTCAAATTGGTTTCTTGAACATGACAATGAGTTCACTGTACTGAAATGGCCCCCACAGTCACCAGATCTCAACCCAATAGAGCATCTTTGGGATGTGGTGAAACGGGAGCTTCGTGCCCTGGATGTGCATCCCACAAATCTCCATCAACTGCAAGATGCTATCCTATCAATATGGGCCAACATTTCAAGAGAGAATGCTTTCAGCACCTTGTTGAATCAATGCCACGTAGAATTAAGGCAGTTCTGAAGGCGAAAGGGGGTCAAACACAGTATTAGTATGGTGTTCCTAATAATCCTTTAGGTGAGTGTATATATATATACACACATACACACACACAATTTATAACTGGTGAAATTTGGTAACTTCGAGAATCTAATGCTGCAGTTTTTGTTATACCCCAAAACAATGTTTCCTTGCAACATTTTCAGAGAAAAATATAAAACAGTAATTTTTTAAAAGTAGTGTTTGCCAGTCTATATCAGGGGTTTTCCGACCGCAGCATTGCATATGAATGTCTGTCCTAACACGAATGATGTGCTTCATGACGTGTGCCGTGCTGAGGGTCTTCAGAAACCGTCTGGAAACCCCTGCTCTACATATTTCTCACCAATTATTCATACTCACTCAGTGTTTCTAATGGTAATAACTCATTCTCTCTTGTGGAGTTGCAACATTTACTCACATATTTTAACACTAACACACATTTAAAAACAAAAATATGTTTATTTTTTATACAGCAATGATCTACAAGATCTCAGGCCAACATCAAGAGAAAAGTGCATTGATACAATCAAAGCCAAATGAACAGTTTCCCCAAAGCAGAAGATAAATAAATCACCATCCACTGACCGACAATGGATCATTATTCAATGCTGAGGTTACGCTGATAAAAGCAAAGCTCCCTTTACCTAAAAAAAAATGGATCTAAAAATCAGCTAAAATGCTAAAAGATGGTGGCGTTGTCTTCCGGGTCAAACAGGAGCGTGACTGTGTTCCTAAAGGCCAGCTGAGCGAGTTAGCCAGCTAACTCTGGTAAACGTGTGCATAAACATGGCTCTGCTTTCCAAGCGATGACCTTCACTAGGATCTCCATCAGGTCAAGCTCATTCCACTAGTTACCAGGATAACTGGGCTCAAGTGTTTTAAGGAATAGTGACCGGTTCAGACTACACCTACAAGTAGTAGAATTTTTCAACAGCATCTCGGTTCACTTCACTATCATTAGGAATGTTTCTGCTAAAGCAGGTTCCCATCTAGTGTAACTATATATTAAAATACCTCGACAATGATTTAAAAAAAGTTAAGATCACACTCATCTTCTCTCGTGTATTTACAGAATGACACTCGGGACTACCTGTCTTAGTGATCCTTACAATTAAATGCATATACATTGATTCTCTCTATATACACACACATTAAAGATGTATAAATAACTATTATATGTTCTCTCTCTCTCTCTCTCTCTCCCTCATAGAGAGAGACAGAGAGAGAGCAGGAGGTTTTAAGGGGACAGGCATAAATAGTGGTTCAACAGTATGTGGTGTCTGTGTGCTTAAGTGTGTTACTGTGAATCCCAGCATCCTCAGTGGAGGGTCTCTGTCCGAATCCAGCGAGCCCTGTGGGAATGCGTGTTCACTGTAGTGCACGAAGGCCAGCTGTGGTGTCCATCAGATGACGGGGGCTGATCTGTCATTGGTGATTGTGGGCCGAAGTTTTACTGTAGCGAATGGATTCCCTCCCCTACAGACACACAATAGTGTTACTCTGGCTGATTTTAAGAACATTTAGAATACCTAGATTTTTTCCATTTTCATTAGAAATTGTAAATAGTGCCTTCCTGTGCTATGTTTTCTTGTGACTTGTCCTTCATTCTTCAGTACAAAATAAGTTCCAAACTTGGACGAAAATGTATTTCTTGATGATTTGACATTTAAACAAACAATAGTGATTTCATAATGTCTAAATATAAATTCAAACACACAACATGCAGGGTAAAAAATACATGAAATGGCTAATAGATTTATCTGCCACCATTGATTTTTAAATAAAATTACTTGTTTGCCACCAAGTGTTAGTTTTCCTACATCTTGAAACAATGTTTGAAGGATGAACAAAATGTTTTTGGTCATCACATTAAGAATAACATTTCAATTGGATAATATTTAGAGCTTTGAAGTGCTGGAAGAAGTGTGAAGCATTTGAAATCCCCTTGAAAGTGCTTGAATTTCACTCTTAAAGGTTGTACGAACCAAAAGATGAATAATGTAAAAACATTTGACTATTTCTGCCACAATACCGTGGTTACAGTTAGCGTTGCTACATTAAATCCATGGTACAAAGACACCCACTCTAGTGCTGTCAAAAGTACCGGCCGCGATACCAAGTCGCTACCGCTGTTGGGCGGAATCATAAATACCTCTGTTTGGCCATTGTTCTCACACGCTCATCGGATATGTCTGTGATTGGCTATAAAGATCAGCACTTCAAAAACATGTTGTAAATATACTATGATGCTTTTCACTGAGCACTTGCACAGATACACACGGGATATCAGCGGACTGCTTTAAAATGTTCCCACTTTCAAATGCTCCCGTGCAATGATCATTGTAGCCAATCACAGACACATCTGATGAGCACGTGGGCACAATGGCCAATCAGAGGGGTTTACAATTCCATTCAACAGCGCTCAAAGAGTCACATTTTTTAAATGTGGGTACTTTTGACAACACTAACCCACTCAAACACATACTCACTTGCACACACACACAAACTGGTGTGGCTGTAATATGGCAAAATTGAATCAGAAGACTCAAATAAGCGGTTGAAATCAGATTAAGCTCTGATAAATAATTACTTTTCAATTTGTTACATTTTCATACAATTTTGATGTTATATGTAACAAAATATCTCTGTGTTCAGGTTTGACTGTAGTAAAATAAATGGAAAAACAGACACTTCAAATCAACATTTCAAACAAAAAATGTCTAAACCTTGACAAAAAGTAGTGTATGAAAATGTCTAATGTATATCCAAGTTGATTACTGTCAAAAATCTTTAATTGCATATCAATTCACTAGTTGATCAGTCACATCACAAGCATGATCCATTAATACTCACCCTAGGATAGGATGCTTTGGCAGCCCGTTTGACGGAGGGACCTACAGGAAACAGAGCAGGACACGTCACACATCTACAGTAGACGGCGATCTATGAGCTCAGTGACAAGCAGATAAGCCAAGTACCACAGGAATGTGTTCATCTCAGAGGGGGAAAAACATATATCATTTATGTATTCCATGCATACTGACATTTTTCAGAAATAGTCTGAGTAGTATATGGTAGTGCGCTACCCTGAGCATGATTAGTAAAACGGTCTGATTATATGATGAGAAGCTTCCTTTAATCGGTCCTATACATCAATAAAAGGAACACCAGAGCTGTTTTAAATAGTGTGGAAGGTCAAGACGTTCCTACATCCAGCAGTCATTCAGGTTTGATGTCTATCAGTAAGAGTTGAGCAAGTGTCTGGAATCTAGTCCTGCTGGAAACACGAGTACATTAAAGCCACATGATGGTATTAAAGCACAGACGATCTGATTACATCAGGTAATCATGTATGAGTGCTGAAAACTGAAAGTGTCTGCTACAAAAAGAGTCTTTCATAGGCTGTAAATGCATGCTATTTTATACATCAGCCACTGTCACATGCATATGCAAAACACATGCATAAAAGGTGGTATCAATAAACAAAACAATACTCAAAATATCACAAGATGCAAATTTAAAAGCAGACATTAAAACGTGTTTACTGACTGAAGTCAAGAGTATAGGGCTGCATGATAGAGCGGAATAAAATCGTGATGAAATCAAAGGCTGTGATGTAATTGAATAATGTGTGTTTCAGAGTGAAGTGTGGCACTGTTCATTTACACACGAGCAGCTCATGATCTGGTGTTTTCAGCGGCTCAGACTGGCTTGATAAACCGCAAATGCTGCTCCACACAAACTCGTCTCTGCATGTAATTGACTTTGAGTCGCTTTTCTTGTGCCTTTGGGACACAATGTGCCAAACATCTTCACATGCTTGCAATGAGAAGCGCTCGTCAACAAAAGAGAAGCTTTAAGGGCTCCAAAAGAAACTGATGGTTCAACATTGAATTATGGCAGCCAAAATTATTAGTATTGTAATTTTACATTTATACTGTAAAATAACTTTTTCTTAAATTTTTTTATTTTACACTGAAATATTACAATAGTAATATTCCTTGTTTTGTTTAGTATTTTTTTATTTAATAATAGTGCTGTCAAATTGATTAATCGTGATTAATCGCACCCAAAATAAAAGTGTGTTTACATAATGTGTGCGTACTATGTATAATTATATATACAATCACCTAAAGGATTATTAGGAACACCATACTAATACTGTGTTTGACCCCCTTTCGCCTTCAGAACTGCCTTAATTCTACGTGGCATTGATTCAACAAGGTGCTGAAAGCATTCTTTAGAAATGTTGGCCCATATTGATAGGATAGCATCTTGCAGTTGATGGAGATTTGTGGGATGCACATCCAGGGCACGAAGCTCCCGTTCCACCACATCCCAAAGATGCTCTATTGGGTTGAGATCTGGTGACTGTGGGGGCCATTTTAGTACAGTGAACTCATTGTCATGTTCAAGAAACCAATTTGAAATGATTCGAGCTTTGTGACATGGTGCATTATCCTGCTGGAAGTAGCCATCAGAGGATGGGTACATGGTGTTCATAAAGGGATGGACACGGTCAGAAACAATTTAACAATTTAAGTGGCATTTAAACGATGCCCAGTTGGCACTAAGGGGCCTAAAGTGTGCCAAGAAAACATCCCCCACACCATTACACCACCACCACCAGCCTGCACAGTGGTAACAAGGCATGATGGATCCATGTTCTCATTCTGTTTACGCCAAATTCTGACTCTACCATCTGAATGTCTCAACAGAAATCGAGACTCATCAGACCAGGCAACATTTTTCCAGTCTTCAACTGTCCAATTTTGGTGAGCTCGTGCAAATTGTAGCCTCTTTTTCCTATTTGTAGTGGAGATGAGTGGTACCCGGTGGGGTCTTCTGCTGTTGTAGCCCATCCGCCTCAAGGTTGTGCGTGTTGTGGCTTCACAAATGCTTTGCTGCATACCTCGGTTGTAACGAGTGGTTATTTCAGTCAAAGTTGCTCTTCTATCAGCTTGAATCAGTCGGCCCATTCTCCTCTGACCTCTAGCATCAACAAGGCATTTTCGCCCACAGGACTGCCGCATACTGGATGTTTTTCCCTTTTCACACCATTCTTTGTAAACTCTAGAAATGGTTGTGCGTGAAAATCCCAGTAACTGAGCAGATTGGGAAATACTCAGACCGACCCGTCTGGCACCAACAACCATGCCACGCTCAAAATTGCTTAAATCACCTTTCTATCCCATTCTGACATTCAGTTTGGAGTTCAGGAGATTGTCTTGACCAGGACCACACCCCTAAATGCATTGAAGCAACGGCCATGTGATTGGTTGATTAGATAATTGCATTAATGAGAAACTGAACAGGTGTTCCTAATAATCCTTTAGGTGAGTGTATACACATACATACACATGCATGTATATATTTAATAATGTTTTTATATATTTAAAAAATTTTTTTTTATATACATATGTAATATGTATATACATATGTAATATGTATATATATATATATATATATATATATATATATATCTTAAATATATACATGAATGTGTATTTATATTATGTATTTAATATTTATTATTATTACTATTGTCATATTGATATATATAAATCACGCAGCCCTACAAACAAGCACAGCAAATCTGAATATTTAAAAAAAGAAAATATATTTATAAAAATACGCAGCCATAAATATTGTAAAATAAACTTGATTTATTAAATACTTTTTATTTTACAGTAAAATAAGACAATAGTAGTGTTCCTTATTTCGTTTAATATTTTTATTTAGTAGTAGTAATAATAATAATAATTATTATTATTATTATAGTTATATTAATATATAAAGTAATCAGTCCTACAAAGAAACAGCAAATCTGGAGCTTAAAATAATTAAATAATTTGAAATTGCAATTTTTATCAGAAAAATCTCAGTCTGTGGAGAGTTTTTGCTCATTTTATTGTTCCCCAGTTGAAAACCCTAAATCGGATCAACACACCTCTGACAAGCCACACAATTTGAGGCATCGTTCATGTTCGTAGCACAAACAGCACAAGATGAATTTAAGTGATGTGCTGAAATGCATAACCTTGAGTATGAGCAATACTTGTGCAATATTATATGATAATAGTGAGGACTGAAATCTGAGCCGGTCTCCACCAGAGGGCAGCTGTGCCCTGCAGTAACTCTACACAGGCAAGAGAAGCCTCTTGATTCACTTAGTGGGCATCTGGCATCATATTGGTCCACTCCTGTCGCCCAGCTGTGCATACTCACTCCAGACATAAGCAAGATCTTGTCTATAACATCTACATGGGCATATAAATCGTGTTAATCTGGTTAGACGCTACTTTGTGTTTTTGTACCATACAGTAAGACTGCATTCAGATGTTCTGATGTCAGTGTCACACGGGCTCTTTTTCATGGCTACAGTGTCACTATTTGCATTCTTCTGAGATTCACATCTATTGTCAGTCTTGCATCTTTTATTTTTCTCTTTTACGCACACAGAAAACCAGGTAGGGAGCATCTTTTACACAATGCCTTCATCTGTGAGCGTTCAAGACCCGTCCTCACCCACCTCTCACCTGCACAGATCGAACACTTTGTGTGTGGAAAAATACAGCTTCCGCTTCGCTTGAACAGGAAAAGCTCTTTCCTGCTTGACAGCTACTAATACAGGGAGCTTTTACGAAGAGTGTCCATGTTTACCCTGGCTTTCCAGGGCAGAGAGACGAGCTTGGCTTGAGTAATTGTATGGCACGAGTCCCTTGTTCGCCACAACGATGAGCCAACCCTCAGCAGGGAGGACAGGTGCCGAACAACAGGGCTTCACACCTACAGATCTGGCTCTGGTACGTCTATTGTGTGCGCAGGAGGTAAGCCACATTCGCTGGTGCAGACGGGGTAAATGAATGGGTGGATCTGGAGCAGGTTTCAGGTTGAAGTCCGTGTGGAATTCCATCGGAAAGGTTGAGCTGTGGCCCGGATGTGTGTGTGTGTGTGTGTGACAGGAGGCCGGGGCTCGCTGGAGGATTTGGTGAGCGATGAATATTTCACCACATCCAGAGAGAGGAGTATCCACTTTCACAGCCTGGCCATTGGCACCCGCACCCCACAAAATATCACAAATCAGGGCTTCCTCCAAACAAATAACGCTACACATCAAGATGGCTTTTTCAGAGGCATTACACCTCATTAAATGAGTGCCTGGAAAGAGATCGTGTGTCTCATTAGACTAGCCCTACCACTAAAATTAGCATGAGCATAATACAACAGACGTAGACATTACACAGTTCTGGGTGTTGTGTTGCTTGACGAGAAGCTTTACGCAACACACTGCACGGTGAAATCGCTGTGGGCGCAACACAACACAGGATCTTCTGGGAATAAACAAAATACCGTCATTTACATGCATTAGTAGGAATGTGTCCCTGCCCACAGTTGTGCCTCATGTGTTTGCATGCATGTAAATACAACAGGCTAGTATGTTTTAGGATATCTTGTCATGTTAGAAACGCCATACATTAGATTTATTAAATTCTTTAAATTGAACAATATATTAAAAGTTTATAGTATATTTAAAGTAAATACAAAATTACATAAATTCACAATAAAACCTAACCCAACTACAATAATTTAACAGACACTAAATGACACTTATGATCACTAATAACTAATACAGTACTTACCCCCCAGCGTAAGTTTTTTAAGGCAACCGTTATTTTAGAGCGCATCACCATGGCAATGCATCATGCTTATCACGTGACACACCACAGCCACAATAGTGCTGTATGGCAGATGTATCGCTTTTATTAAGTTTTTCCTTAATTATTCAAAATATTCATAAACTTGTTAGTCATGAACTATCTGATATTCCGGTTCTCACATTTGTGGAAGTGAATGTGTTTTGTCGTTTAAAAACCTTTATAATGATCATGTAAGTTAATCTATAATGCACAATGGGCGCCGCCATTTTAGTTTAGTTAGATTTACATCACGTCAATTCATCCACTTCTCCCGAAATACATGTAAGTATGTGGGAGAAGAATAGAGTAAACTTCATAGCTACTTACAAAATGTGTATCTGATATGAATAAAACACCTCGTCAATTTATAATTGAAAGGATTGTTATTGCCACTTCCACAGACACCAGTGTGTATTTTACAAGCTATAAATGTATTGTTTTGCTAGTACTTATTTGTATTTAAATGTCTGAAACACAAAATAATGTGGTTGCAAACACTGAATAGTTGTGATATATGACAAGCACTTATTCACTATGATAAAATGAATGAATGATGAATGTGTCCTCACAAAACGTTGTAACATTGTTACAAATAATAATATTGGTTCAAAGTTTATACTGTATATAATTTGTGGGCATTAGGGAGACACCATCAAATCGCTATTAAATTGCTCTTGAATTCACGCTCGCTTTTTACTTTCGCTTTCCAATTGGGGATCACGAGTACTCTGTGTATAGGGAGTGGCGGTACTGACTGCACATTTTACAAGATAAGATACTTGTCAATGACTCTCAGGATCTGTTGCGCAACAAATCCACAGACATTGTCCTGTCAGTCATCTCTCCTTAAAAGGGTCATGAATTGAGAGAGAAAATTTTCCTTGAGCTTTTAACATATTACATATTACATTCCGTCTTGGGCATTATACTATAAGAATATCCTGTAAGTTTCAGAACTGAAAACTTCCTTGTTAGTCCAAAAACAGCTTTTATTGTAACCAAGCCTAGATAAGACTCGTTGTGGATTGTGCCTCTCTATGACAGATAGTTGAAAGACCGCCTCTGCAGAAGAAGATCAATGCCTACTTCATGATTGCAACTTTGGCCCTGCCCACTGCCGTGTTAGTGAGATGACGAGGAGAGAAGAGCGATACAGGATCACTGGACTATATAACATTACCTTCCAAAGGATCCTAATGCTAGGAATGTGGTTATTTATTTTCAACAATGTGAATGTCTCAGTTGAGCATTATTTATTTGTATTCGGTACATTTCACTGTGGATTCTTTGGTAAATTTCGCAATTTCGGTGCAGGCTTTGCAAACAGACTTTTACAATATTGACTTGACAGTAATGCCACAACATATAAGTAACCGTGTTAATTCTAATGCCTGACCTGTGACCAGTGATTTATGATATGTAATGATTCATGCCCATTCAGATGTTCTTTGTCTATGTGTCAGCAAATCAAACCAGTGATGGTCAACTTCACATTGTGTCTCTTATGTAGGATGAAAATATTGGGTGGGTTATTTAAACTGTGATTAAATTAAATATAGAAAGCGATCAAAGAACGCTCCCGTTGCAATCGTTGGAGCTGTTAATCAAACAGCACAAGTTTATCAGTGACAGTTCTGGACTCTCGCCAATGATGAATTAAATCAGATGTACTGTAATGTAACCGGCTATCACAGCAAGCCTATGTCCCTTTAGGGGCTCCGTAGAAGTTATTTATTTTTCCGTGCCTTTCTGAATTTGGATTTAGTCTTCGGGTACAGATAAAAATAAGTGTAAATGCTGGATTCTCGTTTTATGCAATGTTTTAGCAAAAGGAACAATCTATTTTGCTGTTCACCTCACTGTGTTTTTGCTACAGTTGTTAAAATAACCACATCATCTGAAGCTCTTGTAGCGCTTTACGTCTTTAGCAGAAGAGAGAAGCGACGCGCACAGGACAGAAAGGGCTTGAATGAAGTGCTTCTGGCTCTAGATAAAAATATAGCGGCAAAAGATCCTTACCATAAACGACCCCGAGTGCTTGTGTTGTGAACCGCTCCGTTGTTTTGATGCGCTGCTCACTTTATTCTGTAGAAATAGTGCTACCGGTCCACTATTTCTACCATCTGGTAGAAATGTGTAAAATATGTTACTTCCAGGACAGAAGTTTACAGGAGTTTCTTCACTGATTAAAATTTGTGTTTTCGTATTGATCCTCAGATCTTGCGGTCCGCTGCAAACATAGTCAAGCATTATGGTGCATTAATATTGAGATCTGTGTGCGTTTATATCAGCTTTTTTTACAACAGATTCAAAATGTGTCCAATTTTTTTATCATGCTGTTTTGGGTCTTGCGTTTAAACTTCAAGTGCTTCATAATGTGACGCTGGTTTTGCTCATATCACTTATTTGTTATGAATAATCTTATATTTTGGGTTTGCAGCCTTTAAGTTAGAAAGTTAAAGAGTCGCTTTCATTTCTTCATTATTTCATTTATTTATTATTTGAATTATTAATGTATATATTGCATAACACAACCACCTACATGCTTATGTAATAAATACATTAGGGGGTTGAAATTCCAGCAAAAACAAGTAAATTGCGTGCACTTATAAGTGAATCCTATTTAGCTTTTTAGGCAAAAATCAAATGCGCTTAAGAAGGGTAGACTTTTTTTGTATGCACTGTTGTCACTGAGGTGACACTCGTCTATGTGAGGAGTTTGGATTTAGCTTTGCTCCACCGGAAATCCTCTTTAAAGTGATCCTGATCCTCTGATCCACTCAGACACAAGGACTACGACTGTGTACACGTCACGGCACGGCCTAGACGCTGACTGAGACCCATTTAAACCCACACCTATACCTGAGAGGACTTCACATGAGCTTCAGTTGTTCTGGGCTAAATTAAATGAACACGGCCTATCCTAAAACATTAACTAGCATTTAGAGCTTAAATAGACTTCTGTTCTTTTTGATGCTTGCCAATGGAAAACTCACTGCCATGATGCCATGGTGTTGCTATGTGTCCTGGGAGGTTATTTACACCTCTATACAGTTCAATGCAAGTAAAATAGGCCATAAAATCCCATTTATCACCTGTGAGATGACAATCACAAGTCAAACAAAGATCAACCATAATCTGAACAGACAGGGGAGAGATTAGGAGGAAGATGAAGAAGACTGACCGAGTTTTCAGTGTATGGGGTGTATGTCTGCATCAGACTCTTGGTGGAGTTTCTCCTGACGGGCGAATCGCTGTAGTCCGTTGGAGGCAGAACCATCATGTCATCCTCTGGGTCCTGATGCATGAGGTTGGCCACGCTCTTACTGCGCATCGGAGGGTTTCCAGCAATACTACAACACACAATCACGTCACCATCAGAACACTGATCCCATCCTTTATTTATTCACCTTACAAATAACATTTAGTGAACACACAGTTCAATGTTCAATAAGCTTTGTGTGGTATCAAGGGAAATCTCCTCAACCCCCTGAACCAATACACACAGCTTAATTTAGCTCAACTATTTTAAGCAAACTATCCCAAAACATGATGATCCCCTTTCCTCAAACAAACACAAAAACACTACTGTTTTTTAAAGAAGTCTCTTCTGCTCAACAAAGCTGCATTTATTTGATCAAAAATACAGTGAAAACAGTAATATTGTGAAATATTATTAAAATGTAAAATAACTTTTCTATGTGATTATATTATAAAATGTAATTTATTCTTGTGATCAAAGCTGTATTTTTTTCAGCATCATTACTCCAGACTTCACTGTCACATGATCCTTCAGAAATCATTTTGGTATGATGATTTGCTGCTCAACAAAATGCAGATTACTACCAATGTTGAAAACCGTTGTGCTGCTAAATATGTTTTTTCAGTTAGCTTATGGTTAACAATAGGGTTCCCACACTTTCTAGATAGATTGTATTCACTCAGAATCTTGAAAAAGAACATAACTAGACAAATTTATATTACCTAGAATTTTTTAATGACTTTTCTACACAGTAATAAGCTAAATGATGAGTTAGCAAAGGCTGCCCAAGACGTTACCAGTCATAATCAGCAAACTGAATTTGGTGTCTCAGTGTTTGCTGCAACATAAAAGGCTTTTTGATCAGGCATTACAGGGACCCCTCAGGGTCCAAGGGGATAGGATTCCATTTAACATCAAAAAGCATCAAGTCTTGCATTCTTCAAGCAAACATCAGCTGAGGTAAGGTGCATGATCTGACCTCGCACACACTGTGATTAACGTCAGTGGGAGCACACAGGATTAGAAGGCTTATAAAGCATGCCTGGGTCAGTCTGGGTAAACCTATTTCTAGTGTTTCACTCTCTGTGACTGCATCAAACCTAGTTCACCCAAAAATGAAAATTCTGTCATTTACTCACCCTGATGTCATTCCAAACCTGTAGGACCTGTTGAATACAAAAGACAATATTTTGAACAATGTTGGTAATCAGACATTTTCGGCTCCCATTGACTTTGGGCCATTCAATGGAAGTCAATGGGAACTGAAACTGTTTAACTACCAACATCCTTCAGAACATCTATCTTTGTTTTTGGAACCATATCAGGGTGAGTAAATGACAGAATTTAAATTTTTGGGTGGACTATCCCTTTAAAGCTTTTTTAAAATGCTATTTATGTTATTAAAACATTGTTCATTGTTTGAGCCTGACATGGCAATATTGCATTGACTCAACCAATGGTGTGCGTTTGGGGCAGGGCTAGTCTCATCTGATGCATATGGCACACTTATCTGGAAACACTTCAGGAGTTTCGAAGTCGTCATCTGACTGGTTGATTCCTACAGGATGTCCACGATACGAGTGTCGCTTTCTTTAACGGTCCGCCTGGAAACAAATGCCGTGACACCAACTCCCACGAACATGAACGCCGTTGTGTTTACAACTGACAATGAGCGTTTTTACAGGATCAACTAAACGCTGGATTTTCAAAAGTGTGAAGTTCGTGGCTCCATTGTTGCAGTAAACTTGCACAACGTTCTTGAATGAATAATTTATAGATGCACGCCAGTCTGTTATTGCAGGGACATCGACTTTACATTTTCATGGCCATAAACATGACACGGAACAAAACGAACTGTGATTGGTTGCGTTACATGTCAGTCAAACATCCTTGGGCGGTCCTCGACCAATGAAAGCTGCGATAGGGTCCAGACCTTCTGCTGTCAGTCTGAAGGTCTGGCTATGCGAGACTAGGGTAGGACTAACTGTTTGTTCAAGTGGATATGTGGAGTGTTCAGGAAACCTGTTTGAAAACAATGGTTTTAGTGACAAAAAGCTTATTTCCCACCTTTTGTTGATCCATGCAATACAGAAAGAATTTAATATCTGAGGATGTGGTTTTTGAGATAATGGCTGTAATAGTCTTAAAATAGGGCTTGACTGCTGTGAAGCTTGTGTTTCCTTCTCTTCTGAGGCACAGCGATCAGTATCAGAGCTAATCAGGACAACAAAGAACCTTGTTAGTGTGTGTGTGGTATCTGATTACCTGTTATTTACCGCTGGCTCTGTGTATGCACGACAGTAAGATGATGGAAACCAGCCCCGCCTGTAAAAACATAGACAGACAACACAAAATCACTCACATGAAAAAAAAGAAGAGTGGATGTTTTTTATCTGAGCCTGGATAAATGGCTGTTATAATGTCTGCTCTGTGTTTACTGAACACAGTCTGGAAATTTTGGGACATAAAACATTGAGAGAAGCATTTTGAAAGCAATTTGAACATATAGAGTTGCACTGTACTCTCAGAAAGGAAATCCAAGTGTAGGGCCATCATCTGAACGTGTGGCGGTGTGAGGTCACCGTCGACATCAAATGCACATAGCCTGTCATTACTTCAAACTCAGTGGCAGTGTTTGTCTTGGTGTGAGCATTCTCCTCTGCACTTTATGTTCTTATAATCCAAGGGAATGTAAATATTGATGGGAAACTCAGGTATTAGAATCACCTCCACCCCTGAAAAGCACGGGGAAAGACAAATAACATCTCACATGGAGTTTTATGTAGACTCTGAACATACAGTAGCGGCACTCCTCTCTGATCAGGTGTACCAGCAGAGACTGGATTATGTTAACACTGTAAGCCTGACATATGATATAATAGTCAGATTTTGTTTTGTTTTTTTGGTAAATGGAACATTTCATTGAGCCTTTAGATAAAATCTATAAAAAAATGTTTTGCATGCGTCATTTGATACATCAGGCTTTTGTAGCTCATATACACTCCCCTAAAGGATTATTAGGAACACCTGTTCAATTTCTCATTAATGCAATTATCTAATCAACCAATCACATGGCAGTTGCTTCAATGCATTTAGGGGTGTGGTCCTGGTCAAGACAGTCTCCTGAACTCCAAACTGAATGTCAGAATGGGAAAGAAAGGTGATTTAAGCAATTTTGAGCGTGGCATGGTTGTTGGTGCCAGACGGGCCGGTCTGAGTATTTCACAATCTGCTCAGAAAAGGGAAAAACATCCAGTATGCGGCAGTCCTGTGGGCGAAAATGCCTTGTTGATGCTAGAGGTCAGAGGAGAATGGGCCAACTGATTCAAGCTGATAGAAGAGCAACTTTGACTGAAATAACCACTCGTTACAACCGAGGTATGCAGCAAAGCATTTGTGAAGCCACAACACGCACAACCTTGAGGCGGATGGGCTACAACAGCAGAAGACCCCACCGGGTACCACTCATCTCCACTACAAATAGGAAAAAAAGGCTACAATTTGCACGAGCTCACCAAAAATGGACAGTTGAAGACTGGAAAAATGTTGCCTGGTCTGATGAGTCTCGATTTCTGTTAAGACATTCAGATGGTAGAGTCAGAATTTAGCGTAAACAGAATGAGAACATGGATCCATCATGCCTTGTTACCACTGCGCAGGCTGGTGGTGGTGGTGTAATGGTGTGGGGGATGTTTTCTTGGCACACTTTAGGCCCCTTAAATGCCACGGCCTACCTGAGCATTGTTTCTGACCATGTCCATCCCTTTATGACCACCATGTACCCATCCTCTGATGGCTACTTCCAGCAGGATAATGCACCATGTCACAAAGCTCGAATCATTTCAAATTGGTTTCTTGAACATGACAATGAGTTCACTGTACTAAAATGGCCCCCACAGTCACCAGATCTCAACCCAATAGAGCATCTTTGGGATGTGGTGGAACGGGAGCTTCGTGCCCTGGATGTGCATCCCACAAATCTCCATCAACTGCAAGATGCTATCCTATCAATATGGGCCAACATTTCTAAAGAATGCTTTCAGCACCATGTTGAATCAATGCCACGTAAAATTAAGGCAGTTCTGAAGGCGAAAGGGGGTCAAACACAGTATTAGTATGGTGTTCCTAATAATCATTTAGGTGAGTGTATTATGATATGGTGAGAATATGTAGCTCAAACTTGAAGAGGAATAAACTCTTTTGTGTTAGTTGCTGCTATTTATATGTCCAAAAAGTAATACCATAAAATTCTGATAGCTTGTAATGTAAATCAATGAGACTACTTACATAAAATGTCTTAGTGACATGATATTTAATCTAGCAGTGAGGTTGTGAATAGCAACCTCCCACCGCTCACACCATGTTTTTTTCCATTTTTCTGGATTCCGTTTTTTTTTTTCCATTAAAATTTTTTTTAATATAACTTTTGGTTATATTAAATTTTAGTACTCAAAAAGCAAGTCTAATTAATTAAAATCATGAAACATACAATTTAACAATTTCTTAAAAGTTTGACAAAAAAAAAAAAAAAAAGGTTTAGGTCACTATGAAATACTTTTTTTATTTTTATTTTTTAATACCAAATTCAGTGTTTTCTGTTTTACGTTCTCTACATTCCAATTTAATGATTTAAGTTAAATTCTATTAAATGTTTTTGTTTTCTTCAGAAATTCTTTTTTAATTTTTCTGGCAATCAAATGAAGACATAAAACAAAAATGTTTTGTCTTTTTTTAAATCATATGAAATTAAACAAACTGTTCCCATCAAACAAAGTGCAGAGCTTTACTATTAAAATAAAAACGTGGAAGAAAAATGATTCCTTAAATAAAAAGTTAATAATAATTTATTATTATTATTAATAGTATTAGCGTTATTCTTACATTGAGACGTAGCTAAATCTACTGTACAACAGTTATATATTTCGGTCACAATTTCAAGTTAAACTGAATTTTTATTTTGACGGGTTGCCGTGAAGGTCTTTGTGTTTATGATACGGCGATAGTTTTTCCTCAAATGAAATGGTAAAATGCCCATGAAATGACTCTGTAGATCATGCATTCATGTCCTCATATAGTGAGAGGCTAAAAACACAGTGAGCAGACCTGCTTTTAATGTATTCATCAAAAATTTTACAAATTCTGTGACATTCCGCATTATACAGTAAATTCCGTTTTTATGACTGGATTCCGTCTGTGTTTTCTGCAGCATTTTAAAAATACTTACTTTTCTTTCACTTACACGACAACAGAGCATATTGCTTACAATGGAGACGTCACAAATCTCAGGCCAAATCTCTCCACTTCTTCCCTCATGTTCATATTCCATGTAAAGAATGTTAATATTTGTCTATCTGTGCCTGTGTGTGCAGGAGCCCATGATACAGTGACCGTGATCTGTAGACATGAGCTGGAAAGTTTCACCAGTGATTTTAAGCCCATTTCCTGCTTGGCATTTAAGAACACGAGAGGACATTTTAATTGACCTGGCAAATGTATTATTAATACAAACCGTCAATCAGTCTGAAGTTCTTTAAATAGAAGCACTCAGTCACTTTGTCTGAACAGGTCGTAGTAGTGCTTTAAAATGCCTCATGTAGCAAATGGTGCTTGCATATAATTTGGCACATATTAATGGGTTGCTAGTCTGACTTCATGAATCGTTCCCTATAGGGTTCAGACAAGTTTTCAGAACACCACCAACATATATAAACAACTAAGTGAGTCACTACTGATTAACCAAAATGCATAGCCTCAGTAAATGACTGAATTATGCCGAAGCTTCCAATTTACTGTGGCCAATAACATATTATCTGCTTGTGGTGAGAAAACAATTTGACCCAATGGACCCACGAACCAGGCTGTATCACAATGTACACAGATCAGGCATAAAAATGACAAAGTGGAAGCAATTGGGAACAACAGCAACTCAGCCACAAATGTCCTAATTATGTCCTAATATTGTGTTGGTCCCCTTTTTGCTGCCAAAACAGCCCTGACCCGGAGAGGCATGGACTCCACTAGACCCCTGAAGGTGTGCTGTGGTATCTGGTACCAAGATGTTAGCAGCAGATCCTTTAAGTCCTGTAAGTTGCGAGGTGGGGCCTTCATGGATCGGACTTGTTTGTTCAGCACATCCCACAGATGCTTGACTGGTTCCCAGGTAAGCGACGCACACACACCCGACCATCCACGTGAAATAAAAGAAAACGTGATTCATCAGGCCAGGCCACCTTCTTCCATTGCTCCGTGGTCCAGTTCTGATGCTCACGTGCCCACTGTTGGTGCTTTCGGTGGTGGACAGGGGTCAGCATGGGCACCCTGACTGGTCAGCGGCTATGCAGCCCCATACACAACAAACTACGATCCACTCTGTATTCTGACACCTTTTCTATAAGAACCAGCAAATGCAACATTGTAACAGATTAAATCCCTGTTTTTCAGAACAAAGCAAATTGTCCACAGGTCTAAAAACGCCCTAAGAATCTAAATACAGGATGTGCATCACTTATCCATTGCACTACCCCATGCATTCACTTGAAGTGCAAAGATATAAATGAGGGATTCATTGGAAGGCAAAGGGAACTCAATTTGCGAAGTTTGAATTGTATTTGCACCACTTGTCTTTATCCTGAAAGTTTATTAGCTCTATTCCAACTTCAGCTTCTCACTTGACTCTTGTGGCAAAGATATTGGCGGCTCTGAACGCATTCAGAACACACCCTGTCTGTTTCGCCATCTGGTAGCATTCTCTCAAACCAACAACATCAGTTTTTGGCAGGAATGCTGGTGTGTTCAGATAATTTTCTCTGCCATGACAGTGTTATTCTGATTACGTCTCCTCCACCTGCTGAAAGTCCTCAGGTCCGTGGGGAGACTGTGTTCTGCATCTATGATAAGCTGCCGCCCCGTCTGCCCTCTCAAACAGGACTTCTCGTGGCTTTGATTGACACCACAATGAACTTGTTTTCTTCTTCACAGCTGGATTGCAGACTGCCACCACAGCTGTGTATACATGAGGTCTCTTTAGCTCCTGAGACACTTCTTAACATCTGAGCTGGACTGACTGGATGATGTTCACTAGCCAAACCTCACCTGCATATCATTCTTAAAAACACATAGATCGTAGGGCTGGGCAGTTAATCAAATTTTGTTTTCAATTACAATTTTGGCTTCCAACAATGTTATTTACATTTATATACAGGGCTTGACATATTTTATTTACTAGACACCAGTCACTGTGGCTAGTGGTTTTCCAAAGTTACTAGCCACTTAGCATTTTCACTGGCCACAATTTTGACATCAATACCATGGGGAAATACTGAAATGCTGATATTTGTAATATTATCTCATAATTTGGCAGCAGGTATATTAGGCTGCTGTCACTTTCAGACCTGACGCACGGATCCATTATACTCTCACACATACGCTTTCTTTCTCAACTGTTTACGTTCACTTAAAACATAACGGACCACCATTCTGACTTTATTTTGTGTGTATCTTACTGTTTAAGTGCAATAAGCAGCGGAAAAAAACTAAATTTTGTACTGAAAGGTGGCTTTATGTGCACGAACATTGGGTGTGAGCACAAAATCTGCGGGAATGAGTAAAATTATGTGCAATACGCGCAATCCAACGGCGAAATTCAAGCCCTGTAACAGCAACAATATTCACCCGGAGCAAAGGAAACGAGTGAGTGAGGGGAGGAGGGTTTGTGTGTACCAGATTTTTAAAAAGGTTTAAAGGGGGTTGTGCCCAAAAAGTTGGAGAACCACTGATGTAGACGTATCCACTATACTGCAGAGATGAGAATCAGTGTCGTCATCAAAATCTTCAGCATTGATTCGTCAAGGAAACACGTGTGGGTTGTCCCCCTGAGCCAAACAGAAATGATTGTTGATCATTAGTCCCACCCCCCCTGTGCCCAGATTCGCTGAAACTGTCATCAACTCAACAAATAAACAGTGTTTGGTCTTTTGAACCACCAATCACGTTTTTCTGAAAAATTAATGCGAGTGGGTGTGTGTTTGCGTGCATGAAAATAAACCGAAATAAACGCATGCAGAGCACTCTCTCCCATAGCACAGCACACAAAAGTCAGTATATTTCTCTATTTGTATGTAGTTTGTGTTTTACACCATTTTCACTCAGTATATTTTCCTCAATTTGTATCCGAGAAGATTATTTGCACGGTTTGTTGTCACAACTTGTTACATTGTTTGAATTTGTTTTTCATGTTCAAATGATAATATATTTCTCTGAAGAAAAATGTTTGCTTCAGTGTTCTGTTATTATATAACAATCTTTCTATTTACTTTACTCCCTGAACTTTTTTGGACACATCTACATTTTCAGTAAATAAAATGTTTTCACTCAAAAAGAATAATATTATGTTCTTAGAATACTATTATAAATGGCTATAACTTACTGAGGGATTGTTACATGTAGACAAAATTTCATCTGGAAGTCTAAAACAACCAAGTCTAACTTTCTAAAGGAAAAAATCCAAACTTCATGAAGTTCTGTTTCTGAGTTCACATTAAAAACAACATTTTTGCTGCCGTTTTTCTCAAAATTCTATTAATTTAATCCATTCTCAAACTAAATAAATGTAGAATTGGGACTTCAAATGAGCTAGATGGAAACTGTTTTCCTGTTTAAAATGATATATGGGACTTGATGCTAACTGCTAGAATGGGTGAGAAAACAAAGAAAAGTAGAGGCAAGTCAGGCGCCCCAAAAATGTTCTAGGTCTTTAAGGGTTAATAAACGATTAATATGTTCAGACAGTCGTCTTTCTATATTTTTCAGACACATTCATAATCATTACTTTTGCTGGTTCTCTCAGGCAGGATCGCTTAATTTATATTTTAAAGGCTCATTATTATGGTTTAGTATTTCTCTGTAATGTAGAACAATGTTAGAAATATTACATATACTATTCTTTTACAGCCCTGAAACTCAAACCATTTTCCGATACCACCCCCAGTATACATTTAAATAATTAAATGTCATAAATGGGCGACTAGTTGACTAATGGCTTAAACGATCGACTTTAGTTGGAATATATATAATTTTTTTTAACATTTATTTTTATTAGATTTTCAAGGAAATCCACTGTTAATAAAAAAGTTTATTTAAAAAAATGTTGCAATAAATGCAACATTTCATGTAATCATGATCTAAATATTGACCCAAGTAATCATTACTATGATTCTCGCTATAATCGAGCATCCCTAATAGTCTGTTCCAACTTGTGTTATTAATTTAAAGCGGTGCACAAAAAGTTCATGGCTTGGTTTGATTAACAATCAAGTTCTGGTTGTAAAGCCAAATTATTATTATTATTATTATTATTATTATTATTATTGAGTCATTACAAAAAGCATGTCCTCATGAACCAGATCTCCAGAATCAGATGTGCTTCTAAAAAGTGAACTTGCACAGAACATCAAACTCCGGGCAGCTCCTATAATAAATGAGACAAGTTGCACTCACTGTCTGGTTTTCTGCAGCTCTCCATACAGCCAGCCGTCCCTCTCATCAGGAATCAGCAGTGTGATGATGTCTCCTTCTTCAAAGCTCAGCAGCGTGTGGTTGTTTCCAGACTTGTGGGGGAAAATGGTGCGCACTTTGGGTCTTTTGTCTGTGAGATTGAGGCCAGTGGCCATTGACACAGACCTGGACAATCCACTGTCCTCGTTGTTGTAGTCTGGAGGGGAAAAGACAGACAACACGTCTTCAAAGCTTCATCTGTAATGATACATTTGAATATAGATGGTGACAATTTGGCATATCGGGCAATAGGTCCTTGAACTGAATTGCTCAATTGTGAATTTGAATGGTATATAATAATTTGTAATTCACTGCTTTTTATTGTCACGTTTGTTATGTGGCCTATTTCAAAGTGAAAAAGGATATAAAAAAAAGAACAAAATATTTTATTGATCAGGAAATTGACTGGACTGTAAAACACATCTCAATGTATCCCAAACAGTGTTGTTATTGTTAACTAAATCTAAAAAAAATAATTATCGTTAATTGAAATAAAGCTGAAATAAAATACAGTATAAATAAAAGTATGAATAAAAATAAAGTATTAGATGTAAGAAAATTAAATTTAAACTTCTCTAAAATCTACTGTTACTGGCTGATATCTTTATTATGTTAACTGGTATTAAAATTAACTTTTGGCAAGATTTTTTACAAAGGCTGCATTACCTACTACTGTAGCCTAAACAATAAATAGCAATTTGACTTAGAATTTTTTTTCCCTGAGATGTTTTTCATTTTTAAATGACATTTGCCAAAAAGTTAGAGGCGGAGTCATGCAATATTAGATCAGGAATGTGTTTTAGGAAAGTAACAGGGTCAAATCTGAGCTCATGTTGACTTTAGATTACACCCGTGTCAGAGGTGAGACTGGTAGGATATGTATCCTATGTAATATGTAATTTAATGCTCACCAGACTCTCTCTCCTGTCTTGAGGATTCTTGATTGAACATGCTGGCCAGGGGACTCGTCTGAGGCGGCAATGGAGGTGCGGGAATCATTGCGTCGGAGTTGGCCTGTACAAGTACAGAACATGCATGCATGTATTCATAACACAACAGGCCCTCTGTACTCATTGCGTAGTGTAGGAGGTCATGTCCTCACCCTGCTGTGGCGATGAAGGGCTGGAGAAGCCTGTGGAGTGTTGGCCACTGGAGTGCGCAGGCCTTCAATCATGGACATCACGGTGTCGGGGACATCGGTAGCGTCACCGCATTTGTCCTGCCAGCCGGTCAGGTTATCTGACAGAAGCTCTCGAGCCTTCAAGAACACAAGAAGGTATCAGATCCAAGAGTTGAGGAGAGCACATGAACAGCTGCAGTAATCATGAAGATATTCCTCTCGTGACGATTTTGCAAATTCTCCAGCAGGGGTTTGGCAATCTTTTTGACATGTTCCCCTTTTAATTTTTCTTGTTAATAGTGTTGGGTATCAAAAACCGGTTCCACATTTCCAAGAACCGTGGATTCGATAAGATATATGCATTTCTGAGAGCCAGAGACAAACAAAACATATAACATAAAAGCCGAATCAACTAAAAGCTTGTCTGAATAAAAGTGTCTTCAGCTGCTTTTTAAAAGAACCAACAGATTCGGCCACACGCAATAACAGGGGCAGGGCGTTCCAGAGTTTAGGGCCAACTGCCTGAAAGGACAGGTCTCCCCGTGTTTTAAAGGCGGATTCTGAGGACACTCAAGAGATTTTGACTTGAGGAACGAAGAGTATGAGAGGAAGAGCATAGCGTCAGCAGGTCTTTATAGATCAACTAAAAGGATCATTATAAAAGGGCCTTAAATGACAAAACACATTCACTGACATATATTTGAAAATCGGAATATCAGATAGTTCATGACAGAGTTAAGAAGTTTGTGAATATTATGAATAAAAAAGGAAAAACGGAATGCAAACGATACGTCTGTCATACAGCACTATTGTGGCTGCGGTGTCACATGAGAAGCACGGCGTGTTGACATGGAAAAAAGGCGATGCGTTCTAAAATATTTATCCAGAGAATATGGTCATATTTCTGCAAAAGAATTGCTGGAACTTGAAGCTGGTTTGTAGCAGACCAAGAATACTGACTACTTTGCTGTTATTAGTACTGTGACTGTTATTTAGTGTTAAATTATTGTAGTTGGGTTAGGTGGGTTATATGTGGTTTTGTGAATTTGTTATGTAAATTTGTTGTGTTTTGTATTTAGATATAATTATATTTATACATTTACAAGTATACTTTAATAAATTGTTCAATTTAAAGAATTTTGTATTTTTTTTTTTCCAATAAAAAGCCACTCTTTAAATGTCATCCACCATAGTTTTAAGGCTCTTTAAAAAAAAAAAAAAAAGAATCGGTTCAGGCACCGGTACCGTTTTAGAAGTATCGATTTGGCACCGTTATTGTAAAAAACCTAAACGATACTATGTACTACTATTAGGAGTACTGTGAATTCTATCGCACTGCTCTTTTCACATGCTGTTTTTTGCCCACTATACAGTAGAGAAGCATGCGATGCCAGTGTGGCCGTTCTCACACCAGGGGTCCGTTCTTCGTACGTCGCTAACTCAGTTAGCTGGATTTGATTGTTGCCGATTTGTTGGTTCTTCGACGCTCATCCTGGACTTGCTGTCATAGCAACAGGTCCGTAAGCTTAAACCTGCTCGGGAGCAATTTATTTCATGTAAACAGGATTAGATTGCATCTTGAGGTGATACTTAAAATCTGTCCCAGACACTGCTACTTTATTACAAGAGTTCATTACTGAACCAGGGGCAATGATAATTTTAAATAATAATAATAATATAAAATGTAAAGTAAAAATATTATAATGTTGTCTAAAATGTATATAATACTATAGACACAGCCAATTGATTGAGAGATTTATTTGTGATGGAATAATTACTTTATAATTTTATTGGAGTCTTACACACACGCTGTAACGTTAATCTGAGCCGTGCATTAATCTGAGTGATGACGGATATTATGGGATGCTTGATGCGGCACAGGAGATGCAGATAACTGGATCTTGACCCTTAAGAAACTTTAATTAATGCTGTCACGTAACAAATCTATGGAAGCCCGTTTCCGCCACTAAATAAAAAAATAAAAAGAGTAATTGCGACTTTTTATCTCAGAATTTTTTCCTCACAATTGCGAGTTATAAAGTCTCAATTCTGTCTTTCTTTCTCAGTCAGAATTGTGACTCTGACTCTGATGGAAACGGGCTTCCATACAAATCTGCTTCAAGTTGACTTAAAAATTAAATGAATTGCTAATTACAACATTGAAATAAAAATGTAAAGGGTGTACTAATACTATATAAATGAATAAAAATAATTCATGATAATTCATTATAAATAAATCATGTTTAAAAAAAACATTTATCATTTATCTATTATAACTTTTTTGTTGGTTTGGTCGTTTGGCTGTTTCCTTAAAAAGGTCCAGAATTTTTTTTTTTTTTTTTTTTAATTTGTCAAGTTTTTTTGCCAGGTGGCTTTTTTATTTATATGATGTCATTACGTTGCTGTCTTGCCACCAGCCAATCGCTGCATTGCTGATCGTGGTTTCGAGTATCGATACATCTGCCCTCTTCAGGGAACACAGGAACGCGCAGTAATCTTAGACAGCTTAATCCAGACATTTTAATCCATTCCGCAAATTTGTTTGAATAACCAAATTAGCCAGAGATCAGTTATCACGATTAGAATATCTGGGATCTGTCAAATCATCTCAGATGTATTAAGCGAGGTACGAAGAACGGACCCCTGGCTCATTTGTTTCAGAAACTGGTGCGTTCTCTCCCTTAGTTTGGTCCATTTAGGCGTATATGAACACGGCAATTATGCTTGAATCCGCAATAAACGGACCCACCTGAATGAGGTGGTCTCAGCCCCCCAAAAACTCTGGAGCGGTTTGTTTGTGGCGAGAAAGCGATCCGACCAAATGGACCAACGAACCAAGCTGTATCATAATTTATAATGGAAATGTATTATATAAAAAGTAGCAGTGTTTGATTCTGTCGATTAGCACTTTAGTTATCAACACAGAGCACCTCTTCATCTTAAAATGTCATCTAATTGCTGTTTTCTGAAACTGGTGCATTACAAGAATGTAATTTAGCAGTTAAAGACTTGTATACTTTTGTAAAAGCGTGTGTAACGATAGCTAAAGATAAAGCCACAATAAGCCTGCAGAATGAACTTATCAATCCATCTTGATGAATGGCGCTATGAGCAGGTGCACTCTGACCAATGACACATGTGACTAGCATAAACATTTTGGTACGCTTTTTAAATGTTGCCATCAGTGAATGAAACGAACCACAAAAAAAAAGCAACATTGTAACAATTTAAGTCCCTGTTTTGGAACAAAGGAATTATATATTGCTCGAATCATTTTCAGAGCCTTTCCAGCCAATCAAAATCCATCCAATAAAGTGCATAACTAAAGTGAACGCTTAGAATAAACACAATGCTTTGACCATTGGTGTGGACGCTTTTTGCAGAGTTTCTGTTCTTTATGTGAACAGGCCTTAGTTGTGTTAATTGAAGTAACCAACCTTGTCATGGAAAGCAGCGATCTGGATGGAGAAGGTGCAGTGCTTGTCCACCAGAAAGCAGAAGCGCCTCTTCTCCTCCAGCAGAGCCTCTCGACAGCCATCAGCGATGAACTTCTGCATGTCCATCTGACGGTGAGTGAGAGTTTCAAGACACTGCAGAGAACAAAGAGAACAAGGTCACAGTTTCTTATCAGCTGTCCGATAAACGTGGCTTTCAAAAAAGAACAAGGCATTGTGAAGGTGACGTCACACTTTTTGGTTTGAACACTGAAAAGGACCAAAGTGAACAGTGAGATTGAATGTCAGGCGTTGTGATGGAAGCCAGTGTCAAAAGAACTGCATTCATATCCTCTGCTAGTCTGACCTTTTGTTTATCAGTTAACCAGTTGTTCATGTACAATGGACGATAACTGTTAGAGATAACAGTATAGTCTGTTGTCAGCAATTATGACGTAAACACGAAATTACCAAGAGAAACTTTCTATAAGAAGAGGTCTGACCACTACAGATTAAAAGTCGACACGTTTGAATGTGCACAAGTGTAACAGATTTGAGAGCACAACTATTTTCAGTGAATAAAGACTTAAAATGTTGGCCTGTTCTTCACACAAGAACACTGTGGTATTATTACGGCACACATATTAAAGGGATAAAAAACAAATTAGCCCATAATTTAATCACCCATCTGATACTAATATCGTATTCAACTTACTATAAGCATAACTGGCACGACGATGGCGTCGGACGTAGTGCAAGCGTTTTGAACTGCGAGAGGCGTTACACTTATTTCATAAGCTGAATTTGGAAGGCGGTCTGGCGGAAGCTAGATATTTTACTTTATAACATGTTAAATATGGATATTTTTCTTACACAAACGCATTGATTCGCTTCAGAAGGCCTTTATTAACCCCCTGGAGCCGTGTGGAGCACTTTTATTATGGATGGATGCACTTTTTTGGGCTTCAAATTTTGGGCTCCCATTCACCGCCATTATAAAGCTTGGATTAGCCAAGACATTTTTAAATATAACTCTGTGTCCGTCTGAAAGAAGAATGGCATATACACCTTGGAAGACTTGAGGGTGAGTAAATCATGGGGAAATTTTCATTTTTGGGTGAACTATCCCTTTAAGTGATGGTATGTAGCCTGTAGATGTGCAGGTGTATTCACATGGGCACACCCTCATGCCGGCATAATGCAGGTGACGTGAGAGAGCATTCATCTGACAATGGGTTTCATTAGATCTCCACTCCTCACAGATGACACCGTGATCTCATTGATGAGTGAAAGCCAAAGAACGCACCACATCCCTCCCTCCCCTCCTCCACTGGCTGTCATAAAAAATAAAATAAAAAAAAAGAAGGAGATTTTGATTTGGTTTGGTGATGTTACTAGTCACTATGATTTTGCTTTCTCTCATCTTTGAGCTTTCAGGCCATGTCTTGTTTTGCCTGTCTGTGTCTCTCTTTCTTAAGCACTTCATCTCCATAGACTGGTGAAATGGGATACCGAAGTGGAAGCTACAGCATCTGAAGCAAAGGTCAAAATTACACTAGAAAAAAAGGGGAAGCTACTACAGGTGAATAGGCTGACTTTCCCCTCAATTTCATTAATCAAAATGAAATTGTGCTGCATTAAAATACACATAACAACAGGATTTGTTTGTGACTTTACTCTTTTGAATTTAAATGTTGAGTACAATATGCAAATTAGGCACCTTAAATATGAATGTTTGCATTTTATATCAAGTAGGTATACACCACAGAAAATGTCTTTTTTTTTTTAAATATATATATATATATATATATATATATATATATATATATATATATATATATATATATATATATATATATATATATATATATATATATATATATATTTAAGAAAATTACAAAAAGTGTAATTTTTTTTTATTCAGCAAGGATGCATTAAATTGATCAAACTTGACAGTAAAGAAAATTAAAGCCACAATATGTAATTCTTTGCCGCTAGAGGTCGCTTATTCAAAACAATAATTGGATTTCATTGGAACTTTTATTATGCCACAGACGACGCTTCCGCTTCTTCCGCTCATGTGTGTGTGGGGTAACGCAACGCTGTTTTATCATATTAGACACATTTGAGTGTGTTGAAGGTTATGTTATAATGCTACTCTGTGCATTCACTTGGCGGCTACTATGAGACACTGCAGTGAGATCAATATTAGGCATGGTAAAACATGGTACTCACGGTACATCAGGAAAAACAGATTTAAACAATAAAACTAACGGTGTTGAGCTGTAGAACAATGATTCGTTTTCTGTCGATGAATGTCTCCAAACAGTTGCTCACCTGCCACCTGGTGGTGGTGTAATGGTGTGGGGGATGTTTTCTTAGCACACTTTAGGCCCCTTAGTGCCAATTGGGCATCGTTTAAATGCCACGGCCTACCTGAGCATTGTTTCTGACCATGTCCATCCCTTTATGACCACCATGTACCCATCCTCTGATGGCTACTTCCAGCAGGATAATGCACCATGTCACAAAGCTCGAATCATTTCAAATTGGTTTCTTGAACATGACAATGAGTTCACTGTACTAAAATGGCCCCCACAGTCACCAGATCTCAACCCAATAGAGCATCTTTGGGATGTGGTGGAAAGGGAGCTTCGTACCCTGGATGTGCATCCCACAAATCTCCATCAACTGCAAGATGCTATCCTATCAATATGGGCCAACATTTCTAAAGAATGCTTTCAGCACCTTGTTGAATCAATGCCACGTAGAATTAAGGCAGTTCTGAAGGCGAAAGGGGGTCAAACACAGTATTAGTATGGTGTTCCTAATAATCCTTTAGGTGAGTGTATATTAAAAGTGTCTTTGGTGTTTCCATGGTTTCTACAAAATAAAACAGAAATCGAGGGTAATGCGGGTATGATGTCATCGATAGGCGACGCAAGGACACGGCCCGTGTCCTGTTTAAAATTGCTAATTTCTCTGGATGTAAATATTCTTGGAAACATTTGGGATAACGCAAGTACACAAGTCAACAAAATATATAACACTGTTCTAGTGGTTTTTGGATATTTTAATCCAAAAATCTTACATAGTGTGCCTTTAAGTTATAAAAGATTTCTAAAGATTTTGAACTTTCCATTCATCAAAGAATCATGAAAAAATGTATCACAATAATATTTAGCAGCAAAACTGTTTTCAACATTGATAATAATAATAATAATAATAATAATAAATGTTTCTTGAGCATCAAATCATCATATTAGAATGATTTCTGAAGGATCATGCGACACTGAAGTCTGGAGTAATGATGCTGAAAATACAGCTTTGATCACAGGAATAAATTACATTTTAAAATGTATTAAAATAGAAAACCGTTATGTTAAATTGTAATATTTCACAATATTACGGTTTTTACTGTATTTTATTAAATAAATGCAGCCTTGGTAAGCAGAAGAGACTTCTTTCAAAAAATCTTACCAACACAATGGCAGTTTGCATGGTAGTTCATGTAAATAAATAGGCGTAAAAAAAATATTTATAAAAATAAAAATAAATACATTTAAAAAAACAACAACAATGAAATGCTTTGACATTTGAGAGGCTGCGGCACTGAATTAGATGGCCTAGTTTGAGAATTTCTTTTTAAAAAGTGGTCCCTGTAAATGCTCAAATGACTTGGTCCTGTATAAAAACTAACTTCAAGTTAAAGTAGCTATTATGAAACATGATATAACATTTAGTATGAGCAAAAGGTCTTTGAAAGACACCAGACCAGTGTTAAAGTAGTAGGAGGCGGTGACATTTAATTACACAAATCAAACGTCCATAGGCTGATGTTTTTTTTTTTTAATTGCTAGATGAAGCTGAAAATATAGTGGAAGGCTATAATGGTTTAATCAAAATGATTATTTATGCCTGTATTAACTCCCCTCTATTCATCAGGTGACTTAATGTCAAGTATTCTACACAAAACCGTAAACACCACAGTCCCAACTCACAGCCGGGGACCATAATCTACACGGTACACCTGGCACGACATTTCCTGTCTGCATTAAACCTTTGGGTCAACTGTTAATAAAGAGGAAGGGCCAGCCTTTTATTCACTTGTTTTTCAAGCACAGGTACTGCTATAAATGGCAAATGAAAACAATAAAGGCTGGTGGTGCAGGAAGGGGCGGCCGGCGGGCAACCCCTTCTAATCAAGGGAAAGGCCCGAGGTCCTTACAGCTGATCTTAATCCACTTCCTCCTTTGTGTGCCAACATTTTCCAGTCAGTCTGAATCATGTGTGGTTAAACAGGCCACCACCATCCACAAATAAACCATCCACTAGACAGCAGGGCAGGGTCAGAATGGTCAGCTAGTTGTCCGACAATCAACTAGTCTTGATTTTTTTTAGATTTTAAATTATTTTAGCTTTAATATTTTTAATGGAAGTGCTTTAAAATCGAATCAAATTAGAGAAGCCCTCTAAGAAAAATGTCTGATTGGAGTCTAGTGGGGTGTCCCCTAAGGATTGTCAAGTCTTGCTTATAGTTAGCTGATAGTTGAATCGTGTGTGTGTGTGTGTGTGTGGGGGGGGGGGGGGGGGGTAAACATTCGTAAATTGTTTCTCATAATTCTAATTACACGGTTGACCCTTCCCTTACACCTAACCCTACCCTTAAACTTACCCATACCACCACACCTGTCCCTAACTTTACCCGTATCCCACCTCAATATCAGTATAAGTGTTTTGCAGTACAATATGAACATAAGCACATTGTACTTATTTTTTGATGCAAGTACAGAGTAGTTAAGGCCACCTAATATAAAGTGGGACCATTTAATTAAACCAGCTATATGGCCTGTGCGAGCACTCTCCAAGTAGAGCGTAACATCGACGCACCGAAAAACAATCAAAAATTAATTTACAGAATTAAATTAGAACAGAATATAGCTTTATAATAAATAAAAATAAAACCAAAAAAACGAAAAGTCAGAATTCGAGTCACAAGGTGTGTGTAAAATGCCTGAAGTGCAGGGGAACATGTATTCAAAACACAAGCCACAAATAGGTAAATTAGATAACCCTGAGTGATCAACAAATAAAATGCAAATAAAGTAATGATTAAAATAACGAAAGTATAGCCAGAATGGTCAACTTTGTCTTTTTAACGGCAGAGACAACAATAAATGCTAAACTGGAGTGGCAGTCTTTTTGCTAAACATTTCCACAGCATCCAAAAATCTAATTAGAACCGGCTGAAATGTTTTAAAATCACTTGAACTGTTCGAGAGAAGGGTCTTTTCCTCTGCCTGTGTCCGATTGAGTCTTTTAAAACTGTGCGAGGAAAACCTGTAGTTCTACGTGAAAGCTGACATTAGCCCATTTCACACAACAATCCCAGGAAATTACTAAAATTACTTTACCGGTAAATACACAACTATGCTGTTCACACAAGCAGTGGCGCTCTGGTTTTTTACTGGTAAGAGTTCACACATCAGCACCAAATACCGGTAAATTCTGTGATGTCCGTCATGTTTAAACTGTGCGCCGCTGTCCTTATTCGCCCGCATGAGTAGCACTTTAGTTTCACTATCTGTTCAATTTGACAACATATTTTGACGTCTGAGTGAAAGGCATAAGGGAGAAGACATTCCTTTATGATAAGACTTTTCTTATACCATTTAAGATATTTAAGACTTGTCTGCGCCGTTAGCCTCGTAGGCAGCGCGTTGACATGTTGCACCATTGCGCTTCGGGTGACCCGAGTTCGAATCCCACTCGAGGACCTTTCCCATTTGCGTCCCCCCGCTCTCTCCCACCACATTTCCTGTCCACTGTATACTATCCTGTCGCAATAAAGGCAAAAATCGCCAAAAATTAATAAAAAAAATCGTTAATTCAGTTATTAAATTTAAGGCCTTAAGTCTTAAATATCTTCTTTTTTTTTTTTTTACCCTTCTCAGACATTCCACGACCCAACAAACACCAATTCTACATGCTCAATTTGTGAAACCAAGCGCAGACCAACGGCGACAGATGCAGACAGGGGTGACACACTGATCCGACAAAACCCGACTAAGTAACTGTTGTCATTGGTTGCCGATTGTCAGCGTAGTGTGAATTGAAAAGTGTTGAAAGTGTTTCCTAAAGACTGGTCAATTTCGAAAATATGTAATTCTGAGTGTGAAGTGGGCAGATTTAAAAACTCATTGAGGACACATGAGGATCTTTCTCTTACATATGTGCATTGTGTGTCTGGCTATAGCGCACAGTCTGGTCAGCTGAGATAACAGCTGCATTACAGACGAACACACACACACACACAGAGTTAAAAGCACCAGTGTATCTGTCCGGACGAACACATCCCAGAGAGCGGTGATGGATCCATGGGAGATGGACAGGGGCATAAGTGTGCTATTTGTCTTGTTTATCATCACAGACCCGTGATAAAGTCTGTTGCTATGGACACCCTCATTCTCCCCCTGTGGAGGAAGGTAAAAAAAAGCGAGGACATGCCACACACGGCAGAGAAGACATGAAAAACACACCATTCCTGCCTAAACGGGCAAACCCTAAAAAAGACAGATGCACACGGGTCCCCACAGATCTTTTCCAAAACCTAGTGAGCGGCCGTGCTGTCTTCATAACTATCATGAAACTGATTTGGACAACAAAAGTCTGATGATAAAAATGTTCATTTTACGGTGAACTATCCCTTCCAAAACATAGTCATGTTTTAATTTAGTTTTAATTTACTATATAATATTGATGGTATTCACTTCAGTCATTGCACTTCACTGTCTTTTCTTTTTTGGAAAGCATACGTTCTATATTAATCTTAAATTATGTTACAGCACATTCATATTATATTTATAAACTATTTAATAAAATGATCCAAACAATCATTAGTGATAATCTAATGAATTATTATAAGAAAAAATAAATCACAATTGCATAAATAATGCTATGAGTTTAATGCTTTAAAATAAATACAATATTGAATAGTAAAAAGAACAGATACTTTTAAAATTACAAGTTTAAGTAAGCAGAATTAGCTGATTTTGATTTTGCACATGTACATATTACTCTTAACTTGAAATATTTGAGTAAGCCAATTCATACACTATATTGCCAAAAGTTTTGGGACGCCTGCCTTTACATGCACATGAACTTTAATGACATCCCATTAATATGGAGTTGGCCCACCTTTGCAGCTATAACAGCTTCAACTCTTCTGGGAAGGCTTTCCACAAGGTTTAGGAGTGTGTTTATGGGAATTTTTGACCATTCTTCTAGAAGCGTATTTGTGAGGTCGGGCACTGATGTTGGATGAGAAGGCCTGGCTCGCAGTCTCCACTCTAATTCATCCCAAAGATGTTCTATCAGATCAAACTGTTCCCACAAAGTTGGGAGCATGAAATTGTCCAAAATGTCTTGGTATGCTGAAGCATTAAGAGGTTCTTTCACTGGAACTAAGGGGCCAAGCCCAACCCCCCAAAAACCCAACATAACAGAGACTTCTAAATTAGCATAAAACATTAAACACTACTAAAATCTCCCACTTAACATTAATCTTACACACAAAAGAAACCTATTATGTAACACTTAATTCGAGTGTCATGGCAAAGCATGCTGAAAAATAGAAATCTCAGCCCAATTTCAGTCAAATTTAAGTTAGTCTAAATTAAAGTTCATAAAACTCAAAACAGTGAAACAATTCACTTTAATGTGTCAGTTTTGTGAACTCAGAACATTAATTTAATTTATAAAGTTAATTTGATTGCACACGTTTTTAAAAAAAATAATGTTTTTCCCTACTCAAACCAATTAATTATTTTGAGAATTAGGGCTTACGGTGTATATGAAACGGGCAATATTTTGTCTAAAATGTAAGTAACTTTTTGTTTAGTGAACTCTTGCAGAAAATCAGTATCACATTTGCAATCATGCTTTTATTAAGTTTATATAAGTAGCCTACTATTATATTACTGCAGACGATACATATACAGTCAAACCAAAATTTATTCAGACATCTTCAACATTTTCTCACACGCTATATTTTAGAAAATGGTAATAAAAGATGAATAGAACTCAGAGTTAAACTGTCAGAAACTCATCTTGATAATGTCAGATAACTTTGATAGAAAGGTATGTAATGGATTACAATCAACCAATCAGCTGTTAAATTTAAGCACACAATTAGAAAATACCAATTTAGGTCAACCAGTGACCAAGCAATGCTTCATTTTGTTCAGTCTGTGGAGTAAAAGGTCACATTAGCAATTAAAGAAAAAACACTTCAGCAAAACACGGTCAGGTCAAAGTGTCTGAATAAATTTGGTCCCAAATTTTTATCAATTTTACTGGTAGTCCACTGTATGAAGAATATTTGGGTATAATGTCACGGTTTACTTTATTTTAAAGCACATAAATGAACCTGTTTGTAGGGCTGAGGAATTTGGCCAATATTGTGTCCTGCACCCACTAGTAAAAAATGTAATCTGGTGTCTGAATAATTTTTGGTTTGACTGTAGCTCAGTCCTGTTTGAAATTAGGGGTGTGCTCAAGTCTTTGCCTAAGCCTCGTGAATCGCTGAATGCGTGATTCACTTTGCATCGCGTCAGCAACTCATTTTGACTTCCCATATCGTCTCTGCTGTCGAGGTCAGCAGAGACTGATTACGAGGAACACAGGAGCGGTGAAATGTCAGGATGTCAATGATGTGCTGTCTGGAACAAACAAAGGGAAGAGGTATGTCTCTTATCACAGACACAGCCGTGACTGGCACATCCATCCATCATTGGTGGGTGAGAGAGAGATTTGACAGTAAATTCCATGGTGAGGTGAGACATTAGCCATCAGGGTGCAGACGTACAGAGCAAAGTAATTAATTTCTGCAGGCTACCCTGATGAACAGACTGTATGCAGAGTCTCTGAGCTCTGGGCTGGCAACAATGAGATGGTTATGATGAATAAATGCACCTGCCATTTACAGATCATAGGATTTGGGTCAGATTTCACAAACAGCTGTTTGCTAGTGGACTTTATTTATACAGGGGATGGATCCAGCACTGTGGTCACACCTGAACAGAGTTTATGGAGGTGGTTGTGTTTGTGTGAGGTGTCACCCTCATTCAAGATAAGCAACGACAACGGCTCCTTTATGAACATGTTGCATATGAACACAAGCCTGCATCTGATAATGTCAAGTCAAGTGGCAGACATTCGACTATGTGGCAGGGTGTGGGTTTGCAGCATGCTGCTATAATTAAAATACATCTATAAAATGGATGTTTCCAATCCTGCATGCTGATTGGTCAGTTCAGCATTCCAGATAGGGCTGACACGATACCAAGATTTTATGATGGCGATAACGCAAATAATGAGCTATTGAATACACAGAAATAGTCCAGCCCTCTGTAAAGTCTCCACCAGCACATCCCAAAGACTGTCAAATGAGTTTAAGGTCTGGACTCAGAGGAGCCAATCCATGTATGAAAATGATTCTTCATTCTTTCACAGTTTGAGCTGATGAATCTTGACATTGTCATCCTGGAATACGGCCATGATGTGTCTTCCGACAAGGTTGTTTAAAAAATTAAAAGCTACACACTCAAATAAATTAGTATTAGAAGAACATGCAAGAAACATAAAAATCACAGCAATAATGATCCAATCATAGACTCTAAAGCATTTGCCTATAGTGTGGTGCAGGTATGATGTCACAAGTGACAGCACTTGCCCCTTCAAAAAGTCTTTCACTCTTCAGCTCTTTACATTTTGTACTTATGTACTGCAATGTGTCAAACACCATCCAGCTCAGATAGTCATGTGTCATTTGAAAGGTCTCACGGAGTAGAACACAACAAGCCAAATAGTTTTGGGCTTTGACTAAACTTGAGCGAGTTTTTGTAAATCAAGCCCTGCAAGACCCATATATAAATAATATACTGAAACGGGATTCACGTGGCGTTTTTCACTCGCAACTTCATAAAACGTGGAAAATGGCATATCCTCATTTACAGCAGATTCTCACGATTATAAAAGACCAAAGTCACCATAATCCGTCACTCCGATAGGAAGTTATTACTCATGAAGTTTAAAGTGGCGTTTATACTTGTAACTTCATGAAACATGCTCCGATCGTTGAAAATGGCACATCAGTACTTACAGTTGATGCTCCTGATTGAAATGAGGATTGCGTCGATCATGAGATATTCCTCACGGATGTTGTGTTGATCAATGCATTTTTGAAAAATATAGCAATTTTTTTTTATAGCCGCTAAGTGGCGCCCGTTGGCGGTACACTCCGGATTAGGTGAATAACTCAGTACTCGTTAATCAAAATGGATAGATGCATTGGAAAGCTTTAAAATTATACATATTGTTATATAATATATAAAAAAAAAAAAAAAATAAAAAAAATAATAATAATAATAATAATAATAATAATAATAGTAATAATAATAATAATAATAATAATAATAATATATATATATATACATACATATATATACATACATACACTCACCTAAAGGATTATTAGGAACACCATACTAATACTGTGTTTGACCCCCTTTCGCCTTCAGAACTGCCTTAATTCTACGTGGCATTGATTCAACAAGGTGCTGAAAGCATTCTTTAGAAATGTTGGCCCATATTGATAGGATAGCATCTTGCAGTTGATGGAGATTTGTGGGATGCACATCCAGGGCACGAAGCTCCCGTTCCACCACATCCCAAAGATGCTCTATTGGGTTGAGATCTGGTGACTGTGGGGGCCATTTTAGTACAGTGAACTCATTGTCATGTTCAAGAAACCAGTTTGAAATGATTCGAGCTTTGTGACATGGTGCATTATCCTGCTGGAAGTAGCCATCAGAGGATGGGTATATGGTGGTCATAAAGGGATGGACATGGTCAGAAACAATGCATTTAAACAATGCCCAATTGGCACTAAGGGGCCTAAAGTGTGCCAAGAAAACATCCCCCACACCATTACACCACCACCACCAGCCTGCACAGTGGTAACAAGGCATGATGGATCCATGTTCTCATTCTGTTTACGCCAAATTCTGACTCTACCATCTGAATGTCTCAACAGAAATCGAGACTCATCAGACCAGGCAACATTTTTCCAGTCTTCAACTGTCCAATTTTAGTGAGCTCGTGCAAATTGTAGCCTCTTTTTCCTATTTGTAGTGGAGATGAGTGGTACCCGGTGGGGTCTTCTGCTGTTGTAGCCCATCCACCTCCAGGTTGTGCATGTTGTGACTTCACAAATGCTTTGCTGCATACCTCGGTTGTAACGAGTGGTTATTTCAGTCAAAGTTGCTCTTCTATCAGCTTGAATCAGTCGGCCCATTCTCCTCTGACCTCTAGCATCAACAAGGCATTTTCGCCCACAGGACTGCCGCATACTGGATGTTTTTCCCTTTTCACACCATTCTTTGTAAACTCTAGAAATGGTTGTGCGTGAAAATCCCAGTAACTGAGCAGATTGTGAAATACTCAGACCAGCCCGTATGGCACCGAAAACCATGCCACGCTCAAAATTGCTTAAATCACCTTTCTTTCCCATTCTGACATTCAGTTTGGAGTTCAGGAGATTGTCTTGACCAGGACCACACCCCTAAATGCATTGAAGCAACTGCCATGTGATTGGTTGATTAGATAATTGCATTAATGAGAAATTGAACAGGTGTTCCTAATAATCCTTTAGGTGAGATATATATATATATAAATAAATAATATTGTAATAATATAATGTCTTTTATCAGCAGTTTCTCAGCATTAGTTTGTCCAAATGTAATGAAAAATTTTATTTTCTAAAAACATAAAATGTGTTCTAACAAATGATACATACTTTTTGACTATAGTTTGAGTTATGCGACCAAAATAGTCGAATTTGCAAAAAATGCAAAAAGCTGCTTTTTTTTTGGCAGCACAGTGTCTCTATAAAACGGACGGTTCCAGTCCTGCATGCTGATTGGATTAGTTCAGCATTCCAGATAGGGCTGACACAATACCAAGATTTTATGATGACGATAACACTACTAATGAGCTATTGAATACACAGAAATATTAACTAATAATAACTAACTCAGAACTTCAAGGCTACATGTCATTACTGCTACATGGAAGTTGTTCCATGCAATTATTAAATAAAAAAAATAAAAAAAAAGTCTAAAACAGTAACAGGTCAAATAAACTGTAAAAGCAGTTCTTTTACACTGTAAGACCTAAGGCTTCAGGATTTGAGGGGAACATTACAATTGCGAATAGATTCTGATAAAAAAATAAAAATAAAAATAAAAAAAATCAAGGTTTGCTGTGCCTGTTTGTAGGGCTGAGGAATTTGGCCAATATTGTGTAATTATATCAATATGGCTATCAATATGGCTAAGTAAGGAATAATTAACGACAGGCCATTGAATTATTAGAAAAAAATGCACAATGCGGCCGTTACACCTGGGGTGTGCATTATTTTCTAATAATCAAATGGCCTGGAGTCAATTATTCCACTTATACTACATCTCAAAACATTGTTCAGATGATGTATTTCAAGATGTATTTTTTTTGTACTTAAAACGCTCTTTTGTGTGTAACTAATTTCATACACATCTAATCCCAAGAGCAATTATAAAATTGAACCCTACAGACATAATATGTAGAAAATATAATATACACATGGGACCGCAAATCAACCAAATTCAATATTAAATGCTAGGGCTGTACAACATTGAAAAAAACCTGATATTGTGATATTTTGTTTTTCTGCGATATATATTGTGATATAAAAATATCTATATATTTGGAAAGAACTCCTAATTCTTGAATGATACGGGTGATTTTGTATGGGAGCGAATCTATAAATAAACAAATTACATGCATAGATAAATACAATAGAACAAAGATACACGATTCTGGATAAATTGAGAATCACAATTTTTTTGTTGTTGTTGAACAAATGCTATATTATAACAAACTTGAAGCCATTTGTTTGTTTTATTCAAATTTCAATAATAAAAAGCATGTCTAATCAATTTAATAATTGATTGTGAGTTAGATTAACAACTTATTTTTATCATAAATATTTTATTAAACTTTTTTTGTGCAGCTATGAAATATTTGTCAGTAATGCTTATGTGTATTTGAATGCTTATCTGTATATACGCGTTTGTAAAAACACACGTACCTCGTTCTCTTTACTCTCATACTTCAAAGCGTTCTTTCCTTGACTTTTCCTTCGGAGTTTCTTCAGGTCTGACTGCGACCTCTCCAGCGAGTCCTGCTTCATCTTGTGTTCGGTCTGATATCTCTTAAACGTGGCCTGTGGACAGACAGCATTCGATCAGTGTCACGAAGGGACAGGGAGACGTGTCCACACACGCATGCCGTGTCTGTGCGAAGATGAGTCTGATTGACTTCTGCTCTAGATGCAGACAGGAAACAAATAGTGTGGAATGAGCCCGTCTAATTCTCATTCCCATCTCTAAAGAAAATGCAGTTTTTAGGCACATTTCCCACAGGCAAAGGTTATAAGCATTTGCAGAGAATCATATGTGGACACCAGTGCTGGGAGCAAAAAATACTTAATTTATTAAAACATACTGACTGCAAACGGGAGTGGAAATGTGTTCAAATCCAAAACTGTTGTTGCTACTTGCAACAGAGATTTTGTGCCACAGAAATACATTTATTAATTTTTTTTAAAGAAATTATATTATTTGATAGTTGCCAAATTAAAAACAACCTTCACCCTTACATTAGCTTCAATGTAGTTACTTTTTGTAAGTATTTCAAGTGGCTTCCCCATCAATGATGAACATATATGGCAGCTCACCGTCATGTATTTCACATCCATGTCTGTCTTCCTCTCCAACTCCGCAATAACCTCCCGATGAAACCGTCTGAACTGTAGAGAAAGAGGAGGAGACAAAAATGAAAAAAAAAAAAAAAAAATAATGATAATGGTTTGGTGTGATAGTGTGCTGGTGAGATGCCTACATTGATAACACACACACACACACAGCAACCCTCTCTAATGCGAGTAAATCACTCACATATGCAATCAAATTAAATTTTCAATGATTTTAGAAATTTGCTAGTAAATTGTACGTTTTCAGCCACCTGTGATTGAGTTGAGCGCAGATATAATATCATTGATGCCGATCAGGCCAGTGCTGCTGCATCATCATTAAAGTTTATCATTTGCATGCGTTTTTAAGGCTTGCCAATTTAAACATTCAAGCGCAAGAATAACTTGCACATCCAAAGCGCGCACCCAGAAAGCCGCGACTGACAGGACGTGAATACTGAATTGAGCTCCCCTTCACGTCTTCTTGCACTTGAACGGACATTTTCACTCAAAATTATGTTAAAATATCTCTCTTGGCGAGTATCCTAGTAAACAGTCTGTTACGTCTCAAGTGAACGTAAATACTCAAGAAAGAAAACGCATGTGTAACAGTATATTGGACCCGTGCATTATATTTTAAAGTGACAGCAGACAAATTCCTTCTGCTGTCTGTTTTGATGCTAATCAAACAAAAGACTCACTGCAATAAAATCAGTCAATACTTTAAACTTAATAACTTTTGTAACTTTAATAAGGATTCTTTATACAGTGAAGACAATGCTGTGCTAGTTTACATTGGATTAGGCTACTTGATTTCATCTTTGTACCTAATCTACCTAATCGGTCTCTAACTACTGTTAGATTTACCTGAAAAGCACTGTTTAATTAATTTATATCTTTGTTCTACTGTGTTAATTGTGCTATTGCTTGCAGTTTGATTATGTGTTATTTGATTACAGACCGTTTACTTGTCTTCAATATGAAATTTATATTTTATATTATACTTATGTACATTTTTTTAATTTTCATTGTTCTTGCATTCCATGTAAAAAGTCTGGCAAGTAAAATAAAAAAATGTACTAGCCAATGGTGACTAGAGCTTCAGTGTGTCTGTAGAGGGTTGTCTGTACACGTACACACACACACACACACAAATGAGGCAACTGGGTGAGTCGGCAGGCAGTTTACTGTTGTTGTATAAGCAAAAGTCCTTATAGAGGAGGTGAGTCACAAACAAAACAAAGGGATACCCACACACACACACGCACGCACGCACGCACACTAACCCAACAACCTGATGAAGGAGGGCGAGAACGCTTGCATCAACACATCATGGCTAAAAGTGAGCCCTTTTTACCCACCCCTTTCTGCTCCACTAATCTGTTCTTACCCCTCTTTAAAAACAGAATCAGCGAGATCCCACACTCCCAGCATTTGCCTACACTTCCTGACACTGACACATCTTCATTAATGCATGTCTTCATTCAGAAAAATGCTTCATTTGTGACGAGAGGAATCACTGTTGTTTTTAGGTGTGTCTGCCCTATATTCAAGACATGCTCCTTCCATCATTGCATACTTCCACAGGAGTATTTTTAGGTTCTGGCTACTATGTAACTATGTGACTATGGAAATGCACCTGTAAATGTCATGAGTAAGGCTGCAACTAACGATTCTTTTAATCTATTGACTATTATTCAGATTCATCTAACAAGTATTTTGCAGATTAATCAACTAAATCTATAAATTATTTTTCTATCGATTAATCAAACCATTAGGGATGATAAATCGATGATCGATTAATTGCCAATAATACATTTAATCGATAAAACGTATGCGCGGGCATGCTGCTCAACCGCAAATCACGTAAAGCAGACACAAGGAAAAATGAAGCGAGCACGCCGGTGTTATGTTTGGGACCAGCTGGAGTTACACCATCATGACTATAAGTGTGTGTGCGCTTGTGCATTCACAGCCTTTTGTTTTGTGCAAATGTTAGTTGTAATGTTGTGTTTATTTTGTGTAGGCCTATATATATCTGATTTATCTCATACAGGATGCATTTGGTTAAGAATTAGCGCGGTAGTAAAGCGTGCCGTTCATCATCTTCAGCTTCAGCGCATGCAGCTCAAACAGCAATTTACAACTAATGACTATGATTGGGACTATCATATTACATAACATTAAAGAGAACACTATTTTAATAAATCGTTGTGAATTCATTGGGTTTAGTTGCCGTTTTTCAGCGCGTTGTTCCAGGAAGAGCGCGTCCACACATTCTGAATAACAGATCTGAGCCGCCGTTGGTGACGCGTTGTAATACTCTTATTATATTTGATTATTAGAAAAGTAATTCAATTAAATGATCAATCACATTGACTCATTTTACAATCCTACTAGCCCTTTATTTAGATTAAAAACCGTTCTCATTCATTTGGTGAGTAGTATTGCATCCTTCATATCTCCAAAAATTCTTTAGTTTTATTAGCTTGATAAAAGACAGATAAGCTGTACAGACTCTTTCCGAAAGAATCCGAACTCCAGAAGGCGTGAAAGACATCATCACATCATAGACTCTCTAGTCGTTCCGGTTAAAATCACTAAATAAAATGTACACAAACGTGTCCCCGCTCTTGATACAGAATCACTGATGAACACCTTTGGTTTTTTTATGTGGAAAAAAAAAACTACACGACGGTGGATTCAAACCCAGAACCGAACCTCAGACACGCTCGCTGGACACGCTAGCTCTACCACTGGACCTCTGAGGCACACAAGCATTTCATGCAAATCTACGTGAAGAATCTCGGGACTAACAATATTGTATTATGCTATTGTTTGGAGATGTAACGTAACAATCACGTTAAACATGACTTCTCATGACTTCCCCCACTCACCCACTTTTTAAAACAAAGTTACGCCACTACATCGCATTACGGATAACTCTAGATTCACTGGACGATCGTGTGGTTTACATTATATGCACTTACGTGCCGATTGCCAACAAAACAGACATTTGATGCAGTTTCACTCACCGCCTGCAACGATCTGCTGGTTCGATTCACACCCAGATTTGAGTGATCTCCTTGCTACTCCCCTGCCTGAAACTCCCTTAAAACCCCTATCAAAGAAAATAAAGTCGGAACATATGGAAAGTAACAACTCTTTAGCGGAAATCCTGAAGGCCATTTGTGAGCTTTCTGGCAAATACGATAACACATTTCAGAAAATTTCTGCAATTGATGCAATGACTGGATCTACAGCTACTCAACATGTTACCGAGGTAGCATCGCACAAGGAGTCTCTGAGAGCTGTGACGACAGAGATTCAGGTGCTACAAAAAGATGAATAAAACCCTGAAGGAAGAGGTGGGTGAATGTAAGCGTTACACTTGGAGATGGACATTAAAGCTACATGGTGTGAGAGAGAAAGATGGCGAGGATGTCCGGAAAGCTGCAATCGAGGTCCTTAGCAACGTAGTTTCCGGTATTAGCGACAACCTTGAGGATGCAGTTGACATTGTACATCGCCTTGGCCAGAGAAGAAAGGATGGTTCCCACAGATCCATCATCATCCTTTTTGCTCTGCGTCGTTTTCATGACATCGTTTGGCAAGCTTCCAGAGGCTGCAAATTTATCCTCGAGAACAAGTTGCGACTCATGGAAGCCCTTTCACCAGAAGATAGGGCTGCCAGAGAAAAACTTTGGCCCTTGTTAAGAAAGCCAGAGATGAGGGAAGGAAAGCCTCCTTTCGTGGTTCGTTTGCCTTAATCGACGGAAAAAGATTCAAATACTCTGATGTAAAATAGTCCTATGTTCCTTTAAGGGAATATACAAAGTACTATGCTGTTTCTTCTTCGTTTTACGTGTATGTGACTCACCTACACTCAGAGTTTATAGAATTGACTGTGACTGTTAGCTTCCCTGGGCAACGAATTGTGTGAAATTCCTTTTGTTCCTCCTTTCGTTAAACCGCTAATTTTGTAATGTACATAACTACGGTTTGCTATATAATGACACTCCCCTCCACTTTGTTGCACAAGTTTAAAGGGCACATACTAGGAGTGAAGTCTTCCGATGAAGGCAGATGGATTATTTTATCGCTTTAGCAGAACAACTCCATATACTTTACTTTACTATTTGTAATACTTATGGGTATAATTCCAAAACTGCCAACAAGTCTCTCTTTTCTCAGATAACCTCTAAATTGAAAGAAGTACTTACCAAGTATTCAGGCTCTTTTGTGAATTTGGGCGGGGATTTTAATGAATGCGTGGATGACACCTTTGACAGATTTCCTCCCAGAAGCAACGATAGCCTGCATTTAAATATTACCATTTTATCATTATGCGCAGAATTTTCTCTTACAGATACATGGCGTTTTTTTCACCCTGAGCTGCAGGAATTTACTTGGTCTAATAGTAATATGTCCTCCCAACCGAGAATTTACCTCTTCTTGATCTCTTCCTCAGCTCTTCAATTTGTTATAGATGTTTCTCATTCTTTCGCACCCCTCTCAGATCATAAACAAATAACTCTAAAATTGTGTAGCAACACTGATAAAACTCCAAAGTTACACGGTTACTGGAAATGTAATAATTTTCTCCTAAAAGATGCTTCCTTCAATGATGGTATTAAGAATTTGTTTTCGGATATATTTTCTGAAAATTTTAGTGATGGTTATAAAGCGAAATGGGAATTCTTTAAATATAAGGCTAGGCAGAAAAAGTAAAGATTTAAAAGCCTCTAAAAATAAAAAAAAAAATACATGAACTCCTAAACAAAATAAACGCTTTATAACTCAGGAGGTAGAACTGCTTTTGAGAGAATTAAGTCTACAAATTAATCAAGTTTACTTGGATTTGGCAAGAGGGGTTTTATTAGGTCACAAGCCAGTTATTTTACTCCATAACTCCAGTTATTTTTTTGCCATAGAGAAGAGGAATTGCAGGAGAAATGAATTGACCACTCTAAATATTAATGGTGTCAAGTGCACTAATCCTAACCTAATCTCTAAATTTATTACAAGCTTTTATGGCAAACTTTACACTCCTAAGTTTAATATGGATCATTGTAAGATTTTTGTCGAAACAATTAAAAACGATATTCCTACCATTGATAATGATTTTAAATACCTTTGTGAGTCTACTTTAACAATTGGGGAAATTAAATCCGCACTCTTCTCTATGAAGAAAGGGAAATCCCCCGGTGTGGACGGATTTTCTGTCGAATTGTACGGACATTTTTTGGGACTTAATAAAATCCCCTCTGCTTTGCATGTACGAAGAATGTGTCGCTCAGAAGGAAATGACAACATCAGTGAAACCGGGTATAATTTCTCTTATTCCAAAACCTGAAAAAGATTGGCAACCAATTACACTTTTAACAGTTGATTATAAGATCTTGGCCTTGGTATATGCTAATAGATTGAAAATTAAGCTTAATCAAATTATAGCAGAAACGCAGTCAGGTTTTATCAAAGGTAGGCATATTAGCAATAATATAAATCTAGATTATGCTGATTTTGTACAGTCCATTATTCTTTTCTTAGATTTTTACAAGGCCTTTGACACCATTGAACATTGATTTCTCCTGCAATCTCTCAAACTGTTTGGTTTCGGGGATTCTTTTGTTAACATAATTGAAATGTTTTATAAAGGAATTAGTAGTTCCGTCATAGTCAATATGCATACCACCCAAAGATTTGCTATAAGGCGTGGTGTCAGACAGGGTTGCCCGATTTCACCCTTTTTATTTATTTTGGTTACTGAGCTATTATCATTGAGTATTATGCACAATCAGAACATAAAAGGCATCTTCATCTTCGATAGGGAAATCAAAATGTCGCAGCTGGCTGATGACACCACCCTATTTTTAAAAGATAAAAGTCAAATCTCTAGCGCCATTCAGACAGTTAAAAAGTTCTCGTACGCTTCTGGGTTAAAGTTAAATATGTCCAAATGTCACTGCATAATTGCGATGACACGTTTTGATAGTATTCCGGTCAAAGACACAAAGTATTTAGGTATTCATCCAACTAAAAATCTAGTAGCCAGACAACAACAAAATTTTTCTAGTCGGATTATTTTTAATCTTTGGTTACAAAGAGATCCATCTCTCTATAGTAGTGTTCTCCTCTCTAAAGCAGAAAGTCTTTCTCGCTTTGTGTATCCTTCTCTTTCTTTATATGTGACTGATTGTACTGCTAAAGGTGTAAACAATTTTCCTTGACTTTATATGGAAAAACAGGTCTTATAAAGCAGTAATTTCCAACAGTAGATGTGATGGGGGACTAGAAATGTTTAATAATCATAACATCATTATTGTGTTTTAAGTAAACTGGCTTAAAAGATGTCTAATAAATCCAAATTCTATATGGTTTTTTATTCCTAATTATATCTTTAATAAAATTAGAGGCCTACCTTTTATTTTAAAATGTAATTATATGTATAATAAACTCCGGGTTAAACTATCTAATTTCCATCAACAGGCTCTTCTGCATGGAAATTGTGCTACATACACAATTTTTCACCACACAAAACTCTTCTGTGGAATAATATGAATATAACTGTTTGGAACAAATCTCTCTTTTTCCCCAACTGGTTTAATAGAGGTTTAATTTATATACTTTATTTGACAATTCTGGTACCATCTTATCCTATGAAAGCTTTATGACTATTCATGACTTCCCTATTCCTTTTAAAGAATATAATACTGTGATTAAAGCTATTCCCACAGGTCTAGTGCAACTGGTTAGGAGCCACATATTGTACAACCAAAAAGATACAATGGAGTCAGCTTTGTTATTGAATGGCATTAGCATTTACGACAAGAAATGTAACGATAAATATATCCGACAGATTACCATCCCAAATTCGCCCTAGAGGCAGATCTCATTGGGCTGCCCTAATTGACAATATCAAGAAAAGCATGGTTGTTAGCCTATAAATATTTTATTCCTAATAAGACCAAAGAAGTCCACTTTAAAATACTACATAAGATATACCCGGTTAATTTAACTATCTAAATATGTTGATATTCTTAGTACTTGCTCATTTTGTGGTCATGAAGATGAAACTTTGATACATTTATTCTATTCTTGTGAATTGGTTCAAATGTTTTTTTCTAACTTGTATTTAAATAAAAACCCCATTAATACACAATCTTTTAATTTGAAAGATATTATTTGTTATTACACTGACTCCAACAAATCTAAAGAATATATTTTCAATTTTTTTATTTTGTTTGCTACATTTTTCATCCATAAACAGAAATGTATGAGCTCACTTCCTACTCTCTCACATTTTTTGATTGAGGTAGACTCGCTGCTTAAATCTTTTAGGTTAACTAGTACAAAATGTGATCGATTCCTAAAACAATATGAACAATTATTTTGTAATGGATCTGAAGTTCAAGTTTAACCAGCTTTCTCATGTATTGACCCGCCCCTTTTTTTCTTTTTCTTTTCCTTTTGTCTTTTATATCCTCTTCATATGCATGTAAATGATTCTTAACACTTCCTTTAGATATGTGACTCTTCATACAAATGTCTTTTATTTCTTAATTCTAATGTTCTCCTGAAGATGTTTGTATATTTGTACGGTTCTTGAATAAAACAACTTTGCATGAGAATCGAGCTCTTTAACAGTGTAAATAAGTCAGAATGCACTTATTCTTCCCCAAAGGGGAAGCAAAAGGGAACAACAGCAATTCAGCCACGTAAAATCACAGAGCGGGGTCAGCGCATGCTGAGGTTCACAGTGCGCAGAAGTCACCAACTTTCTGCAGAGTCAATAGCTACTGTAAGTCTGGAGAAACTGTAAGAACTGTAGGACATTGCGACTCTCTGAGAAAACAAATGAAATTAACATCTGAACTCATGCTTGTGCATTTAGTGTCTCCATCCAAGATGACATCACACAGAGTCATCCAAGAGTCACCCAAGTGTTTGGGTGGCCGCCAAAATGAATTTTTGTCCCGCCAAAGCCTAATTTGATGAGTTATTGCGATTTATGAGTGATGTAGAATAGATGACTGCTGCGCTAGTGACAGAGAGAACAAGCAGAAAGCTCCTCCCCCGCACGCACTCTCTGGGTCTTCAACATAAGCATTGTCTTAGCGCTTTCTCATATTTCACATTAATCAAAATCAAAAGGTCGGAAGACCGAATGCATGTTGCACGTGGCGCATTAGGACAAATTTTTCCTTGAATTACCCCTGGGTGTGAATTGCGCTCATTGAATTCAGTGAATTGACTCATTTGAACCAAATCATTTTAACGATTGGCTAAAACAACTGATCTATCCAACACTGAACTAACGAATCAGTTTAATCATTTACTCAAAACACCTCTCAGAATACAAGTGTGCTTACACAATTTAGCAAGAGTGGTTAGTAAGAATTAGTTTTAATTATCCACAGTATTTCAGCTTATTTCTGTTGACAATGTGTAGTAAAATAAATAGCCTAAAATCATTTAGACTGCAGTGAGGTAAAAACAGAACAAAGTTGTTGTTAGCTAGCTGATAATTTTATTAAATTGTATATGGCAGAAAATTTGGCTATTTGTTAATTTTCAAAGCTACTTTTTAATATTGATATGATTATATACCAAAACAATTATCTGTAAATAGTGTAAAAAATGAGGAACAAAAGAAACAAACATCGAGGTAAGAGATCATACATAATATGTGATATCAAAATAAGATAAGCAAAATTACTAACAGTTTCTTTGCGTTTTTTAAATTTATTGTCAGTATTGCGCTCGCAGATCACGTGGGTGGGGTATGTATGTGTGTGTGTGTGTGTGTGTGTGTGTGTGTGTGTGTGTGTGTGTGTGTGTGTGTGTGTGTGTGTGTGTGTGTGTGTGTGTGTGTGAGAGAGAGAGAGAGAGAGAGTGGATGACCATGTGTGTCAGCCACCACCGAAGACCATTTTTGACCCAGGAAAAACCCTGTGAGTCAATCATCTAAGAATGGCCTTAATTTACATGTCTTTCCTTACACTACCTCTTCCCCCATCTCTCCTCCAGAACTCACCCAAAAGTATCATACAGTATTATACATGTTTGGTATCATTTGAAATGTCTCAGTGTGACTGGTACAAAGGTCTCATTCTCACAGAAGTAAAGCAAAAGGTAACAAAGGTATTAAGAGTTTAGAGATATTTTGCTTATTATGGTGAGTGTGTCTTAGGCCAATTGGTCTTTACCTCCGGTCGTCATTACAGGTCTATAGGATATTAATGCTATTAATGCCAATTCCCATTGTGAACTCATGTTTACATTTTAAAGTTTTCCGTTTTGGTCTGGTATTTAAGGAGATGTTTCAGAAGGGTCAGGGGCGATTTGTAGCTTAAATCAGCCCGTGAGGCTAAATGTCTGAGGACACTCAGCCTCATGTATTTTCAGATCAGGTATGCATCGTTTACTCTTTACTTCAGAGCATTTGATGTTATGTATTGATTATCTTTGAATTGATTATCTATGTAATTGGCGTTATACATTTACCCGACTGTTAATAAATCGTTACATTTGGATTTATTCTGATTTACTCTGAAATGATTGACTTTAGTGCATTATGATATATCCTTTGTTACCGCAAATCTGCGGCCAGGGTTAAGTACATACTAGATCTCGGATTGTATGAAGCATGGGGCAACATCTGGCGAGATTCTAGATTTCTGACTGCTCGACTTTACCCAAGTTGTCATGCAGTCGCACTATAGGGGGCCAGATAAAATACTATTGAGGTAATACGGCATTATTTTATGGTACTGACCATAACCTCTGGTTACGGTTTCAGCTTTAACGAAGTTGTTATATAGGCGACTGTAGGGGGCTACATGGGTACTTTTTAACAATAGCAAGTGTGGGCACAATTGTTAAATCGCTTTAGTCATAACCTCTGGTTAATGATCGGACTGGCAAGTTCGTGATCGTGGGCCCGCATAACGGCCAGTGCGAGTACCCTGTGCGACTCTGAGAACCAAATGAAGAGTAAAGAGTTAAACAGATTAATCAAATGTGTAGTTAAATTGTTATACAAATGACCTAATAACCTAATAATCAGCAGTCTAACCTAAATTCGAGGTCATGATAAAATAGAGTCAGATAAAAATGTATTTAAATTAAATCACTTTGCCCCGCTGAAAAGACTGAATGCGCAAGAACCCTTCACCCACCAATCGTAAGCCGTCATTGGGACGATTGAGCAGGGCCTTACACTACAGACCTCCAAACTTTGTGTGGCCTTCAGATTAGCTCAAGAACAGTGCGTAGAGGGCTTTATGGAATGGGTTTCCATGGCCGAGCAGCTGCATCCAAGCCTTACATCACCAAGTGCAATGCAAAGCGTGGGATGCAGTGGTGTAAAGCACACCGCCACTGGACTCTAGAGCAGTGGAGACGTGTTCTCTGGAGTGACCAATCATGCTTCTCTGTCTGGCAATCCGATGGACGAGTCTGGGTTTGGCGGTTGCCAGGAGAGCGGTACTTCACTGACTGCATTGTGCCAAGTGTAAAGTTTGGTGGAGGGGGGATTATGGTGTGGGGTTGTTTTTCAGGGGTTGGGCTTGGCCCCTTAGTTCCAGTGAAAGGGAATCTTAATGCTACAGCATACCAAGACATTTTGGACAATTTCATGCTCCCAACTTTGTGGGAACAGTTTGGGGATGGCCCCTTCCTGTTCCAAAATGACTGTGCACCAGTGCACAAAGCAAGGTCCATAAAGACATGGATGAGCGAGTTTGGTGTGGAGGAACTTGACTGGCCTGCACAGAGTCCTGACCTCAACCCGATAGAACACCTTTGGGATGAATTAGATCGGAGACTGCGAGCCAGGCCTTCTCGTCCAACATCAGTGCCTGACCTCACAAATGGTCTTCTAGAAGAATGGTCAAAAATTCCCATAAACACACTCCTAAACCTTGTGGAAAGCCATCCCAGAGGGGTTGAAGCTGCAAAGGGTGGGCCAACTCCATATTAAACCCTACGGATTAAGAATGGGATGTCATTAAAGTTCATGTGCATGGAGTTTTGGTTCCTTGCCACTGTCGCCTCTGGCTTGCTCAGTTGGGGACACAAAATTTTCAAATAAATATCCAAATAAATTTAATTACTAAACTAAATTATATCAACTACATTACTTGAATATATATGATAATTGAAATGAGCTGATGACATCACCGTTTTCTCCAGAGCGGCTGTACAGCCGAATCAAATTCTGTTCATTATTTTCCTGTTTAACACTGTGAAGCTGCTTTGAAACAATCTGCATTGTAAAAAGCGCTATATAAATAAAAGTTGACTTGTAAAGGCAGGCGTCCCAAAACTTTTGGCAATATAAGGCATCTTAATTTGTGTTCCGAAGATGGACAAAAGTCTTATTGGGAACGACATGAGAGAGTAATTAATGACAATAACATTTTTGGATGAACTTTTTTGTTAAAGGGTTAGTTCTCCCAAAAATGAAAATTATCCCATAATTGACTCAAGCCATCCTAGGTGTATATGACTTTCTTCTTTCAGCCAAACACAATCAGAATTATATAAAAAAAAAAACATCCTGGTTCTTCCAAACTTTATAATGGGAGTGAATGGTACCTTAGATTTTAAAGTCCAAAAAAGTGCATCCATCCATCATAAAAGTAATCGGCTCCAGGGGGTTAACAAAAGCCTTCTGAAGCGAAGCGATGCATTTATGCAAGAAAAATTTCCATTTCTAATATCAATATCCAACTTTTTAAACTATAAAATTACAGCTTTTTTGTAATGGCCATACGCGAGTTGAGTTCCGGCAGAAAAATGACCTCTGACCCTACGCATGACGCATTGACAAATGCGGAAAGGCAGAGAATAGAGCAAAACAAAACACCGGTTGGAAGATATTTTTTAATATAATTTGGATTGCGTTTGGCTGAAAGAAGAATGTCATATACACCTAGGATGGCTTGAGGGTGAGTAAATCATGGGCTAATTTTCATTTTTGGGTGAACTAACCATTTAAAGTCATACTGTGTAGCCTAACCACTTTATATCATATTTGTTTACTAAAATTGATGTATATTAATACACGTTTTAGGCCTTCATGTGAACACTGCTGTCAAACTAGTAGATTTATAATATTATCAGTTATATTAGGAACAACAAACTCAAATATTCTTAGCAAATTCTTTGTCAGGTATTTAGGAATGATGATGGATTATCAGATTTGTGAGAATGATATCAGATTTGACTGTTCAAACACAGCCTGTCTTCTGTTGTTTGGCTTGTTTTTGATTCACAGGTTGCAGTCAGCATTTGTTCTAGCAGGAACGTCCGTGTCATCATCAGGCACTGGGCTCAGGTGCATCAACAGGCATGTTTAAACCTGCTCTGATAAAAAAAAAAAACCTACAATCTAACACAAAGTGGGTGTGTCCACTGTGTTCCACCACTCATTCCTGGTGTTTACACGAATATGACTGCCTGTACGTCAACAGGAATGAGACCAAAATGATTATGGGATGTTTGATATGAGGTTAAATTGCAGATGGTAATTGTTTGTTTGGTTGAGTGCAAGCATGTGTTTGGTCAGCCAAGGATGTTTACAGCAAAGAAACAAACACACACTAAACAGGACACACTCACGTTCTCCTCCAGTTCTACATTGACTTTCCGGTGGACATCCGAGATCTCCATCAGGACAACCCCTAAGGAGAGAGAAAAACACTTTTCAGCCACTCACACCAACACAAAGACTATTAACACGTCCATTGTTTTTAATATAATAATCCTCAGTATTCCCCAGTCTAATAAACCACCTCAGCCTTGTTTTCCAAGAACAGTCCTCCCTCGGAGCAGCTACTGTAATTAAAACACGCTGTGCCGACATGGATATTTCTCCCAGCATGCTTTTTCCCGCTGTAATCAAACGGGGATTAAAATGCAAAGCCTATGGCATAAATCAGAGCACTTTATATAAAGGATCCGCCCACCACACACTTAGTTAACACTTATTTGAGAGGAAATTCTCAAACATCCTTAAAAAAATGGATTTGATGGTCGGACAGAGAAACAGAGGGACAGACAGCAAGCTCATGCTCGGCTCTAGCAAGAGCCAATTCTCTCTGACATCTGCGAAGAGATTTTTTTTCCTGCCCTAGGGACTGATGCGTGTAGATGTGGAAGAAAATAGGAGTTTTACCATAGAAACAATAAGTCCCTCTCTTCCGTCACAGACTTCTCAGGTCACTCTCCCACAGTACTAAACACAACATGTTAACTTCTGTCAGCAGATAGTGAGGCAAAGACAAAATAATAGAGAATGCAGTGAATCTGTCTTGACAAATTTATATACACCAATAACCTTGTTACAGTTAATGTTATAGTCTTTAAAATGATCAAACAAATAGAGAACTATTGATTAATACTGTACATAATGTGAAGATTGGGTCTGATAAGCTGATAAATACATTCATGTTATGGCTGAAATTAAAGGAATAGTTTACCCAAAAACAAAAATTCTCATAAACAGAAGATCAATGTGTTTGCATGATGCGCAAGGACCAATGAGGTTTGTTCTCATGTAAATAAATGATGACAAATTTTGGACAAACTTTAGATTAGGGTCCAATTCTCACCATTAACTAACTACTAACTTCGACTTTTGCCTCAATAAACTCTGAATTTCTGCTTATTAATAGTTAGTACGGTAGTTTTTGTAGCTTTTAAGTTTAGGCATTGGTTAGGATTAAGGGATGTAGAATAAGGCATTAATATGTGCTTTATATGTACTAATAAACAGCCAATATCCTAGTAATATGCATGCTAATAAGCAACTAGTTATTAGTTAATAGTGAGAACTGAACCCTAAACTAAAGTGTTACAGTGCTAATACTTCAATATTCTTCATTATTTTGTTAAAATGTAAAAATTGTATAAAAAAAATAAAATAAAAAAAAATCTAATTTTAAAAGCTAAAAGTGAATTTAGGCATCACACCTTATATTGTACAGAATGACAAACGGATATTTATTGATTTGCTTCAACAGATTTGCTAAAGATTACATTTAAAAATGTAAAAATAAGGGAAATTAGCATGTACAATATCTAATATACAACAAAAAAAAAAGTTTCTGATATGGGACCTTATTGCTCATAACAGCCAGTTTGAAGTGTGACAATATGTGAAATTTAGGGTTAAAAAAGGGGAGGAGCTGTTCGATATGACCCGCCCTGTCTTCCTGTTTCAGTGGAAATTACATCAACACATTGAACAAGGCACTTCAGTGGGACTTTAACATATTGAGAATCTAGGATTTACTGCACTCGAACTCTAAAGCACAGCACACCGTAACATTTGAATCACTATTGAAGTTAAATAAACTACAAGATAAGCCAGTAATCAACTTCACTAAACAGTTAATCGGCCATACCAGTGTTAGTGGTTGCCATCAAAAGCTCCAGCTCTAGCCATATGGCGCTAAACAGATTGTGTTGTAAAACTCAGCCTCTGAGAAAAATAAACAGCCAAGGTGAGGCCATATTAATGAGGCGAAGGGCGGGGACAGAGGTGCAGAACATGAAGCCAGCCTCAGTCCAAAGTCACATGAGTCACACAAGGCCACCTGAGAGCAGCACCTTCCCTCCTTCCCTCCTCTGCCTCAGCTGACCCACTTTAACTTTATCTGCTCTCTGACCCTGATTCAGCCTGGATGTCTTATCAGCTCCACTCGAGCCATGCGAGTTTGTTTACGCGTGTCTGCGGCAATGCCATAAAAGAAAGATTAGGCCAAGCAAAGTGTAAACCATCCTATCCGGAGCCATGTCTCTGGACGTTTACTGTCCCAGTGTCCAGGAAGTACATGCAATGGACTGTGGTAAACAGTTCTCTGTGATTCTACTGCTCTCTCATAAACACTGTTAGTATTGTCCTACAATATTAATAATGATAATGCAAGCCTTGAGACATGGCCTAGGCTCTCAAAAAGGACAGATAGGTTAAAATCTGCCTGCACACATAAATAAAACATTGGTAAAAGGATCCAAAGCAGAGACATCCAAACCAGGGACCCCAGGCCAAAGCTGGCCTGTGATTAGGGTTGGGTACCGAACTCGTTACTTTTAAGGGCACCAACTGAATTACATTGGTACTACCGAGTACCGCTTCACATTAAAGGGATAATTCATCCAAAAGTGAAAATTAGCCCATGATTTACTCACCCTCAAGCCATCCTAGGTGTATATGACTTTCTTCTTTCAGACGAATACAATCAGTGTTTTATTAAAAAATGTCCTGGCTCTTCCAAGCTTTGAACGCGGGTACGACAGTTAGCGAAAGTTAGAGATTACTGTTTGTAATGTTTTAAATATGAATATTTTTCTTACACAGTCACTTCAGAAGGCCTTTATTAACCCCCGGAGCCATGTGGAGCACTTTTATGATGGATAGATTCACTTTAATGGACTTCAAAACAGAAACAGCCATTCACTGCCATTATAAAGCAAGGAAGAGCCAGGGCATTTTTTAATATAACTCTGTATTCATCTGAGAGAAGAATGTCATATACACCTAGGATGGCTTGAGGGTGAGTAAATTATGGGATCATTTTCATTTTTGGGTGAACTAACCCTTTAAATCAATCGGTGCCCAAATTTCAGAACGCATCTGGCAATTTAGACTAGTGTCTACATAGACTAGTGACTAGTGTCTTAGAAACGATTTGAACATCATAGAACGTCAGTGGATATATATCATAACATCATAATTCATCTGCTAAATTGCTAAATGTACACGATTTTTCATATCAACAGAAACATATACCGGAATAACCTAGATTCTTGAGACGCTTCACAGAATAGTATGCTAAAGTCTACCAGTGTTCGGTCTATTTGTCCTACCTTGTCAGAGTTTGCTACCTTCCATTAAAACAGTAGGTAACACAATTCAACAGCAAAAATGCTACCCATCAGATTGTGCTACCAGCATCATATTCATGTGATTCGAGGCTTTATTAATATCCATACCTACCCCTACCCTAAACCTACCCTTGAAACTATGTAAATCTAAAAAAATATATATATATATTAAATATTGATGTGCGCATGCGCAGTAAGCCCTGGTATGACAATCTCAGATTTAAAGCATTTGATGCAATCTCACAAACAAATTAATTGTTATATACCAAAACATAATTTCCAGAATGCATACAAAAAGTTAGCGAAAGGCCTTTTTAAGCAAGGACTTCTGTGGATTTTGATTAACTCACAAAAAGCCATATCTAGCCAATATTTAGGAGCCAAGTGTACCTAAAACTGTCTAACTTCTAGCATAACTTCTTTTTCTCATGCTTTAAAAGTCCTGAGAAAGTTTTAAATTCTCTGACATTTCCAGGTTTACCATGATCGTGGGAATCCTCGGAAAGGTATAAAAGATTATCTGGCAAATCCTCTGCTCATTATTTTATTGATTCATAAGGGCTAGAGCTTGTTGGTCAAGCCACCTGAATTGTAATGTAGTAATTTAAAGGTGAATGGCAGGATGAACTGTGATGGGAGGGGTGATGCGTTTCCACCCACAGACTTTGATCATAGCAGCTGTAGGTGCCGCCCAGTCAGACACAGAAACTTCCACTGCTAAGAACAAAAGATGCAGGCAGACAATGACATAACAGCGACATGACCAGTGCTTTACAGTCAACAGTTACTCTGTGATACAATAGGATCATAGATCATCCAACGCTTCTGTATTATCAAAGACAACAACAGCAAACATTCCAGCTACAATGAGCATGAAACAGAGAACCGGTGTGTCTGCAATGAATCAAAACTCATGGCCTTCAACCACACCGTTTCTAGATGGATTTACACGAATGACAACTATAAGCAACGAGTACTGGGATAGTAGATCCCATGAGAGGAAAACTTGAGTCACAAGAGGTTGTGTCGCAGTGATTTTTCCACTGTTGGATGATGTTGCTAGCCTTACCATGAAAATAGCATCAACAGCAGCATTAAAAAAGAAAAATCACAATAAACAACTCATGTACCAACAGGGCTCTCGCACCTTTTAAACAATGAGTTTCAATGACTTCTCCATGACCTGTCTAGTCATTTCTGATTACTACTGGATAAGGATTTTTACACAATTTCCATGCGTGTCTAAAATGTGACCAAGAGCTCAGATCACATTTGGTCGGCTGATTTTCTCTGCAGTCTGACTAAATAAAAAAAAATAAATAAATAAAAAAATGTTGGGTTGTTGGCATGCAAATGGTGTAAATAAACCCATAAATCCAATTTTGCACCAAATATTAGCATTCTGTGTGACTAGACCTTAAAGAAATAGTTTGATTCACTTGGCATTCCTTTAAATTCCTTTAAAGTTTATATGAATATAAACTTGAATATTCGCTGTGATCATACTTGTCAAAGGTTAAACATAGGGATGTACCGATATGAAAATTTTGGCCAATACCGATAACCAATAATTATTTATATTTGAAAGCCGATAACCGATATATTGGCTGACATGTTTAAATCCAAATTTGTATATAATTTTTGAGAGCCCGATCATGTTTTTTTCAGGAGATTTGGATTAAACCGCTTGATTCATATGTATTTTATATTTTACAATCATATACTTTTTAAGCTTGAAGGTTGGACTTTCAATGGAGGGTCAGAAATATCTTGGGTTTCATCTTTTTTTTCCCTCTCGTGGAGGTAAACTGAGCAAATCTCAGTGATGATGAGTACGAGTGGATTGTACTAGGTGATGGATGTGATTTTAAAGTTTGTGTAAATTGAGTGTTTATGTGTGTTCGCCATAAACACACTGAAACAAAATTTGCCCATGGGAACAATAAAGACTAAGATTAGTGTTTCAGAATGAAAATCTTATAGGTTTTGAATGACATTAGGGTGAGTAAATGAGGATAATTTTCTTTAGGCTTATTTTTTTTTCTTCTACCCAAATCCTGGGTTGAGCCTTTCGGGTTATTTTTTCAGTGTTTGGGTAGTTTTTGTGTTACCCAGCTCCTGGGTCAGACATAACCCAGTGTTATTTATCGTGGGCTTTTTGTGACTTCTTCAGGAGAGAACAGTTCTCAGCTCCGTCAAATTGGTGTGTGTGTGTTCAGTAAAATACAGGTTTGTGCACATTTTATTTTATCTATAAATTTGTTATTGTTCTGTATATCTTTTAATTGTATGCAAAGCAACATACGGGGCGCGATGTGAGTCACCTACACGAGTATCTTGTCAGCCTTTTCACGTGAAATTTTATAATTTTATTCAAGAAGATACAGAATATAAATACTTATGATGTTAAAAAATGTCCTCAGAACTGTACACTGATTGTTTATGGACAGGTTATGGAGTCAGTCACAGCATATCTCGGCTACGAGAGAAACGCTGGGCGACGGTCTGATGTTAGAAGTTCCCCCACTGAATATGATTCAAGCTCCAGCACGAGATCCAGTGCCGTTACGGTGGAAACGGGACAACAGAGACTGGTCGATTACACTTGAATCACTTCTAAATGTTTCATTTAATTTTTACTTCTAATATTTGTTAAACAAGCTTAAATGTAGGCAATATGTATTAAAAACCATATAAAATATGCTATACTGTAAAATATGATTGAAAATAAATTATGCAAAACAGTTGTTGTTGAGGAATATTGTAAAAAAAAGTTGAGGATTTAGGGTAATCTGTAAACATTCATTCTTGTATGAAGCTAGTATTATATTAAAGATGAATCAACCCATTATGCTGGGTAAAATTAACCCAACATGTGTTCTGTCTTATATTTAGCCAGCGCTTGGGTTATCTGTTTTTAAGAGTGTGGGTTTGATTCCCAAAGAATGCACCAACTGATACATAACATGGACCGAGTTGTTTATTCAAATGAATGGGTAACACTTTACAATAAGGTTTCATTAGTTAACATTACAGGTGCTGGTCATATAATTAGAAAGTTGATTTATTTCACTAATTCCATTCAAAAAGTGAAACTTGTGTATTATTTTCATTCATTACACACAGACTGATATATTTCAAATGTTTATTTCTTTTAATTCTGATGATTATAACTGACAACTAAGGAAAATCCCAAATTCAGTATCTCAGAAAATTTGAATATTGTGAAAAGGTTCAATATTGAAGACACCTGGTGCCACACTCTAATCAGCTAATTAACTCAAAACACCTGCAAAGGCCTTTAAATGGTCTCTCAGTCTAGTTCTGTAGGCTACACAATCATGGGGAAGACTGCTGACTTGACAGTTGTCCAAAAGACGACCATTGACACCTTGCACAAGGAGGGCAAGACACAAAAGGTCATTGCAAAAGAGGCTGGCTCTTCTCAGAGCTCTGTGTCCAAGCACATTAATAGAGAGGCGAAGGGAAGGAAAAGATGTGGTAGAAAAAAAAAAAAGTGTACAAGCAATAGGGATAACCGCACCCTGGAGAGGATTGTGAAACAAAACCCATTCAAAAATGTGGGGGAGATTCACAAAGAGTGGACTGCAGCTGGAGTCAGTGCTACAAGAACCACTACACACAGACGTATGCGTTTCAGCTGTCGCATTCCTTGTGTCAAGCCACTCTTGAACAACGGACAGCGTCAGAAGCGTCTCGCCTGGGCTAAAGCCAAAAAGGACTGGACTGCTGCTGAGTGGTCCAAAGTTATGTTCTCTGATGAAAGTAAATTTGGCATTTCCTTTGGAAATCAGGGTCCCAGAGTCTGGAGGAAGAGAGGAGAGGCACGCAATCCACGTTGCTTGAGGTCCAGTGTAAAGTTTCCACAGTCAGTGATGGTTTGGGGTGCCATGTCATCTGCTGGTGTTGGTCCACTGTGTTTTCTGAGGTCCAAGGTCAACGCAGCCGTATACCAGGAAGTTTTAAAGCACTTCATGCTTCCTGCTGCTGACCAACTTTATGGAGATGCAGATTTCATTTTCCAACAGGACTTGGCACCTGCACACAGTGCCAAAGCAACCAGTACCTGGTTTAAGGACCATGGTATCCCTGTTCTTAATTGGCCAGCAAACTCGCCTGACCTTAACATGTTCATACTTTTCAGTTGGCCAAGATTTCTAAAAATCCTTTCTTTGTATTGGTCTTAAGTAATATTCAAATTTTCTGAGATACTGAATTTGGGATTTTCCTTAGTTGTCAGTTATAATCAACAAAATTAAAAGAAATAAACATTTGAAATGCACTCACCTAAAGGATTATTAGGAACACCTGTTCAATTTCTCATTAATGCAATTATCTAATCAACCAATCACATGGCAGTTGCTTCAATGCATTTAGGGGTGTGGTCCTGGTCAAGACAATCTCCTGAACTCCAAACTGAATGTCAGAACGGGAAAGAAAGGTGATTTAAGCAATTTTGAGCATGGCATGGTTGTTGGTGCCAGACGGGCCGGTCTGAGTATTTCACAATCTGCTCAGTTACTGGGATTTTCACGCACAACCATTTCTAGAGTTTACAAAGAATGGTGTGAAAAGGAAAAAACATCCAGTATGTGGCAGTCCTGTGGGCGAAAATGCCTTGTTGATGCTAGAGGTCAGAGGAGAATGGGCCGACTGATTCAAGCTGATAGAAGAGCAACGACTGAAATAACCACTCGTTACAACCGAGGTATGCAGCAAAGCATTTGTGAAGCCACAACACGCACAACCTTGAGGCGGATGGGCTACAACAGCAGAAGACCCCACCAGGTACCACTCATCTCCACTACAAATAGGAAAAAGAGGCTACAATTTGCACAAGCTCACCAAAATTGGACAGTTGAAGACTGGAAAAATGTTGCCTGGTCTGATGAGTCTCGATTTCTGTTGAGAAATTCAGATGGTAGAGTCAGAATTTGGCGTAAACAGAATGAGAACATGGATCCATCATGCCTTGTTACCACTGTGCAGGCTGATGGTGGTGGTGTAATGGTGTGGGGGATGTTTTCTTGGCACACTTTAGGCCCCTAATGCCAATTGGGCATCGTTTAAATGCCACGGCCTACCTGAGCATTGTTTCTGACCATGTCCATCCCTTTATGACCACCATGTACCCATCCTCTGATGGCTACTTCCAGCAGGATAATGCACCATGTCACAAAGCTCGAATCATTTCAAACTGGTTTCTTGAACATGACAATGAGTTCACTGTACTGAAATGGCCCCCACAGTCACCAGATCTCAACCCAATAGAGCATCTTTGGGATGTGGTGGAACGGGAGCTTCGTGCCCTGGATGTGCATCCCACAAATCTTAAACTGCAAGATGCTATCCTATCAATATGGGCCAACATTTCTAAAGAATGCTTTCAGCACCTTGTTGAATCAATGCCACGTAGAATTAAGGCAGTTCTGAAGGCGAAAGGGGGTCAAACACAGTATTAGTATGGAGTTCCTAATAATCCTTTAGGTGAGTGTCTATCAGTCTGTGTGTAATGAATGATTATAATATACAAGTTTCACTTTTTGAATAGAATTAGTAAAATAAAATCAACTTTTTGATGATATTCTAATTATATGACCAGCACCTGTAGTTAATGTATTAACTAACATGACCTAACCATGAGTAGTACATGTGTTACTGTGTGTTCATATTTGTTAACGTTAGTTAATAAAAATACAGCTGTTCATGGTTTGTTCATGTTAGTTCACAGTGCATTAATGATAACAAGTTTTTAATAATGTATTAGTAAATGTTAATTAACATTAACAAAGATAAATAAATGCTTTATAAGTGCAGTTCATATTAACTAATGTTAACTAATGAACCTTATTGTAAAGTGTTGCCAATAAATGAAATTAGGTTTAACTTAATATGATCTCATTTTAAGGGCTAAACTGACACAAAGAAGCAATAATTCTCAAATATACTCTCCAACCTGAGGCTGATGTGTACGTGTGTTGACTGCTGTCCTGTGGCCAGCCTTGCTAAGCACAGTTCAAACAACACAGGAGAATAAAGGTCACCAGAAAGTCCTGGTAAAAAGCTTCCTTTGTGGCACCAGTGAGGGAGTGTGTGTGTGTGTTCCGGGGGGGGGGGGGGGGGTGACATTGTGTAAAAGAAAATCAACAACGAGGCAATAAGAACATCTATTCTTTTACAAACACTATTTATAAATATAAAAAGGATGTGTGGTAAGGTATTATTCCGTCCATTATTCCGTCTAATGACCTGAATCAGACCCGAATGGAATAGCTATGCCAAAAATGAAAATTGATGAAAGCACCATATTGAAGTCTTGTTCTGAAGTCATATAAATGAGCAACAGAATGAAATTACAAGGAAAAGGAAAGACATTTGAGAACAACTGGCATTTGGCATCAATAAAGTCAAAACTGCCGTGGTCCATTTCTGCACAGATTTTTGAACCTGAATGGACAAATTATAGAGCTCTGCTGGTGGCAAAGCTAGCGTATGCTTTCTTAGCATATATATAAAGAATGAGTTGTACCAACTGATTTTATCATGCTTTTTTGTGCTTCTTGGAGTGACTGTAAAGAGTCATGGTTATTCTGAGAAGAGATGCATAAGGATTCTTCAGAAATTCTCCTTTTGTGTTCCAGAGGAAAATAACAGCATATGGTAGAGCTGCACGATTCTGGATAAACAGAGAAATGTTTGTTTAAAATGGAGATCACAATTCTCTAGGGGTGTGATGATACACTTAGCTCACGATACACAATATTGGGTTCACGAAAACGAGACAATCTCTTAACACTACTTTTAAGAAATCTTCAATGACTAAATATATGACTGGAAAAATTTTATTCGACTGAAAGTCATCTGCATGCGTTTTAAAGCCACATCGCACTAAACTTGAGCACACACACACCCAACGCATGCGCACAGAGAGCTGGGTGTCAGTGCATCCGTGAGTATTAAACTTGACAGTGTAATTGCAATAACATGAAAGAGAACTAGTCTAATGCACACAAGGTTATGCCAGAAACACACAGTTCACATAAACACAGTCAGTTATGTCTGTGCACGCATGCAGCAAGTACAGAAATCACGTAAATCAATTTAATTAAACTTTTTTTTCAAACAAAGCTGCACAAATGAGCTTTATACCGTTAACATTAAAACATGGAAGAAAAATTGTGATATATTACTTAAAAAATAAAGTTTTGATCTAAATTCTACTGTACAACAGTAATATATTTGTCAAGTTAAACCGGACTTTTATTTTGATGGGTTGCCGTGAATACCTTTGAGTTTGTGTGCGTTTATGACATGACGGTAGTTTTTCTCAAATGAAATGGTAAAATGCTCATGAAGTGACTCTCAGAGCGGCTCTGGAGATGACGGACATGCGTTCACGTCCTCTATGAGATGGAAACACGCAATTATGTGTGTGTGGTAAATAAACTGCCGGCCAGCGCCATTTATTCACACAGACACGCAGGATTCGTATTTAAATGGTCTTTTTGCTGTTTGCTATTCACAGACACTAGTCTATATCACCAGATGCATTCTCAGGTACCGAAATTTGGTACCGATTGATTTCATGTGAATCGGCACTCGGTAGTACCGACGTAATTCGGTCTGTGCCCTTAAAAGTACCGAGTTCGGTACCCAACCATACTGCAGAGGGTGCCAAATCAAGCACTTAAATTTAAATCAAGGAATCGTGACAGCCCTTAATCTTGATAATGAATATCACTTCAGTTCTACTTTCTGAGTATGAATATCATATGCAGTAAAACACGCAAGATACTGCGGCACGAGATCTCATCAAACCCCTACAATTCTCCCACCATTCTGAACAGACTTTACTAGAGGTTCTGACAAAATGTTAATCGCTGCAGTCCATTTAAAAATATTAAATTTGAAATGATTTTGAGTGAATAATTTAATGAAATCACTCACTGATTCAATGACAAATAAAATTTAACCGTCATTTGTCGCCACCTACTGGTGTAATGATATACAATTTTGATACAATCGTTATTTGAAGCGTCAATTTACTTTCAAAAGATGATTTACTCTATTTTGGTTACTTCCATAGACATCAGAGTTTATATCCAAACTATAAACTTTTATCCCAGTACTTGATCATTTGAATTATTTTAACACAGAAATAATGATTCTCTAAGGATTATAAGTACATATATGTGATATTATATTCAATGGTATCTGTAATTGTATGAGGTATTCTGTTAATGTGGAGAAAATCAAAAAGTGAGGAAAAAAAAAGAAATGACGATTCTCTGTGGTTAAAAAGACACTGTTTGTTACGGTGTTTCATACCAACAACTGCTCTCTCTGGATCAACGGCAGCGTCAACGCAGATTTGAATGTTCGCTGCTATCGTCCTTGTCAAAGGTTTAGTAGACAGTCTAATTGTTGTAATTTAGGAATAAGTTTGCATGGGTGTTTAAATCGAGATCGCAATCTTTTACAGATTAATCAGGCAGCTCTAGCATATGGGTTTAATGCTGTGAAGGTATGAGTACACAATGACTTTTGGTAACACTTTATTTTAGGGGCCAATTCTCACTATTAACTAGTTGCTTATTAGCATGCATATTACTCACAACCTGTAAAAAAAAAAAAGATCGTAGAGTCTGTGACGTCACCCATAGGTTTCTGAAGAGTATTTTTTAAGCCTAATTTGGCCGTTGCCATCTTGGGATGTGGGTGGACCTGGGGTGACTGGTTGCTGAAACCACCTAGCTCGACCATAGTGGCAATCCACCCGAAGAATTTTCCCACCATGAAGAATTTTAAGGCTTAATATAATTTAAATAGATGAGTTAGAAAAAAATTCACCCCCCTCACAGTTGTCATGAAGGGCAAAATTAGCTGTATAGACCAAAACCACTTTTTGTACCAGGCTGTAAAAAAAAAATTCTGCTGTAAAGTTGGCCATTTTAACATGGAGGAGATACAGATCTGACTCCCTTTTGGAGCCTGTCTCTAGCGGCCAGTCGATGAATTGCAGTTTAAGTCACTTCCGTGTTGGCTTCAAGAGAGACCGTGGGAGGTTGCCGCTTGATATTACTAGGATATTGGCTGTTTATTAGTACTTATAAAGCACATATTAATGCCTTATTCTGCATCCCTTCAAATTACGTAATAGGACTAGATGTTGCAATCCCAAATGATTCAGTCCGATACTTGACGGGGGTTGAAGGGACCACTTGAGTGGGTTTTGAGGCATCATCTAAGTTGGAGGGTTTCACTGGTGACCACTTATTGCCGTTTCCTCTTATACAACACATCTTCAGTTGTAAAGATCAAGGGACCGAGTGGTCATTTGATTCCCCATGCTATCTCCTTTCTTCTCAACCACAGCCAGTGACTGCTCCTTTCAGCAACTGTGGCAAGTTCTTTGATGGTCTTCCTCTGGGAATGCCCTCTAATGCCCATTTCCTTTAGAAGCCTTGCAGTAGAATTAGAAATAAAGCCCCTGCAGCCTACCTCCACTGGACGCACCTTCACGCTCCAGCCCCTTTCCTCTGCCTCAGCTGCCCAATACCTACCCAATACATAAACTTAAACGCTGCAAAAACTACCTTACTAACTATTAATAAGCAGTAAATTATGAGTTTATTTTGGCAAAAGTCGTAGTTAACAGTGAATGTGTGTTCCCCATAATAAAGTGTTACCAGGCTTTTATTTGTAGCTTGACAAATCCTTTTCCATAGAAGGTACAGGTGTTTTACACAAAAGGTGGAAATATCAGGCTAGTCAATCAGAGGGAAAGCAAACACAAGCGGATTGGAGTAATAACGAAAGTAAACTCTCAAAGCTGGTTCATAACTTTGTCATGCTTCAGTCTGTTTAAAAAAGCAAAACTGGCAAAAATGAAATGTGTCAGGACTGCGCTGATCTCCTGGCTTAGAGACTAATGCCCTGATGCACAATGATGATAAGCAGAGGATTGTGTCACTCTAGAAACACAGAGGCTGATTTGCATCTTCCTGGGCTGTGGTTCACTCCTGCTTTGTTTGTGTGTTCTTCCCGAAAGACAGCATGAGTGCTGAACTGAACCTAAACACTATAAGCATTACATCAAACAAACAGAGAAAACAATCTTCACCTTTCTGTTGTCCGGTGGCATTAACACGCCATCTAATAAGGAAAATTAGGAATGGGAAATATAGTGTGATCTATTCAAACATATGAAGCATTAGGAAAATAATGGCAAGATGTTGAGTTGTGACATATTTCAGTAAAACACCCCTGGCATTAAAGGCACAGGGCCCCATCATACACCCAGTGCAATGCAAGTGTTTTTTGCTAGTTTCCTCCCGACGCAGTTCTAATTTTCACATCCAGCTCCACGTTGTTTAAATGCACTCACGCCCATCTGTTCGCCCATGGGTGTGCTGGTCTTAAAACGAGGTGTGTTCAGGAGCATTGTTGGCTTTTTTGTTATTTTGAGGAACTGAAAACGACTGCGCCATTGACCAACAAAAACGCAGTATTTTTTGTGTTATTTAAAGGGCGTGTTAGTAATATGAACACACACAGACAGGGATTACACACACAGGGATGAGCAGCAGTACACAAACATTTTTAAATATAAAAAATAAAGGGATTCCTCTCTGGAGAAGCGTTCAGTCTTTCTGCTCGCAAATTCCACCATGTAAATAGCAAATCTGCCATGGTGCGAGCGCAACTGGCTTTTAAAGGGAATGGGAGATGAGACTGATTTATTGCACGTTACGCCCACAACACACCCATGACTCATTAAGAGACTAGGTATAACCCTTTTGGACCATGAGCCTGGTACGGCGACCATTTTTTCCATCATTAAACTAGCAAAAGTGGATTCGGACACGCCCCAAGTGCACCTGCGCCATGCGCTTCAGACCATGTGCTCAGATCATTAAAATAGGGCCCCCAGTATGTAAGTTTTGGCTCATTCAAAACAATAGTAAAGGCGTAGCTTATGACACCGTGAATGAGTGTGGAATCATGGGATTTCTCTTCACCTCAACAGCCGATGGAAAGCAATACGATGGGACTCAGGCAGATGGGACTCATCATGTTCATGGATTTTTAACAAAGTTACTGTGGTATGAATCAGGGCGGGAGCCTGGGACATTTTACCTTGCTGTTTTTATTAGGCTGCTGCCGCTCCTTTCTTTTTGTTGTTTATTTTATGATATAAAGTTACGTTTAACATTCACCTCCTTCTCTTAACTTGAACTGTTACAGTTACGTTTGATCACTTACATTCACATTATTTTATGTCATTCTAATGAAACTGATGCAAGTGCTGAATTACTGCTCATACACGCCACTTTATCTGATTAATTAAAACTGTGGTGTAACAGCACTGTTTTACTTGGCCAAAACAATCATACTAAAAATACATTTGCATGGGTTTAAATTTTTTTTCTAATGTTCGTTCACTCGGTAGCTGTATGAGACACTTGTTGCACACTGCAGTAATCTAGATCGATATTAGAATATCATATTAATAAAAGCTGGATGACTTACTAAATGGCATACAGTTCATTTTAAAATATATTGTATGGTGGAGAAACCGCTGTATTCCAAATTAAAAGCTCTTTCTGATATTTTCTATGTTAGCCAGAATAGTGTGGTCTCTGAGGTACAAACATGGTACTCGCGGTAAATCAAGAAAACCAGATTTAAACAATAAGACTAACTGTGTTGAGCTGTACAACATTGATTAGTTTTCTGTTGATGAATGTCTCCAAACAGTTGCTCACCTCTCTAATAAAACACACAATATATTAAAGCATCTTTGCTGTTCCCATGGTTTCTACAGAAGTAAAACAGGAAATTGAGTGCAACACGGATATGACGTCATTGACAGGCGACGCAGTGACACGGGCCACTCCAAAATAGTTGATTTCTCTGCATTTAAACATTGCTGGAAACATTTGGGATAATGCAAGTACACAAGTCAACAACATTTATAACATTGTTCTAGTGTTTTTTGGAAAAATCATACATATTGTGCCTTTAATGGTGCATTAAATCCTTTGTGTCTTTATGATTTTGTTCTGCCGGCTGTATGAGCGTTTTAATGGGTGTAAAAAGTGTGATGATAAAATGAAGTGATATAGGGAAGAAGAAAGACTGTTTTGAATGAATATTCACAGGGTAATATCACAATGCCCGAAGTGTTTTCTAAGCACAGAAGCAGCCAGGGGATTTCAGAGACCATAAGAAAAAAGCATACAGATTCACTTCTCTGTCTCTCAGGCTCACAGACTCACCGCTGAAAACAGCAAAACTTTTTTGATTTTGTTAAAAGAGTCTTCAGGGCTGTGTTTAACTCCACTTTTATACATACACTCACGCAAACTGTTTTCACCATTGATAACTATAAATGTTTCTTGAGCATCAAATCATCATATCAGAATGATTTCTGAAGGATCATGTGACACTGAAGTCTGAAGTAATGATGCTGAAAATACAGCTTTGATCACAGGAATAAATTACAAATATAAAACAGTTATGTTAAATTGTAATAATATTTCACAATATAACCGTTTGTACTGTATTTTTGATCAATTGATAAATGCCTTGGTGAGAATAAGAGACTTCTTTCAAAAATATTTAGAAAACCTTCCTGACCCTAAACTTTTGAATGGTAGTGTAAGTGTTAACTGGTAAGAGTCAACCGCAGGAAAAAACTATGTTGGCGTAACTATTCATTTAAGAGTGCAGAGTCCACTTTTTATGTTATTATGTAACTGGGTAAACATGAGTATACATACACGCACACGCGCACGCGCACACACGCACACATATATATATTCAAATGCGTCACCACGCATGAAAGACACATGAGAGATATAATTTGTCCAGTCAGCATAGCCATCTAGTAAGCAGTCATTTTAACATTATTACGAAGACATAAAAGATCACGATTTCTACACTGCAAACCCTAACACTCAAAATAATTAATTGGGTTGAGTAGAGCCAAATTTAAAAAAACGAATTTACTTTTATGAGTATTTAGAACTTACTTTTTCTTTTGAGTTCTCAAACCTGACACATTTTAAGTAATCTGAATTGTTTCATTGTTTTGAGTTTTATTAACTTTTTTTTTTTATGAACTTTGTTTCTTTTAATTTAGACAAACTTAAAACTTAAATTTTACATTTCTATTTCCCAGCACGCTTTGCCACTCAAAAGGGACAGTAAATGCCGAAATTAAGTGATATGTTTTTGTTTAAAGTTTAAATGTTAAGTAGGAGATTAACTGTTTAATGTTTAGTTATGCTAGTTCAGAAGATTTTCATTATGTTTTTTTTTGTAGGGTTACCATCATGGTGACGAGTGGAGCGTGAGATTAGTCTGAGAACAGATTTATGTTAAATGTATTATATTTCTGTCCTTATTTAGAGAGTGCTATGTTATGATAATACATTGTGTAACCAATTAGTAAGGTGGCATTTATTGAATTAGCAAGTTAAAGCTAGTCAAGTTTCCACTACTAAAAATGTGAGATTACATTATATTTTTAAGTTAAATGTATGAATTAACTTACTCAAATATTTCAAGTTCAGAGCAATTAAAATGTACGATTACTGCAAGTTCTGCTTACTTAAAGTTTACATTTCTTAACTTTTTAACTTAAAATTTGAGGCAACTGATTGTTTTGCCAACTTAGTCGGGTTTACAGTGTAGGATTCTTTGAAAAGTAGATCTCAGGATGCATTCAAGATCGATCTGATAATTTTATATCGTGATCGCCCCACCCTAAATGATCGTAATCAAAAGCAAGCACAGTGCATGCACATGACCCATATTTCAGTGGCATTCAGTATGGAATTTGATTCATAGATTAAGTAGGTTGTTTCATATGGCTCGCTTATATAGACTGTTTTATCAGTGTCTTCTGTGGGTTTCTTAGACTATTGACTAGTCGGTTACAAAATTTACATTTAAACGTAAATTAAAATTAGTCGTGGCGCACATCCCTAGTAAAACTCTTTTCCCACTAACACGCACAGTAGCTGAGCAGGAATGCAAGCGTGCTGCACATGTGCATTCATGCATTCCTCAGCATTTCCACAGTACCAGCACACCTCCATGAGAACAGACCCAGGCATTTGAATGATATTCCAGTGAGCTCCACAAGCGTAATTTGATGCGCTGCTGTCAGCGAGGCAAATGCCACGACAAAACAAGGTGCCTCCAACAAACAGCGACAGTGCCATCATTGCGAGACAGTGCGAGCGGGACGTCACCCTTGTTGGGCTTAACAGTTTAAACACAGAGGACACCTGCGTGGTGCAAGGATGATGTGTTGTCTTTGATGCCACTGGTTAAGAATGAAAGCATCTCCATCTCGCTGACACCTGACCTCGTTTGGGGGGTTGTCAATCTGTCCGTGACTCTCAAGACTATCTAATGTCAGCTCATCTGCCTGAAGGCGGCTCCGGTTTCAGCTCAGCCAAGCACTCCGAGCTCAAGAGGCTCCAGTCTCTGAAGAACACTGGTGACGTGGAAAGCGAGGCCTGTGTTTAGACGTTATCTGCCCAAACAGAGGCAAGTTTCAGCTCTTATCGCCTACGGATAGGGAGGGCGTTGTGTTAACAACCACTAAGGCGATGTCCAAATGTTACGGCCCTCAAAGGAAAAGGTCAAGGAAAGGTCATCCCGACTACATGATGAAGGAAAAAAAATCCATCACTTTAAAGCATGAATTGATAAGTGTTCGCTCACAGACACCATTTACACTGGTGTTTTCAAAGATCTGAACAAAAGTGGCCAGCCAAGGTGCATTATCGTTTCCAGTGGTAGGTTTCCACCAAATCTGTTACAATCTGAATCGGTTTGAGCAGGAAGTAAGAGTTACTGATGACTCGTTTGTCATGGAAGAAACATTTAAAATGTTTTAGGGAATCCCAGGAGACCCCAAACTAGGACAGCAACTAATCAATAAAATCGATTACTATTGATAATGAAAATAATCAACAACGAATTTGATTACTGATCAGTCACATCTGCGCACTGTGCCTGGGAAACCATCACAATGTAATATATGTCATGTGTTGTTATTCATCTGAGGTTGTATTTACTAGGGATGTGTGAGACTAGCCGACTGGTCAATTAAACGAGTCGACTTGGAAAATACTAGCCGTTTACATTTCTTTTGCACATTTAGGGCCAGATTTAACAAAATCATTTAACTTTACCTCTGGTTTTGCATGCGTTGGTTTCTTCTGGCGCTCGTGGCGGCTTCAGAGAAATGTCCACTTGGTAGATGAGCACAAAACGTTTCCGGTTTCTTCTATGTCAGTACGGTATGAAATGTTATATCGGATTAAAGGAGAAACATTATGAATGAAACTTACTTTACACTTGAACAGTTGCTACATCAACATCCTAACGATATGAAAATACAGTTAAATAATGTAGTTGTCAGTACACGTCAAGCTTGCGATTTTGCCGCCCGTCATGTGTACAGATACTTTTCATACACGAGAAGAGCGTTCAAACCTTAACCAGGACACGCAAGTAGTTGCCGTGGTAACAAACAACAGTACTTTAACGTGCTGACTTGCATGGACTAACTTTTAGGTGAGATATATATATAATTTAACTTATACAATTATGACTATGCAGAGTTAATTTAATATTTGATTATTCAATTTCTGTGGTATTTTTACTTGAATACTACTGTTAGACCTACCTGAAAAAATATACAGCAATGTGTTTATTCATCCTTGTTTTATTACCGACTCAGAACGGACCCAAAAACACAAATACATTGAGGGAGCAAACATTTTGGTAAGATAATTGTAATTTCTTTTTAAAAATATGCTTCCTCCACTTTTTTTTACTGTGGTATCGAGTATTGTGTGCTTTTGGTGGTATCAGTACCGACTACTAGATTTCTGGTATGGTGACATCCCTAATACAGACTGTCTCCAGGAGGCGGGCTTAGCCTAGTCTTTGCGCACATCCCTACCCCAGACATTCACATGAAGACTACCAAACCACTCGTGCCATTTCTGCGGCATACAGAATGTATATTGTGCGCATTGTGTTTATGCAAATCATCTGTATGCATGGAATAAATGGTTGACTATATTTGCTAAACTGTGTGCAATACTGTATCCCACAATGCACTTGACTTGACCTTCCATTTCCAGCTTGACTAATGAAATGAAAATAATATCAGCTGTGATTTTTTTTTTCTCATTCTTCTCATTATCTGATTAGACTGCCAAGAGAAAAATAAAATTGGATTAAAAAGAGCAGCCTCAGTTGAAATTATAATAGTCTATATTGGGAAAGCAGATTTCGCTGAGTTTATCCCAGTCCACGCACACACAAAATCCCTGCGTGTGTAATGTGTGACCTTGCAAAGTCAGTCTCCTAATTTGCAGTTGTGAAATAGAAGTATCCATCACACATACTCAGTCCACTTCCTGCTGTTTATAAGTCCTGTTCTGGGATGAAGCGGCCCAAAACAACTGGTGTGGGATCAGTTTTTGTTTTTATTGCTTGCAGTCTATAGTGCCACGGTCTAAACAGGTTTATCAATGTAGCGGATGGATACAAATAAATTAAGTTATGGTAGAATTAAAAACAAACATCGAAGTATGTAAAAACTCATTTAAGTCTTTATGGATACTTCAATACTTTCTAAAAACCCAATTATTATAAATCAATGAATCTGTCAATTATTAATTTAATTAATCAGATGAAAATAATTAAAATTGTGTCACCAAGACACTATAAAGAGGATTGAGTCCACTTTAAAGTCCAGGTACAAGTGCAAAAGACCTTTGACTCTAATCAGTTTGGATACTGAAAATGGGTTGGAAAAAGGGATAGTACACCCAAAAACTAATGACTTTCTTCTTTCAGCCAAACACAATCAGAGTTATATTAAAAAAATACCCTGGCTCCTCCAAGCTTTATGATGGGAGTGAAATGTACCAATTTTTTTGGAGCCCAAAAAAAGTGTATCTATCATCATAAAAGTAATCCATAGGGTTACCAAGGCTCCAAGGGGTTAATAAAGGCCTTCTGAAGCCAAGCGATGCGTTTTTGTAAGAAAAATATCCATACTTATAACTTTATTAACTATAATTCGTGACCAGTGTTTTGTTTTGCTCAATCATCTGCGCTTCCGTGTTCGTCAATAAATCATGCGTCGGGTCAGACAGAGGTCACGACTCTCTCATGAACGTGCGTACGGCTGTTACTGGAAGCCAGTGTTTTTAGTTTGTAAAGTTATAAATATGGATATTTCTCGATTACAAAAACACATCGTTTTGTTTCATAAGGCCTTTATTAACCCCCTGGAGCCGTGTGGAGCATGTTTATGATGGATAGATGCACTTTTTTGGACTTCAAAATCGGAGTTACCATTCATTCCCATTAAAGCTTGGAATAGCCAGGATATTTTTTAAAACAACTCTGATTGTGTTAAAATATACAAAATTCTTGGGGGAGGTTGGCAGGACACCCCTAAACAGGCCGAGGTCCAACCAACATAGTCTCATAAAATCTAGAGGAAAAACTGCACTCATTTCATGTATAATATTTTAAATTACTTTGCATAATAATTCATAATGATTCTATACCACTGCAAAAAAAGCAATTAGCAATTAATGTATTCAAAATTCAACCTCCTACTCTATAGGGATATTTAAAAGCACCACCATGACTCGCACACTAGTGTACTGTAAGTGCCATTAATTACCTACACATTAAGTCTGCACTTGAACTACTAGAACACACCCACTAATTTCAGAAGCACCCTCAGCATCCCGGGAAAGCAACGTACTGAAGTCATGTGACAACAATGCAGCATAGCGTTGTTTGAAATCTTTATACTATTGCATACATTAGTTGCATAATGCATTCTGTTTCACAGATCATTTTTCAAAAACACACACACACACACACACGAGAACATGTGCCATCAACCCTGATTTCTCAAACATGACACGAGTCAATAAATGCAACATATCCACCATTATTATGATCTGGCAGATACAATGCAATGTCAACAAACATGCTGAAACCGAAACTCAACTCGGACACGTAACATTCTTTATGGCAAATTCCTTTACGTTATCACAACGACCCATGTTTTCTTTACCACGAAAGAGGACATAGTAATAATGAAAGATTACAAGTCTATTTGTTTCTCAGTGTTCAGTACTAACGACAACCAAATGAACTGAACTGAAGTGACTGCTACAGTAGATGCGTTTTGTCTTTTGTGAACAAAGACACTGTATAATCCTCTTTAACATCCTCACATCTCTACACATGAGAACTGGCACTAAAGGAAGAGTAAATGGAAAAGTGCTTATGCAGTTCTTAATAAAAAGCATTAGCCGTGACTCACCCAGTTCCCTGGACACTGGAGATACGGCTGCGTTCTCCCCGATCTTAGATACAGCATCAAAGTACTGCTTCCCAGCCAGAGACATGGCTGCAAAGAGAGGATAAGAATGGGTGTTATTCTATTGAGGTGGAATAGCCAAAGATATTTGTTTTACCTTCTAAAATGCTGTACAATGTATATTAGTTATAAAACAATATAGCTGCATTGGATGATCACCATTCCTACTTTTCTGATTAACAGAGGTGTCTTGTGTCCCGTCAGAAATCTACAGACAGGCTTTTTTAAGTTTTTCAAATACTTTTGAGTACAGTAATTATGATCAAATATTTATTTTTATTTAATCAATCTGCACACGTCTCATTTGTTAATCACCAAAATAATTAAAAACAGCTATTCAAAAGCAGCCAAGAGGAGGAGGAGATATTTGAATGGAGCACGATAGTACACTGATGTCTGGAGACACGTTTCCAACAACCAGAGTAAGGACTCAATCACAGTAAGATGTTTACTTGACACCAGCAAACCTCTTCACTCTCGTTTACATGCAATTTTCATTATTCTGATTATTCACTTAGAACTGTGGTTATTTTTACTGCCATTCTTCACATACCCCATGCCCAGCACAAATAATGATCTCACAAACAGCAGGTGTGTTACTGGCCACGGTTTTAAACTACTTATGTCAAGTGCGAAACTCTTCAGGGCTCCAGACTAACACGAGAGAGCAGCAGCACCGGTGGCACTCAGTTCTACAGATGGTGGCACCAGCACCTGATTTGGTAGAGCTGGGGGTATATTTAATCATAAAGCTAAATTAATCATAAAATTACTATTTTTTGCATTAATAAGTGCAGTTACTACTAATATTACATGTTTGTTTATTTGAAATGTGACAGTCGAGCACTGAGCTTGAATTGATATGCAGATAAAATTAACTTTTGTTAACAGTAATGTGCAAAAAACTGAACTGAACTGACAGACACCTTCAGTGATTATAAAAGGAGCACTCTTTACTTGCTTTTGCTGTAATTCACTCACAATTTGAAGAACGGTTCGTTTTTCATGAGATTTTGCTTCCATAAATTCGGGAGTGGAAATGGCTAATAAGCCAGTAAGTGCTCCTCTGCCGCCATCTACTGGTTATAGTGATCATTTTATGTCTTTTTTTATATAGAAGTGTTTGTTTGCCACTAAGGCCCTGACCACATGAACAAAAAAAATGCAAAACCGCAGCCTTTTCTATGCGGTTTGGCCGTTCATCCAACTTTTTTGAAAACTCCCGCCAGAGTGAAGATTTTTAGAAACTCCGGTTGCAGTGTTGTCGTGTGGACAGTGAAACCAGAGATTTTGTCTTTGGACGCTATCTTTTTTTAAAAGGGAGGAAAATCTCCATGTACATGTGGACTAGGCCAAAGGTTTAGTTTTCCTACATCTTTAAACTTTTAATTTTTACAAATCATTACATTAAAAATAACATTTCAATTGGATAATATTTAGAGCTTTAAAGTGCTGGAAAAGGTGTGAAGCATTTGAAAGCCTTTGAAAAGTGCTTGAATTTCACTCTTAAAGGTTATACGAACCCTGAGATGAATAACATTCCAGTATTTCTGCCACAATACCATGATTACAGTTAGCATTGCTACATTAAATCCATGGTGAATGTTGGTGATTTGTGGATTGAAAAGCCTTCTATAACTTCCTCTATCATGGCACAATGTTTCTCCTAGTTACCACATAGGGGTATTTGAATGCTTCCTACTAGATCTCACTGCGATGTTAATTCTATTCGATTTTTTTCATCGCCTACAATGTCTTCGACCATCATTAAACTGCATTATTTTCGTCATGCAACGCTGTCAACATGAACAGTTTTTTTAGCACCCAAACATTCTTTACCACTGTTTATGATTCTGTGCATGAAAACATTCAATTCATGAACGTCACAAGCACACGTGCACTTTGGTGGAATAGATTCTAAGTGTTTACATACCCATTTATTGTGATTAAAATTGGCATAAGCCGCACTACTTCTTTATGGTTACTGAAATTATGAACTTAATTGCATCAACTTGATCTAAGTATTACATTTACATAATGTAAAGTTTAAATCGCAATATTGCCTAAATCTCACTATAAATCGCATTATGAATCTGAAGAAACACTATATGCGGGAGTGAGGGAAGGGAAAAAGGAAAGGGAAGTCAAAGCTCCATCCTTTCCATAAGTCATCTTGATGTTTTAGATGTACCATTTAGATGTATCATTTTGCATGTATCAATTGCTAGGTCTAACCATTGTTTAGATTTCCAGTTGATTGCCATTAAAAACTTGGAATGATTTTTATTTACCCAGGAAAAACAGGAGACGTGAATTATGGATGTCTCATATTGATAATCTTAATGATTTCTGAAGGATCATGTGACACTGAAGACTGGAGTAATGATGCTGTAATGATGAAATGTAGCTTTGCCAGAACAGGAATAAATTACATTACAAATTAATTTGAAAATGACTGTTTTTACTGTACTTTTGATCAAATAAATGCCCTGGTGAGCAGAAGAGACTTCCTACAAAAGAATTAAAAATCGTAATTATTCCAAATTTTTGACCAGACGTGTATTTATAATGCCATAATCTCTCAGTCTGCTCTCTAGATATCAGCATTAATTTATTATCAACCACTAATACTTAGATTATAGAGACTCACAAATAACCAAATGCGATCATAACCTTATGATTCCTGACAATGCTTAAAACATAGAATAATGCTATATTTCTGGGACCCAGGAATAGACTTATATCTTCTGTAGTGGACATTATATTTTAGTGAATTTCTCTGACTTCATACATGTCACAGTTTTATGTCCTGTAAAGAGCACATTTAGGGCTTTTCAGAGTCAGAGATATCACATTTTTGGAGGTTTCACCAGGACAACAACTTCTCCTTGGTCTTTAAAAATGACTGACATTAATAGTGATCAAATTTAGCACTCTTATTGAAATTTTGTAATTATCATTTAAATCTGACTCATTTTCAAATTGTTTGTTATAAATCAACATCTCAAGAAAATGTAATGGGGTTTCTAAACAAAATATGACTTTCTGTTACAAAACAGGGCATTGATTTCATACATGTCCTCAATAGAGGACACCGGGACTTAAATCATGTTTATCAGGCATTTTGGAGAAATAAATTATATATCAATATTCCTATGAAATATTATTATGAAAATGTTGCCAATTATTGCTCCCATTATTACAATTAAATTAAATACAGTGTATAGATACATTTTATTGAATGGCACTACCCATTTATTTGGCCATTTTACCCACATACTGCATAAAATATAAATTCATAACATAGTTGAGAATCATCTTTATACAAAGTGTGGTTAAAAAAATCCTGAAAGTTGATAAATGAAAAATTTTTTTTTTTTAAATCCCATTGTTTGTGCCTATTTTGTTTTTTACTACAGTGGACATACCATAACATAAATTTAAAAAAATGTACACGTTGTAAAATACATTCATGAATAAAACATTTAATTAAAAAAAAAATGTTTCATTGGTTTCTTATGCTCTAAACAATGTAATGACATGAAAATATACTAAATTCAAAAAAACTTTTTTTTTTTTTATGGGTCTCAGCTCAGGAGGATATGAAAGTTATTGAAGGCTCACCTGAAACGGCTTTCTCGTAGCTCTTTCCCAAGTTTATGAGATTACGTAACCCCGGGTTGAATTGTTCCATAACATTCTGCGAAGAGGAATTTCAAACAGAGAAAAATGGTTAAAATGTTGGTATGAGCAATCCTGATGTAATCATTCGCAATCATGACATTGTGTGGACTGAGACAGTTCTGTCCATAAAACAGCCTCTTCAGTCCCATTTTAAAGTGTCTGTCTCTAATGTACGGTGCATGCAGGGGTACATCACATTGCAAAATGCTTCTGCTTTGGCCCATAACAACATATTTAGGTATGTTAGTATGCGGTTGCAATTCTATAGGTGATGAACATGGAGATCTGATATCTACTCAACCCTCAAAAGACATGACAAACTGTTGAGTTCCAACCTGGTCAGGTCCGATTTTCATGGATAATTTTGGTTTGTAATTAGTGGGTAAATAAATTGTGTTTTCAAATTCAAAATTGTGTTTTGTCCAAGCATGCACACATACATACAAACACACACACACACACAATCCATGAGTCAGAAGAACAAGCTGTTATACCAATTTACAGTTTGGTCTTAAACACAGACAGTAGCTCTCTGGTCTGTGACTTTTACTGAATGCCCACTAGATGAGTATTATATCAGCAATATTATTTACTTCTTTCCACAAAAATAAAACTTTTCTTTAAAATATTTCATACGTCCTCAGAGACATTATAAGAAGATGAGATAATCCACTTGTAAATGTGAAAAAACGCTCAATATAAGTCCCACATTTTGTTTAAAAAGTCTATTAAAAGTGATGCACCATAAAGAATAAAAACAACATTAAAGTTTTTTTTTATAAGGCTGAAAACTGAAACCGAAAGTTTCTCAGTATACTCGGTACTGTGTGTCATGATCTCAGGTGAAACATTGGTCAAGTTGCTTAGTAGCAATATATTTCAGCCAAACAAATTTTACATATTTTGGTCAACAGTGAAGAACAGATTAAACATCAACTGATTTGGTCAATAGTTTTGACCCTCTGAAACTAATTCGGAGATTTTGTCATATGAATGTAATCCTTTGGGAGGTTTTTGTGTACTGACCCGGAAAAGCTTAGGCCGAAAAAGAAGTAAAAATGATTTGCAATGGACGCAGACGAAATGATAATACTAGGGATGCACCGATATGAACATTTTGGCCGATACAATAACCGATAATTCTCTATATTTGAAAGCCGATAACTGATATATTGGCAGATAAATCTGAATCCAAATTATGTAAAAGTTACTCTAGAAAAATCAGGAGTGCACAATAATAGTATAAAAATCTAAACATTTAGTGGGGAACAAATAAAAGTGAATAAGTGTAGCACTACATCTGGTAAAATGTTACACATTGTTGTAAAATACATTCATGAAAAACAAGTAAATATATTTATAGAAATAGGGCCTATATACTAAGAAATTAAAAAGACGTTTATTTTAAATGTATAGCGCCGATTTTTTTATGAGGCAGCAACATATTATAGATGGGACAGAATAAGAAAGGCTATTAATAATCTTTCATTGCGCAAAAGTATTGATGTGCTTGAAGCAACACAGAGTTGTAGCGCATTGCTCCGTCCGCATTGAGAAGTTCAAAACACAAAGGGAAGAGATTGATACACTACGCGTCTATCTATGCAATATTTTGAGACGTTTCTTTTAACAGTTTACAATTTCAGTTACCGTGTGTGAAGAACAATACAAACCTCTTGTCCAGTGTTTTGATCTAACAGACACCCGGGAGAAAGTAAAACGATTTAGAAACCGCAAGATAAAGTCATGTTATGCAAAACAACAGAGCGTTATCTACAGATCAAGCATAATAACAGGAACATTGAATAATCTTTGAGAGAGTTTCATCGTTTTGACTGTCGAACGCGACACGCAGTTTGAAAGCTGAATGGAGAATGACTGACAGCCGCAACGGAGGGAAAACTTGAATTGGACTTAAATATTAATCTGGACCTCACATAAAACTATGGAATGGCTTCAGAACACTTAATATAGTGCATGAAGAAGAGTTGATGATGCTTTATAATGTTGTTGTGTCTTTTGTGGGGCACTGGGGCTTAACAATAACACAGAATATTATACACAGTATCGGATTTGGATCGGTCCTGTCTGACCGATACCCAATCCTGCAAATAATGGTGTATCCGAGCCGATACCGATACTGAGTATCGGATCGGCGCATCCCTAATCGTAACGATAACACTAGAAATGAACATATGTCGCCCAATACCGATATGGTGGCCGATATATGTTAATTTCTAGTGTCATCGTTACGATTAGGGATGTGCCGATCCGATACTCAGTATCCATTGCACCATTAAAAAGAGTCATGTGATCGTGGTTGTCGCCATTCGCCACCATCACTTTTTCCAATGATGTACATCATGCATTGCCGGAAATTTCCACTCTGGGGGGTGTTTTTTCCGTACAAGGATGTAACTAGCTGCTTAACTACCACAGTACGATGCATCGTTGAAGAAATCAACTAGCTACCAACAACTCGAAACCGTATTGTTGCAAATTTGTCTTTCTAGATTTTTTGCTATAATTTACAGCCATGGCACTTGAGGACTAATTCTAATTTTTCGCAGTTATTTTGCTCTATTTCCAGATTCAATCATAGGCTCCTTCTTACGTACTAGAGCACGTACACACATGCACTCTTCAAAAACAGTGCTTTAAATCTCTTGACAAACTAAAAGATGTAAATGACATTTGTATACATTCTAAATAAAAGATATAGAATGCACTGAATGTCAGCTTACTTAAAGGACTTATTAAGTCCACGTCATGCAAACAAGAAACTATGCATCTAACCACAAGTCGAGAGTTACCGTTGCAACCGCACAACTTTGCGATGCTGTTTGTGAATGTTCGTTGGAACTATGGTTTCGGGAAACACAGACTCTTTGAACTATGCTGGTGGAACTTGCAACTATAGTTGGCTAACGACGCTTTTGGGAAACGCACCCCGTCCGCTTACATGGCATTCATATCAGATTTATATCAGATGTGTGTCCACATATGAATGAGGCCTGAAACCAATCTGAGAAAATATCGGGATCCATGTGCTTTTTTCCTGCTTGCACGTTCGTGGGTCATATTTGATCTGTGCCCAAAAAAAATTGTAATTGGGTCACTTGAATAATGTAATGTAAATGTGGCCTTAGAGAGCCAATCAACAGCTTCATATAACTCTGGACACACATCCTGTGAGAGACCTTCAAGAATAAATTGAGAGTGTGTAATATCCATTCATGAGTCGACCCACTTGATACTTTCTGTAGATTTTCTCACAGGATGCCTGTCTCAGGGTTTGAGGTGCTGTGCCTGTTCATCCTCCGTCAGAAGCGCGAGTGTGTGGAATAAACCTTGAATTCAAATTCATATGCACCACTATCTGTGTCAATATTGCGAACTACCTTGAGTCGACGAGACAGTCTGGTAGTGACAGCATGGGAATGATAAAGTTTGGGAGAATGAAGTTTGGACTCAAGTTGAGAACTACTGCTTTTCACTACAAGATCAGTTCCTGAGCAAACACACCATGCGTTTTAATAGTTGCCAACGCTGCAATAGTTCACTGCATTAGGAAGAGAGGAAGCAGAGATTTGAATGAGTCACTAGTGAAGACTTGGGCTTGGTTATATTTACTGAACATTAAGAGGCATACATGTGCTTGCTTAATGCTTACTAATCCTCAATTTATGAAGACAGCCCACTCCTCTCCACTCCCTGACACGTATCGAACCGCCTGAGATATGACAGGAGGCACAGCTGATATTATACTGTAATGAAACTTTATTGGAATGACGCACTTTAATGGACAGATATGACGTGGGAGCAGGTCCCTGATAATAAACCTCAGAACGTCCAATCAGTGGCATAGCTATACTGTAAAATCAAGGGACCACAAAATAACTGTAAACTTCTCCTTCCCAAAAAAATGCTATTATATGTCCATATGGAAGTATTATATGTTTGTCTATGGAAGCCAATAGCTACTGTCAGCTGTCTGGTTTCCAACATTTTTCAAAATATCTTCATTTTAGTTCAATAGAAGAAACTCATACAGTTTTGGAACAACATAAGAGTGCGTAAATGATGACAAAATATTCATTTTTTTTGGGTGAACTATCCCTTTAATTAATTAATTAAGACCAACATAATTCCCAAATAATGTTGTCCCAACTAGTCAAACATTTGTCTAGACAAAGAATTTAATACTTCTGAAACATTAAAGGGCTGGTTCACCTAAAAAAATAAAATTCTGTCATCATTTACTCACCCTCATGTTGTTCCAAACCTGTAGGACCTGTCAAACACAAAAGACAATATTTTGAAGAAAGCTGGTAATCAGACCGTTTCGGTTTCCATTGACTTTCACACTGTCATTTTTAAAACGTATACAAAGATGTATATTTTGTATCTAGTTGAACATTGAAACTATGCTCTGGGCTAAATGCACTCGTTGTATGTGTGCATGTCATCAGGGCTTGACATTAACACCCGCCAACCTGCCATTTGCGGGTGTATTTCAGCTGTGGCGTGTAACACAGTCACTCCTACTAGCCACTTTGGCGGGTTGAATTTTATTGTAGTCTTCTGAAAAGGCATCTGTGTTAGCACAAAATTTTCAAATAAATATCCAAATAAATTTAATTACTAAACTAAATTATATCAACTACATTACTTGAATATATATGATAATTGAAATGAGCTGATGACATCACCGTTTTCTCCAGAGCGGCTGTACAGCCGAATCAAATTCTGTTCATTATTTTCCTGTTTAACATGTCGAAGCTGCTTTGAAACAATCTTCATTGTAAAAAGCGCTATATAAATAAAGTTGACTTGACTTGACTTAGCGTTGCACATTATAACCAATCACATGCGATTCTGTTGAGTTTATGAATTCAATGTCTAATAATCAGAGGCATTCAGATTGGTCATCGCTGAAACGCCAGAGTTTTGTTCAGAGCGCGCTCTCACTCACTGAAATCTGCACTCTCATCATAAGCAACAGAGCAGAGATTCATTCATCATACAGTGATTGTGTTTTTGTTTTATTTCAGCAGTGAAAATAGTTTCAAACAAAGATCACAGCAGAACCATAGCGCATCTGATGTGACTGGCATAAAGTTGGCTTGACGTTGGACGTTCGATATTTGCGAATTTAGCAATATAGCATCTGAAGAGAATGACTTACAGTCATAAAACCAACTGTAAAGTGTTCATCTGTGTCAGGTATGATGCACACCTTTTAGATTTTTGATATTTATTAAAATAAACTGTCAAATCACATGAAAATATAGACATGTATTTCACTAGGCTACTGTTTGGGCTTATACACTATCATCGCTGATAGAACACTGATGAGAATAAATTATACTTACAACAAAAAAATCGTTTTTTTTTTTTTTACTGTTAGGGTTTCTCTGTCTAGATTAAGGAGCTTTACACACCTTATCACAGCTAAATAGGCCTGTTTGATGACCTGTCATGTTATATATTTCATGTAGACTTGATTTGGGTGTATACAGTGGTCATTTACATACAGACAACAACAAGTTTTCCAACAACATCATTTTGGCCAGTGAAAATGCTTTGGAAAAACACTAGCCACAGTGGCTGGTGATCAAAAAAGTTAATGTCAAGAGTCAAAACAGCGTCAGAAATCCCTCCGTCACACACACAAACCAGGATCTGCTGTGAGGAGACGCGGTTCTGACGCCTGCACCGAACTGTGATGGGCAACATGAGGTTGAATAAATGACCAGGTTGAATAAATGACCATTTTCATTTTTAAATAATTAATAATGCATTTACTGTTATAAGATTGATTTACTGCCTGCTGACTTTATTGACGTTTTGTCATTATTTGTTGTGTTTTGGTGTTAAGTGCTCATATTTCTACTTGTTCATAATCATCACTGTTCTTGAGGATTGTGCGTCACATGCTGTGGTCTGTGTACAACCTTTAAAACTATTTCTCAGATATAGGATGAGCACTCCTTCAGAGGTAAAGATAGCACAGTTCACTTCACACATTAAAGTAACCATCAAAATGGACAATTCCTATTTGTTATGTAATATTGCAGTATATATTATAAATTATTAATCCGTGCACATCACTACTTTAAATTCATGTCTTCTCATAATCTTGAATCAAAATAACTTCCCCTCCCTCTTGCAGCTCTTCTCTTCTCTGATGATGCGTTTACTGGCGTGAGGGCGGGGCAACCTGTCACTCACATGAAATCCACCAATAGCAAACCACAAGCATCCAATCAATTCCCCATGGACAAAATCAACAACTTTAAGTCCCATTAAACTATATAGTTACCAAAATGAAAACTTAGACTTAGGACAATTATTAAGAAAACAGTTGAGAGAATTTAAAAATCTAACTGCATAACTTTTGTCAACACTTCCTTTTTTTACATGTGGGATCTACTGTATGTCTCTCAGAGCAAAGTTATTCAGTATCAGTAGAGAAAAAAAAAATGAGAACATATTCCAACCCAAAATTATTATTATTCTTCCTTTTACATTATAAAGAAACTAAATGGGTCTATTTTAGGATTATGGTATAACCGCATAAAACCAGAAAACACAAAATAACATACAGTATAGGAAATGTGAGGTTATATGTTGCTGTGAGTTTCCCTCACTTTAAAGACAAATTAAATTAAGGTTGTGCTAATATTAAGGCTGATTTTAGCTAGCTTTAAAGGGAAATAAAGCATACGATTCACACAAGGGTGGGGTGATAATAAAATGCATTCCCACTAGGCAAAAAACAGTATCAGTATATACTTGTGTGACTAAATCCCTGGATGATTTAATCTAGGATTCAGTTCTGACTCATTTGGGTGTGTCAATAAAGCATTTGACAACCATATGTGCTGTGGTAAAAACCCACCTGTGTAATGACAACACGACATTTGAATAACCTGAAGAGAATCGTGTTCATCTTCACCAGTTTAAACAGTGAACGACCCAGTTTGACTAAAAGTTTCCTGACCAGGTTAAAAGTTTCCTAACCAGCTAAATGACCACCTCAATCCAGAAAGGTCCAAACTGTCAACATGTTATGTTTGGTTATATCTCCATATATGTGGATGTTTCACGCTTAACCTAGCCACTGTGATCTCAACAGGTGAATCATTTCTGTGTGTTTTCTCCTGAAGGTAAGTGTGTTTTCTCTCACCTTGTAAGTGCTCTCGGTCAGTTTATTCACCTCCTCCGGGTCACGCGACATTCTTCTACCCCTCTCGCGACGAGCACGCGCACTCAAATGTCGCCAAAAACTCTCCGCTCAGTCGATAATTACTCCAAAATAACTCGGACAGGACAACACGCTTATCGCCTCCCGCAAGTCCTCATAGCAAGACGGCCGTCTAGAAGAGCTGTGCTATAGATTACCGACAGAAAGTGACTGCAGTATTAATCAATAACGGACAGGTGGAGTTGAGCTGGGAGTCGAGGCTTTGCTTTCAAACTTATGAGCGCGTGAATGAATGTGTGTCTGCGACGTCAGGGGCGGGACGGATAAGGTGAGGTGTGGGACGTCACGAACGGTCCCCTCTGACAGGTGGACAAAAAGCAAAAAGAGAAATGCTGACATCTGCTGCTTATTGTCGTTATTGCAGACATCTGAACGTTGACGCTTTTCAAAAAATAATACTTTATCTTTAGGAACAGTTCCCTTTCCTGAACCTGTCAACATGTTGGTGAAATATGTTTCACCGGAAAAAAGGAAGAAATTATAAAATAAGACCTTGAGGACATCGCCTCTGCCCCTCCTGAAGTCTCATACTGGAACAACCTTTTTGATCATTTAAACTGGAAAACTACACTCACCTAAAGGATTATTAGGAACACCATACTAATACTGTGTTTGACCCCCTTTCGCCTTCAGAACTGCCTTAATTCAATTGATTCAACAAGGTGCTGAAAGCATTCTTTAGAAATGTTGGCCCATATTGATAGGATAGCATCTTGCAGTTGATGGAGATTTGTGGGATGCACATCCAGGGCACGAAGCTCCCGTTCCACCACATCCCAAAGATGCTCTATTGGGTTGAGATCTGGTGACTGTGGGGGCCATTTTAGTACAGTGAACTCATTGTCATGTTCAAGAAACCAATTTAAAAAATTATTCGAGCTTTGTGACATGGTGCATTATCCTGCTGGAAGTAGCCATCAGAGGATGGGTACATGGTGGTCATAAAGGGATGGACATGGTCAGAAACAATGCTCAGGTAGGCCGTGGCATTTAAACGATGCCCAATTGGCACTAAGGGGCCTAAAGTGTGCCAAGAAAACATCCCCCACACCATTACACCACCACCACCAGCCTGCACAGTGGTAACAAGGCATGATAGATCCATGTTCTCATTCTGTTTACGCCAAATTCTGACTCTACCATCTGAATGTCTTAACAGAAATCGAGACTCATCAGACCAGGCAACATTTTTCCAGTCTTCAACTGTCCAATTTTGGTGAGCTCATGCAAATTGTAGCCTCTTTTTCCTATTTGTAGTGGAGATGAGTGGTACCCGGTGGGATCTTCTGCTGTTGTAGCCCATCCGCCTCAAGGTTGTGCGTGTTGTGGCTTCACAAATGCTTTGCTGCATACCTCGGTTGTAACGAGTGGTTATTTCAGTCAAAGTTGCTCTTCTATCAGCTTGAATCAGTCGGCCCATTCTCCTCTGACCTCTAGCATCAACAAGGCATTTTCGCCCACAGGACTGCCGCATACTGGATGTTTTTCCCTTTTCACACCATTCTTTGTAAACTCTAGAAATGGTTTTGCGTGAAAATCCCAGTAACTGAGCAGATTGTGAAATACTCAGACCGGCCCGTCTGGCACCAACAACCATGCCACGCTCAAAATTGCTTGAATCACCTTTCTTTCCCATTCTGACATTCAGTTTGGAGTTCAGGAGATTGTCTTGACCAGGACCACACCCCTAAATGCATTGAAGCAACTGCCATGTGATTGGTTGATTAGATAATTGCATTAATGAGAAATTGAACAGGTGTTCCTAATAATCCTTTAGGTGAGTGTATATGGTCCATGCAACAAAGATTTTTCCTCACTAACAAAGTAAAATAAATAACTTTTAAATTACTCCATGACATTTACCCTGTCAAACATTTTCTTAAAAAAATATTTGGATCTGACACTAAAATGTACCTTGTCAGAATGACACTGAAACTCCATTTGTTTTGGTCGTGCTTTTCAGCTCTGGAAAGATGTTAGTTTGTTATCTCAAGTAGGTACTCCAACTTTTTTATATAACACTGGATGATATGACATTTTTCAACAATATAAACAATCAAGCAGTTGAGATTATAGCTATAGCTATAGCTTTATACAGTGATTTTTTAACCCGCCCTGTTACAAGGTTTTTCAATGAATCCCAAATCTGTTATTTATCCCAAATCTGTAATCTAATTCTCTTTGTAGATTTTACATTCATAAATGTAAATTGTCAAATTGTAATCCTATTTTTGTAGTATTCTTACAAGAGATAAAACATTTCACTCAACAAAAAAGCTCTCAGAACATGTACAGTTTGCACTGCCAACAATTTTTTTTTTTTACTGTATTCAATGTGTAATATTTATTAATTTGTGTAATGCCATCTTTCCTTTTTTTAGTTACTATCTGTGTCTGCTTTGAGCTATGGTATTTGTTGCTCATGTTTTCTTAATTATGTTCTAATTTTGTTGTGCCATTAGTGTAAACTGGATGTTCAAATAAAGCATTAAAAGCATCTGAACATTCACATAGGACTCCGTTCTTGCTTTCAGGAAAAAACAGCAAGAAAAAAAAATATTTCAGTCAGGACCACTTTGAGAATGAAATTTATTGACAATCTTTGGATTTAGCAAAAGGCTTAGGCTCCAAGGTGCTCGAGCTGCCATACTACACAGCTTGAGATACATCTTTGAAACATAAATCCCCCAACCACAATAACGTTGTCGAATTCAATGCGTCAGATTGATTTCATAAACTACTAGGAGCGCGGCTCCTCAAATTTACTGGAGGTAGTGTACCTCAAAAGGGTAGGGAAGTTCCTTGACTAATTTCAGAATCTAGTCATGCGTGATCAGAGGAATATAGAAGCAGACTATACTTTATACGTAGGATAACTTTGGGTATTGACAAAACCCCCAACAAACTAAGTGGTGGTACATGATGTTAATCAAGTACTGATCATAAGTTGAGTCTAGATGTTGTAATGACTCATGGATTTCTGTGCTTGCAATATGTCATTAGTTCCTGGTCGAATAATGCGCTGGAAAGCAGAGGATTTCCATCGTCCCATTCTTTGGAGCATAGGAGCAGGGATGGTAGAAGCTGCTGTTGTGGCTGCTCCGATGCGAAATGAGTGGGCTGTGTAGAGGTTAGGGGCGAGACCACAATGTTGGCAAAGAAGACGTTGGTGATGTGTGAACCAGCATCTTGTCATGATGTTCTCATCCTCAGTGGCAAACAGTGGCTCATTGGAATGTGAATGAGCACGGTTGTTCAGGTACCGGACCATGGAAGAGAGGGGACAAAATTCAGAATTAGTACGAGATATGGTTACAAACACGCCTTTCTTTTTTTTATCTGACTTTGAATGTTTAAGGTGAATTTCAAAATAGTTCGATTTCAGTGAGATATCTTCTAATGAGAGGTCTTGGAAAGGATTAAACATTTTTGAACGTGCAGTAAATTCCCCACATCTCAGAAAACCATAAAAAGCCGAAAGAAATACTGCTTCCAGGAGTGCATTAGTATATGGACTAAAGAAACCCGTGCGCAGCTGAGAAACCATGAGATGGACTAGAGGAAGTGTGAAAGGTAAACGTTTATTAATGGATGGACTTTCCTTTTTAAGACCATTCAGGAGGAGGCAGTTGGAGGGATCTTTGAGAAGACTTTGCATCTCGGGAACCAAGCATCTTAGATGGAATTTAATTCCTGATAGTAATGCTTTAATGGATAAAGGCTGCAATTTTTTAGACTCAAAACAATGGACGATAAAAACACGTACTATAGGAATATTAACTGGAACATGTGCAACACAGAATGAAAAATACTAAGTCCAGGCTATGTTTAATGTGGATTTTGCCAATCCTAATCTCATGTATTGATTAGCTGATGAGATCAGGTGACCTAGAGTAATTTATTCGAGGACCGTTAGACTGAAGGGAGGGCAGCGGAGGCTTGATGCACCTGGGCATAACTGTCTGAATTCCTGAAATTTGAATCAAGATAATAAGTCAGCAATATTATTATCTAAACCTGGTATGTGCGCTGCTCGCAATGTGAAATTACCCAGTAAGGGAGACCAGAGACAGTTGTAACAGGGGACGGTTGTAACACCTTGAATTCCTCCAATCAGGAACAACCTAGAGTGATGTCACTCACTGTGCTCATGCTCGGTTAGTTTCCCTCCATTATTGCCAAAAAGGGAGCCACATTTGAAACTTCCTGACGGATTTATCTACAGAAGGTTGTTTTTGAAGTAAAAAAATAACTTTTCTCTCTGATGTACTTTTTTGGATGTTGTTATAAGATCAAATGTCTATGAATTCAAACAAGTATTATTAGAATCACTGTTGTGTAAGCTAAAAATAGAAATGGCTAACAAGTGTCAAACTAGCAGTCAAGCTAGCTCACATGAGATGAAAACACCCCGTTACAACTGTCCCAGTATTACCAACCAAGTTTAATTTATATTTTAAAAACTAATCAAGCTAAAAAAAAAAACTGCACAGTTTCCCTTTAATGTGCAAATTAAAAGTAAAATGTGTACTGTGCATTGCAAATTAAATGTAAAATGCCATCAAATCACATTTTAAGGTAACAGTCAGTGGAAACATGTGATAGTGACTTTGCACCATCCCTGTACACTGGGACGGTTGTAACAGTGGAGAGACTGTATTAAAATCAATTTTGCAACCTGTACATATTTCATAAAACCACTTAAATACATTGTTTCAGCAGCTGACAGATTGAAGTTTATAATATAATAAATTAGTTATTCCAGTATAAATGGTTTTTGATGTATTGCTAAAAATTGCAAAAAGCGTCCCTGGTCTCCCCTACGCATGACCAGGTAAGACGTCTCATGAGCTTATTAATAAAAGGAACAGAAGAGCGTCCTTTATTAATAATGTTTACTGTAGCATTATTATCGCAGAACACTACAATTTGCTTCCTGCACCACTGTTTTCCCCAAATAATAGATGCGACTACTATTGGATATAGTTCTAGTAATGCTGTGGAATGGAGATCAGAAGGCAAACTTATAATTTCGATTGGCCATGAATCAGCAAACCACTGGTCCTGAAATATGCCTCCGAAGCCTATAGAGGGGGCCGCATCAGTGAAAAAACATAGGTCAGGGGACGTTTCGTAATGATCATGGTAGAAAAATGAAATACCGTTCCAAGACCCAAAATGCCAAGTCTGACCTGTAGCCTTCATCTAAAAATACTGAATCATGAAGATTACTGACTGATTTTGACATTTCTAGAAGTCTAGATATGAAAGTGCGACCCTGTGGAATAATCCTCATCGCAAAATTAAGGTGCCCTAATAAAGAGAGAAGTTCCCGTTTGGTGCGGCACTGGCATCTCAAAGCGGCACTTCCGGCGGCATCTCCAGCGGCCAGGGACTGCAGCACATGCCGCTGGACATATATTTTGATTTAATAGCCTATATTTTGTAGGCTATTACATCTTTTTTTAATAGAATACACTTGTTTTTTTCATCTTGAGTTGACAGTTTGAACATTGTTGTTTCCTCAATTTATTTTCAAGATCTGAGGTGAATTAGCCTCAGATGCATATAAATATATTTTTTGTGACCTTTATAGACATAGCCTACTGAAAGCAACAATGCACAATATATTGATTGTTGTTTTCAGTAGCCTATGCTATGTCTATCCAGCTGCAGAAATAAAACACTTTGTAAAATAGAAGTAGTCACGAATCGAGTCGACAAAAAAACATGGAAAAGATACATTTTCTCACGTGTAGCGTCGCGTTTGGTCAGGACACATTGTAGGCTTATAGGGCTGTTTCAGAATTTACATTGATTTCGTATATTGTTGCTAAGTCTGTGCATGTCAGTGGTCCATGCATTATTTAGTAGGCCTATGGCTGATTTTTGTTTAATAACATTTCAAATTAATATTTCATAAACAGCATTTTTTATGGAGGCATGAGACATTAATTTTGTCGACATTGAAACATGAACTTGATATTGACACTTCTTGCTGGATATGTATACACATACACCGAACAATTTCAGCTTTCTCTGATGTAATGCAGAATCAGAAACTCACATTAACACAATTTATGATAAATTGCTTACACATGATCGTACTGTGGTAGCTATATAATGTTATTTTGTTGAAATGCAGTTTATAAAATAAAAAATAGGCTATTAAATCAAAATACAGGTGCTGGTCATATAATTAGAATATCATCAAAAAGTTGATTTATTTCACTAATTCCATTCAAAAACTGAAACTTGTATATTATATTCATTCATTGCACACAGACTGATATATTTCAAATGTTTATTTCTTTTAATTCTGATGATTATAACTGACTGCTAAGGAAAATCCCAAATTCAGTATCTCAGAAAATTAGAACATTGTAAAAAGGTTCAATATTGAAGACACCTGGTGCCACACTCTAATCAGCTAGCACCGTCATGCACGCATGCGTATTGTGTTGATGCGGGAGCTGATGTTGTTGCGTGAATGCGCGTTGGAGATTTATATTTTGTAAATAAAGGGGTGAATTGTGTTTGTTTTTATTTGCGCAAACAAAGCACTAAAATGAACAATTACTGAACAAGCAGCAAAAATTAAGTAGGCTCAAATGTCTACATTTCTGAATATGTCTTAATATATATACACCGATCAGGCATAACATTATGACATTATGAGGTGAAGTGAATAACACTGATTGTCTCTTCATCACGGCTCCTGTTAGTGGGTGGGATATATTAGGCAGCAAGTGAACATTTTGTCCTCAAAGTTGATGTGTTAGAAAGCAGGAAAAATGGGTAAGCGTAAGGATTTGAGCGAGTTTGACAAGGGCCAAATTGTGATGGCTATACGACTGGGTCAGAGCATCTCCAAAACTGCAGCTCTTGTGGGGTGTTCCCGGTCTGTAGTGCTCAGTATCTATCAAAAGTGCTCCAAAGAAGGAACGGGGGCTCACTGATGCATGTGTGGTCAGATCATAAAGACGAGTGTAGAGCGAGAGAGAGAGAGAGAGAGAAAGAGAGAGATCAATATAAAGATTAATATAAAGAGATGAAGAAAAATCATAAATGGAGTACAACACAGATGTATGTTAGTTTTCTTGGAGCTGCACACAGGTTGCTGTTAATTACTCAAATTAGAGCCTTAAATCCTTAAAATAAACACAAGGAAAACATATTGTGAGAACTGTAGATGCAGGCTGGGTTTATTTTAGTAAATAACTTGGATAATGTTCACCAGATTATTCCAAAACTGGATAAATTAAAGTGGACCATAGATGGCAAGTGACTTTAAAGTGTTAGATGACCTTATGATCCATATTTTACAAATGGTTTGGTGCAAATTATTGCTTATTTATTTTTAAGTGTTTTTGTAATACAGTTTTCATGTGCTTTTCACTTTTTTATGCAACTTTTCTCTTTTTTTCTGCTCATATTTATATAAAAATATGCATATGTGTCAATTTACATATTCATAAGGAAAAATGAAAGGATTAAAATGTAAAAGATTATTATTGTGTATATACACTCACCTAAAGGATTATTAGGAACACCATACTAATACTGTGTTTGACCCCCTTTCGCCTTCAGAACTGCCTTAATTCTACGTGGCATTGATTCAACAAGGTGCTGAAAGCATTCTTTAGAAATGTTGGCCCATATTGATAGGATAGCATCTTGCAGTTGATGGAGATTTGTGGGATGCACATCTAGGGCACGAAGCTCCCGTTCCACCACATCCCAAAGATGCTCTATTGGGTTGAGATCTGGTGACTGTGGGGGCCATTTTAGTACAGTGAACTCATTGTCATGTTCAAGAAACCAATTTGAAATGATTCGAGCTTTGTGACATGGTGCATTATCCTGCTGGAAGTAGCCATCAGAGGATGGGTACATGGTGGTCATAAAGGGATGGACATGGTCAGAAACAATGCTCAGGTAGGCCGTGGCATTTAAACGATGCCCAATTGGCACTAAGGGGCCTAAAGTGTGCCAAGAAAACATCTCCCACAGCATTACACCACCACCACCAGCCTGCACAGTGGTAACAAGGCATGATGGATCCATGTTCTCATTCTGTTTACGCCAAATTCTGACTCTACCATCTGAATGTCTCAACAGAAATCGAGACTCATCAGACCAGGCAAATTTTTTCCAGTCTTTTTTGGTGAGCTTGTGCAAATTGTAGCCTCTTTTTCCTATTTGTAGTAGAGATGAGTGGTACCCGGTGGGGTCTTCTGCTGTTGTAGCCCATCCGCCTCAAGGTTGTGCGTGTTGTGGCTTCACAAATGCTTTGCTGCATACCTCGGTTGTAACGAGTGGTTATTTCAGTCAAAGTTGCTCTTCTATCAGCTTGAATCAGTCGGCCCATTCTCCTCTGACCTCTAGCATCAACAAGGCATTTTCGCCCACAGGACTGCCGCATACTGGATGTTTTTACCTTTTCACACCATTCTTTGTAAACTTTAGAAATGGTTGTGCGTGAAAATCCCAGTAACTGAGCAGATTGTGAAATACTCAGACTGGCCCGTCTGGCACCAACAACCATGCCACGCTCAAAATGGCTTAAATCACCTTTCTTTCCCATTCTGACATTCAGTTTGGAGTTCAGGAGATTGTCTTGACCAGGACCACACCCCTAAATGCATTGAAGCAACTGCCATGTGATTGGTTGATTAGATAATTGCATTAATGAGAAATTGAACAGGTGTTCCTAATAATCCTTTAGGTGAGTGTAAATCTAAAAGAGCAGATCTGTTTCCTCGCTTGGATCAGTTTTGCAAACAATGTTTGAGTTTCTGTTATTAGCAGAGTTGGAAATGCCTGTATGGATGTTATGAAAGGTCAGCCAGAACACCCTAGCAACCATACACCATAGCAACACCCTGGCAACTGCATATCAAGAGCATAGCAACCACCCAGAATATCCAAGCAACACTTTAGCCAACACCCAGAACATCCATCTAACTTCAAACTATTTTACATTTTTTAAAGAAGACTTTCTGAGGTGAAAAAATATTTCCAGACCTCGACCTTCTCTGTTCCTGCCTGATATGACAAATATGACACTGTTCTTGTCTAGAGATGTTCTGTCCATCCATCACTCATTCATTCATGACATCATTCAATACATCCACAATAATGCATACAATACGGCATACTCCTGAGCTGAAAAATGCCAGTGCAACGCTTCCTGAGCACCTACAAATGCTGCCGAAAACAAAGAAAAGTCCCAGTCCATTTGAAACAAATGCGAGGATATGACATGTGATGAGTGTATCATGTGAAACAGTGCAAGTGCAGTCAAAGATTTATCCAGTAGTTAGTTAACAGATTAATAGCAGTCGTTCCAACCCTGTGTGACTTTCTTTCTTCTATGGTATACAAAGTAATTATTATTTTGTCTATACAACTAATGTCATTGGGATTTTTTTGTTTTATTGTATGAACAAAAACATTATTTTCATTGCACAGAAGAAAGAAAGTCAAACAGGTTCAGAACAACATCAATGTGAGTGAATGATGACAAAAAATACATTTTATAGATAAATATTGTGTCAAAATGGTACTTAGTTAAAAATTAAAAGTGTTTAGCCAAATCAAATGAAGCCACGAGTCCACTTTTAAATTCAGGACTAAGTAAGAGTTCATCCGACATCTGCAAGAGCCCAACAGTTCCTTCACTTATAATATGGATGAGCTGTTGAACTCTTCAGTGTAAAGTGGAGAGGAAACTATACAGCACTTTATCTTGTAGTTTATCTTGAACTGTAACTCCAGCATGTCGTCATTCTAGAGAGAGATCCTAAAACCACAAATATTATTTGGATAAACCCTTCAAAGGTTCATTTACCAACAGAGTCAAATCATTTAAAACATTTGTAAAGAACAACTTATTACTTGTTTATTCTTGAAAAATAGTTCAATTAAAAGCTAATGCTGTCTGAAAGATGATATTTGAGAGGTAATTTTAAAATAATAGACTGAAAAACGCAAACCTTATATTTTCACTTGTCCATCTGTGAGTTTTGTTTGATCAAAACCTTTATTATGAAACCAGTTGAACTCGCAGTAAAACTGAAACTTATTACAGTTATTACAGTGGATTCATTTACTTAAAGTTTTTCTCGATTGCTAATGTAATGGAGGCCAGCTAGTAGTCGCTGTGCGAGTAAACCTCACTCCTCTGACTCTCATGCCGGTGGACCTGAGTTTGAGTCCCGCTAGGAGCGGGCGGTTCAAACAGGAGGGGTTACACTGACACACTAGAACTGATTCAGTCGGCACAATTTCCCAAACCATTCATTCAGTTCTCAAAACAAACACACATTTCACAATTACATATAATGAGGAAAACATTTTTTTGATTTTATTTTATGGGTTATACTATATTTTATGGGTTATGTAAGACATATTTGTTAAATGACAACTACAAAAGTAACAGAATTACATTTAAAAGGATCTTCTCATGTAATGTTATCCACTTCCGCCTAAGGCCCTGCCCACTTCCGGTTTTATTCCAAATATATTTATACAAATAATTTTGAGATTGTTACAGATATTGGCTCTGCATACCTAATAGCAAATATACTGACAATTTGTGAACCCGTTAAAAGAAAGTACAGGTGCATGTTTTGTTTTGTTATATTGTTCTTTTATTAAATTGAATGTTCTTTTATTTACAGTTGTTCGTTCATTTTAAGTCGAGGTCGTTGTGAATAGACGCATATCATTATCAGGCACACGTTGGACAGCTATACATTTCTCCAGAAATAACTACTGTACATCAACAACTTTATCAAATGTTGTGAAAGTCATTCATTTCTTCATGTTTTCCATCACTTGTGACTCAATATCTGAAATCTCAGAAAGTGCATCTTCATCATCATCATCATCATCTTCTGCATCACAATTTCCTCACATTTTGAACTGTAATTTTTTTCCAACATTATTTTCTCCACTAATGTCATTTTCCACATCTTCACTTCTTACATTGTTCACGACTGTTTCTGTTATTTCATTATTTAAACCACACAATCCTCAATCTGTTCATTTTGTAATGAATCCTGTGTTCCATCATTTCAACTGAAATATACTTTTGATAGTAATAATAAAAATGCAAGTTTGAGAAAAGCACACACACACACACAGTTGGGGACACTAAATTTTCAACTAAATATCCAAATAAATTCAATTACTAAACTAGATTAACTATATCAACTAAATTATCTGCCCACATTGACACTATATGATAATTAAAATTAGCTGGATAACATCACCGTTTTCTCCAGAGCGGCTGTACAGCTGATTCATAATCTGTTGCATTATTTTCCTTTTTATGTCACAGTTCATGAATTCACTTACTCATTCTCTCTCTGTGTGTGTGTGGTTGTGTTGGAGGTGTTTTATCACCGCCAGCTACACATTATTACACCTGCCTATTTAATGTCTCATCACCCATTCTTGTTTGTCAGATCATCACAGACTGTCCGGTGTTCCAGCGTGTGTGTTTGTGCGTGGATTCGGGCCGCTCCTGAGTTCACTTTCCAGTTCCTGTTCCTGGATTCCCTGTGGATTTGCCCATTGCATCCCTGCGTCACCGGCGACTGCCTCTTTGTTCTGCCTTCCTGGACTCACCTGCCGGTTTGGACGCTGCCTCTTTTCCTGTGCTGTGGTTTTCTGTGCTCTTCGCTCTTGTGTTTTCTGAGAATAAACCTTACTCACTTGAACTCGCTACTGGATCCTTTTGCAGTTATTTCTACTCAGCCCTTGTTACAGTTTAACACTGAAGCTGCTTTGAAACAATCGGCATTGTAAAAAGCTCTATATAAATAAAGTTGACTTGACTTGACACACACAAACACACACACAGTTCTTCCTGTCTCTATGATGATTTAATACACACATTTATTCTGTTATTTCAGTGGCAGACGTTCAGCTGTATTAACGTAATGAAACTGTAATTAAAATAGACTTATTAATCTCACTGTTACTGATTTATCATGCAGCTCAAAGTATTATGGGTAAAATCTCCTACAATCTGCTCTGAAACATTAACACAGTTTCAATGATGATTTATAACCAACACTAAACCCAGGATAGAGCGTCTGAGTGAATGTGGTCTGGACTGTGTGGATGAGGCTCATTGTGTCAGAGACGCTGTAGAAGGACAGAGTTCCTGCACTGTGATCCACATACACTCCTATTCTATGACTGGTGAACACTACAGGGAGATCAGTGTGTGTGTTATTGTGTATGAATGTGTATCTGGAGGAAGAGCAGAACAAACTCCAGGACTGATCATTATATCCAAACACACACTCATTACCTCCCTTCCTGCTGATGCTCTTATATGACACTGATATATACACACAACTCCCACTCCACTCAATCTCCCAGTAACAGCATCCACACACACTCTCTCTACACAACACCTGACACCAATGATCAAATCTGTCTGGATGCTCAGGATACGGCTGGACTGTGTCAGTGAAAGTAATCTCTCTGTTCCTCTCAGACAGACGGAGGCGTTTATTCACTGTGTTCAGATCCAGAGTGAGCGGATGGGAATCTGATGGAGAGAAAACACATCAGAATCAGGAATTATGAATCTGTCTGATCTTTTAATGTATCTGAACTCTTCATGACTCAATGTATCATCAGTGTCTCATCATTTATATGATCAATTATAAAACTCTTATCATGATTTATTTCACCTTCTCCAGGAAGAACATGATGTTTAGGTTTAGTTTCATTGTGTTTTGGTTTTGTTCTGTTTCTGTTTGTCTGTGTTTCTTGTCATTGTTCATTGATCTATAGTTTCCTAGCATGTGCCAGTTTGTTTCCATGGTTACTGATTTGTTTCACCTGTATTTCATTTAGCTCTCTTTGTTATCACTGTGTATATAAAGCCCTCAGTTTGCTAAGGTCTTGGTCTTGTGTTGTTTATGCTCGTGTTTTCCTGTGATCTTGATCTTCAGTAGATCCCCTTCTCGTTTTTGCCTGATCAAACTGAACATGAACACATTCAGTGAGATTTTCTGCTTGTTTTCTCAGTGACTTACATTGTAGGAAGTCGTTCCTGGTCTTGGGATTCATGTTGGTGAATGTGACTGTGGAAATAAACAGACATGAACAGTGTGAAGAGAAATGACAAGATAAAATACACTCATTTCTGAGACATTTCCAATGTGACGCTCTATGATATTAGATGATGCATTCACATTTAGGATCTTTCTACACTCGTCTTTCTAAAGCAGGCGCAGGACTTCACCTCTGTCAGGGATCTTCTTGACCTCCTCTTTGCAGAAATTCTCCAGTTTGTCTCTCAGCTGACGGACAGATTCTCTTATGCCATCAAAAGAGGAGAGAGAACTGAAGGGATCATCGGGTTCGTCTGTAGATTCAGGAGGTGCTGAGAGAGACTGGAAACTCTACAGAAAACAGAAATCCAAACTCATCAGCTCCACACTTCAGCCAATAACCTGCACTATATCACATCTGAGCGGCTCTCAGATCTGACACTTACACTCCTTGAGAAAAACACTTTAGCATACTTTTAAATTATTACAGAAATAATATAATTTAAAAAATAAACTTAAGAGCAGATTGAATGTAATGCTTAATTAATTAAATCATTATATTTTAATGTATTATATTTTAAATTTATATTAAATGTAGTTAGCTAATATTTTAGAGACCCACTTAAGTAGGATTTGTTTTTAAATGTATCTTTAAATGTAATTTCATAATTACTTCTATTGTCTTTGAAATATAAAGTTACTGCTTGAACGGTATTTATGATAAACTAAAATATACTTTAATGTAATTTCTACTGAAACATGTTTGTGATGTATTTGAATATATTAGTAATATTAGTCAAATATAAGTTGCAATTTAATACATTTCAAATATATTAACTTTAAATGTAATATTGAATAACTAGAGTTAAAATTATAATCAAGTGCTTTACATGTGCTTTAGTATGTTAGTCAACACATCAAAATAAGTGCACTTCTTTAAAACATGACAAAATATTATTAAAACATAATGATTTAAAATGTACGAATTAAAACTTTTAATTTGACATTATTACAAAGTGAGCTTTTTAAAAATCTAAAATGTGTTAAGAAACATTCATGAAAGTGTCTGTTTATAGTGCACTTACAGTAAGTGGCCTTTTATTTTTATTAATATTATATTATCTGCAGTTGTTTTGTTTAAATATACTTTTAAGATTTGAAGTAAATTAATTAACTACAAGTAAACAGTAATTAAGCAAACGTCTTTTTTTTTAGAAGGGTCTGTGTGTGAACTTTGTAGGAAATGGTTTGGATGATAAAACATCTGCTAAGATCATGAATGTTCATGTAACAGGTCGTGCTCATCAATGGAGTCACACTGAAGGGTTGAGAAGATTTGCTGAGGAAAAGCAGTTCAAAGGCTACGAGTCGATTTACATTATTTGTAACTTTTGACTGGTTAGTGGCACTGAATCTTCACAAGGACCCTTCGATCATAAGGACAGGTTTTGTTTGGTTTTATAGGCATTTCCAATATACAGCCTCACTTCCTGTCTTTATGGTCTTTATGGACAAATTCATCAATGTGTTACAGGCAAACTAAATAAAAATAAATCTTATGAATTTGAAGATCACTTGACCCAATTTTGGTGACAATTACTGAAAATGTTGTAGTAGAAATAAAATATTTCATTAAAAAGATGAAAAATCTAATTGGGTGGAAACCTTATAATTTATTCCAGAAGAAAGAGCTCAGAAAAATGTTTCCTGTGAGATTTTCTAGGGCTTTGTAAGTGCCGTCTCTTTAAACAGAAGATGATCAGATGAGAGTCTGACTGATGATTATATGAGAACACAACACTTGATTGATTCTGACTTAATTCCTGACAACATCTCAGTCAACGGCTCATTCTGCTCACATGAGATGTTTCTCTGTCATAGCAGGATCTCGCTCAAGTCCACTATGATCCTGTTCTTCTAGATCTCTGTTACCTGCAGGAAATGGATGTGATGGTGTGTGTATGAAAGCTGCTCCAGCTCAGCGTCTCTCCTCCTCAGATCATTGATCTCCTGCTCCAGTCGTCCTTTGGCACGACTCACTGCAGTCTTTTCCTGATCTCTGATCAGCTGTGTGACCTCAGAGCGGCTTCTCTTAATGGAGCGGATGAGCTCAGTAAAGATCCTCTCACTGTCCTCCACTGCTGTCTGTGCGGAGCGCTGTTAGGACACACATCACAATCACACAGTGGCTTCAGCGGGACTGACAGAGACAAACTGAGACGTCTCAAACTTCTCTTCTTCTCTTCCTATACGGCATTTCAGAATGTTTGTAAACAATAGGCACCAAGATACTTCCGGGTGGCAGAATGCTAGCGGCTTCTACTGACCAAATGAAGAGATCCAGCCGGCTACTGTAAACAGTTAACTTACATAGTTAAAAATATTGCTGTTGATCAAAGTTGAAACTATGACGAAAACGTGTTGTGTTTGGGGTTGCGCCGCCAGATATACAGCAAAAGGTGTAGGATTTATCGATTTCCTTCAAAAAAAAGTAAATATATCCAGCGGAACCTGTGGGTGAAGAGGTTAAAGCGAGTGGACTTCGTGTATTCTCAAAACTGTCCATCTACAAAATCATAGCAGAGCATAATTATCTTCAGCTGGGGAAATTCGAGACTAATATTAGTAAACTTAAAGTCTCTTTTGAAGATCAAACTCATTGCCAGTCATTGCCTGTAGTAAAAGTATTATACAAGGAAGAGACGGAACTTCTAGTGTCATGTAGGCTACTGATCAAATGTCAATGGTAGAAATAGGAAAAGCAAAACATAGTTGTAGGCTACTGCTGATGGATGATTGATGCGTGTACCACATTGGTTTCATCATCACCGCGAGTTTAGTTTGAGTGAATGCCTAGCTGAGTAGCGCTAGTCTACAGCACACTATCCTTTTCACCGCCAAAAGCTCTGTGCCATCCAATCTGAGCAACAGAAAACGATCATAGCCTTTTTAGTTAGATAACAGGGAAACAGACCATCTACCATAGCCTAACATATTGTAAGTCAAATAGCAACAGTCACTAAAATAACTACTCAATGGTAGGCTGAGGCTCATTTAAAAATTATGGTAGTAGACTAGCGCTACATCTACTAGGCCAAGGTTAGGCATTTCATGTATTGCTCTCTCCTGAATTAGTTAATCTGTCCCTCAATGATCATGTTAACTATGTCTGAATTTCCACCACGTCTGTTTTTGAATCAACTGTTGAAATGTAGATTAGGCTATTGTCGAGTCTCCCTTCCAAGCAATTTACTAGCGTTGCCATAGGAATGCTTCGGCTTTTGCCACCCGGAAGAACGTCTATTATTGTTGTGACTTCATCGTGAATTGTCGTATTGATGCAGCGATGCAACAAGAAATCACAGTTATTTGGTTTCAAAGGAAGAAAAGTAATAAATAGGTTGCTTTTAAAAGTTGACCTAGCTTCTGACTGAATAATTAACTGTAGTTAATGATTTAGTCCGAAATTACGGTTACCTTTTAAAATGAATCTATGTAATATTTCCCTTTGTGTCATATAATGATCGTTTACAATTTTAGTGCTAACACTTATGTCATAAACACCTGTGAAACTTTTAATTGGGTTGATATAATCCCTCTATATTTGTAAAAATATCTTGCAGTTGAACTTCAACATTCAGCATGCAAAACACAACAATGGTAACAACAATGGTAGCTATACTAAGTCAAGAGTAAACCTAAAGTAAAAGATCAAGTACTCTCTACGGTTATTTTAGTTACTAGAACTCTTGTGTAAGTGAACTATACTAACTAAGCATTTGTTAGCACAACATACTATTCCTATTTCACTTTACTTGTTTTTTTTTAAGGCAATCGGTTTGCATGCTTTTTTTAAGTAAGTCTAACTAATTATATTTTTACAGTGTAGTTTTGTGAAATGAGATTATGAATGAATATGAATATGAAATGTCAGCAGTATTTTATCAGTGTCTAGTTTTATATGAATACTTCACCCTAAAGTTTTAATTCTGTCATCATTTACTTATCCTCATGTCGTTCCAAACCTGCATGACTTTCTGTCTATTGTGAGACTCAACAGAAGATATTTTGAAGAATGTCTCGGCTGTTTACAGAGGCCAAATAAAATATGGTGAAACATCAACATCAAACCTCATTGGTTCTTTCATGTCACAGTCACATGACTAAACATCATGATGTCATGACACAAACACCATTGATGTTTGATGTTTTTGATGTCATCATATTTGATTTGGGCTCCGTTCACATGAGTGCATTTGTGAATCAAAATTTGTCTCTGCTTTAAAGAACTTTATTTATTATTTCCATACACTTTTAAAAGTAGCATTCTTTTGAAAAGTGTATGGAAATAATATACTTTAAAAGAATATACTTAAGTGTGAACTAAACGCAGAGGCAGACAAAGTACACAACTCTATTAATTGAGTAAAAGTAAAATGACTACTGGTCAAATACTACTCTGTAACAAGTGAAAGTTGTAAAGATAGATTTTTACTTAAGAAACGTACAGAAGTACTTGCTTTAAAAAATACAAAAATAATAATTTTATTATTGTTGCATTGTTGCCACCTAATAATTAGGAGTTGAAATACTTGTTTAAAAAGTTAAAAGTTTAAAAGTAACAAAGATCTTATCAAAGTCGAAATTATACTAGAAAAGAAAGGTTTCTACATTGTTTTTATTTGACAAGATTATGCTAAAACATTTTTCTGAAAGGACTTCAGTTAACATTATTAGCACAACTACATTTTTGCATGCTAACTAACGTCATTGTCGAACTTTACCTATGCGTCAGCGCTGTATTCACAAGGCTGTGGCAACTTGGTGGGCAAATCCATAAAAAATCTTTTGACCGACTGATTGTGTTTATTTGACAAGATTATGCAGTTTTAGTTGAGTTATTAGTAGATTAAATTGACTAAAATTCAGTAGAGGCAGTGCTCAAAACATGCTTGGAAATCATTGAACTTCATGTGACCCTACAAGAGTGATTACTGATAGTGTCTGCATGTTTTAAAGAAGAAAAAAATCATCCACGGACTTTCAAAGTGGCTACATAGAAATTAATTTCGACTTCGAGGACCTTGATGGAAATGTCGGGGAGTAAAAAGTACAATATTTGTGTTTCAAATGCAGTGAAGTTAAAGTTAAAGTTAAAGTTAAAAAAAATAATACTCAAGTACAGATACTCAAAAAGTATACATAAGTACAGTACTTAAGTAAATGAACTTAGTTTCTGTCCTCCTCTGACTAAACGTAATGTTTTCAGACATATAATTTCATGTTAATTGCCATTAAATGAAAATGTATTATAGTTTAAATTTATATTTAAAGCAATTAGCTGAACTTAAGAGTGATTTTATAAGCACATTTTCATATGTAATTTCATAATTTCTTCTATTGTCTTTGAAATGTGGTTCAAGTGTAAGGTCAAATGTACTGACAAGCATGCATAGTAAACTATAAAATATCCTGTAATAATGAAGTTGCACTTTAGCTCGTAAAAAATATATTAACTTTAAATATATTGAATAACACAGTACAGTTAAAATTATAATCAAGTACTGTATGTGCTTTAGTATGTTAGTCACACATCAAAATAAGTGCACTTATTTAAATCATGACAAAAGAGTTCAACTGAAATATTATATAATAAAATGTACTTTAAAATTAAAACTTTTAACTTGACATTATTTCAAAGTGTATTTATAAAGTGAAACAGTCATGAAAGTTTACTCTCTTTAAGTGCACTTAAGTCAATACAATTAAGTGCTCTTCTTTTTTAACCACTGTTGTAACCATCTGAGTTGTTCAGATTACTTTAATGTTTTTTTTCCTTTTTTGCCCCTAAAATAGATAAGACATTCTTCTAAATATCATCTTTTACATTACACAGAAGAAAGAAAGTCAGACCGGTTTGGACTGGCATGATGGTGAGTAAATGAAGACAGCACTTTCATTTCTGTGTGATCAATCCCTCTCAGTTCATACCTGTTTCTCTATCCTCTGTGCTGCAGCTGATACCGTGTTGTGGTTTTTATGTTCATACTCCTTACACAGCACACAAATGCATCGTTGATCAGTGATACAGTACATCTCTAGCTCTTTATCATGTTTACGGCAGATCATGTCCTGCAGTCGTCCAGTGGCATCAATCACTTTGTGTGGTTTACGAGAGTGATATTCCTCATGACGGTCAAAATGAGTTTGACAGAAAGATTCCTGACACACCAGACAGGACTTGATGGCTTTGTATTTTCTTCCAGTACAGGCGTCACACTCCACGTCTCCAGCTCCAGCGTAACAGTCAGCAGGAAGTTTAGTCTTCTTCAGTTTCTCCACCACTTCAGCCAGCATGGTGTTTTTAGCTAAAGCAGGTCTTGGACTGAAGGTCTCTCTGCACTGAGGGCAGCTGTAGACTCTCTTCTCATCCTCCTGATCCCAGCAGCCTGTAATACAGCTCTTACAGTAACTGTGTCCACAGGAAATAGCCACTGGATTCTTCAGGAGATCCAGACACACTGGACACGTGAACTCATTCTGATCCACTGAAATTCTGGCTTCTGCCATTTTACTGCATGAATACAGAGAGACACATACAAGCTCAACAATACTTAAGTTTCTGTTTCCCTCAACTGAGGAGTTGAAATAGTTCCTGCTTCTGTGTTTGAGTGACGTGTGTAAAACAGGTGTGTCTGTAAAGCAACTTTTTAGTCACTTTCCTGCTGCATTTATGTGAACTTCATATTGAGTCAAATACATCATAATTATGAGCTCTGAGCGAAGTTGTATTTACAAATGAGAAACTCAGAATTCTAGACTCCAGATGATAATCTTCTCCAGACTGGAAATTTGGGTAAATATTTGTATGTATAAATATTAATCATGTAGTGCATTCGCTTTTAGACTACAGCATGTACATTTTTGTCGCTGAGTAACTTCTTACAGGCAATTAGATAACACAGAGAACAACATGTCTCAAAGAGAACAACATGGAGGTGGGAGTCTCAAGGAGAACAACACAAAGGCAGGAGTCTCAAGGAGAATGACACAGAGGTAGGAGTCTCAAAGAGAACAACACGGAGGTAGGAGTCTCAAGGAGAACAACATGGAGGTGGGAGTCTCAAGGAGAACAACATGGAGGTAGGAGTCTCAAGGAGAACAACACGGAGGTAGGAGTCTCAAGGAGAACAACACAGAGGTAGGAGTCTCAAGGAGAACAACACAGATGTAGCAGTCTCAAGGAGAACAACACGGGGGTAGGAGTCTCAAGGAGATCAACACAGATGTAGCAGTCTCAGGGAAAACAACACGGAGGTAGGAGTCTCAAGGAGAACAACACGGATGTAGCAGTCTCAATGAGAGCAACACAGAGGTAGGAGTCTCAAAGAGAACAACACGGAGGTAGGAATCTTAAGGAGAACAACACGGAGGTAGGAGTCTCAAAGAGAACAACACAGAGGTAGGAGTCTCAAGGAGAACAAGACGGAGGTAGGAGTCTCAAAGAGAACAACATAGAGGTAGCAGTCTCAAGGAGAACAACACAGAGGTAGGAGTCTCAAAGAGAACAACACGGAGGTAGGAGTCTCAAGGAGAACAACACGGAGGTAGCAGTCTCAAAGAGAACAACACAGAGGTAGGAGTCTCAAGGAGAACAACACGGTGGTAGGAGTCTCAAAGAGAACAACACGGATGTAGCAGTCTCAATGACAACAACACAGAGGTAGGAGTCTCAAAGAGAACAACATGGAGGTAGGAGTCTCAAGGAGAACAACACAGATGTAGCAGTCTCAAGGAGAACAACACAGATGTAGGTGTCTCTAAAAGAACAACACGGAGGTAGGAGTCTCAAGGAGAACAACACAGAGGTAGGAGTCTCAAGGAGAACAACACAGAGGTAGGAGTCTCAAAGAGAACAACACAGAGGTAGGAGTCTCAAAGAGAACAATACAGAGGTAGGAGTCTCAAGGAGAACAACACAGAGGTAGGAGTCTCAAAGAGAACAACACGGAGGTAGGAGTCTCAAGGAGAACAACACGGATGTAGCAGTCTCAATGAGAACAACACAGAGGTAGGAGTCTCAAAGAGAACAACATGGAGGTAGGATTCTCAAGGAGAACAACACAGAGGTAGGAGTCTCAAAGAGAACAACACGGGGGTAGGAGTCTCAAGGAGAACAACACGGAGGTAGAAGTCTCAAGGAGAACAACAAGGATGTAGCAGTCTCAAGGAGAACAACACAGAGGTAGGAGTCTCAAGGAGAACAACACGGAGGTAGGTATCTCAGGAAAGATAATCCTCTAAAGCTTGGGTGAGTCCTAGTTGAGACCAGACAATGGGAGTGCGTGTGGTGCAGGCTTTTGTAGAGAGTGCTGGGGCCAGGGACCCCAATGTTGAGGTCGCCATGGAGCTGGTCGGTGATCGGCTGGTCGCTGGTCGGCTGGTTTTATGGAAGGAGATAGATAGCTCAGTGTCAAGTATGTCACCTCTAGGAACCCAGGAACACTCCTCTGGACCATACTCCTCCCAATTGACGAGGTAATCCAAACAACCACCTTGGCGCCGGGAGTCCAGAATCTCTCTGACTGTGTAGACTCCTTCATCTTCTACGATCGTAGTGGTACCAGGCTCTGTGGAGGGAGGAGAAACAGGTGAGTGAAAGGACTTAAGGTAGAAGACATGGAATACAGGATGGATGCGATATTGAGCAGGTAATTTAAATTTGAAGAATACTGGGTTGACTTGCTTATTTAAAAAGGGGACAATGAACCTGGGACTAATCATATTTCATGAGAGTCGTAGTCAGATGTCCTAGGTGGAGGTGTTATGGTCACATCTAGGAGCTTGAAGGCCTTCCCAACCTTAGAGATGAACTGGGGTCCATGGGCTTGAAACTATGTATTCAGTAAGACCTTAGTGACAAAATACATGTTTGAATAATAACTCATCTGTTTCCATGGTAGTGGGTAATCCCTTGAGTGGAAATCAGAGTGTACAGAGTGAATGACACTGTAGCGCTGATTTTGGGGAATGCACTGGCGATCTTGTAGACACTCCGGCAGAGGATTCTTGGAGACACTGGCTTGCTCTTAGTCTAGAGACCACTGGATGGGGCTTGTGATTACCTTAGGATTCAGAATGGGTTCAGGAGTTTCAGGAGAATTTTCAGGAGCATGAGTGCATCAGCTCTTCCATTCCTGTCACCAGGATGATAGGAGATTTTGAAATTAAAGCAGGTGAAAAAGGGCGCCCACTGGGCCTGATGTGGGTTAAGGCATTTGGCTTCCCAGAGATCCCAGAGTTCAGTCAACACTGCATTGGCAAAATCTTGTTAATTACTTACAAAGCATTAAATGGTTTAACTCCCCAGTACTTGAGCGAGCTCTTAACTCATTATAGTCCTGTGATCTCAAAATTCTGGCCAGTTGGTAATACCTAGAATATCAAAATCGACTCTAAGCGGTAGATCCTTTTCCTATTTAGCACCTAAACTCTGGAACAGAGTCTTCCTAGCGTTGTCTGGTTAGCAGACATACTCTGTCAGTTTAAATCTAGACTAAAAGGCCTCATTGACACGACAAAAGACAAAAAAAAATTTCACAACCAAACGTTTTTTGCCTCTGTATAGATGTTATCAAAATGATTCCCATTCTCACAAAGTAATTGGCGATGTCACTTTGTAAAGAAAGACTATGTGCCTGCACACATACACATTAAAATGTGCATGCCTATAGACTAAACACATAATATGCATGTGCATGCCATCGCTGTTTTCACAGATTCACGTTTTTGAAGTTTACAAGGTAACGATATAACAAGGTAATGAAAACAATATTTCAAAACTCATTTTCAAAAACTTGCACTGTGAAACCTATTTGAAAGTTTGCATTCTCAGGCCACCAAAACACTGTAATAAACAGCCAGAATGCTTTAAAAGTTGCAAACGGTTGAAAACGGTGTAGTGAAATCTGCCCCTAAGTAAATAACTAATGATTTTTACAATGGAAATGAATCAATCAAAAACTTTTAAGTAACTTACTAAATGGACTGCTGTACAGCCAAAACAATCTTTGTTGCATTAATTTCCTATTATCCCTGTAAAGCTGCTTTGAAACAATCCGCTATACAAATGAAGGTGACTTGAGAATGGTTTGACATTGCCAAATCCCAAAAGGATGATCCAGAAGTCCAAGAATATGCAGTCGACCCCTGTTGTGGAACCTGGACATACACAATATTGTATGTCCAGGTATTGCCAATAGTTTTGCGAAATCTGCCTTTACATGCACATGAACTTTAATGACATCCCATTCCTAATCTGTAGGGTTTAATATGGAGTTGGCCACCCCTTTGCAGCTTGAACTCTTCTGGAAAGGCTTTCCACAAGGTTTGGGAGTGTGTTTATGTGAAATTTTGACCATTCTTCTAGAAACACATTTGTGAGGTCAGGCACTGATGTTGCACTCTAATTCATTCCAAAGGTGTTATAGCGGGTTGAGGTCAGGACTCTATGCAGGCCAGTCAAGTTCCTTCACACCAAACTCACTCATCTATGTCTTTATGGACCTTGCTTTGTGCACTGGTGCGCAGTCATGTTGGAACAGGAGGGAGCCATCCCCAAACTGTTCCCACAAAGTTGGCAGCATGAAATGGTCCCTTTTACTGGAACTAAGGGGCTGGGGCCAAGCCCAACCCCTGTAACACAACCCCACACCATAATCCCCCCTCCACCAAACTTTACACTTGGCACAGTGCAGTCAGGCAAATACCGTTCTCCACTGCATCCCGAGCTTTGTATTGCATTTGGTGATGTAAGGCTTGGATGCAGCTGCTTATTCCATGAAGCTCTCTATGCACTGTTCTAAAGGCCACACAAAGTTTGGAGGTCTGTAGCTATTGACTCTGCAGAAAATTGGTGACTTCTGCGCACTGTAAACAGGGATAAATAATCACGAGTGATGCTGTGATGTTTCCTCAGTGAGAACATTTACTTGGATATTTTATACACACTTTACAACAGGTTGGTCAGAGTAGTATGTAGTGTTGCACATATATTAACCTATATCCATGTGCAAAGTTTCCCTAAAACATTTCTTAAAAAGAACTTAAGTTACAATAAACAATATGAAATATAATACAGAATACAAGTTTTACAGCATGGCTGAAATCATATTACACAGCCATGCGTTTAGAGGCAGACATTAGTGGAGTATTTTTACATTCTCCTCAAGCACATTTTTTCAAGTATATACTTATTAGTGTTTTTGTTTGGAAAACTTTTACTTCACTACATTCCAAAGTATTATATATAATGTCATACTTTTTACTGCACTACATTTCATAAATAAAAGTTTTTTTGTTTGTTTTTTTTACATTAAAAATGTAGTACTTTCTTACTTGTTCTCTGTTACGCTCAGGTTCTAAAAAGATTACAATTTTTCTTTGTTTGATTCTTGAAATACATTTTATCCTTCCCCGGGTATTTTACAAATATGATCCCCCCCTTATATTTTCTGTAACTCCCTTAACTGGCCTTCTAAAAATTCAGTCTGACCGTCCAGAGACATATTCTTTATTGTTATGGTCCATGAGAACAGCTGTGTTTCCTTTAATGTGTTTTTGTGTGCTTTTTCCGTGTTTCTCCCTCTGTTTCCCCTTTGGCTCCTCCTACTCAATCTGTCTAGTAGGAAGTGGATCGCCCCCTGCTGCACCTGCTTACCAGTCAAGAGTGAGCCAGCATAAAAGCAGAGAAGAAACTGCCTGAGTTTGAGGAACATTCCCCCAAGAGCTTTCTTCAGAGTGCTGTCTTTGTCCTGCCCAGCCTGATGCTGCAGTTTAATATCTTTTTGTTGAACATGACTATTCTACTCTGTGGTAGGGATGTGCCGAACGAGGCTTCTGAAGCAGTGAAGTTTTTACAACAAACTGCATTGGTGCATGGAAGCTTTTCACACAGTACTCTACTTCGCCATCTGGAGGTAAAAAAAATCCTATACCAACTGTGTCATTCAGATGTTTTCAGGGGTCCTTAAAAAGTCTTAAAATATCTGGAATTTTCGAAAGGGAGGTATTAAATTTAATTTGGGACAGAGTGAGTAAAATGTCTCCATCTTGTTTCATGTTTTTTTACATGCACGCACCTTTTGGGGCAGCATTTGTTCTTAGTGGGTATCATCTGCATTCTGTAGATGAAGAAATAGTGCTTAGGTGGCAGAGTGAGAGATACGTGAGGCTGTAAGCGAGTGCTCAGTGACCGGTCATAATGGGCAAAAGTCGGTTAAATGACAAATGGTTGGAGGAGGAGAAGTATCGGGGTTGGTTGCAAACTGGCAGCATTCACGAGGCATGATGTGAACTTTGTAGAAAAATAATACAGTTGGGGACAATGGGTCAAAAAGCCCTAGATTCGCATACATGAGAAACATAAGCGATACATTACCGTTCAGTCGAGTGGTTTGCCCATTCAAATGTCTATGGCACCATCACCCAGTGTTTAGCCAAGTGTCTCCTATACGCCTGCTACAAGTAGTCCTATTGCAAGCTCCAGTTCATCCACCAGTGCGTCCACCTCCAGTAATTCCTTCAGTACGTTCTCCAATACAACCACATTAAAGGGAGAAGTCTTGTGGGTTTTACACACAGTAAGCCACCACCAATCTCCAACAAAGACATTCGCACCGTCTTTAAAGCAATGTCAACTCGAAATTGGAAGTTGTGGTCTACATTCCCTCCATAACTCTTTCAAGTGTGGATTTGAGGTGTGAAGGTGGTACAGGTGGGTACAGAAGGTGCTTAAATCTCTGCACTATCTCTTTCACAATGCCCCAGCCAGGAGAGAGGATTTCACATCCTCAACGTCATCAACAACATTCCCCTTACCCTTCTGTGGTCATCGGTGGCTTGTGAACTTGCCAACTGTGCAAAGAGCATTAGAGATTTGGCCCTCCATTGAGAGGTTTGTGGACCAGGTGAAGACGAAGAAGCTGAAGAACCCAGGGACATCTTCATTTGATACCCTCGCTGAAGCTCGAGTGGATCCCCTTCTACGAGCAAAGCTCCATTTCTTCTTAGCTATGAAGAGCCTTCCAACCGTTTCTGGAGAAATATCAGACAAATCCCCAACGCAATCGGCATCTCCATCCACCGAAGATCATAAACACATTTCAAACATTGCCGCCCGAAGAAACGTTACGTCAGCTTTGACAGCATTGGCCCTCGTGTGTCTTGTGACCGATCGCGTCATGCTAAAGAGTCTTTTGAATGATATATGACTGAGTGTGTGTGTTAATGGATCATCATTTCAGCTATTAAAACATTAAGATCAACTCTGTTCTTCACATAAAGATAGTGTATGGCTTCAGAAGACTTGGAATGCAACATGAGTTAATACTTTTATACTGTTTTTGGTCAGTTTTTGCAATAAATACCTTTGACTGTAATTTGATTTGCCTGTTACGTGTTTTATATTGTTGAGAAGTGGGTAGGTTTATGGTAGGAGTGGGGTTAGTTCTCCAAAATATAAAAGTAGCCTATAAATATTCATAAAATCATGTCTACTTTTACAAATGCAAAGAATTAAATGCGTCTTGATCTGACGCATTGGGAAAACAATTGAAATCAAATGGAATACCCTGTGCGTCAGAAAACGACACTAGAGATTGTGTTATTTTACATTTTTATTTTGTTTTTATTATTGTTGTTATTATTAGTATTATTATTATTTATTTACAATTATTTTTCATTAAAGATTTGGCAAGGACCTCCATTTAACTGAGGAGCCTCTCTTCCCTAGCTTCTCATTTCTTCATCCCTCAGCTCCATTCTCGCCTTAAACTTCTTCTCTCCTTCTAGCTTCTTCCTCTCTCTCTTCTCTCTTTTCTCTCTTCCTCTTTTCTTCTCTCCCTCTCTTCAAACTCTCTTTCTCTTCTTTCCTCTCTCAGTTTTTCCTGGTCTTCTCTCTTTGCCTCCCTTTCCTCCAGCTCTTTCAGATAGAGTAAAAGATCACTCTCTCCTGACCCTCTCTTTTTTTCCCACCGTCAACATCAGAAGGGCCAGCAACAGAGGGAGAGGAACCAATAGCATCATCTTGGTTGCCAGATTGTATAAGCGCTGGTGGGGAGATGGATGGCTTAGAACCTAATGCAGCATCCATGCTAATACCACTTCTCTTATCTTATGAGATAAGAGACAAGACACTAATAAGACACTAATCTTATGAGATAATAAAAAAATAACTTTATTAGAGCTTAACGTTTAAATTCTTACACTTAAATACTGAAGGCGCATCTCCTTCACCACATCCGGTTGCCATAAACACCTTCTGCTCAAGGCTCCTCCCGCCCATGCACAATGAGTTGTGGGCAATATTAGCCATTAGAGTGAGCATCAATCTGTACTTCGAATTCTAACCGGAAGTAGTAGACCTTTGGCATACTTATTTCAACATAGGCTACTACGATTTGGGACATACTAATTCTATTTTCGAATACTATTTAGGACGGATAGTATGCGAATTGGGACACAGCAAAGGTAACGTCACCACAACGGAAGGCCTGCCTCTCCATTCATTCAATTGGACAATGGAAAAGAAATGTGCATTAAGTCGGACGTTTTTCTGCTCAGAGTTGATTTTTTTTTCAACATCAGGCGCTCAGAGCGCAACAACAAAAACGTGAGGTGCCCGGGGCGCACAAACAGTGTGCAAAACGCTCACTGCCAATAGAAAACTATTTAAAAAAGGCACCTCTCATTGAAAAAAACGCGTTCTGTCTGATCATGGCCTTAGTCTGCTATCAGTGGCTCAAGCCTCCATTACTAGCTCTAAAATGACATTTTGGAATTAGAAACGGAGGCTTGGGTTTAGATGCATAAGAAATTAGTCCTGCACACAAACTTTTTAAAGACAAAACCTGACAAATGGGGTCTAGTGGAGTCCATGCCTCGACAGGTCAGAGCGGTTTTAGCAGCGACAGGTCAGAGCGGTTTTGGCAGCAACAGGTGGACCAACACAATATTAGGTAGATGGTCATAATGTTGTGCCTGATCGGTGTAAATCTTAAGTTTAAGAGCAACAAAATCTTGTGAATTTGTTAGCATTAGAAAGAAATAGCCTACCAAAATATCAAAGCACTGTTTTGCAAACAATGTTTGCATTTGTGTTATTACCAGAGGTGGAAATTCCTGTATGGCTGTTATTGAAGATCAGCCAGAACACCCTAGCAACCATATACTGTAGCAACACCCCGGCTTTGGTTTTGTACACTGTGTTTTGACTGTTTCAGAGAAATGTAATGAGAAAAACCTGCACGGCCTCTGCACTGACGCACTGCGATTTTCAGCACTTCCTCTTCAACAGGCTCTTGTTGGAGCGTCTCCTCTGGTTTTCGGCTGCTGTTCTCCTTTTGCAGGCTTCAAACAGTCCTTTGGTTTTTCACATCATCTTTTGAAACATTTGAAACAGATGAGAGGACATGGCATGTGAGGACTGTCTCATGTGAAACAGTGCAAGTGAAGTCAAAGATTTATCCAGTAGTTAGTTAACAGATTAGTAGCAGACGCTCCAAGCCTGTGTGACTTTCCTGTTTTATTGATTGATATGATGTGAATGTTTAACCTGTTCAGTGATCTTCAGATGCAGCTCATAATCATAGAGAAGGAGGATCTGATCTGTGAGATGGACAGACGATCGTTCATCGTGAAGAGTTCAGCTGACATCTGCAAGAGCCAGTCCCAGCACCATGGGCGGGCATTGGGGGGCCTGGCCTGCCCTTTGAGTCACTAGTGCCCGCCCTGGACGAGCCTGTCTCCCTTCACCAACTCCATGTCACGTCCCACCAACCACCAGTCCTTGCTTGTTTGCACAATATTTTTTTTATCAATAGGCTACTGTTATCAAAAGTTATTGTTTTGTATATACAGCTGCTGGTCATATAATTAGAATATCATCAAAAAGTTGATTTATTTCACTAATTCCATTCAAAAAGTGAAACTTGTATATTATATTCATTCATTACACAAAGACTGATATATTTCAAATGTTTATTTGTTTTAATTTAGATGATTATAACGGACAACTAAGAAAAATCCCAAATTCAGTAATTCAGAAAATTAGAATATTACTTAAGACCAATACAAAGACAGGATTTTTTGAAATCTTGGCTAACTGAAAAGTATGAACATGAAAAGTATGAGCATGTACAGCACTCAATACTTAGTTGGGGCTCCTTTTGCCTGAATTACTGCAGCAATGCGGCGTGGCATGGAGTCGATCAGTCTGTGGCACTGCTCAGGAGTTATGAGAGCCCAGGTTGCTCTGATATTGGCCTTCAGCTCTTCTGCATTGTTGGGTCTGGCATATCGCATCTTCCTCTTCACAATACCCCATAGATTTTCTATGGGGTTAAGGTCAGGCGAGTTTGCTGGCCAATTAAGAACAGGGATACCATGGTCCTTAAACCAGGTACTGGTTGCTTTGGCACTGTGTGCAGGTGCCAAGTCCTGTTGGAAAATGAAATCTGCATCTCCATAAAGTTGGTCAGCAGCAGGAAGCATGAAGTGCTCTAAAACTTCCTGGTATACGGCTGCGTTGACCTTGGACCTCAGAAAACACAATGGACCAACACCAGCAGATGACATGGCACCCCAAACCATCACTGACTGTGGAAACTTTTTGTGTGCCTCTCCTCTCTTCCTCCAGACTCTGATTTCCAAAGGAAATGCAAAATTTACTTTCATCAGAGAACATAACTTTGGACCACTCAGCAGCAGTCCAGTCCTTTTTGTCTTTAGCCCAGGCGAGACGCTTCTGACGCTGTCTGTTGTTCAAGAGTGGCTTGACACAAGGAATGCGGTAGCTGAAACCCATGTCTTGCATACGTCTGTGCGTAGTGGTTCTTGACGCACTGACTCCAGCTGCAGTCCACTCTTTGTGAATCTCCCCCACATTTTTGAATGGGTTTTGTTTCACAATCCTCTCCAGGGTGCGGTTATCCCTATTGCTTGTACACTTTTTTCTATCACATCTTTTCCTTCCCTTCGCCTCTCTATAAATGTGCTTGGACACAGAGCTCTGTGAAAAGCCAGCCTCTTTTGCAATGACCTTTTGTGTCTTGCCCTCTTTGTGTAAGGTGTCAACTGTCAAGTCAGCAGTCTTCCCCATGATTTTGTAGCCTACAGAACCAGACTGAGAGACCATTTAAAGGCCTTTGCAGGTGTTTTGAGTTAATTAGCTGATTAGAGTGTGGCACCAGGTGTCTTCAATATTGAACCTTTTCACAATATTCTAATTTTCTGAGATACTGAATTTGGGATTTTCCTTAGTTGTCAGTTATAATCATCAAAATTAAAAGAAATAAACATTTAAAATATATCAGTCTGTGTGTAATGAATGAATATAATATACAACTTTTTAAATGGAATTGGAGAAATAAATCAACTTTTTGATGATATTCTAATTATATGACCAGCACCTGTACATAACATCCTGAATAAAGGATAATAATTTTTTAAGCATAGCGCTTAACGTTAGCTATCGTTTTTTTTTTTTTTTACTTTCAACCCTATACACACACCTTGGCAATAGCATTGCCATTGGGTAGTATTTTTTTTGGTTTACTCGCCAGACTGATATACTATATACAGCTCTGGAAAAAAATAAGAGATAACTTAACATTGAGAAATCACAGCTGTCTAACAGCTGTAAATCAGCAGCAGAATGACTTGAGGGGGTGTCAACATGAATATTTATATCTCCCAGGATTATGGTATTGGCAGAGGTAGTACAAAGTGTAGTGAGGAGATCAGATATTTCCGGGATAAAAGCAGTATTGTTTTTAGGGGGCCGGTAGATAAGGAGAACAGTCATTGGAAAGGGGGGCTTACATTTAAATGCTAGACACTCGCAGGAAGATATTACAGGCAGCGCGATGGGGGACAACTCCAGGTCCTGACGGTGAATGACAGCTAGGCGACCACTGCGGCCCGTGCTGTGAGCTGCCTCCAGGTAACTGTATCCGGGGGGGCAGGCTTCATTTAGGGCAGAGTACACCTCTGGCTGGTGCCATGTTTCTGTCAAACACATGAAGTCAAGTCTTTTCTCCCTAATGTGTTCTTCAATCAGTACAGATTTATTATTGTTGGATTAAGTGTTGAAAAGTTCGAATTTGACCAATGACTGTGCGGTGAATCTCTGGACCGGTCGCAAAACATTAAAATTCACTCCGTGCAGACTGGAATCCACTCCACGAAATGTATCCAACCCAAAGGGGATCCCGTGCTGGAGTGCAGATGTCTCGCAATATTTCCAGTGTTGATGGTAACTGGAACGACGCCACTCCGATGGCGCGTCAGACATGCAACAGATGACCAGAGAGATGGAATACTTGTAGCAGAGCAGCTTGGCTGGTTATGGAAGATACATTTTCGACCAGAGCCTCTATGAATGTAACGAGGACGGCGAAAAAGTCCAAGTTCTTAAGATATTAAATCCAGGTGTGGTTGCGAAATTAAGTCGACGAAGTTGCGAGCTGGAATAGTAGAGCGCCATTCTGACCAAGGATGCCAGCCAGACAATGCTAGCAGACAACACCGGCACCAAACACCAAAGGGAGCAAATATTTCCCAAATGGAACAAGGCTGACAGCTGGAAGTCGTCTGTAGTAGGTAGGTGCTTCTTGCACAAGGCTCGTAGAATTATAAGCACAGTTTGAAAATCGCGGGCGGGCAGAGCAGAGAAGCGGCGAACAAACAACGCCAGCATCCTCTCCTCTCCATGCAGGGTCTTAGACATGTCAATCCAAGTTTCTGAGCTATGTGGAGTCTTATCTTTGTAAAAAGCAGCTTATCTTTGTAAAATGGCACAACTTTTTAAATAGCTATCTGAATGTACACTCTTAACATCAGTCAATCAAGCATTATATTATGATATTATGATAATCAAGCAATATTTAATGATAGAACTTTAGTAATTAGAACTAAAACTTGGTAACCATGTATGAATTCATTTGTCATTTTAACTGAACTTAGGACTGGTGGTGGTGCTTAAGATATAGTTGGTCATTCTGTGTTTCTAGAAAAAAATAGATAACAGTAATAGATTATAGTAATTATTATTAATTAATAATGCTACTACCAATTATACTACTATTAACAATATACAACGCACAGGATTGATGAGCTGCAGGGTTCGTGAATATTAATCACGTTGTCTGAGTTCGCTCGAACTGATTTGCTGAAATCAAAACAGGGACGGTAATAGATGAGCCAGCAAATGAGCCAGCAAATGAGATTGCCGTTTGCGCATTAGTCCTGCCCACTGCTTGTTCTTAAAAGCTGAATAATTCCAAATTAACTCAATTTTTTGCGGAAATGGTGTTGAGCGCTACTGCTACGGGTATCGTGTTGCATAATCCACTGTGACTAATGCAAAACGTTGTCCCTGTGCGGATCGTTCTAATGGCCCTAAGAGGTCCATATCAATTCTCTCAAAGGGGACCTGCATGAGGCAGAGGGCGCAACATCGCTTTTGGGGCGGCCGGTGGGTTTACCAACTTACCTAGTGGCAGGAAGCGGGTCAATGGACTGGAGCGGAGAGAGCGGCGGAACATGGTCAGACCCAGGTCCCATGCTGGTTGGCCCCACCCCCCTGGGTGAAGCTCCCTGACCTCGTCATAGAGGACGAGGGAGAGGGGGAAGCAATAGAAAAAGAGGAAGGGAGAGAGACAGATGAAAGGGGTTTGCCGACCTCTGGGCATGCCACCATCTGGTCCTCCACCAGTTGGATGGCCGAGTCCAGCGACGTGGGACAGTGGCACTGGACCCACTAAACCCACTGCGCGGTCTTCTTGGGCAGTCGTGCTATAAACTGCTCCAGTACCACCCGGCCAATGATCTGGTCCACGTTGCCTTCCTCGACCACAAGCCATCTGCGGCACGCGTCCCGGAACTGTTGAGCCATCACGAATGGCCGGCCGCTCTCCCCCAGATCCAGTGACCGGAATCGCTAGCGATGTTGCTCTGGGGAGAGGCTGACTCACTGGAGGATGGCTTTCTTTAGGTCTTTGTAGACCAGGAGGTTCTGGACCAGAAGCTGTTGAGCCGCTATCTGTGCCTCCCAGTCAATAGGGGAATGAGACATACTGGCCAGTGATCCTGTGGCCATCCACAGGCCTCAGCCGTCCTCTCAAAGAGGTCCAGGAATGCCTCGTCCATCTTCATCAGCGGCACAAGAGTGGGCAGTGCTGCAGCTGCGGCTGTTTCCTCAGTCCAAACCTCCCGGCCCATCCAGCTCTGGAACAGCTCGCGGTCCTCCTGCTGGGCACTGACGAGGGATTGGAAGCACCATTCCTGGTCCTCCCTCATGTCCAGAAAAGCCTGATGGTGTTCTTGGTGCAGGCCCACGAGCGATTGGATGATGACCTCCTGACGGGGTCTGCATGATGGCAGCGGCACTCTTCTTTCTTTCCCGGGTTTCGGCACCAGTGTAATAAAGTTCTTTGTTGGTGGAAAGGAAGAAGACAGGGTCGGCTTTAAACTTTTTAACAACACAAACTTGCGCCACGCTCTCTTATCAACATGTAAACTCAGTCTCTGTAAACCCAGTATCCTCCTGGAACTCTCCGCACATTACCCACGAGTCCTCAGCTGGTCTCTCTCCCCGGCCATTGTTCCAGTGTGGCTTTTATCCGGTCTCTCCATGCCAATCACTGCAAGCAGACACAGGTGTTCATCATCATGCACTTGACATACTTTCTCACCGCTCGTCTCCCCACTCTCTCCGTCTGTGCAGACCTTGCGAAACCTATCGGAGCTCCGTATTGAGGCTTGTATTGTTTTAGTGAAGTGACGTCACCGATGACGTTCGAAGCCTCGTTTGAGTACAACGCTTTGAGAAAGGGTTCACTTTTGATGTGTCAAACCCCCTCTCGAATGCGAGGGTTATCTGTAGTGTTCTGTTAGCAATTTATACTTGTCTAATTTCATTACAATAGTAGAGACATGGAGCCAGCAAGAAAGAGAAAGTTTTTACCCGTTTGGGATTTTTTTTAAATGATGTCACCCAGTAAGGTATGTATTTATATGTATTTGTAGGTTGACATTTGTAGGTTTAGCCTAATTATTGTATTATTTCATGGTGTCATTGATCATTTCTTAAAGCTTTTCTATATGTTTACTATACAGATTTAGTTTTATTAGTGTCTTTTTATTTCTAGGTGAAATGCTTACTCTGTGACAAAGAGCTGGGATATAATAACAACACCTCCTCCATGTTGAGGCATTACCGTGCCCTTCATAAGAAGGGGACTGAAGCTGGACCTGGACCTAGCCAAGGTAGGGAGGCATTATATATTGGTTTGCATGTGTTGCTATAGGTATAGGCTACCTTTTTAATCAATATAATTTTTCTTCAGTTTTTTTTCTGTTGTGGCTGTTGTCTACCTTTTTCCTAGCTTCCAGGAAACAGCTATTAGATGATACCTTGGTTGATATGGTGGTGAACGATTTTCAGCCATTCACCCTGGTCGAGGATGAAGGGTTCAGGGGGTTTGTCAACAAACTGGACCCCTTATATGTTCTGCCTACCAGACAGGTGTGTATGTGGTCATTGATTAGTACACAAAATATATTTTTTAACAGCTTTTATTCAACATTCAATCTCATTTCCTCAGGCTTTAAAAACAATGGTGGCAGAAAAGTTCAAAAAGTCCAAGGAGGAAGCCAAGGCCTAGGTCATGAAAGCTGTGGCAGTTAGCCTGACAGCAGATATGTGGACCTCAATGAATATGGATGCCTATCTTGCTGTCACATGCCATTTCATAATTGAGGGGTCACTTAATACTGTACTTTTAAGAGTGCAGAAATCTGGAAATGTGCAAATTTGGCAGCAGCCAAGGCTGCTATCATGGAGGAATGGGGAATTAGGCACAAAGTAACATGTCTAGTTACAGATGCTGCAGCCAATATGATGGGCTGTGCCAGGGAGCTCAATGTAAAACACTCCATGTGTATGTAACTTGTGGCGTCATTTAGATGCATCTGTGGCATCATTTAGATGCATCTGTCCAGCAAACAAAAAAAACGAATAATACAGCTGATGCAGTAGTGGATGTTCAGCGCTAAATGGCTGAGTCAAATATACAAAGAGGAGAGGACCCTCTAAAATACTGGAACGCACATAAAACTTTCTACCCAAACCTTTATGTTCTTGCTCAACATTTTTTATGTTGTCAAGCTTCATATGTGCCATGTGAGCGGGTATTTTCCAAGGCGGGGAGATAATATCCAAAAAGAGAAATCAACTCAGCCCAACCACAGTGGAACAAATCTTGTTTTTAAACAAAAATAAATAAGGTTTTCCCTCATGTTACACAAGCACTTCCACTGCCCTCTCTCTCGAGTCCACCTTAATCACTTTCACTTTGTTTTATCTAATCTAAAGAACTCCATTTCCCTCTGTTCAACAAAAGCACTGCCCAGTTACAAAATTATGAAACACTGAACATAAATATTTGAATGATTAATTTATATATATATATATATATATATATATATATATACACTCACCTAAAGGATTATTAGGAACACCATACTAATACTGTGTTTGACCCCCTTTCGCCTTCAGAACTGCCTTAATTCTACGTGGCATTGATTCAACAAGGTGCTGAAAGCATTCTTTAGAAATGTTGGCCCATATTGATAGGATAGCATCTTGCAGTTGATGGAGATTTGTGGGATGCACATCCAGGGCATGAAGCTCCCGTTCCACCACATCCCAAAGATGCTCTATTGGATTGAGATCTGGTGACTGTGGGGGCCATTTTAGTACAGTGAACTCATTGTCATGTTCAAGAAACCAATTTGAAATGATTCGAGCTTTGTGACATGGTGCATTATCCTGCTGGAAGCAGCCATCAGAGGATGGGTACATGGTGGTCATAAAGGGATGGACATGGTGAGAAACAATGCTCAGGTAGGCCGTGGCATTTAAACGATGCCCAATTGGCACTAAGGGGCCTAAAGTGTGCCAAGAAAACATCCCCCACACCATTACACCACCACCAGCAGCCTACACAGTGGTAACAAGGCATGATGGATCCATGTTCTCATTCTGTTCACGGCAAATTCTGACTCTACCATCTGAATGTCTCAACAGAAATCGAGACTCATCAGACCAGGCAACATTTTTCCAGTCTTCAACTGTCCAATTTTGGTGAGCTCGTGCAAATTGTAGCCTCTTTTTCCTATTTGTAGTGGAGATGAGTGGTACCCTGTGGGGTCTTCTGCTGTTGTAGCCCATCTGCCTTAAGGTTGTGCGTGTTGTGGCTTCACAAATGCTTTGCTGCATACCTTGGTTGTAACGAGTGGTTATTTCAGTCAAAGTTGCTCTTCTATCAGCTTGAATCAGTCGGCCCATTCTCCTCTGACCTCTAGCATCAACAAGGCATTTTCGCCCACAGAATTAAATGGGAATAGAGAACCAAAGCACTTTGTGAAGTAACATACCAAAGGAACAGCAGTTATGACTGTCTCCATGATAAGCCTTGTCCCTTCCACCCCGTTGGCATGGAGGATCACTTTGGGCTTACGTGGAGCGCTGGGTAGGTTACAACTTTATGGGAGTAGTTGCCAAAAGGGTACGCTACAGCTTGCCAGCATCTGCGTCTCCAACACTTATAACACAGTTCAGTGGTTGTGGCACTTTCCATAGAGACCCCATTTGTCAGTTGACATAACATTGTAGTGACTGACAGATAGGGAATGTCTTGGTTACTGATGTAACCCTCGTTCCCTGATGGAGGGAACAGAGAGGTTATGTTCCTCCTGCCACAACCCTGAACCACCCCGCTGAATGGACAGGATCCCACCACGGCTCCTCAGCATAAACCTGAATGAGTGAATGCGTGCCGCCATCTTGTAACCCATAATAACACTCTATAATGTGGGGTTCTAAATTAACAAATCGGGTTGAATGGGCACAGTAGCACAACACTATACTGAATGTCTAAGTTCGTAAGAAGGATTTGAGACAGTAATTTCATTGCAACTTGTGAAAGAAGAAAATGTATTGTATTGGTACAATCAATTGAAATAAGTTCAAAGTTAGCAAACATTCAAGCAATAGAACTAAGAGTAAATACAATCAGGCCTGTTTGGTATGACAATTGAAAGAAATGTTTCCCCAAACACAGTTCAGAAAGTATTTTCCTTATGTTCTTGTTTGTCCTTTTTATAAAGTCTGATCATTCCAAAAAGAATTGAAGTTGAAAAATAGAAGAAGTAGAAAAATAGAAGAAGTAGTCACGTGACAGATGAAAGATTACTACTCGGGTAGTTTTAAACTCAGTTTCACTCAAGGTATCCGAAGTGTATGGTGTGTTGTATTCTCTTATCTGTATCCAGGGATTGATGCCAGATTAAGGATACTGAATTTGCTCCAGAAAATGACTCGACGCAACATCAGTTAAACACTGTTGGCTCGCCATTCACTCGTCCGTGGTTGACTCAGGAAGTATGCATCAACAGGAAACAAAAAAACAACCTGCACAACCTGCACAAAACTTATCACTTATTCACATTCACTTAATCTGAATTGGCAACAGATATAATCACATGAAATTTCAGATCTTTCTCTTTTCTTTCTTTAACTGCATAACTTTTTTTCAAAGAAAATACTGGGAGAATATACCCACCTAATCGATATTCAATAGACCAATGTCTGGCATATTATATTATTATTATTGTATTATTGTATTATTGTAGGACTCAACACGAAATGAAACAACTGAATGTCATGCATACAATGTCATTAAATAATCACTCTGATTTTAACAGTATATCCCCAGACAGGGGCGATTTTAGGATTTACATTTTAGGGCCCCCAATGAGGGTATGATCAAAAAGATTGTAACACTTTAGTTTAGGGTCCAGTTCTCACTATTAAGTATTAACTAGTTGATTATTAACATGCATATTGCTAGGGTATTGGCTGTTCATTAGTACTTATAAAGCACATATTAATGCCTTATTCTAAATCCCTTAATCCTAACCAGGCCTGTAGGTGGGGTTTTATAATCACAGAGGTCCCAAATGTGAGGTAGTTAGGGGGGTTGGGGGGCATGCTCCCACAAGAAAATTTTATTTCTCTGATTTATATATGTACATTAAAGATGTTTTGAAGGCCAAAAAAATTGGATAACAATAGCTTTAAAACCATGTCAGTTGGCAGTAGATTATTTTTATAGATTATTTTGCCCCTCCTAAAACTGAGCTTTAAATGATACAGTCTTTTCATTTTCATCTGTCAGTGAAGAAAGTAAACATAGGGTCAACTGATATTTATGTTTTAGGAATCATTTTCTTTAGACACGTTAATTTACTGAAGGCTACCAGGAAAGCCAGGTAACTATTAAGTTAATTCACAATATGTACATATTCCTTATTAATCTTATGCCTACAGAGCCATAGGCAGGGCTTTATAATCACAGAGGTCCCACATGTGAAGTTATTAGGGGGTTCGGGGGCTCCGCTGAGAAAATTTAGATTTCTCTGATCTGCGTATGTGCATTTCAAGACGTTTGAAGGCCAAAAAGGATAAGAAATAGCTTTAAAACCATGTCAGTGGGCAGTAGATTATTTGTCAATAACTGCTCTCTCTTCATCTCCATCACTCTTTTTTTCTCTCAGTCTCCTTATATCCACCCCTAAAACTGAGCTTTTTTAGTTTACTGAAGGCTACTAATTGTATTATTAATTTACAATATGTACACATTCCTTATTAATCTTCACCGGAGTTCCTTGAAATGTTGAAAAGGAAAGGAACTTAAAACTTTTTTCTTTTTAACTCTATTTCACTCTTTAAAAATAGCTCTGAATCAGTTGTTTTTTTTCTCCACTCTCCACTCTCTCTTTCTCCATTTCACTCGTCATGGAGAAACGCCCTCTAGTGGGGAATAGTAATTTTTTTCTTCAAATGAAGAGTCTGTTAAACACTTTAATCTAAATGGGTTACATCACTATATACCATATGTATGGGGGAGTGGTTTGGCATGCAAATTTTACTCTCCAATTCCATTGGACATTTTTCTAAAACTCAAGAGTTTATTGAAGCTGTCAAGGGAGACCAAAATTTCAGTCAAAATAACGTCTCCGTTTCCTCCATCAGGGAACAAGGGTTACATCAGTAACCAAAATGTTCCCGTTTGAGTTGGTCGTTTCTCGTTTGCATTTACGTTTACCTTTTGTGCAGTTAACTTCTCTCCTACATTTTCTAAAAATAAAAGACAGAATATTTTTGAAACTCCATCTCGTCTTTGTGCATGCTACTACACCTGACAGAAGAACCAACCTAAAAAGTGAAGTGATACAAAAGGTATGGACATACAGTGCATCCGAAAAGTATTCACTTTTTCCACATTTTGTTATGTTACATCTGTCAAGTTTACATAGGAAAACAATGGAAAAGTAGAAATATCCATTTAAAAACAACTGTTATTTTCAGAAAGTGTGCAGTAATAACCAATGATACACTTTTGGAAAAAAAGAACTGTCTTTTATAACGTATTGATTACGATACACAGTACAGTATGACATGTTTATTTAACCACAAGCAATGACCATCACATCCCTTTGTCAGGGCAGCCCTAGTTTCTCGAGAGACAGCTTCAGAAAGAAAGACCAGCTCAGGACAGCACATGTCTCCCAAACAACAAATGGACAATTCAGTGCGTGGGTGGCGTGTTTGCAGGCTCGGAGCCTGTTAGAGTTCAGTCTGAGTTCACCATCCAGTCTCTTGTGGTCATTTTAAAGGCATTATTTGTTTTCTTCAAATTCCTTTCATCTTTTTTATACATGTATATATAAAAAACAAACAAAACAATGACTGACAGGTAACGACCGAGGAAGTAAAGAGCCAGCGCAGATATTCACTCCAGCACCACAGTGCCTCCTGCCGCTTCAAGTGCTGCTTTCAGTTTTTCTGCCTCGTCTTTAAACACATTAGCCCGGATCTCTTGAGGTAGGGACTCCACAAGCTTCTTGGCCTGTAATTTGAAAGAAAGAAAAAACACATCAATGAAGGACATTACATCATGAACTAAGCCCTTTTAGACAAGATAAGTTTCATTAATGGGTTGCAGAATGTAGTGAAATGCATTGCTGTCTGTTGCCTTTTGACAGGTTACACTACAGCCAAGGCCAAAAGTATTGGCAGTGACAAATTTGGTTGGCTGCTTCAAACGCCCCCATACCCCCCCACCCCACCAAAACACGGCAAAAACATTTAATACGAGTCAAATAAATAAATATATATAAATATAAATATATATATATATATATATATATATAGTGTTGACCCTTCTTAACCTCTGCAATTCACTCTTGCATACTGGACATCGGCTTCTGGGCCAAATCCTGACTGATGGCAATCCATTCTTGCCTTATTAGTGCCCAGAGTTTATCACAATTTGAGGGCTCCTGCTTGTCCATTCGCCTTTTGAGGACTGACCACAGGTTCTCTATGGGATTAAGATCTGGGGGGGTTGCCTGGCCACGGATCCAAAATTTAAATGTAATGATCTCTCAAAATCACTCCATCATCACTTTTGCCTTGTGACATGGTGCTCTATATCAGGCTGGAAAATGCACGGATCTTCATTAAATTGCTCTCTCAGGACGCTTTGATGCCATCATTCATGGCATTGTTTTTGGCCAGAATTGTGAGAGAGCCCACTTCCTTGGATTAAAAGCAATCCCACACATGGAGGGACTCAGGATCCTTCACTGTTGGGATGACACAGGACTCATTGGAGTGTTCACCTTTTCTTCTCTGGACAATCGATTTTCTAGATGTCCCAAGCAGTCGGAAATGGTCTTCAGAGAAAGTAATTTTGCACCAGTCTTCTGCCGCCAATCCTTGTAATTCATGCAGAATTTTAGGCTTCTTTGTTGCCCTTCTTGACACCAGGCCATTGTCCAAAAGTCTGGCACTCACACCCACATGCTGCCAACATTGAGCAAGCTCTGCACTGGTGGTGACACGATTCCAGAGCTGACGACTCAGGTGGTCCTGGACACTTTGGGACGCCCTGAAGCTCTCTAATGCAGTTGAACCTCTCTCCTTAAAGTTCTCGATCTATCCAGTAAATGGTTCTTTCCGGCACAATATTCTTTGTAACCATTTCCTTGAATGTGTGGCCATTTTGATGCAAAGTCATGATGGTTGCACTTCTTTTTTAACCATTGCTAACACAAGAACACAATGATTGGAAGCACTTCTTCCCTCTTTTTAAAGCAATCTGCCTGCTGTTATATTATTATGATTTCACCTGACTAGTACTCGTTCATACTTGCCAATGTGTTGATATGATTAGTGAAATGTAGGGGTGTGTGATATACATAATCTGCGATATCGTAATAATTGTTTTCAATGATGTGCGATCTGACATAAGAGAATATTTGTGTAGTCTAGTAGGTTAAGACTAGTGTTTTTTGTTTTTTTTAAAAAGTTGAACTTTTACTATGAGCGCTGTGTAGAACGTTATGCGCGAAATGCTGCAAGACACGAAAAAGATTCTTCCAAACCAGGTATACAAAAATCGATAATACAGGCTTTTGTGAACGGTAAAAAAGTTCAGAAAGGCATAAAGAAATAACAGACAAAATCAAATATAATTAATGAAAATATATGGTGCCCGCAAATATTGGCAATAAAGCTGGCTTCCAAAAAAATTATACAAGTGTGTGTATGGAAATATTGTTTCAAAATGGTGATTTAAAAAAAAAAAAAAAAAAAAAAAAAAAAAAAAAAAACGCAATATTGATAAAAAAAAAATCGTTTTTTTTTTAAGTCCATATCGCACAGCTCTAACAAAGAGTGCCGTTTTTCTCTAGATATCAGCATGAAAACAAATGATATTGATTTTATACAAGAAACAAGAAGTTAATATTAAGTTTCTTACATTTTTGCCTGTTTTTGCTCCGTTTCGCCAACGAAAATAGTTCAAAACAAAGCCACAGCACTGTTGAGCATCTCTAGGCAACACACTGTGGCTGTTTCCTTACTGAATGAATTAACTTTTTGGAATGAATCGGTTGAATGAATGATTCAGTGACTCACTCATTAAGATCAAGTCAAATGCTTCATTCCTGAATGAATCAGCCGTTTGAATGACTCACTCATTAACAGTGACTTGCTGTCACCTACTGGCAGTTTTAATTTCACATTTAAAGTATATTTTCATGCTTTGAATCATTTCAAATATCAATATTCAAGTTCCATGTTTAAAACATTATGCATTTGTTGGTTATTCATTTATGTCACCTATGAGCTGCATTGTAAACGCATCTAAATGCCACTTTAGGTGCAGCTTCTGTGTCTCCTTTGCAAAGATGAATTATGTTGATACAGATTTAATTTGATTGGTAACAGCCCTATTGTGTCTTATTAGAATTTAATTAAATGTAAGAATTTGACAGATGATGCATACATATAATTAGGCTAGAAATTGAATGGCTTTATAAGAGGTAAATATCCTCATAATATATAGTCCATTTATCGTTATCAATAAAATTCCATACACTATCGAGAAATAATTGTGTCATTAGCGCACCCCCCAGTGAAATTATGTTAGCAGGTCATTTTGTTCCGGGGCCAAAAAACTGTGAAATTTGGGTTTGTGGCCAATGATGCTTTTTGCAACTATTTAAAATGCATCTGAACTCTCTGTACGATGTGAATCAACAGCACAACAACTGAAGCAGCAAACTTTGTGACTACCAATACTTTTGGCCATGACTGTATATAGACAGCAACTAACTGATGTGCGCCAACAAGAGACGTAAAGATATTTAGATTAGTCTTCCTGTCACAGTGGCCTATAAAAAAACATTCCTCATATCATTCACCTGTGAGTTCATGAAAAACACTTTACCTGTACAAGATTCAGGCCCTCCATGCAGTTCTTCACTTCTTTAATCAGTTTCACTTTATCAGCCGCCTTTAGTTCTGTCAGTTTGACTGTAAAATGGGTTTTCTCTTTCTTGGCAGGTGCCACGTCCTCATCTACCGCCTGCAAATCCGGTTAAAACATTATAAACCTCACAAACACTTGGCACTTTTTTTCCACAAGGAGGACACAAAATATGACTTATAAAATGTAGTCTTTTCTTTTTCAACAAATAGCCAGTAAAAATGAGGTTTTATTTTCTATCCATTTTCTAAGGGGTTTTAAATTTTTAAAAATAAAATATTACATAAATAAAACATTTTACCACACATAAATAAAACCCCTGCTTAAAACCCTGATTTGTGCAATATTTATTTAAGCAGTAATTGTTAAAATTACATGAACACAATTTACAAATATTAAACAAAACTTTAAAAACACAACACCAAAATGGGTAACAGGGACTGAAAAACTGAAATGCACACAAAATGTGGGACACAGCTAATTACCATATTGTTCTGAATATTAGACGACCCTGATAAGCTGACCACCCCCTTTTCAAGATGTACCTCTTGGCTTTTTGATATACAAAATGCTTTTATTTGAAAATAATTTTCACTTTACAATAAGGTTGTATTAGTTAGCATTAGTTACTGCATTAGTTAACATGAACTAACCATGAACAACACCTCTGTTCAGCATTAGTTAATCTTTGTTAACGTTAATAAAAATACAGCTGTTCATGATTTGTTCACATTAGTGTAGACCCAGAATATAAGACAAATCAGTTTTTCAGATGTATTTCTAAGAAGAAAAAAAAATCTTATATTCTGAACAATACGGTAATTAATTGTGTTTATTAAAATTGCATTCATGACTTTTAAAATCATAAAACAGAGAAAGTTGAGAAACTCAACACCTCTGAAGACAAAACCCATTTTCCATATTGTCCTTTCATGTCCACACTAGGATAATTATGTTAGATAATAGCTCATCAAAAATACTGTATGTAATTGTTGAAAATGAAATTACATACAGTTGGAGTGTATCGTATGGATTGTGCCATATACAGTACTAGTGTTGTCAGACTAGTAAAGTTTACCTCAGCAGCAGACGGTATTGCTGCCATTGCGCCCATCGACATCATTCCAACATCCTGAATGTTCAGAGTTTTCTGATGGGACAAAAATACATTTGCATCAATGTTTTTATTTAAAGAATAAGATTAGAGCTGTGCAATTTAGTCAATATTCACAATGACTTTGCAGGTGATTTCAAATTCAGAAACATCATGAATATAGTGAGGAATTTTACAAAAGATGTCGCTAATAAGACAAATTTTACAATCGCTTCTTGTCTTGCAAGTATTAAAAGAGTAACAACTTTGATTCTTTTGAATTTGATTCTTTTCTGTGAATCAGTTCAAACTGGTCATACACTTTAGTATACTTAAAAAATACTTAAGTGTGAACTGAACGTAAAGTTTCCGGACACTTAGTTGAATGTTAATTAAAATGAAAAGAAAATGTATTACAGTTTAAAGGTGCAGTGTGTAGTATTTATGAGGATATATTGACAGAAATGCAATATAATATACATAACTATGTTTTCAGTGGTGTATAAAGACCTTACATAATGAACCGTTATGTTTTTATTACCGTAGAATGAGCCATTTCTATCTACACACACCACGGGTCCCCTTACAGGGAAGTCGCCATTTTACACCGTCATGTTTCTACAGTAGCCCTAAATGGACAAACTTCTCTACAAAGCGCTAGCTACTCTCTGCTGTCTCAGACAACAACATCTTTGTCCTGTGTCGGCCACCGTAGCTTCTCTATGTGCTTCGAAAGGGAGGGGTGAGCAGTGCAATTCACAACCTCACAGCTAGATGGCGCCAACATTTACACACTGCACCTTTAAATTAATATTAAAATGCAATTAACTTCAGAGAGATTTTTGGACCCATTTCAGTAAGACTCAAGTTATTATCATAATTACTTCTATTGTCTTGAAATATGGTTAAAGTTACTGCTGAATGTTCTGACGAGCATTTATGGTAAACTATATTATACTTCAATGTAATTTATACGGAAACATTCAAGCATGGTAATGGTCATAAAAGTGTGCTCTCCAAGTGGCCTTTTTCAGTAATATTATAATATCTAAATGACGTTTTGTATAGAAACATACTTTTAAGATTTGAAGTATAATACAAGTGTATAATTACTCAATGTTCCCAGAATTCAGTGCTGGGTAGTAACTGATTACATGTAATCTGGATTACATAATCAGATTCCTAAAATTAAATACTTGTAATAAGATTACATTACATCTTAAAATACTCGTAATCAGACTACAGTTACTTTTTATTGATGACTTAATATTCACAATTTAGCAGTAAATTATTCATAATTCAATGATTTTCCCTAAATCGCTTAAATTCTCTTTTAAAATTTTCCTATAAAAAACAAGAACAGCCACTAGATAGGCAGCTGCAATTACATGGAAAATTGAGGTCATACAGCATAAACTAAAATATTTTCAATGTTTATTTAGATTTTTTTTTTTAATCTTCCAATTTAACATTTCTAAGGTTTAATTAATTAACTTTATCAATTTACGAACCCCCTGCACAAAACCTAGTTGTTTATATATATATATATATATATATATATATATATATATATATATATATATATATATATATATATATATATATATATATATATATATATATATATATATATATATATAAAAATTTTTCAAATCAATGTGATAAATGAGTTAGGTCAAAAGTAATAAAAAAAAAGTAATCCGATTACATTACACATTTTAGGTAATGTGATTACGTTACCAACTACAATTTTCATTATGTAATTTTGTATCTTATGGCTTGGAAGTATCTACCCAGCCCATTGTGTATGGTGTTTGTCATAATTATGACTGTATATTAATTAAAATGATGAAATATTCTTCCTTGTGTTTATTTAGTGGGAAAACATCATGATGATCTAGATTTGTGCTGCATTTTATTTCCTGCATTACTCCACCTGTGTTTTCACACACTGTACCTTTAGTAACTCATTAAGGTCAGACACTTCTATGAGCGTGAGGCTGGCGATGTCATTAACGAGCTGTTGGATTTTGGGTGAATATTGCTTGGGTGCCCCATCAAGAGAAGGTGTTGCAATGGCATCCGTCGGACTGACAGGGCTGGTCTTGAGTGTTCGCAGGGCACACAGTGCTGTCGTCTCTAGCTTGTGTCTGTGAAATGTGTCCATTCAGACAACAATCATGAGCATATAAAGCAACAGCATCATAGACAATAGATACACTACTATGTCCCTATTAATAATTATAATTTTACCATTCAAAATTTTGGGGATGTAATATTTTTTAAAGAAAGCAGGGATGCATTAAATTGATCTAAAGTGACAGTAAAGACATAATTCTACCATTTCATCCTAAACTTTCTATTCATCAAAGAATCTTAAAAAAAAAAAAAGTATCTAAGTTTCCACAAAAATTATGTTTTCAACCAGAACAGCATATTAGAACGATTTCTGAAGGATCATGTGACACTGAAGACTGATCTAATGATGCTGAAAAATTGCATCTTTGCAAATAAATTATATATATATATATATATATATATATTTTTTTTTTTTCCCAAATGACTTTTCACTGTAATAAACAGCCTTGGTGAGCAGAAGATACTTCTTTCTGACTTTAAACTTTAAAATGATATAAATTATAATATTTTATATTATATATAATATACATTTTTGATTGTACTATAATGGATGCACAATTTTGTTATAGGATTCAGTAAATATTGTATAAAAACAAGTGTTCATTGATAATTCATTATAAATACACAGTGGGGTCCACAAGTCTGGGGCAACTAGTGAAAATGCTGCCTTTTTGCACTTTTCGTTACACAATATAATACCAGCATAACAATTTGAGTCAACAGCTGCATGATCTGAGAGCATCTTGAGATTCAATGAAAGAAAGCGTCGCATCAAACCCCTCAAGCAAATCCTCGGAATGGTAAGGTTTTGTAACTACTATTACTAAGGGTTTCTTAACTTAAGGGTGCTAGAGTACCCACCGCTGACCTTTAGTAGTTCCCACGGTCAATGTCACAGATTTACTCACATTTGATCAGTGACCCGGTAACAGAAAATATATAATACATTTCAAAAGAGCTGTAAATGAAGACAACCCCCAGGTTTAGACAGATAACAGATTTTCATGTTAGCACCCTTGCCCACTACTAGACATGCTTAAGAGGAAATGATACAGTTATTCATTAACAGAAGTCATGTGACCTTACACATCGACACACGGTCATTCTTGTTTAGACATTGGATGCAATATCAAAGCAGTAACGTTACGTGAATTATAATATTACAAACATACACTCCCTCACTTCTGACGTCCAGCGATAAATGGATCAGATTTGGTGCAGAATAATAAAGATGCTGCTGCTCTCAGCACGTCACACATTTATGATCTTTATAAGAGCTGTGTGTGTTATTGACAGCAATGCTGCGGACACTTCTAGTGTGTGTTGGTTCTCTGCCCTTGAGAGAGGCAGGGAGTTTATTCTGCGGCTCTTACCGGTGTGTGTTGGCGGCGGCCCGCAGCGCGATCCGGACGCAGTGTCTGCTGCAAAACATCATGACCCGAGAGAGAGCTCGCGCGACTGACCGATTCCGTTAACGACCGAGCACCGCTCGCTCAGTGTGTGACTGACGGTCCTCCTCTAGCAGAAGCACATGGCGTCCTCCACCGGCGCTTCCTGACCTACCCACAAAGCATTGCGACGGAGGGACAAACTTTATTTAAACCCCCTGTCACAAAAGCTTTTTCATAAAGGGATAGTTAAGAGAAAAATGAAAATTCTGTCATTATTTACTCCCCCTCAAGTTGTTCTAAACCTGTATGAGTTCTCTCTTCTTGGGTTGAACACAAAAAAAGATAGTTTAAAGAAAGTTGGTTATCAAACAGTTCCTACTCCCCATTCACTACCATAGTATTTTTTTTTTTTCATACTATGGAAGTCAATGGGGGGACCGGTGTTTTGTAATATTCAGTTCCCTTTCGAGAGTACTCTCATATTGCGTAAGTTAGCTTACGCTTATGGGAAAACTCATTTTCTTGAGATATGAGAATCTGAGAATCTCGAGAATGTAAAACGCAGTGCAGCTGCAAAGCAGGCCCAGGCAGAGCATACTAGCGCGCTGATTGGCTGTGCTGCGGCAACTACACGAACCTATGGCGAGGCGGCTGAGGCGTGCACCAATCGGGTCGCTTCGCCCCCAAAGGCATGTCTAAACACAACTTAATTTTGCATATTTAAGCCATAGGATTTAGATTTAATCTCTTTCAGTGGACTCACCCTTCTCTGAACTCCGGATCCAGAAGTCACCGCCGTTGTAAAGGCCTTCAGCGCAACCAGCACCTGCTTCGTATATACGTTGTTGCAAATGCCTCGTATTTCTTGTGCCTCGTGTAGAGGCCCTCTCTTGGCACATCCTGTGCACCGTGTGCATGGGCCGTGAACATGCCGAAGTGGCACTCTGTAAGGGCGGCTGCCCAGAGTGTGAAAAGATCTTCAATGAGAGCCCTGCTCACTCCACTCTCCCTGTCGGGCCGCGCAAGAAGAAACGTTGCGCAGAGGATGCCGGAGCAGGCTGCGCCAGAAAAGACAAGCGAGCCCACCCTGGAAAACTCCCTGTGTGTCTCGCTCTCTGATTCTCCCTCTCCTGTCTTGTTCGTCAAGGACAATCAGCACCCCGCAAACCTGGCGGTACTAGAGCGCCACCTCTGGTTAACCCTGACGGACATGAAGGACGCGGATAAAACCGCCTTCTTGGATTCTCCCATCTCCTCCACCGGCCTGTTTGGCCCAGCTGTGAAGGGGTTCACTGAGCGCTTCACCAAAGCACAGAAGGCGTCGCAGACTATGCAGCATTTTCTGCCGAATTGCTCCAGCTCTGCTTCGCCCCCTCAGCCTCCTAAAGCAGCACCGCTAGTCTTCCAGCCTCGTCCAGCTGCAAGACCGCACCCTTGTTCGTGCTCCGCGACCCACCATAGACTGCCAGACCGAAGGGGACCGCGACCCAAGATCGTGTTAAACCCTGAGCCAAAGTCTTCCTAACCACAGGAAGAAAGAGAAAGTGGTTAAGTCCTGCCAAGGCCGGACTACCACAGACTCTCATCTCGCTTCTCCCAGCCCCCTCTACTCAGGTGACTGGAGATGTCATTTTCACAGCCAACGAGCCTGTTGCAAAGCACGCTCGCCTTTACACAAACGCTGTTTTAACGGCGACCCTAATAAATCACAAAAAGAGCATTTCCTCTGTTCTGACTGTAGGCAGTGTGCCAACTATACAGTACGCACCCCTACACATAAGCACTGTTCACACAGTGACACACAATCACACAGATTCCCCCCTGTAGACTCGCTCGCCGTCTCGTGCCGTGAGTTCTCTAAGTGTAGAGCACACGCCCGCTGCACAGCGCGTGCCACCACACATAAGCACAGTGTCACAAGCACAGACCAGCTGGGCAAACGGGTCCCTGCTACAAAACGGCACGTCCCCAAGCTTAATTCAACCCCTTGCAATGCGGGCCAAGGCCTGGGAGGCCATCCCTGCTATATCAAAATGGGTTTTGAACACAATAAAACAAGGTTACTCGCTACAGTTTGCTCGCAGACCCCCGCACTTAAGTGCCGTGGTCGAGACATCAGTGAGAAGCAACGTGAGTCACGTGCTTCACGCCGAAGTCTCGAAAAAAGGGGGCTGTGGAAACAGTCCCCGTAGCAACAAGTGAGCTTTTACAGTCGCTACTTCCTCATTCCTCGCTCGCTACAGACAGATGGCAACTTAGGTTGGGGTGCACTCCACGAGGGCAGGCCTGTCTACGGCCTTTGGTCAAGCTCGGAGAGGCAGCTGCACATAAACTGTCTAGAGATAAAAGCTGTCAGAAATCGAGACTCATTAGACCAGGCAACATTTTTCCAGTCTTCAACTGTCCAATTTTGGTGAGCTCGTGCAAATTGTAGCCTCTTTTTCCTATTTGTAGTTGAGATGAGTGGTACCCGGTGGGGTCTTCTGCTGTTGTAGCCCATCCGCCTCAAGGTTGTGCGTGTTGTGGCTTCACAAATGCTTTGCTGCATACCTCGGTTGTAACAAGTGGTTATTTCAGTCAAAGTTGCTCTTCTATCAGCTTGAATCAGTCGGCCCATTCTCCTCTGACCTCTAGCATCAACAAGGCATTTTATATGTGGCTGCCATAGCAGCGTCTCGCGCTTATGTGGCCGGACAGCCACCGGGGAGAAGCGTGTCTCATAGTAGCCGCCGAGTGAACGCACAGAGTAGCATTATAACATAACTTACAACACACTAAAATGTGTCTAATATGATAAAACAACGCTGCGTTACCACACATATGCATGAGCAGAAGAGGCAGAAGCGTCCACAAGATACTTCCACCTACGTCACGCGTGACTTTTCTGACGTAATGACTTCATGCTTCATGAAGAATCACAACTCCGAAGTTGCGCATTTGTGGTTAAAAAGTATATACATTTTAAATGTTTTTAGAAAATGACCGATGGTTTCACTAGATAAGACCCTATTCCTCGGCTGGGATCGTGCAGAGCCCTTTGAAACTGATTTGGACCTTCAACACGTTGGTTGCCATTGAAATCCATTATGTAGAGAAAAATCCTGGAATGTTTTCCTCAAAAAACTTAATTTCATATATATGTTTCAAGGAGCCTGGGCCACACTGATCTGACTAAAATGGCAACCATGCATGCTTAAACCAAGAAAAATTTTAATAATCATTTTAACTAAACTAGTTGTTTTAAAATACATAGGCAAAACACTCAGAAACCAATTGAGATGGATTAACCATTAGAAAAATATGAAATTTGATGGAATCTGATAGATAGTTCAACAAAAAGTTTAGGCTAATTAAAGGTAATCTATAAATGTGATTTGCACTCTCTGTATATTTCTTTGTTATAATTATCTTGAGGTGAAACATTTGTTGTTCGGTTATCCAAAACTTAAAGGGGAGGAGCAGACAGAAGCTTCTTACCCGAGAAATCTCCTGATCCATCTGCCGTTCATCCCTGAGCTTTTCCTCTGCACCGACTGAACAGCGCATGCAGTGTGAGTATCAGCAACTGATTTGTCATGTGTCGCTCAATTCTGTTCCTAAAATGATAAGCTACAATGTTCTTAGTTTTACCAAAAACTATTTAATTAAAAGTGGCCAACAATTTCTTAATTCATGGAAATTAGCCATGTCATGTTTTGTGGATGGCTGTAGTATGGAATAGAGGTGTCAAAAAAGGACAGTATAAAAGTATGTGTGTAACTTGTTGAAATGCATCAATTAATTATAAAACATTTTATTTGTGACATTATATAATGTGATCACAGTATTGACAGAAAGCAAATCTATCCATGTATTATAAAACTATAGGTCACATAATGTCCTCACTCAGAGTAATCCACCTCTTCTATGTTTTTTATTTTATGGCATAATGCACACCTCTTTAATGTGTGTAGTAATTTAAAATACTGACTACAAAAAGTAATCACACTTCAAGCACTGTCGTCACTGTAATATTTCACTGTAGCAGTAGCTGGAATCTTAGCTATACCTATACGATAAATCATTAGTTAAGGTTAAATGTTATAATTCTATATTATTATTATTAGTAATATTTTTTTCATTACTTTAAAGTCGGCATGAAACGGAAGTTGCAATAGCCTTTTCTTCCCTATAGTGATGTATATGCAACAGGGCCATAACCACCATAGACATTGAGGGGGACAAGTCCCCTCGAATAATTAGAAATTACCCCCCCCATATTTGATTTTGTTGACGCTGCTTTGCTGTTCTCCATTACACAGCGCTCTGTTTATAGCTAGGATGACAAAAGTCAAATGTTACATTTTTAGGTTGGTCTGCCTCAGCAGTCAAACAGCGCTCGTCACTGTCAGAATGAGCGAGATGGCCAATCAAATCAAAGAAGGCGGGGCTTACTGTTAATTCCAATGTGACACTTTAGTAATAGTAGTGAAAGAGTGCGTCATAAGATAGAAGTAGCTAAACTTTTAATATTTGACAACTGTTTTACAATAAAAACATTCAGCGACCAACAGTAATATCAAGTGATGCAAACTACTATTTTTTTTTATTTGCAAATAGTTTACTTCATAACTACAATAGAACTGGAACTTTTACCGTTTTATTTATTTCCTTAAATCCTTTAATAATTGAATTCCTTTAAATAAACCAATAAGACCAATACATTTGGCAAAAGTATGTTGCTTTCTGTAGCAGATCATGCTGCTCTCGCCGGCGGCCGAGTGGAGTCAGGACAGCTTGCTGTTTGTACTGTGGGAGATACTGGAGGATCAGTCTCATCGTGAGCTGTTTGGCCTTGAGTTAGGATCCGGCACAGGCCAGCATGTGGTGCACTTCGCTCAGGAAATGCCCTTTGTCACTTGGCAGCCGTCAGACATCAAGGAGGAATCACGAAACAGGTACACCAGCTGTTGTCTTTGTTACTGTGTTATTATAAATGTCATTACTTTGAGCCATACATTCTTAAAAATAAAGGTTCTTTATTGGCATTGATGGGTCCTTGAAGAGCATCCATGGAATATTTCCATTCCACAAAAGGTTCTATTTTTAAAATGTTCTTCACACTAAGAAAAAAAATGGTTCTTTTAAGAACTGTTCACTGAAAGGTTCTTTGCGGAACCAAAAGCGATTCTTTATGACATCACTATGAAAACCCAGTTTTGGAACCTACATTTTTAAGAGTGTATTATGGAATGATCTGTGTTTGTAACGTAAAGTAACTCTGCTGCAGTATCAGAGCTTATGTTGGGGCCACTAAGGCAAAAACAGTGCTGGAGCCGGTGCATCTGGATGCCAGTGAACCCTGGGAGAAATGGGCAGGACTGCCACGAAGCTCCTGTGACATTATCATAGCAATAAACCTGCTTCAGTACAGCCCCTTCAGCACTGCAGAGGTATGACACATACACACAGATCTGCTTTGAGACGGCTTTAGATGAAAACACAGGGCTTGAAGTTACTCTAAACTGGGCCTTACGACACTTATGCTCTGGACAGTCATGTAGAATTCTTCATCATGATTGGACTTGAACTTTCTGTAAACCAAGTATCTTACAAAACGTGAAACAAGCACACTACCATTCAGAAGTTTGGGGTCGATATGATTTTTTAAAAATAATTTTGAAAGTCTCAACAAAGCTGCATTTATTTGATGAAAAATACAGTAAAAACAGTAATATTTGTGAAGTGTAATTACGATTTCAAGTAACTTTTCTATTTTATTTTCAATATTTGATCAGGATTGATCATGACATCACTAAGAAACATTTCTTTTTATTATCAATGTGGAAAACAGCTGTGCTGCTTAAGACTTGTGGAAGCCGTGAGGTTTCAAGATTCTTTGATAAATAGAAAGTTACAAAACCTATTTGAAATAGAAATCTTCTGTGTTTACTGTCACTTTTGATCAATTTAATGCATCCTTTCAGAATAAAATAAATTTCTTTCAAAAACTTTAAAACTTTTGAACAGTAGTGTATTCAATGTTTTGTATGCAATAAAGTCAGCATGAAACAGAAGTTGCGATAGTCTTTTCTTCCCTATGTGAGTGAAACGGCTTCTCGAACAAGAATAAATGTAGGGCGGGGCTTGATTTTGTCCTTTAGGAATTGATTGGATAGTTGTGGTTTGCTATTGGTGGATCTCATGTGAGTGACAGGTTGCCCCGCCCTCACGCCAGTAAACGCAACATCAGAGAAGAGATGTTTTTGTTTAGCATTTTTTTAAAATTTGGATGTGCACGGATAAATAATTTATAATAAATACTGCAATATTCCATAAAAATAAAAAAAAACAAGAACTGTGAAATGATTTGATGGTGACTAATGTAATCTTGTATCCACAGGGTGTGTTTAAAGGATCTGGGCAGATACTGAAAGAAAACGGTCTTCTAATGACTTACGGAGTGAGTTAATCTCATTTCTAGTGATTTCGAAACATTGCTTCATGAAGCTTCGAAACCTTTACGAATCTTTTGTTTGGAATCAGTGGTTCGGAGCATGTATCAAACGGCCAAGGTCACGTGATTTCAGTAATGATTGACAGCGATGATCTGTGAACCCATGAATCATGCGGCGAAACATTATGCAAATGTCTATGGTTTTTACCTGATCTCTCATCAGTTTTATACATTTGTTGGCATTCTAGACATTAGTATAAAGTAATAATAGCAGTTAACAGTCTCGTATTGGCCTGTTTAGCTGAGCCATCCATGGGACAAACAAAACAAGCCCTGAAAATTGATAAAAGAACACATTAATACAGACACTTAATATTTAATCTTGTTAGATTATTAGTTAATTGCATTTGAAAGATTTTACTTTCAATAAAACATGTGCAGTGGGTTTGTAAAAGGTGTTTTTATGCATGTTTGGCCTGAGTTTTTGTTGTATTTGCACTGTCCTGACCAGCAGGGGTCACCGGCGCATGGCGTTTCAAACACTTTGAAACGCTCAATAATTTTGTGAAGCTTTGTTTCTCCCATCACTACTACGTCGTCCAATATGTTTTTGATATACAAAATATAGCTATAATCACTAAAGACAAGACAAATCTCAGTATAAACATTATAACCATCATAATGCATGTCTCTCAGCCACACGCTATCAATGGCACTATCACTCCCATCTGCAATGAACAACTGGACCAGATGTTACGCCAGATGTGGGTTTTCAAACTGAGACTACTTTTTCCTGTTATTCAAGATTTAATATACTGGTAGCCTATTTATTAACCTAGTATATGTATTAACATATATATATATATATATATATATATACACTTACCTAAAGGATTATTAGGAACACCATACTAATACTGTGTTTGACCCCCTTTCACCTTCAGAACTGCCTTAATTCTACGTGGCATTGATTCAACATGGTGCTGAAAGCATTCTTTAGAAATGTTGGCCCATATTGATAGGATAGCATCTTGCAGTTGATGGAGATTTGTGGGATGCACATCCAGGGCACGAAGCTCCCGTTCCACCACATCCCAAAGATGCTCTATTGGGTTGAGATCTGGTGACTGTGGGGGCCATTTTAGTACAGTGAACTCATTGTCATGTTCAAGAAACCAATTTGAAATGATTCGAGCTTTGTGACATGGTGCATTATCCTGCTGGAAGTAGCCATCAGAGGATGGGTACATGGTGGTCATAAAGGGATGGACATGGTCAGAAACAATGCTCAGGTAGGCCGTGGCATTTAAACAATGCCCAGTTGGCACTAAGGGGCCTAAAGTGTGCCAAGAAAACATCCCCCACACCATTACACCACCACCACCACCACCAGCCTGCACAGTGGTAACAAGGCATGATGGATCCATGTTCTCATTCTGTTTACGCCAAATTCTTATTCTACCATCTGAATGTCTCAACAGAAATCGAGACTCATCAGACCAGGCAACATTTTTCCAGTCTGCAACTGTCCAATTTTGGTGAGCTCGTGCAAATTGTAGCCTCTTTTTCCTATTTGTAGTGGAAATGAGTGGTACCCGGTGGGGTCTTCTGCTGTTGTAGCCCATCCGCCTCAAGGTTGTGCGTGTTGTGGCTTCACAAATGCTTTGCTGCATACCTCGGTTGTAACGAGTGGTTATTTCAGTCAAAGTTGCTCTTCTATCAGCTTGAATCAGTCGGCCCATTCTCCTCTGACCTCTAGCATCAACAAGGCATTTTCGCCCACAGGACTGCCGTATACTGGATGTTTTTCCCTTTTCACACCATTCTTTGTAAACTCTAGAAATGGTTGTGCGTGAAAATCCCAGTAACTGAGCAGATTGTGAAATACTCAGACCGGCCCGTCTGGCACCCAACAACCATGCCATGCTCAAAATTGCTTAAATCACCTTTCTTTCCCATTCTGACATTCAGTTTGGAGTTCAGGAGATTGTCTTGACCAGGACCACACCCCTAAATGCATTGAAGCAACTGCCATGTGATTGGTTGATTAGATAATTGCATTAATGAGAAATTGAACAGGTGTTCCTAATAATCCTTTAGGTGAGTGTGTATATATACACTGTCTTGCCCTGTTTTACACCCAATGTCATTAGGAATCCAGAGTGGGGTCTTCCAGACATCGATGTGCTCAGACAGCTGGCCTTCAGTAACGGGATGAGAATGAAACGCATGGTGAGGGACGCTCAATTTCAATTTTGTAGCCTTAAAGGGGTCATATGATGCTTTTTAATGTTTTCCTTTTCCCTTAGTGTGTAATATATGTCTGTTCGTGGATGTATAAGATCTGCAAAGCCCTCAAAGGGAACAGAGAACACAGCTCCAAACATGCCTAAAATACCTCGATCCATGTCCAGATATTACTTCCGTAAACGTCTGTCACAATGTGTCATATTAGCTTAATGCATATGCAAAGTGAAAAGACTTCAGTGAATTGTAATGTCGTCGACATGTGGCGTTCAGATGTTGATTCTGATCAGTCTGATTGATCATCCACATTTTCAGAATCTGAAAAACCGACGACATTATTAACTGTTCATGTTTGCAATGGCTTTAGAAGCCCTGGAAGTTGAAGCTCACAATTATGGTGAAGGGCGTTTCACACGCTTCAGGTTTTCGGCCAATCACAAAGCACTGAGACCCAGTGTGTGGCCAATCAGAGCACTCTGAACTTTCCAGGAGGAGGGACTTTGTAGAAATCAGCATGTTTCAGACAGACTGGGAATAGAGGTGACGCAATAATGTACAGCATGTGAATTATTATTTTTTTTTACATTAAAGTATGTTAACCTATTCTAGTACATCGAAGGTCCCTTTGAAAGTGAAAGTGCCCTTTTCATCGCACCGCGCGCATCTAGCGGTGAGGTTGTGAATGGCAAATCACCCACCGCTCACCCCTCCCTTTCGAAGCACATAGGGAAGCTACAGTGCTACGTAGAGTGACTAGCGCTCTGTAGAGAAGTTTCTCCCTTTAGGGCTACTGTAGAAACATGACGGCACAAAATGGTGGCTTCACTATAAGGGGACATGCGGTGTATGCAGATAGAAATGGCTCATTCTAAGGTAATAAAAACATAACGGTTCATTATGTAAGGTCCTTATAGACCACTGAAAACATAGTTATGTATATTATATTGCATTTCTGTCAATAGATCCTCAAAAATACTACACACTGCACCTTTAAGCAAACTATAATTTCTCATGAGGATATTAGAAACAAGACCAGAACGTTCTTAACAGGTTTCATGCGGCTCACTTATTTCTGCCGATTTAAAAAGTTAATAACCTGTTATTAATATTCTGTTATTTGCTTCATTATTCAACAGATTGAGATGCCTGAGAGCAACAAATGCCTTATCTTCAGAAGACTGTAGGAAATCCATCCATTCAGATCCAGTCATAAATCCAGTTTCCAGGACAAAACAGCCATTAGCCATTCACCTTCTATTAGTCAGTCACTTCAAACACACAAACTGAACAGATTTACATTGTTTTATTGTGCACATACTTTCAGAGACAAGAAAAGAAACATTTCCACTAATGCATGACCAATAAAAGAACAAGATATTTATTAAATATGATCTTAAAGTTACTTTTTTTTTTTTAAAGATGAGGCAGATCAGTATGGAACAAAGATAATATTAAAAGGGGTTACAGAAGTCACCGGTTGTGTTTGTGTGTTGCATGCACTGTTCAAATCATCCAAAAGCTGTCCATCTCTCTTCAAAACCATCCACAACCACTGTTAAAAATAGACTTCCTTTGTCTGCCATTGATGCTCAGTTTTACACTGCAATCAATTAGTACTGAAATGTCAATTAGTCTGGTTCTGAACCCCTGGCCAGAGCAAAGACAAACGCATGTGACGTCTTACGTGCATTACTTGGAAACACCAGCCCGTTTATTTGGAATAGATTGGTGATATGCAAATGGCAGTAACGTTCACATCTCATTGGCTGTTAATTATACGACAGAAGCCAACGTGTGCACCATCTACCGCATAAATCATTAGCGAGGATTCCACAACACTGATCCTAAACGCACAGCTTCTGAAATACTTCTAGAAATCGCAGACGATGGTTGTCACATGGTAATGTCACATGATCTTTTTGGAGCAGATCGATGCTGAAAAAGTGCCTCAGTGACCTCTGCTAAAGCCAGCAAGAAACAAATGGCTGTTACATATTCACTCATGCAAACACATTTTAAGAAAATATGAGACAAAGGATGGTTATGTTGTCTTTTTAAATCATATTGCGTTTGTTTCTCTATAGTACGAATGACTAACTTCTCATAAGCTCGGTTTTATAAGGTAAAGCTACATTTGAAAAAATCTAGAGAGAGGCAAGTTAGCAATAGGGTTAATCTCACAAACATGTCCTGGTCATATTAATGGAAGCTCATTTCTGCCACATGAGGGGGTAAAAAAAATCTTGCTTTGGTAAATCATAATTATGACATTAAAAGAAATGAGATACTCATAAGTCATAATTATAAGATGCAATTATGATGTAAAAAGGCTAATTAAATTTGTCAATTATAACTTTAACTCAATTTTGACCGTCATAACAAATTTTTGAGATGCGAGAGAAATGATGAGATACTAAGTCATAATAATGAGATAAAAAGTCAAATTAGATGTCAATTAAAACTTTAGTATAATTTTAACCTTTTAACTCAATTATGACTGTCAAAACATTGACTTTTAAGATGAAACAGAGAAATTGATGAGTCAAATTAGAATGTCATAACTTTTCAACTCCATTATGACTCATATTAACTTTTGAGATGACATTGAGAAATTGAAATAAACAGTAAAATACAGTACAATACTTAGAATGTCATATTTGTGAAATTTAATCTCACAATTATGACTTAGTATGTCAATTCAAATTTTGATGTCATAATTATGATTTTCCAAAGTATGACTTATATATCTTATGTGGCGGAAATGGGCTTCCATTTATATATTTATATATATATATATATAAGAAAATTAAGCCTTTTTAATTTAGAATTTATCAAGAATTTTTTGCATTCTTTTCATGACAATTCAATACATTTCCCCCAAATTCATATCTATGTGTCAAGATGAGTTATGTAATTGCCATAATTGTCAATAGTGAGTTACTGTTAGTCATTTTAATGAAATCAGTATAAATGCAGTGTAACAAAATTACCATTGTGTAGAACTACTTAACAGTTGAAATAATGTACCAATTTTGTGCATTACAATAATGAGAATGGGGTTGAGAAGGCAAGTTTAATTGTCATTAAAAAGAGAAAGATCTAAAAAGGGCTTTTTCTTTAAGTTTCTCTTTGTTTTGGGGGTAAAATATGAACCAGACATTGAGTTTTGTGAGATTCATCCAGCTGAGAGACAAAGGTTCCCCACCAGCTCCATCTGTAGCCTCTCCTTCATTTAAAGAAACAGGGAAGGGACTCAGAAAGCCAGATGCTTTTACTATAATTGTACACTTCTTGTGGAGCATTGTGAAGCGAGAGCAGGTGGAGGATAATGAACCCAGAAACGGCAGGGTGCGGGAGGGTTGAATGTAGTGTGCTGGACCTGGTGGGTAAAGGCATATTGATGTGCGATCAGTCAAATGAAATGAGCTGAGCCTCTGCACTACCCGGAGGACCCGGCGGGTGCTGCTGTTGTGATTGCTGCTGCGGACCACCAGGGGGAGCCATCTGTTCAAAAACATCAACAAACAACTTGATTTAGATTAATAGTGCATTAGTGCCTACAACACATTTCAGCACCCTTGGTTCTGGAAGTATTTTTTCCATTCACTTTTCTAATATGGATTTTAAAAAGTGTTGTTATAAGCCATGAACCAAGCCAGCCATCAACGAGGTGAATCACAACATTGCAAACTTTGATTTGAAGATCTGGTTGAAAAACAGGTTTAATAATATATTTACATTTATGTCAAATGCATCTGTAGATGGTTGTTTGTGAATCCCAGCAGTTTCTGAAATACTCAAACCAGCTAGTTCGGGCACAAACAACCATGCCACTTAAATCACATTTCTACCCCGTTCTGGGGAAGTCTGAAATTTAGAAGATCATCTTGACCAAGTTGCTGCCATGTGTTTCGCTGATTAGATCTTGCAGTTCAACAGGTGTACCTACTAAAAAGTGAGTGTATACTGCTCATTTTGGTAAGAGAGTAGTATGTGAATATGCTATTCCACACAATGAAATGTGTATCCATAAAACTTCTGACCTGCTGGTACATAGGCTGCTGCCCAGGCATGTAGGGCTGTTGGGGAGGCATGTTGGGGTCTTGTCCTGAAAGAGCGCTCATCATATTCTGCAACAGAATGCAACAGCAATCAAACTTTACATCCCATATGGTTTTTGTAAAGGACATCAGATCTGAGACACACATGTTTAATGCCAGCCAGGAATGTGTTTGATACAGTAAAGCATACCTGCATGTTGTATGGCTGGTAGCCCATGTAGGCGATACCATTGGTGGGGGCAGCCTGGGACATAGGGGGCAAACTCTGAGCTTGGGACACCACATTCTAGAGAAACATGTAAACATTCATGCCCAACATTCAACCTTCATTCTACACAAAGTAGACCTGCACTTCCTGAAGGAAATAATAATATTTGTTAGGGCTGGGTATAGACACAAATTTCACGATTTGATTTCGATTTCGATTGTGATTGCAATTCGATTTACACAAGGTTGTAATAACCTTTTTAATAACATACATGTTCCTATACCAATTTGTTTTCGAAATATTTATATTTATATGGTGGCTGTCATATAAACTTGTTTTCAATCACAGATGTATCTAAAATATACATTAAATATTGAAGAACAGCTTGAGTACATTTATAATAAATCATTTACCTTTTCTAAAGGTAAATGTAACGTTACGTGACCTTGTTTTACAAGCTTTTTTTATTGACGTCTTTCCGTGTCTGACATCTAAAAACTTGACCAAAAATCTCTCTTTTTGGTCGAATAAAGGAGCAGACAAAACATTCTAGACCGTTTTCACGAGCTTTCAAGAACTTAAATCCCACAATCAGAGCTTTTCTGTTAAAAGAACAACTTTTCCAACCGGTGTTTCACTTAATCTTTGCAATCTGGCAACCATGTGTACATGCTCTCTCTACACTGTGGAAACTGCACAGATTATCTGAAAACACAGACAAACAAGTAGCTGGAGTTCAGCGATCTTCACTAAAATATTCTGCTTAAATGAAAGTGTCATTCAGTTGGTCTGTGTTCTGTCACGAGCCGCTTGCGCTGTTTGTTTTGACTAAATCTGCGATCTAACCAAGGAAAAGGGATATGTAGAACTGCACACTGCTAAGAAGAGGAATGTCAATACAGCCTGTTACCTTGATTAAAATTTCTCATAAGCTTAATTGAGCTGGTTTAGAGAGAGAAAAATTATGACAACTATTTTTGTCTAAAGACTACATACAAAAGAGCTACCAAAACGAATGTTGGTAACTGCAGTTTGACAACGTAATCGACTAAAACTATGAAAAACAAAAATGACTAATAAGCACTTTCCTCTGAAGATAAAGACTAAGACTAAATCAAAAATGGCTGTCAAAATGAACACTCGTAGTAAAGCAGAAGAGATGATCAGTTCACATGGCACTTGCAATCGGTCACTAAAACAGCAGTTCTTGTTTGAATTTCTTAATAAAATTTACATTAATTGAAAACTATGACTGTGTTTCATATCAAAAGTAACAAACCACAAAACATATTGGGATTTATTGGATGGGGTGTGTGCTACAAATAATGTTTAGTGATGTTTTTTCTCACACATCAACTGAAAACAACAGAATAAAAGATTGATTAGTGGGTGTAGCGAGGTGGACGAGCGAGAGACGTGGGAGGCGCGAGCGAGACCGGTGCGTGATTGAGAATCGCTCATTCTCAATCACGCACCGGTCTCACTCGCGCCTCCCACGTCTCTCGCTCGTCCACCTCGCCACATTGGGATTCAAGAATCGATATTAGTTCATTGAAATGCGAAAAGATTAAAATCAGTGTTTTCAACCCAGCCCTAGTAATTGCAGTAAAAGAATATGATCGTTTGAGATAAATGTTAAAAATGTAAATTCTGAATTTGAATTTCTGAAAGGGATCTCCTGACCTGGTAGCCCTGTGTGGGTGTGGGCTGGTAGTTAGTGTAGGCGGGGGTGGTTGTGGGTGGAGCTTGTCCAGGGGCAGCTGGCTGCCCGCTGGTGCCTGCAGGTTGATACATGTAAGCGTTCACCATGTTGGGATCTAAAAAACAGTGGGCAGAGAATCTATTAAAAAAATTTGCTTTTTTTTTTTTAGAAGCTTATCTAGTTTAATCAATAAAAAAGGTGGAGATAGAGGATGTTTGGGTGACCTGGAGGCATGGCCTGGTACGGGCCACCAGCAGTGGTCTGTCCGGGCTGGTTCATGTAGACTCCATGCATGGGCGACCCCTCCACTGAACCAGCAGGACTGAACGTGCCTGGATAACTGGGAGGGCCAGTGGGGGGATACACCACCCCTCCTGCCACGTTAGGAGGAAGCGACTGCATCTGCAAACAGAACAATACAAACAAGGCTGCAACAACTATCTGATAAAATCACTGAGAATGAAAAAGTGATTACATCACTTAATTTTGATTATTTCAAAGCGAAATGTAAAAGCGCCTATGTAAGCGAGCTTGTCATTGTACTGTTTTGTTGTTGTGTTTTTCATTAAGAATAATAATGAATCTTTAATGCGTGAGCGTGAAGCTTTAAAAGGGTCATGAACTGAGAAATCAAATTTTCCTTGAGCTTTTAACATCATACTATAGGTCATCATACTATAAGAATATCCTGTAAGTTTCAGCACTGAAAACTTCCTTGTTAGTCCAAAAACAGCTTTTATTGTAACTAAGCCCAGCGAGCGACTCGTTGTGGAATCTGGTGGAAAGACCGCCTCTGCAGAAAAAGATCAACTCCTACTTCATCATTGCAACTTTGGCCCCGCCCACTGGTGTGTTAGTGAGATGATGAGGAGAGAAGAGCGATGCAGGATGGACTACAAATACCATTACTTTCCAAAAGATCCTAATGCTAGGAATGTGGTTATTTATTTTCAACAATGTGAATGTCTCAGTGCATTATTTATTTGTATTCGGTACATTTCACTGTGGATTCTTCGTTAAATCAGTCGCATTTTCGGTGCAAGCTTTGCAAACAAACTTTTACGATATGGACTCGACAGTAATGCCACAACATGTAAGTAACCGTGTTAATTCTAATGCCTGATCTCACAGCAGACACAACCTTTCAAACAGAGCGTTCAAATCAGAGGGCTAAAATCAGGGTAGGAAAAATGCCTTTTAATTTCTAATGTAATGTAAAAATCATACTAACATAAGTGCACCACAGGAAGCATTATAAAACAAAACAATGCAGTTCATGACCCCATTTAAAGTGAGGTGGAAAAGAGGGAAACTCTCCAACCACCAATGACAAAATATATCTATTAACTCTTTCCCAGATTTAGTCTATTTATATAATATATTATAGTTAATAAATATCACACAAAGAGTGCAGTTTTTCTCCAGGTATCAGCATGATAACAAATGTGATATTGATTTTATACAAATTTACTAAACAAGAAGTTAATATTAAGTGACATATTAGATGCCATATTGCCTGTTTTTGCATTTACATTTACATTTATGCATTTAGCAGACGCTTTTATCCAAAGCGACTTACAACTGAGGAGTACAGGAAGCGATCCGTTATGAAGAGGCGTAGAAATGCAAGAAGTGCCTTAAATACTAAGTTTCGGGCATTGCTCAGAGTAGCCTAAGCTAGAATAGGGAGGGTGTAGAGAAAGAAAGATAGAAAGATTTTATTTTTATTTTTTTATGATGAGATTAAGTGCTCGCGGAAGAGATGGGTTTTTAGCTGTTTTTTGAATGATGTTAGCGATTCTGCCATCCAGATGGAGGTGGGAAGATTGTTCCACCAGCTGGGAACAGTGAATGAAAAAGTTCTGGAGAGCGATTTAATGCCTCTCTGGGATGGTAACACCAGCCGCCGCTCTTTAGCGGAGCGGAGGCTTCTGGTAGTATGCGGGTGCTGAGCTTGTGGTGGATCCATAAGCAAGTGTCAAAGCCTTGAACTTAATGCGGGCAGCGAGTGGTAGCCAGTGCAGAGAGATGAAGAGAGGTGTGACATGGGCCCTTCTGGGCTCGTTGAAGACAAGACATGCCGCTGCGTTCTGAATCAATTGAAGTGTTTTGATTGCACACGATGGAAGTCCAGCCAGAAGCGCATTGCAGTAGTCAAGCCTAGAAATGACCAGGGCTTGGACAAGAAGCTGTGGTTTTGCTCTATTTCGCCACCGAAAACAGTTCAAAACAAAGCCACAGCACTGTAATTGTGTCTCTGAGCTAAACACAGAGGTGTTTCCTTACTGAATGAATCAGCTTTTTGAACGAATCAGTTGAATCAATGATTTGATGACTAAGATAGATTAAGAGAGTCAAATGCTTCGTTCCTGAATGAATCAGTCGTTTGAATGAATCGGTTGAATCTCAATGACTCGCTGCCACCTACTGGTGATTTTAATTTCACAGGTAAAGTATCTTTTCATGTTTAAAATCATTTCAAATATCAATATCTAACGTTTTATGTTTTAAACATCAAAACATTATTTATGCATAACTGCAGGTTATTAATTTGTCACCTCTTAGCTGCATTAAACAGTCTGTGTACATGATCTACATGCCACTTCAGGTGCAGCTTCTGTGTTTCCCCTGCACTGCAAAGATGAATTTTGTTGATACTTATTTAATTTGATTGGTAACAGACCTATTGTGTCTTATTATAACATTTTTATTACATTTATGAAATTGACACAAAAGATGATGCATGCATATAATCAGGTTTAAAAAATAAATGTATAAAGGTAAAAAAAGATGATTTCTGTCACTGCTGTGAACTGACGACCACACAGAATATGAAGAATATCAAAAACTTCAGGAGTCAGCTGACCACAGCAGTCCTAAACCTGTCAAGGTACCAGCACAATAACACACTCAGCAAAATATCGTCTAATTATCGTTATCGAGAAAATCCCAGAAAATACTGAGATATCCTTTGTCAATATTGCACACCCCTAAATGTTACTGAATGAAATGCCGACCCAGGACAAGCTACAGGACTGTGCAATTATTAAGGGTGATGGACTCAGTTTACTCCATCTGTGTTTGATCATCATTCTGAATCTGATCTAGATGTGGTCTGACAAAAATGTAATTTTCTCAGCTTTTTGCTCAAAATGTTGATTTTTTTTTATAAAACTTACCCATATTCAAGTGTTGATAAAAAAAGAATGCATGAAGCTAAACTTTTTTTAAAAGCAGAGGCTCCGTTCTTTCTTTTGATGTATTGCATGCTCAGATATTCATACAACAAAATATTCTGGGAGCCATTACATTTTTTTGTGAAAATTATCAAAAACGCTGGCGGGGAAAGAGTGAATAGTGATATTAAACGTCCGAAATATACTAATGTTAATATTAGCCAACCCTACAAGCAACTCCTACAATTCTCAGTAAGAGCAAACTTTCAGATATCTACAAAGATATACAAATGATGTATTTACTTGTTAACTTGTATTATAACATTATTTATCATGATTAATTCCTCTGCACACTATGGTAGACTGACTGTGTCAAAAGTGTGTATGTAGCAGTGCGCACCTGTGTGTAAGGCAGAGAGAAGGCAGGCATCTGTGCTCTCATTTGAATGGTATGTTTCTGCTGCTCCAAGCGCATCTGTCTCTCCTTCTCCTGCTCCTGTAGGCGTTGAATCGCCAACTGCCTTTGCATCTCCAGATACTCCTACAGTAACCAATCACTGTCAGTTTTCCCTCATCACGTGATTCAGTGGTAAAAAGAAAAGCAACTTGCCTGCTTCTTCTGCCTCATGATCTCCAGTTTCTGGGCAAGCTGGATTTGTCTCTGTCTCTCTGCCTCCTCAGCAGCCCGTCTCAGTTTCTCCCGGTGCTCCTCTCTCAGAGCGTTCAGTGCCGCCCGCGCATCACGCACCTGCGCCAGTTTGTCCTGAAGACCCTCATAGTACACTGACAGAGAGAGAAGACAACATTCAGCATCTCAAGACCTCAGCATATAATTCACACTGAGAGATGTTAGGGACGATACTTTAAAATGACCGAACCACCAAGCTGCAATACACTAGTAAGTTATCTACAATGCAAGTTACAAACAAAAAGATCAGGTAAACAGCTCAGGGTCAGCGGTTTCTCTCAATAATATATTTAGAATGTTTTTAAGGAAAAATTAAACAGATCTCATTTGTTTTGATCATTATTTAAATTGAATAAATTAATTTCTAATTATTTTAGTAAATATTATGTTAAATAATCTTAATAATGCTAACAATTAAAGTTACAAAACAAGAGCAGTGACAAATTTTCTCTATCTTTGGTTAACAGAAAGCAGCAGGTTTATTAGGCTGCTGTCACAGGCTGCTGAGCATATGCACAGATTATTAGGCTGCTGAGCATATGCACAGATCCAATATACTGTTACACATCGTGCTGTCTTTATCAACTATTTACGTTCCAAAACTGATTGTATTTACCAGAAAACATGGCATTTTGACATCATTTTGTATGTATTTCACCTTTTAAGTATCCTGTCTCGACCAAACGTTAGCGAATGGTTATGGCAGAGTGGCTCTGGGCAGATCCAATAGTTTTAAACTTCAACAGAGTGCCCGCCTTCAAGGAAGTTAACGCTTGTCAATGGAGAGTGGCCAGATGGTGGTACAAATGAAATGTACGAGAGTCTGGTAGGACCAGGCAACCTTTTAAGCGCAATAAGCCACAAAAAAGAAGTACATTTGGTACTTGCAAGCTGTTTGAGAGGCGGCTTTATGAGAGCGACGTTTATATAGATCAGTGGTGTGCGCATTTGTGAGTGCGAAACCTGCCGGAATGAGTAAAATTATGCGCAATGCAAACACTATTCAACCAGAGCGAATGAGACGAGTGAGTGAGAAAAGGTGGGTGTGTGTCAGTTCGCTGTCGGAGAGAATGGAGAGCGAGAACGCGCAGCTGGTATCGGTGTATCAACACTGTAGAAAAGGAGTATTGGAACAGTTTTAGATATTTCAGTGTCGATACATATCGAAATATCAGTATTTTTGACAACACTACTACCTTACTACCTTATACCTACTTAACTACTTACCTACCAACCTCTCTGAATATTGTTATGATCTAAATTGCCCTAATTTACAAAATGTAAATTGAATTTAAAAGAATTTAACAATAAAAATCAAATGTGGTGTTTTTCACTTATAGACGTCAAGGAGGTTTTCTGTGCACACAGGAAAGACCTCACTAACTGATAATGAAACCATATTTAGATTATTTTCATTCTCAATAATTACTGGTTTTATTGAACAGTAAATGCAGCTTTTGACCAGATCACATGTTCTGGAGCCCAATTTGCACCTATATTTAGCACTGTTCATGAATGTTGATACCAGGTGGAAACGCGCCTGAAACACAAATATGCACACGTGACTCACTTCTCTTCTCATCCAGCTGGTTGAGTATTTCCAGCAGCTGTGGGTGCATGTTGTTGATGGACTGGAAGAGAGAGAGCACAGAGCTGTCATTGGTGATGCTGCGGCCACGCATGTGGTTGCTCTTCATGCGGTTAAGGAAAGTGGTGACGGCATTCTGCAAGGCCTTCAGGAACTGCTCATGGTTCTCCTCTGATTCTCCATTCTGATACTGCTGCTGAAGAAACAGACGCAAGACATTCAGTGGAGAACATGATTAATATCATAAAGTTAATAAAATGACTATCCATTTTAGAGCTCCAAGTACCTCCACTATGTTGATGGGTTGGACTGGAGCGTGGCTTTCCACTGGTTGGCTGATTGGCACGGGCTCAGCCAGTGAAACAGGAGCAGGAGCAGAGGGAGTGGGACTCTTGCGAACCTCTTCCTGTTTCTTCTCCCAGTAAGTTCTGTTCAGGTAACGGGCCAGCTGAAAATAACGAAGGTATTATTTAAATACACATAGTGGGCTTTTACTTCTTTGAAAGAAGCCCTAATCATGTGACACTGAAGACTGGAGTAATTATGTGGAAAATTCAGTGTTCCATCCCAGGAATAAATTCCATTTTACAATATTAGGGCCCTATGATTTCCTCGATGCAGAAAACACGGACGGAAATTGCGGAATCCTGTCATAAAAACTAAAAATGTCACAGAATTTGTCAAATTTTTGATGAGATGAAAGCACGTTTTGTTGTGCAGCACGTTTTTGTCTCAATTTCATATGACTAAAAGATCAATTCAATTAATGTTTTATGCCTTCATTTGATTGCCAGAAATTTAAAATCGACAACACAGAATTCCTGAAACAAACAAACAAAAAATTCATAGAAATGAAATAAAAAATTAATTGTTTATAAGAATTCAATTAAATTCTTTTTTTTTTTAAACCATTGAAATGGAATCCAGAAAACACAGAATTTCATAAAAATAAAACGGATTTCATAGGGCCCTAAACGTGTAATTTTTGTTAAACTTTTAATAAATTGTATGTTTCAGGATTTCAATTAATTAGACATGCTTTTTGATTACTAAAATTTAATTGAACCATTAAAACGGAACACAAAAAAATTTAAACGGAAAAAACGGAATTTGGGAAAAAATAAAACAGAATTTGGGAAAAAATGAAACGAATTCCATAGGGCCCTACAATAATTCATGATAGAAAACAGTTATTTTAAACTGCAATAATATTTCACAATATTACTGTATTTTTGAGTATGGAAGCTTGTTTACGCCACAGAATAAAACAATTTAAAAGATTTTTTCCCAATTTTCTGCTCTCACAATTGTGAGATTACAACAAGATATAAACTTGCAATTGCGAGAAATTAAGTCAAAATTACGAGATATAAACTCTAATCGCTGCTTGTATTCCTCAATTGTATGTCGCTTTGGATAAAAGTGTCTGCTAAATGAGTAAATGTAACTATTCCTTTAAAATTATTGTTTTTACCTCTGGATCCACGTCTTCGGCTGATGGAGCCGAGGAGTTCTGAAATGTAAAAAGAGGAAAAATGTACCTACTAAATATAAATGTTATTTTCAATTCATTACTTAAATGAAGGCCTCTTACCACAGGAGAGGAGTAGAGAGTGCTGACAGGAGGGGCAGAGGAAGTCACAGGGGTGGGATCTGCTTTGGGGTATGCAGAGTAAGGGTTCTTCTGTCTCTGTAAACACACATAAACACAATCATCACGTGCCCCTTCATTTCTGCTGACAGCAGCGTTAGCTTGTAGACGTCTCACCATCCTCTCCTTCTCTTCCGCTTCACTCTGAGACAGTGCAATGGCCAGCTGCAGCTCCTCTTCCTCCTGCAGCGCGGCCTCGTCTCTCTTCGGAGGCATCTGAGGAGCAGAGCAGCAAGATGTGGTCAGGACGAAACAACAGGCAGGTGGAGAGAGGGAGAGGGAGATGGACACATTTTCATTCAAATTTGTTTCAATTTAAATATTAGCAATGCACAAATATAAACATTTTGGCTGACAGATTATTTTCATGTTATTTTAATAACAATATTGGCAACCCTATACTATATTATTAGTAAAAAAAAAGAAAAAAAGGGCGGTTTGAGGACATTATATAAAAAAATTATTCTATTTAAATTGGATTGAACAATAATTAGTGGGGTCAAATCACTGCCTTCAACCGATTAAAACAGTTAACATAATAAATAAATAAATAAATAAAAAAACAACACTAGTACTTATATCATCACTGATATACTGTACATCTATATTAAAGGTGAAGAGTGTCATTTCTACACTGTTAACAGCACCAAACGGAACTGCAATCTGTCTGTTTGCCTGAGATAACAACATTGGCTCTACCGTTGGTGTGAAACCGGTTAACTGGTGTGAATTAGGCTTGCTGCGATAGTCAGTGTTGCCGGTGTTACAGCGCAACACAGCGGCACTGCCCCCACCATTGTTTTGATTTTTTTATAGTAATAAAATCATTTAGTTCAGTTAGAGAACAGACAATACAATTAAAAACTGAAAGTGTCTGCTTAATACAGTGTGAGCCGAATGAGAGTCACAGCACAGACCAGCAGCAGGAGTCAGATTTCATTCGAGAGTGAGGAGCTGAATGACAAATTGATGGCGGAAGATTTGGTTTCAAAGCGAAATTGTCATTGTACTGTTTTGTTGTTGTGTTTCTCATTAAGAATAATAGGCTAATGAACCCACCATTCAAGCAACCCGCCCCCGAATTGGCGTTAATTCTAAACCAAAAGTAAAATGCGCACAGCCGCCCGGCATTCATTCACGGCCGCACTGTCATTCACAGTGTGTGTCCACTGGCGCGTTCTCAGTTAATTCCTATGGATGCTCAACTTCAAAAACACTCGCTTTGCTCCGGTCCGTTATGAATGCCCGAGTGGCCGTGTGCATTTTACTTTCGGTTTAGAATTAGTGATTTAAAAGCCCCCGCCAGTGAAACGAGTATTACCGGTGTTGTCACACGTTGATTAACCGGTGGGAAAAATTCCTCACCGTCACATCCCTAGTGTGAATATACACTACCGTTAAAAAGCTTTTAGGTCAATATGTTTTCTTTTAAAAAAAATTATACTTTTATTCAGTAAGGATGCATTAAGTTGATCAAAAGTGACAATAAAAGACATTTAAGGCCCTGATATACTTTAAAAGGAACACGGCGACTTTTTGGGACTTCAGCTTATTCACCGTATCCCCCAGAGTTAGAAAAGTCCATACATACCATTCTCATCTACGTGCGTGCCATAACTCTGACGCACCCACCGCTAGCCTAGCTTAGCACAAAGACTGGAGGTAAACAGCTCCAGCTAGCCTACTGCTCAATAAGTGACAAAATAACGCCAACATTTTCCTATTTACACGTTGTGATGTGTAATAATAATACTAGCACTAATGTAATAATAATAAATTATCAAAACTTAATTTAAGTAATAAATCTACATTTTTCTTCAATGTTTTAATGTCAGGGTTCCCACTCTAAGCCACATGTCAAATTCCCTGACTTTGACTAAAAAGCTGAATTTCCATGAACGGAAAAACAGGCCACTGTTGTGCTGAGCACTGAGCCAACCACAGACAGCATTTTAAATCCACCCATTTGCAATCTTTATTTACTTGTTCACAGATATTTTTAGTACAAAACTAAGTTAAACACACATTCCATACGGCTCTGTATTCAACTTACGGAAAAAGCGTAACTGCTGTGCTGATGACTGCAGACGTAGCGCAAGCATTTGAACTGCAAGAGGCATTAAATACGGAAGGGGGTCTGGCGGGAGCTAGATATTTTACTTTATAACGAGTTAAATATGGATATTTTTCTTACAAAAACCAATTGATTCGCTTCAGAAGGCCTTTATTAACCCCCCGGAGCCATGGAGTATTTTTTATAATGGATCAACAAAACCAACAGGTGTGCGATGGTAATTGTGTATTAATTGATATATGGAAACTAAAATTTAAAGCGACAAACAAAAATCCCTCATATTTCTAACTTTCATTGTCTGGAATAGACCTTTTAAAATTCCACGATATTCCAGAAATTCCATGACCCATGGGAACCCTGTAATGTTAACAGTATAAAGCTCAGTTGTGCAGCACTTTCTTTGACAAAAATGTTCAATTAAATAAAACAAAAAATGAAATTAATGTTTTATGTCTTCATTTGATTACCAGAAAATACACAACACAGAATTTGTGGGAAATCTTTTCAAATAAATAAATAAATAAATATACACACACACATACACACAACCCTAATCTGAACCCTGGTGCACACCAAACGAGGAGCCAAGTCGTTTCCAAACGAACTCCGGTGCAATTCGACTGAAATATGAATGCAACACGGACCAAAGACATGTAAACCAACCAAAAACAGGACATGATGTCACAAGATGAGACCCTAAAAAGGACAGATTGCTCGTGCATACCTGTTTTTCTCGCTATAGTCACGATGTTGCCTATCACAGTTCGGAACAGGGATCAGAACCGCATCTCCTCGCAGCAGATCTTGGTTTCTGTTCTGTTTTGACTCTTTTACACATTTTCTAAGCTCTTCACAAATTCTTAGCTGGTCAGAATGCCATCATATGTAGCTATGCACATACAACGAGTGCATTTAACCCAGAACACAGCATTGTTTTGTATGTTCGACAAGTTCCGTCTCAAAATAGGCAATACATCATAAAAGCCAACCAATCAGGTTGTGAACATATCCCTATGCCTTTATGTTTAGTATCATTAGGTTTGGTGATAAAAACACTAAGTGTGACACCCTATTAATGGCAAATAAATGAACTATTCTGAAAACAGCCAGTCATAATTTCAGCAATTCTGTTTGGTCGAACTAGTGGCACAGAAATGATACACTTCCCCTTTAAATATTGCGTTCATTACTGATTGGAGTGGGATTGACCGTAAGCACACAAACTACACAGTAATATGTGCTCTCACTCATGAGCCTCAAAATTGCTTTGCATCCAAGTTCCGAATAAACTGGAGATGATGATTAAACTCTTGTTTTATTGTCAGTGTCAATACATTTTGGTGGTATGCTTCATAATTGTGACGCCCATGAGTGTGAGCCCTCTATGAAATGTAACTACTTACTGCTTCGGTGGGCACTACCTGAGACTGCTGGGACAGAGGGCTGGTCAGGTACTCAGGGGGAAGCTCGGACTGCCCAGTGCTAGCGGCCTTCCCTTCAGCTTTTCTAGGAGGGGGAGAGAGGGACGGGTGGCTGGTGAAGAGGAGGGTTTAGGAGACACAATCAACCTGGTAAATCTCTGGAAGTCAGCAGGTTTATGAACATGAGGGACAACTCAAAGTTAATATTACACAGATACAAATTACCAAAAGGAGAGGGTGGGGAATCAAAGCAGCAACATTCAAAAACCTAGTGAGCTGCATTAGTGAGATGCCTACATAAGCTACAACCTAACTGAGATGGGTCATAAGTGACTGATACGGGACACTCAGCAACAGTCACTTTGATCAATTTAAAGGGATAGTTCACCCTAAAATGAAAATGATCCCATAATTTACTCACCCTCAAGCCATCCTAGGTATATATGACATTCTTCTTTCATACGGATACAATCAGAGTTATATAAAAAAATGTCCTGGCTCTTCCAAGTTTTATAATGGCAGTAAATGGGAGCCCAAAATTTGAAAAACAAAAAAAAGTGCATCCATCCTTGATAAAAGTGCTCCACACGGCTCCAGGGGGTTAATAAAGGCCTTCTTAAGCGAATCCATGGGTTTGTGGTACGTCTAACGTGGCGTAAGCATTTTGAACTGCAAGAGGTGTTACACTTTCTTCATAAGTTGAATACGGAAGACGGTCTGGCAGAAGCTAGATATTTTACTTTATAACATGTTAAATACGGATATGGACGCTTCAGAAGGCATTTATTAATCCCCGTGGAGCTGTCTGGATTACTTTTATAATAGATGGATGCACTTTTTTGGGCTGCCATTCACTGCCATTATAAAGCTTGGATGAGCCAGGAATTTTTTTTATATACACTCACCTAAAGGATTATTAGGAACACCTGTTCAATTTCTCATTAATGCAATTATCTAATCAACCAATCACATGGCAGTTGCTTCAATGCATTTAGGGGTGTGGTCCTGGTCAAGACAATCTCCTGAACTCCAAACTGAATGTCAGAATGGGAAAGAAAGGTGATTTAAGCAATTTTGAGCGTGGCATGGTTGTTGGTGCCAGACGGGCCGGTCTGAGTATTTCACAATCTGCTCAGTTACTGGGATTTTCACGCACAACCATTTCTAGAGTTTACAAAGAATGGTGTGAAAAGGGAAAAACATCCAGTATGCGGCAGTCCTGTGGGCGAAAATGCCTTGTTGATGCTAGAGGTCAGAGGAGAATGGGCCGACTGATTCAAGCTGATAGAAGTGCAACTTTGACTGAAATAACCACTCGTTACAACCGAGGTATGCAGCAAAGCATTTGTGAAGCCACAACACGCACAACCTTGAGGCGGATGGGCTACAATAGCAGAAGACCCCACCGGGTACCACTCATCCCCACTACAAATAGGAAAAAGAGGCTACAATTTGCACAAGCTCACCAAAATTGGACAGTTGAAGACTGGAAAAATGATGCCTGGTCTGATGAGTCTCAATTTCTGTTGAGACGTTCAGATGGTAGAGTCAGAATTTGGCGTAAACAGAATGAGAACATGGATCCATCATGCCTTGTTACCACTGTGCAGGCTGGTGGTGGTGGTGTAATGGTGTGGGGGATGTTTTCTTGGCACACTTTAGGCCCCTTAGTGCCAATTGGGCATCGTTTAAATGCCACGGCCTACCTGAGCATTGTTTCTGACCATGTCCATCCCTTTATGACCACCATGTACCCATCCTCTGATGGCTACTTTCAGCAGGATAATGCACCATGTCACAAAGCTTGAATCATTTCAAATTGGTTTCTTGAACATGACAATGAGTTCACTGTACTAAAATGGCCCCCACAGTCACCAGATCTCAACCCAATAGAGCATCTTTGGGATGTGGTGGAACGGGAGCTTCGTGCCCTGGATGTGCATCCCACAAATCTCCATCAACTGCAAGATGCTATCCTATCAATATGGGCCAACATTTCTAAAGAATGCTTTCAGCATCAATGCCACGTAGAATTAAGGCAGTTCTGAGTGCGAAAGGGGGTCAAACGCAGTATTAGTATGGTGTTCCTAATAATCCTTTAGGTGAGTGTAACTCTGATTGTATTCGTCTGAGAGAAGAAAGTCATATACACCTAGGATGACTTGAGGGTGAGTAAATTATTGAATCATTTTCATTTTTGGGTGAACTATCCCTTTACTGCATCCTTGCTGAATAATTAGTATTCATTAAAGAAAAAAAAATAGGGCTGAACGATTTTTTTTAACCAAAATTGCGATTGCGATTTAATATGCGATTACTTTTTAAAGGTGTAGTGTGTAAATTTTAGCATCATCTAGCGGTGAGGTTGTGAATTGCAACCGCCCACTGCTCACCCCTCCCTTTCCTAGCACATAGAGAAGCTACGGTGGCCGACACAGGACAAAGATGTCGTTGTCTGAGAGAGCAGAGAGTGACTAGCACTCTGAAGAGAAGTTTGTCCATTTAGGGCTACTGTAAAAACATGACGGCCCAAAATAGCGACTTCACTGCAAGGGGACTCGCGGTGTGTGTAGATAGAAATGCCTCATTCTAAGGTAATAAAAACACAACGGTTCATGTATATTATATTGCATTTCTGTCAACAGTTCCTCATAAATACTACACACTGCACCTTTAAATCTCTTTATCTTCTGTATTATTCAACAAAGTCAAGCAATAAATCATTGTATAGTATGACCAACACAATATTAGATAGATTAAACATAAACGGTTCTTTCCTGTAGGCCAGGCCTATATGTTAAAGGGTTTTGCCCAGAACTGAAAATAAAATTTAAATAAATGCAAAGAAACAGTTTGTGATTTTTGCTTATCTTATTTTGATTTCTCATATTATGCATGATATCTTACCTTGACGTTTGTTTCTTTTGTTCCTCATTGTTTACACTTGGTTGTTCATTCTTTTTTTTTGGCCCCTCATTTTCTTCCGGACTGTGGCTGAGAATTATTCAGTTTTACAACCTCTTACAAATTATATATAGGCTATGCAATTATTAGACACAGATATTACCTGTCATTCTCACTGTCATCCTATCTTGCCCTCTTTGCAAAAAAAGCTGTGATTTTATTTCCACTGGCTTTCATAGCTTTTTAAGATCCTGACAATTATTTTGGCACATAATCATATCAATATTAAAAGTAGCAGTTAAAAAAAAAGTAGCATTAAAAAGTTGATTTTAATTAATAAATTTATTCTTTGTTCTGGTTTCAACTCACTCCAGTTTAAACTAAATACCTATTTTATAGGTAATTTACTACATGTTGTCAATATAAATAATCTGAAAATACTGTGAATAATTAAGGCTAAATCTTACTAACCACTCTTGCTAAATGGGGTAAGCACACATGCGTTCTCATTTCAGAGGTGTTCTGAGTAAATGATTTGTTATACACTAGCGATGGGCCGATCATGAACAATTCGTTCATTTTAAATGATTATTTAGGAGATTCATTTGTTCATTTTGTGGTGATGCATGTGCAACATCCTATAACAGAAATGATCAGTTCACTTCTCGAGTCTTCAGGTTCGGGTCAGAGTCGTTCATTCATCTTGTGACAGTCCCATAGAGGCTATGCTGTCTGTACCGTATCATATCAGAAATCACTGGTCACAGATCAGGCATTAGAATAAATTACTTACATGTTGTCGAGTCAATATCGTAAAAGTCTGTTTGCAAAGCATGCGCCGAAAATTTGACTGATTTACCAACGAATCCACAGTGAAATGTACCTAATACAAATAAATAATGCTCAACTGAGACATTCACATTGTTGAAAATAAATAACCAAATTTCTAGCATTAGGATCCTTTGGAAGGTAATGTTATATAGTCCAGTGATCCTGTATCACTCTTCTCTCCTCGTTGATCTTCGTGACAAAAGAACAAGAGGTGAACAAATCAATAATTTTTACGGTACAGACTGCATAGCCTTAAAGCTTATGGGGATGTGATGTGACAATAACGAACGACTGAAGGTGAGAAACTAATTGACTGCATAGAAACCCAGCTCAGCAATTAATTAATCATTTTCTGTTTCTCATAATTTGGCCTAGGTTTCATTATAATTTTCAGAGTTGTGATCAACGTCGCGCAAGTAGACGTGTTGGGGAATTTGGCCTTTACCTTGTAACATTCTAATTATATTCTGCCAAAATGAACGAAATTACTTGAAAAAAAAAAGTAATAGTTCTAATTGATCTATGAGATTCAAAGATCCGAGGCAGAAAAATTATCCTATCACTATTATAGATCGATTCAGACAGTGACATCTCATGAGTTCAGTGTTGGACAGATCAGATTTAACCATTCATTAAAATGAACTGGTTCAAAGGAGTCATTAGGTCATGAATCGGACATTAGCGGACGTGGACGCGTTGTGTGCTAATCCTGGCTGTAGGACATCACAAAAGATTTGTCTCAACACTAGGGCTACACAATTAATCGAATTTCTAAACACGATTATGCATGGCAGTTACGTAATCATTCAAAGCCGCAACTACAAAAAAAAAATCCACATACATTATTCTGCGTGCTTTAGAGCTGTGTTTCGAGCATGTTAAGTTGTGAGAGGCGAATCTCAATTAATTCAGAGTAGGGTCTAACCCAGCACAATAGGAACTACCAGTGATGCAAGCATACTGTGTAGCTGTGTACACGGTCTATATACTTACTCCACGAACTAACTCTACAAAAATGGAAAAAGTGATAGATGGATCTCTCAAACTTTATGCTAAGGAGAAAATCCAGCGCAACTCCGAGGGGACAAAGCAAAACATGATAATGTATTTCTGCTCAGCTAACGCCGTCAAAATAAAAGTCATAACAACAAGCGCGGCTTACGTCAATTCAGAGTTCCTACTGGCGGTGCAAATGCAACCAGGAAAATGACCCTAGGGGGAGCATTTAGTTCACGGGGAACCACCCTGGTGGATAGTTCCTAGAACTAAGTTCATAGAACTACCCGGTGTGAAAGCCCCTATTATTGTACCATGCATTTTTTTATTTTTTTTATTTAAAGAAGAAACCAAACCAATGTATATTTGACATTTGACTCTTAATGCTGTAGAAAAGCAATAAAAGCTTTTCAGGAAGAGTGTTTTCAGCTTGTTTTTTATTTTTATATAAAAATATGGCATGCAGTTGCTTCAAACAATGGTATACAGCTATGAATGATTTTGAAATGTAAATTGTTATAATCGTAATTAATAAATCGCAATTACAATTTCAACGGAATTATCGACAATTATGATTTCAGTCATAATCGTGCAGCCCTTGTCAACACAGAAAACACTTCCTCACTGGATAGGATTTTTTTTGTTTATTGAAAGTGGGGTTTATGTCAGCTGCATGTGCGGAACGCTTGTCTGAGAAGAGGCAACGTTTTTTTGAGCACAATTCACGAAAAAAAATCATCTGAATGCGCCACGTGCAATATGGATTTGGTCTTCCGTCCTTTTAACATGATGTCAGTTGATTTTGATTAATTATGTGCGAGGGAGAGAGAGCAAAGACAGTGGTTAGTTTGAAGAGTGTGCGGGGTCTTGTTCTCTCCCTCAGTTAACATGCGCCCTATCAGTCATCTAAGCGCAGCAGTCATCTACATCACTCATAAATCACAATAACTTATCAAATAAGGCTTTGGCAGGAAATTTCAGGAAAAACCCTGACAGCGTAGCATGCCAAGTTGATGCTTCCTCTGCAGTCTGTCACGTGACCAGAATATAAATCGCAGCCTTTGCGTTTAAAAAAAATCCTGTTTGATCATATTGCGAGATTAATCACAAATGTAATTAATTGTTCAGCCCTATTTTGAATGGTAGTAGATCAAACTAATAACGCTCCCCACCCCAAGCATGATACTCAACTCACAACTGATTTCTAAATTTGACAGCTGTATGAAGATTCTAACAACAACAACAACAACAAAAAAAACTCCTTTTGTGGTACACAGAAGTATGATTTGAAGAATGTATGGGTTTGGGTGAATAAATAAAGAGATATTTCATTTTTGTGTGAGCTAAACTAAATGAACAGCATAGTTGCTGTGTTTCTATCCACCTATTTTTATAAGAATTTGGGGATATTGCATAAAAAAAAACGCTGGATGGAAACGTCAAGATGCGAGTACATTTTAAAAGTTGAATTGAGGCGGATAAGACATGCGCATAAACTACGATGGAAACAGAATAAATCTCTTGATGCGCTACAACAAACTCACGCGACTTTGCCTCAACAGAGATTGTGATTGGACAACTGGACTAACCAGTGGAACAATCGCATCGCAGCATCTCAAATGTTGGTTTGGTCGTTCTGAAATGCCTGAGCCAAAGTCTGTCATCAGAATGATTTGGTTTAATTCCCTCTCAGAAACGTCTCACACAATTGTGTTCCCAAACATAAGGCATCCGAACAGCGTTTATTGTGCCTCTTTTGCGTGCTCTGAGCTGCAAGTCATTTACGATGATGGAAAAAAACAGAGCCTCAGTGGCTTCCCCGATTGCAGCAAATTCACTTTTTTATTAGATATTTGGTGCCAATTTCTTAGGAAGTGATGATTTTTTTCTCTTGAACACACTGGGATGAAAACGCTGCTTTATTTGCAAATGTTTTATGTGATACTTTTGCGCATAAATTAAATTCACAAGTTTGGATGGAAACATAGCTAGTTATAGATATCAGTCTTCACATATACTCACTTGTTGAGAAGCTCAAAGCAGGGCTCACACACTCGCACCTCCTTCTCAATGCCAAACTTGGGAATGGTAGAGTACTTCGAAGAGCACTTCCCACAGAAAATCTGCCCACACGCCCTGCAGTGGTGCTGAATAAAGAGCCACCATCCATTATGCATCATAAGATCAGCTTATATAGGCCAGTGCTTCTCAAACCTGCCCTGGAAGCACCCCCACTACTGCAAATTTTGGATGTCACCCTCATCAGACACACCCACTTGAAGGAGTGAATGAAAACGACTGAGTGAATTCAGACACTGATAGGGCTGTCTCTTTTGCATAATTTGTTCTTGCACTTGAATAATTATTTGAAACTTAGCAAACCGACAGCTCCAATAGTAATGAAAAGATTTATCTGTCATGAAAACTAGCATAAACCTTAATTAAACAATTTAATAATAAATTAAAAAGGAATTTATAACTGTATGATATTACGCAGTAGCCACATTGGACCAGCGGTTTATAAAAAAAATGGATGAATGGATGATTCAGCAGTAGGCGCCACCATCTGGTGAGACGCAAGAATTCATTCGACAGGACGGTCTAGCTGTTCTGCGTACATTGGTTGTACATTCGTTATTGCGGTGCATTATGGGATTGAATGAGTGCACTTGATAACGTCCACTATGCTTTTGGATACAACTACAAATGGCTGTCCCCTCAAATAGTGCCCTATGTAAGGGTATAGGGGGCAATATCAGACTCAGCCTGTACTAGTGAGCAGATGAATTGAATCAGGTGTGTTAGATGAGGGAGACATACAAAATGTGCAGTGGTGGAAATCCCCAGGACATCTTTGAGAAACACTGATATAGGCTACTTCATAAACATTATACAGCTCAGTATGGTAGATTATCAAAAGAGTGGTATGTACCTTTCGGGTCATAACACCAAACTGAACCCTACATCTGTGACACTCCTCTGCATCCACCCAATCAGGGGCCTAGGGGGGAAAAACATGACACACTGATGACAAATCACCAGAGAGTGTGCAGAATTTATTCGCTTTACTCAAAAGGTATTCTCACCCTCTCTGCTGCAAACATGGCATCACTCTCCTTGAATTCTGGGAAGACATGACCTGATCAAGTAGAAGTGATAGTTTTTCTTTAAAAAAAGTGTCACAGCAGTCATGAATTGTGATGCTACATTCATATATACAGCATTTTTAGCATTCTGTATTGATGTATTGGGAGTTTGTAAAATTTGACCCCCTCCCCCCCTTACATTGTTGGTGAGCAGCACAAATGCTCAAAACTAGTGGTCGACCGATATATCACCAAGGCCAATATATCAGACGATATTTGGCATTTTTTAAATTAACGACACTGGCTGGCCAATAAGTTCTTTATGGTCAATGTATTGTATTTTGAAAGCGCTGATCAATCAACGGTACGACAGTCCGCAAGACGGAGTGGAAAGTCAATATCGGTTGATCACTATTCAAAACTTGAATGTCCGCTGACATTAGGGGTGGGCGATATGACCAAATTCTTATTTCACAATATGAGAAATTTTATTTCACGATAACAATATATATTTATTTTGTGATATTTTATCTAATTTCTGTTATTAAAAATAAGAAAAAAGAAGGAATTGCAAACAATGGGACAAATAACAAAAACATGAATTAAACAAATGAAGTTATTCAAGTACAATAGGTTTATTTAACATGTAGTTAGAATTAGTACAGAAATGTAATAAATGTAAAAATAAAACATTACATAGTCTTCACTGTATGAATTAAATATAAATGTAAAAGCAAAAAAATACTCTACAGACTTTTTTATGCCCTTTTACAAAGTCTTGATTTAGATTTTTGGGGTGTACTAGAATATGCTTTGTTGAAAAAAAAAAACAGCGCGTTCACAAAATGTTACACCCCTTACCATAATCGTGAGCTCTACTCAGATATAAATAAATTCAAGCCTGATTCACACTTAATGTTAACAAACAAAAGGATCATGCAGAACAGAACGCACAGACTTTGCAAGCATGGATTTCACAGGACGTTTCAGAGTGATATGTTTGTTTTTTTTGTCATTTTCTTATACACTTTAGATACAATGTTATACATCATTTAATCATACAATATACAATACAGACAGTAATCGGTCAAAAAAACATGGTTAATTTTCCATGTAACAGCCTTACAAAAGCTACAGTAAACACTATACCAACACTAATGTTGGCCAGGAGGCGAGAGGAGGCAAAGCTTTGCCCTTTGTTCACATCAACTACATAAAACTTATCATTGGAACTGTTAATAGAAAACGCAACTTCGAATAAAAGTTGTGATCCACAAACAGATTTTCCCGACAAAGAGTGAACTGCTCCATTTCAGAAGAAGCTTTTGTGTTATAATTCAGGAACAGTGTTTAAAATAAGTTAACTACTCTAAGTTCGTAAGCCTTAGGAAAGGAACAAATGAGTTTTGGAAACGGGGTAGAAAAACAGCGTATCTTTGACAAAGCGACAACACTTCTTCTCTAACGCAGCTCAACTAGGCATCGCACCTTTTTTGCTTACTCCGTGGGCAGAGATTATTTAAATGAGTAACATTATGACAAAATCCGGAAAAAAACGTGTAGTAGTCTAAACGAGTCGTTTGTTGTAGTTCATAGAAAGTGGATTCTGTTAAATAAAATATCTCCCTTTGTAGTGGACCTTGAGCTTTGTAACCTGCAGATCATTTTTATGCTCAAACAGCAACATTACACACTAACTAAAGTTGAAAAAGTGGAAAAGCATAATAGGACTCCTTTAATGAAAAAGATGGCAGTAGATTTATTAGGCTGCTGTTACTTTAAGACCAAACGCATGGATCCATTATACTGATACACATCCAGTTTACTTTCATTTGAGGCATAACCAGCTCTGTTCACATGAATACTCCACACGATGGGCATTGTGACATAATTGCGCGTGTATTAAACCATTCTGCTTTCTGTGCACGTGTGCCAGTCAGCGCAATATAACAAAAATATAACAACTCAATGCACTTTTTCACTACTTATTGTGCTTAATAAAATTTTTTAACATTGAGCATGTCCCAAATTCACCATTGCCTTCTGAGAGAGGCAGCTTTCTGTGCGCGCACAGAATACATTTCAGGATACATTGCGCTTAACTCTTTTTAACATTAAGCACGTCCTGCTCTTTATATTCTCATTCATGTGTTTCATCACTCTAAAGTGTCAATAGTGCTGTGATGCACGTATATTTACATACCGCGATGTACACAATTAGGGATGTCACGATACCAAAATTCCAGTAGTCGGTACCAATCCCATAAAAATTTTACGGTTCTCTGTACCAATTTCGGTACCACAGCAAAATGTTTTTTTATTTTTTTTTTTATTTAACTATTTGAAAAAAAATTTTTTTTAAATTAAATTTAATATATATGATTATAATTATTATAAGTAAATAATACATATAAACATTTAAAGGCTACATGCTGTTTAAAAGTAAACCTTGTTTATAAAAAAAGATCAAGTGAAAAATATTATTATTATTATTAGTAGTAGTAGTAGTAGTAGTATTATAACTGAGACATAGCTAAATCTAATGTACAACAGTAGCCTAATATATTTCTGTCAATTTCTTCAAGTTAAACCAAACTTTAATTTTGACAGGTTGCCGTAAAGACCTTTGATTGTCTGTGTTCATGATAAGACAGTTTTCTCAAATGAAACGGTAAATGCTCATGAAGTGGTTTATGCGTTCATGTCCTCATGGCAGAGGCTAAAAAGACAGTGAGTGTAATGTGTGCTACAAATGAAACTGTGCATCTGCGCCATTCATTCACACATTGACGCAGAACATGCAGGATTAATATTTAAATAGTATTTTGCAGTTTAATATTCACAGACACTAGTAAATATTCGGCTAGCCCTGCGCTTAGATAAACACGGAAGCGCCTGAACGCAGCTACGGGTACAGAATACACTCGGTACTACCGGTATTACAGAAATGCTGGTATCATCACATTTTTTAAATTTCAGTACCGACTTGGTACCGAAGTACCAGTACTTGTGACATCCCTATACACCAGGGGTCGGCAAGAAAGTTTGCCATCGGGCCAAAAAAATATATATGACCACTAGATAGCGGGCCAGAACATAGTCAAGGGATAATTTAAGAAATTAATTGATGAAAAATGCAACTAGAATTGGCTGTGACATACTGTTACAGTGTCTTTTGTAACTGGTAGTGAGATTTTTTTTTAATAAATTAATAAATTAGTAGTGACACGTAGCCTGGCAAGTATCTTCATTCACCAACTTGCAACACAGCTCGCCTTGCTAAAACACATATGTGGGAGATACGGAATGGATAAAAATAACTCACAAAATAATTAATGGCATGTTTGAGTCATGCTCTTAACGAACTATGTTTTATTTCCTCTTTCCATACTGTGAATAATACATGTGTATTTTAATTTGCTTGTTACACAATGGAGCCTAACTTATTGTAATAATTATTTGACGTGGCCTACTTTTACACTTTTACTTTTACAGAGTGATGTTGACAATTAAGCTAACTGGTGAGAGAAAATGGCACTATCAAAGAGTCTAAAGAGGAAAGTCGACAGTAGGGCATACAAAGAAGAATGGAAAGTCAACTATGCGTTCATCCTACCTGGTTTTGTGAATGCAACAAATATATATCAGACAGCACCACGAGACGAAGCATGGCGACTTTTTTTTGCTGGTTGTCTTGTCAAGATTTTTGATAAAAGGAAGCTGAATTTGTTTTGCTATTGTTCACGTGTTGGTGCTGAGGCCCCAGATTATAAGCAAACGTTTCAATGGTTCACTGTTCGTTTTTTTCATACCACACATTTCATGATGGCTATTTTAGAGGTGTGTCTAGCGATCCATTTCACAGACTCTTTTGAATGTCTTTCAGAACTTTTCAAATTAAAAGCTCTCAATTCATCCCAAAATAAAGCATTGCTGCAAAAACGTTCTCGTACTTTTTTTGAAGGCAAAATCACCAAAGACACATTAATTGTGAGTAACTGTTGTTGTAATCTCTCCGGTTTGCATTGCCTGCTCCAAGCGGTGCTCGAACCCAGGTCTTTCCGTATGGGAGTCGGGCGCTCTAACAATGAGGCTAGATTGGGTCTTACCTGCACAGCTCTCACTAGCTGGCTTTCCGTTACACTATCATGACAGATCTATTTCAGAACCAGACGCTAACAAAATAATCTGGCTGCGGGCACGGGCCAGATATTATTGCTGGCGGGCCAATTTTGGCCCGCGGGCCGCCAGTTGCCGACCACTGCTATACACAATATAGCAAAATACGATAGACATTTTATACTGATATATATATCATACCGCCCATCCCTAGCTGACATGACTATTAAAATGTTATATTAAATGCTATTAAAGTGTTTGTATATAATTTGCAGCAGTGTATAATGTATCATATCATTTCGGTTACTACAAGTCGCTGTATGTGTGAACGCCCTTTAGAAATGTACTTTATGTTTATGAATCTTACCTTCCACCTTCATGATCTGATAGGTGTCCTGGACAACTTTGTACTTGGGCTCGTTGCGGAAGGCGTGGGACCAAGCCTGGATCAGATAAAGAATCTTGTTCTTCACGTTCGGTTCAGGTTGTTTCTAAACACAGAAGAGTCAGATCCTTTCAGAGATGGCTTAAAAAACAATATCTGAGCTCTGAACTCAGAAGTTGCCTAACCAGTTCATTAAAAACAACACAGACAAGAACAACAAAATAGCAAGCCCCTATTAAGCCACTTCAAATCATTCTCTGTGGTTGCAAATCTCACAGAAAATCAGCAAAAGAAACCCAAGTACAACTTCTTGTTTCTGATTTCTGCTGGAACTCCCCTCAGCCAAGGGAACATGTGACGATGACACAATCAGGAAGTACAGTGCAGCATGAGTCACTGGGTCTGACCCACTTCGAAAGATCATAAAGGCAGGGCCAAAGACTCTTAAAGCAACAGTCTACAAGACAGACAGGTTGAGTTTAGCAGCAATCACCTTAAACAGCTCCTTCAGCTCCTCCATTGTCTGCTTACAGGCCACTTCATCATGAATGGTCTGGCCACAGTTCTTCACCACTGACTCCAGGACCTGTTGACAAGCAAATGCTGACTTACAAACATGACCTTGACTGATCGGGGACACAATACAAAACCTTATTTTAATATAATATCCATGTATGAACCCAACATTAAAGTTCCCATATTATGCTATTTTAAATGTTTGCTATTTTAAAATGTCTGGAGTCTCCTAAAATAGATTTACATGCATCCAAGATAAAAAAAAAAACACTTTAATTGTCTCATAAATTACAGTTTGTTGTGATTGGGCTACTCTGCTGTGATTGGTCAGATGGCCCAGTCTGTTGTGATTGGTCTACTCTGCTCTGATTGGTCAGACGACCCAGTCTGATGTGATTGGTCTACTCTGCTCTGATTGGTCAGATGGCCCAGTCTGTTGTGATTGGTCTACAGTGCTCTACATATGTAGATGAATGACACTTACCTCAAGAGCATAAAGCGCAACATGTGGATTTTTGTCATTGAGTTTTCTCTTGATGGCACCAATTGCATATTTTGCCCTGGTGGTGGGGAATAACAAAACAGTATATAAGGAAGTCAAGACAATGTTTATGATTCATGCAAACATGACAAAATGTGTTATGTTCTTACTGCGTATCGCCTTGCCGAATGAGGTCACATATCTGCAAAATGGACTCCCAGTCGGTCTCCAGCAACAGCTGGCTGGTAGCCTTATCTGTAAATGAGCACATGTTAATGTTGTAGGTATAATTTAAGTTTTTAGCAATATCCGATTTAGGGCTAGGTACTACAAGATAAAAAAAATATATTGTATGTGATATAATGTATATTTAAGAGTCTAGTTCAAAATAATAAAGGCATGTTTTCCACACTTCTTTGGCTTGCTTTTATGTGATTATTCTGTATTCTTGTAAAGCACTTTAAGATACAACTTTGAAAATTGCTAGAAAATTATGTTTACTATTATTATTTTCACTAAAAGAATACAAGGAAGAACGGATATTTAATCTTCTTCATTTATATTATGCACCGATAAAACAAGCAGCATTTACCCACTTTTCCAAACGGTGTGAGCAATTGCAAACATCAATATTTATATGAAACGCCATTACAACACGTCTAATTAAATGAGCAGTATAAATGCCTGGTTAACAGCGAGTTATGGCCAAGACAAACAAAATTCACTGTCAATGACTTCAGACACACAGGACAGGGTACGTAAAGGGGGAAACGCATATATGATTTGTTATTTTAAAACACTTGCTTATGATTTTTGTAGCTTGTGAAAAGAGGCCTCAAAATAGCGTTAGCTCCGATACGCTACGCTACTAACAAGCTTACATACGATAATTGATTTGTTTAAGATCATAAAGTTGAACTGAACTGAAAAGGATAGCCGCAATGTCATGTTTAAGTTCGTGTCACTTGTGTGTTGAATGTCCGGTGGGAAAAAATAAAGACAATAGATGTTGAAGCCTAATATTACCGTGTCTATTCGAGCTGTGCTAGCGTTAGCATTAGCAGACTCATCGGTCTGACAGTCTGAATAATCTACGAAAACATCAGATATAATACATACCCAACAGTCTCTCGAATGTTCCGCCGCCTTTGCCCATGTTTAATCTCTGATGAGGACGATCTGTGTGTCTGTTTTGCTGTTGTTCACCTGTGTGAATAAGGGAGTTTCACTGCCGGGTAACACGCGCATGCGCAAACGAAAGACAACTAAATGTCAACTAAAAGTCCAAGTGGCTGTAACATTATAGACACTTATTGTATAGCCAAAGTGATACAAGTCTGCTTTGTTATTAGATGACATTAGTATTTATAATAAAAAGTACAATAATAAGCATATCCTCATTGTGTGTCGACTGAATCTGGTAGTATTTGTTTTGTTTTGTTTGTTTGTTATCTTAAATAATTCCTCACCTTATCCCTCACCTGACAGTTTTACATTATAATTTCTGTTTCTTTAATTAATAAAATAAAACAGTAACACTATTGATTTTTAATGCGTTTTCATTCTTTTTTTTTCGCGCGCGTGTGTGGAAAATTTACCTCATTTTTATTATTATTTTTATTATTTTGTATTATTTACTTTTTTATATATAGTGCTATCACAACAATACAACAAATTCGTTTTATTGATCATAGTGGTAATTGAGAATAAGCTTTTTTCAATTTTCTTAATTATTTTACTAATTTTCTACACATTGTCATGGCTCACAAGATGTTACAGGCCATAACAATATAATATTTTCTGTAAAAAGTGTCTTAAATAGCCGGAAATCATGATTTATTTTCCAAATTAGTCAGTGTATTTTTCCATCATGTATTCAAAATATTTTATGTTACTTTTCTTTTGGTAGTATTTCATTTATTTTATTTATAAAAAGCCCTAAATATTAATTTTCCGAATTTCATACTGTGAATAATAAATGTGTATTTGAATTTGCTTGTTACACAATGGAGCCTAACTTATTGTAATAATTATTTGACGTGGCCTACTTTTACACTTTTACTTTTACAGAGTGATGTTGACAATTAAGCTAATTGGTGAGAGAAAATGGCACTATCAAAGAGTCTAAAGAGGAAAGTCGACAGTAGGGCATACAAAGAAGAATGGAAAGTCAACTATGCGTTCATCCTACCTGGTTTTGTGAATGCAAAGCCGGTGTGTCTTATCTGCAACAAATATATATCAGACGGCACCACAAGACGAAGCATGGCGACTTTTTTTTGCTGGTTGTCTTGTCAAGATTTTTGATAAAAGGAAGCTGAATTTGTTTTGCTATTGTTCACGTGTTGGTGCTGAGGCCCCAGATTATAAGCAAACGTTTCAATGGTTCACTGTTCGTTTTTTTCATACCACACATTTCATGATGGCTATTTTAGAGGTGTGTCTAGCAATCCATGTTTAAAAATAACTTTTATCTTATAAAAATGTGTCCATCTTGTGTAATCTATTTTATACCGTACCATACTTTGCCTTTAAATTGGAGGAATTATCTCCCACAACTATGTAAGATACAGGAAATGATGTCACTTTCCCTCACTGATAAGATCTGAAGCACTGAAAGGTATGTGTGCTCTCTCTGAGAAAATATTTGATATTTGTAATATTTTAAACCAAGAGTTATTTTTTTAAAACGTCAAAATTGTTACCAAAAATATCAAAGGAAAACAGAATTGATCACTGATCACACAGTGGGTTGTTAAAAAGTCTTTTAATCATGATTTCATTAGTGTCATGTGCTCTAAGCATTTATAAGTGTAAGTGGAGTTTTTGGCTAGTGCAAAATTGTCAATCCTGTTACCGTCAAACTCTGTTATCGATGTTATTTCCACACATTGCCTAATTTGTCTGTAACAGAGTTAAAAGTAAAAAAGGAAGTAACGTGTGTTTGCCAAGCACTAAATAATTAAAATTGATTATGTTTCCAATAAGATACTGGAAATAATTTCTGTTATTGAACAGTGCCCTGTTGAAAAAAGTGGTTTAAGATGGACCTGAGCTGGTTATAAGCTAGTCATGAGCTGGTTTAAGCTGGACATGAGCTGGTTTAAGCTGGTCATGAGCTGGTTTAAGATAGTCATGAGCTGGTTATAAGCTAGTCATGAGCTGGTTTAAGCTGGTCATGAGCTGGTTTAAGATAGTCATGAGCTGATTTAAAATAGTCATGAGATTGTTTAAGCTGGTCCTGAGCTGGATCTAGTTTCTTAGGACCAGCTTAGGACCAGCACTTGACCAGCTTAAACCAGCTCAAACCAGCTGCCATGATTCAAAACATACCTAACCAGCATATTCAGTTTTTTTCAACAGGGTAAACTTTTTGAAATGCCAAATGTATCTCCAATTATAGAATCACTCTTATGCACCATTCTAAAGCCCAAAGTATACTTAGCTATCTCTCTGCACAAGTTACAACCCATGTACAACCCATGTAAATTTAGCAAAAAAAATGTAAATGCGCATGTGCGACCTGGGTGTACAAAATACCTGTGGTTACAAAAATCCGGCGGTGTGCGTACAGTGTACGCTGACCCTCATGTACGCGTAAAGAGTTAAGTATACTTTGGGCTTAAGTCATTTTGTAGTATGAATAGTGTTCACACTGAAAATCCCAACAAGAATATTGAACACTTTACACAGCTTTACCAGTGATGCTGGATGACAAAATAACCATCATATATTAAATAACTTTCATACATTTGACGGAAGAGTAAAGCAAGAATGTATAGGATAAGTAGGTCAACTGGGGCACAATTTATGTCACCCAGGCAGACACATTGTCCCATATATAAAAATAAGCCCTTGTGCCAACCACACCTCCCTTCTTCATCCCTTATACTCCAGCAGTCAAGACAACAATAATCACTTTTCTATATTTTACAACCCAGGATTTTCACTCGTAGCATTAGGTCATACATGAGTCACTACCTGGCGCAGTAAACAATGCGGCTATTGTAAATGCTGTGCTGGTGCTGCAGCATACAGTGGTATTGTACTGCGGTCTATAGAAGCAGCCCCCATAACAACAGCCAGAGATGCTCAGAGAGTCAAGACAACATGAGCCAAGAATTCATCATCAGCTGGACGGTTTACATGAGATTTATATGCAATTATACATGGGCTAACATAAATGTGTATCAGACATTCTCTAAATCCCAAACTTTGTGAATTATCTTTAACTTAATGACCTTTAAAAGACCCAGTATTTATTGTATGATATAATCAGATTAAATGAGAATCTGCATTCTGTATTTCAGTTCTGAAATCATTAAATGAGCAAAACCGAAAGTTAATTGAATGATTCCAGCTGTTACTTTGCCTTCCATTATTATCAAAGGGAGCTTCTGTTTTCTGGACATGTCTCGTAAAAGACCAATAGGCCTAATTTTAGATTATCTGCTCTGGCCGATTAACAATTGTACTGTTTGAAAATAAGGGTTAATACTTGTAAAATAAGAGTTCATTTAAACTGAGCTATTTTGGTTCATTTTATTTGCTATCATTAAATTATGAACACATCCCATCAGTTACCCTGGTCTCTACACCATATTGGTAAAATGTTTATAGTCCAGTGTTGTTTGGACCATATTGAATTTCATTGAGTGAACAAAAATATTTCAGAATATTTTGCAAAGAAAGAAAATCATAGAGGGTTGGAGCAAATTATTAGGTGAATTAGGTGTAACTATTTTAAGTGACACCTCTTAGATTTTATGTGTGGTATTCCATTAAATACTGTTAACACTTTAAAGGTTTAGTTCACCCAAAAATGAAAATTCTGTCATCATTTACTCACCCTCATGTTATTCCAAACAGTTTTTGTTCATCTTCAAAACGCAAATGAAGATATTTTAAAGAAACCGGAGAGATTTCAGTCCCTCCATTAAATTCCATTCCAGCATAACCTTATAAACTTCATAAAGACATTGCAAAGGTTATTCATATGAATCAAGCGGTTTAATACAAGATCGATTTTATATGATGAACTGATTTAACAGGCTTTATTTACATATTAAGGGATAGTTCACCCAAAAATTAAAATTACTCCATGATTTTCTCACCCTCAAGCCATCTTAGGTGTATATAAATATAATTTTATTCTTTCAGACGAACACAATTGGAGTTATATTAAAAATGTCCTGGCTCTTCCAAGTTTTATAATGGCAGTGACTGGAGGATGAGATTTTGAAGCCCGAAAAAAAGTGCAAAAAGTGCATCCATCCATCATAAAAGTAATCCATACGGCTCTCAGGGGGGGGGGGGGGGGGGTGAAGCGTGGTTATGCCTTCTGAAGTGAAGCGATGCGTTTGTGAAAGAAAATATAAAACTTTATAAACTAAAATAACTAGCTTCCGACAGACGGTCATACGCATCGATTTACGGTGAAAGAGTAACCCCTGACCCGACGTATTGACGAACGCAGAAGCTGAAAGGATAGAGCAAAACAAAACACCGGTCATGAATTAGAAGTCTAAAATGAGAATTTTTAAAGAGAAATGTCGGAGGATTTCGATATAAGAGAAGAGGAGCTTGAGTTTGTTGCCCAACCCTATTTGTTTAATCCGTGAGAGGTGTCAAAGCTTACGCTACTCCTACATCCAACGTCATACATCATGTCAGGGGTAATTCTTTTGACGTTAGTCGATTTGCGTAGGCCGTCAGAAGCTAGTTATTTTAGTCTTTAATGTTTTAAATATAGGTATTTTTCTTACAAAATGCATCACACTACTTCAGAAGGCCTTTATTAACCCCTGGAGTCATATGGATATCTTTTATGATGGATGGATGCATTTTTTTTGGACTTCAAAATCAGGTCCGCCATTCACTCCCAGTATAAAGCTTGGAAGAGCAATGATGTTTTTTTAATATAACTCTGATTGTATTAGTCTGAAAGAAGAATGTCATATACACCTAGGATGTCTTGAGGGTGAGTAAATCATGGGGTAATTCTCATTTTTGGGTGAACTATCATCAGCATCTTCTTGAATAGACAGACATCCAAAGAATTCAGAGAAGACACTATAAAGGATTTAAGGTTTTATTATTGAATAACATAACAGACAAATACAGAAAAAGACAGACTTATAAGTGGACATTAGAGGTGGCAAGGAAACTTGATTTCACATTTCTATTCACTACCTCCATCATACTAAAGAAATATTCTGAATGATAAAAAATAGATGAGAATTAACTTGAATCTATCACAATGGGAAACTCTAGCAGAGAAGGCTTTCGGGGACCGGCGTGTCGTTGCTGGTCATTAAACATAACCCTTGACCTGGGCAGCTCCACCCGCTCTGCGTGGGCTGCTCTCGCCGCTGCTAAACGTAGGAGAGGAGGGAATCCCGGGGGGATTGGACCCTGCGTAGAGGAGCGATCCACCGATCAACAGCAAGGCCGAACCCCCCCAGCCCAGGTAGAGCGCAGGGCCGAGCTCACGTTTGTGCGGGGCTGCCACATAGGGGTCATAGAAATCCCTGATGATGGAATGGGCCGTCCAGCAGACGGGTACGAGGATGAGGAACCCTGCGATGACAAAGAGCACGCCGGACACGCGGGCCAAGCGTGCCTTGAGGCTTGGGAGGCCCACGCACTGGGTACACTTGATACCCAGAACACCCAGCGTGAGCGACAGGGTGCAGATGAGCAAAGCGAGAACCGTAAGACCCCGGGCGGCCTTCATGTCACTGGGCAGAGCCAGCAGGCTGTCATACACCTTGCACTGAATCTCCCCTGTGCTCTGCCAGATGCAATTCATCCACAGGCCCTCCCATGTGATTTGTGCTGTTACAATGTTGTTCCCGATAAAGGCAGTGACCCTCCACATGGGCAGGGTGCACACCAGGAACCCGCCCACCCAGCCGATGATGGACAGGACCAGGCCGAGCAGCTGCATGCCGGTGGTTGCCATGATGAATCTTTTCCAAGAATTATCACTTGGAAGAGTCCAATAAATTGCACAGACGTAAAACCTTCGATACACTTCAAGGTCAGCGAGAAGCGCAAAGTCCTTTCCCTTTCTTCGTAAGTGAGTTCCAGTAAAGAAACAGTGTCGTAGACTGGCAAGTGGACCTAAAGATTGAAACAGAAGAAAGCATATAAGTTATAAGAAAGCATAAGTAACTCTGAGAACACATATTGATAGAACTTGCAGTCTTCACATGAATTCTTCAAAATTCTTCAAACTCTTCAAAATTATTTCTAAACATTCATGGTTTAAATCAGGCATGTCTACTCCTACTCCTAGAGGGCCACCTTACAGCAGAATTTAGCTCTATGCCCAATCAAGCACACTAGAAACAGCCAATCATGGTCTTCAGGATGACTAAACTTTCAGACAGGTGTTTTGGAGCTAAACTCCAGAAAAGTGGCAGTGGAAAAGTGGAGACTGGGATATCTGCAGATTGGAGTAATAGGCTAGCCAAAAGGTAGAGGCATGCCAAAAGGTAGGGGCGTACCAAAAGGTAGGGGCGTACCAAAAGGTAGAGGCGTGCAAAAAGGTAGAGGCATGCCAAAAGATAGAGGCATGTAAAAAGGTAGAGGCGTACCAAAAGGTAGGGGTGTGCAAAAAGGTAGAGGCGTGCAAAAAGGTAGGGGCGTACCAAAAGGTAGGGGCGTACCAAAAGGTAGAGGCATGCAAAAAGGTAGAGGCATGCCAAAAGTTAGGGGCGTACCAAAAGGTAGAGGCATGTAAAAAGGTAGGGGCGTACCAAAAGGTAGGGGCGTGCAAAAATGTAGGGGCATAACAAAAGGTAGAGGTGTGCCAAAAGGTAGGGGCGTACCAAAAGGTAGAGGTGTGTAAAAAGGTAGGGGCATACCAAAAGGTAGGGGTGTACCAAAAGGAAGAGGTGTGCCAAAAGATAGAGGCGTACCAAAAGTAGAGGCATGGCAAAAGTTAGGGGCGTACCAAAAACTATGGGTGTACTAAAAGGTAGAGGAGTTCCAAAAGGTAGGGGTGTACCAAAAGGTAGAGGCGTGCCAAAAGGTACACAATGCTACAACAGAAACTAACCCCTAACCCTACCCACTCCCTAACAGGCAGCTTTTCCAACCAACTGTAAAGACCTTTCGGCACACCCATTACTCCAACCTGCAGATAGCCACACTTGACCTGGAAGACCTTGATTAGCTGGTTCAGGTGTGATTAAATAGGGTTGGAACTAAAGGTTGCTGGGAGGTAGCCCTCCAGGAGCAGGACTGGACACTCCTGAGTTAAGCTTTATCTACAGCATTTGTGGCATACAATGCCAGAAAGCATGTACAAAAATTGCTTGACACTGTACCTCAAAGGGACTTTGTACACTATCTACCCCTAAAAGGTGCACATAAGTACTCTTAGAGTAGTTTTATATACCCTTATATAAAGGTAAGGTACGATCTGTTTAGGGGTAAATGAAGTACAAACATGTCCTTTTGAGAGCACTACCCTAGTGTCAAGCTATTGTACCACTAAAGGTACAACTTACTTTCTGAGAGAGTAATGTCAATTACAACAGAAGATTATTTCGAATTGTCTCTCAATTTGTTTTAAAACAAGCAAAACTTTCTGTTACAGTAGCCTAATATAAAAAAGTAAACAGGGCCAGCATTCCAGAGGGAATGTGAAATGTGAAGCTCAGGTTTTTTTAATTATGCAAGTTGTACAATTGAAGTGGAACTACTTTTCTAGGTGAATTAACTTTTGGATATGCATTCCTGTGAGTAGAATTCCAGGTAAACAGGTGCCTTGTATTTAATGTGTGTGTCGTTCATATGATTTAGTGGTGTTACATGGTTATGACGTTAAGGATGACAGATTAGATTACAGAAAGATAAGATCAGTAAGTGATTATATCAAACTAGTCGCATGCTAACAAGTGATAACTTTCATTGATTGCTGTTATTTTCACACTACACAACTGTCTGTCATGACTGATGTCTTCTGCTGTCAAAATACATTTAGTTTCATTAAATAGCAGACACATCTAGATATTTAATCTGCTAAACATATCTCAGACATCTGCGATGCGTCGTCAAATCTTGACAAAGATTGTGTGTTTTTGAAAATACAAACTGTTGGCGAGTGGAAAAATCTGAGCTAAAATGGTGTAGTGTAACCCCAGCATAAGTCTTGTGATAATACTTTTAAAATACTGGTCCTATGCATTTCTATTGTATTGCATTGTGGCATTTATTTTATATAAAATAATTCTCAGTGGAAATTGATATTATGCCACAAATGCTGTTTATGCATCTTAACTTGTAACCCAGTTCATTCCTTTAAATATTCATGTGGTTTTACACATAAATATTTAGGCACTGTTATGTACAGTGAGCATTACTGGATTCACTATACATCCGAGAGAATGGGTCCTTTTCACACTGTGGTGGGTGTAGAGCTACGCCTGGTGGGGTGAGTGGATTATCTCAGAAAAACATGAGGAGCTTCTGGACACAAGAAGCTTTCTTTGAAACGTTCAGAGTGGGCCAAGCAGACTTGAGTCTGTTTATGTCCAATCTGAATGCAGTGCCTCAATGATAAACCTCAAAGAGCAGCCTTTTAGTAACATATCAAGTTATTTACTGAACCATTAACTTCTTATTTCCATCTTAAATGACTGAAATTGTTGTTACCTGATTGACGACAATTAAGTCCCTGAAGTTTAACTCCTTCCACAGCCACTCATCTGCTAATCCTCCACCTTCTTGCGTTGGGTGCCTTCGATCTGGATACAAAGCTTTCCCCGAAATGCCATAAAACTGTGATGGAGGTGAAACCTATAGATTCAGACCTCTGGAGAGGCTCAGCCTGGGTGAATGTACGTTTCAGAGTGAAGTGCTGCCCTCTGGGATGCCAACTCGGGTCTGTGTAGCGGTGGGCAGAAGCATGCGCTTATGTGTGCGTTCGTGTCAGTGTGTGAATGCGTTAATGTGTCTTGAGTGTGTCTCCCAGTGCCTGGTGTACCAGCACAATGACTCGCTGTTCTCTCGCCCTCGCGCTCCTCGATCCCCAACCCAACCCATACATCTAGTCCTCTTTTTCATCCCTCGCCTTCTTGTTCCTTGAAGTGAACTCCATAGTTTCTTACTACCTTTCATTCATTTCGCATTCATAAAAGTTCACAGCACAAGTACAAGTATGCTAACGTCTTACTTTCATGTCTCTATGACATTGGAATATGTGTAAAGTTATAAATAACATTTGAGGAATAAATAAATAAGAAAGTACAATTGTAGCTATTGCACATTTTTGGATTATAGAAACTTTTACATATGGATCGAACCATTTTGTTCCTTCAAACAAGTGCATTATAATCATTTGATTATTGTAACTTATATAAATTGTAATAATAACTAGATTTTTTACATTTTACAGAGAACATCTAAGCGGTACTTGCCCGCACAAAACGTGCTATGGTGTTGTGTGGTTGCCAGGGCATTGCTATGCATTTGATAAGGTGTTCTGAGTGTTTTTTTTAGCATTTTGCTAGGCAATCTCTTTTATTCATTTGACATTATTACAAAGTACACTCTTTAAAAGTCTGTTAAGAAACAGTTTTGAAAGTGTGCTTATTATTTTATTATATCTGCAAGTAGTTTTTTTAAAATATACTTTTAAGATTTTATGTACATTACAAGTGCACATTCAGTAATATTAAGAGCACTTATTTTTTTGATGGTTGCAAGGTGGGTACTTATTAGCCCAAGTCAAAAGGGTTGACCCCCAGGTCTCTGTGATATTCTAGTCTCTAGATATGGCTTCAGTCCCTCCTTTTTGCTTGTTATATTGTCCAGCAGGTCAAGCGCAAGTTTGATCGCCTAGAAAAAAATATCTATCTCTCATGAAAAAGATGCACGATTTGAGGTATTCTTCATGTCTGTAATTAATAAAATAACAGTTAAAATAAGGTTTAGTAATAAATAAAAAGGAATATGTGTAATAATAATTCTATTAATAACAATTAATTGCATCCTGTAATGGCAGTGGTAAAGGAAGTGAAAGCAGTAATGGCTAGCATATTGTTTCAGATGCTGCAACAGCTGCTGATGATGATAAGGGGAGCAGTGTTCTTTTCCCCATGGGGTCGTCCCGGGCTGAAGATGGGGTGGAGCTTATCTGTAAAAGTATCTTTGAAAGTGAAGATATGAGTCCCGGTATCCAAACAATAGAAAGACACGCGTCCCCCCTCATAGTCCAGGTAAATAGATACTCTTTTGGGCTTGTGACCAAGGCTGAAGGAAGTTGGAGGGAATGTGTTAGCAACATACTGGGTGCCATTCTTTAAGCTAAGCGTCCAGAAGCCATTAGCTGGACATATTGTGAATTTTCCCTTTCTGTTGACAGATTGTGTAGCTACGCCCAAATCCCAGTCAGTCTTGTCTCCAACCTCCACTTCCCAAAGGTGTCTTCCATAGCTGAAGGCTTCCTTGGACATTACATTAGCCACCCGGTCAAACCTCTTGGGGTTCTCTGGGACTTCTTGTCGCTTATTCGCGTGTCTAACCTCCTTTCGGTCCTCAGAGATGTAGAGGTAAGCGTGAGCTGTCCGGGGATTCAGATTAACATCAACTGAAAAGAAAAACAGACGATTGGCTTTTTAGAGAAATTCACAATGACAGAAAACAAATTATGTAAAAACATCAATGAAAACACACCTGAGTACTTCTGCAGCCTCTTCAATTCTGAAATGTAACAAATTGCACATGAATCAAAAAATGGCATAAAAAATTATGCTAGCTTGCGAAAAGTATTACATTCTTACATTTAAGCTGCATTCAAAGGTCACAGGCCCTGTCCAAAATGTACATTTATTTTAATCATACCAGATTTAGAAAGTCTTTTAGCTTCCACCGTGACCATATCCATGAAGTCAACCACAGCCTGGCTGGTGACGCCAACACAAGGATCAGTCTCCAGTGTGACTTTGGTCCAGTCTCTCATCGCTCGTGGTATATGACTGAAGCTCTGTGAATGAAAATAGATCAATTATTCTTTACTATGCAATACATGTTAAAAGGGATAGCTCACCCAAAATGAAAATTCTGTCACTGCCCTCATGTTGTTTGAAATCTATATTTTATTCCCATGTAACAATAAGGAAAACTTTCATATTTCAATTTCACACTGCTCTTTTCCAAAAGTTCAAGGTTCATAGTGACCATCAAAAAAAAAAAAAAAAAATTCAGAATCACAATAATAAATAACTCTCACTTAAGTTAGACATACCAGAATAAATGCCTATAAATCCAAGAGTTCATTTTGTCCAAAATGTACATCTATTGATTAAGTTTTTATCAAATTATATTTTAAAATATTTTTGTTACATTTCAATCAAAATATTTGAAAATGAAGAACTTATGCTGATCATTATTTTTAATATCAGTTTCATATCAATTTCATATCAGTATTATTAATCTTTGCAACAAATTAGGAATGTAAGTCGGACACAATAACCTATCACGCAAAAAGAGGGAAATCTGATTTTCCCAGCATGCTTTATTATGAACTGTATAAGTAGAATAAATGTTGAAATTAAGTGTCATTGTCACAGGAGGTTGTGGCAAGGAGAGTTGAGAGGCAGGATCTAACATAGCAATAATTTATTTAACTTTACAAATAAGATAACAGAAACACAGGAGCACAGAATAAATGCAGGAGAACAAGTTAAACGCAACCAGCTTAACATTGGCATGAGAACGGACAACGATGATGTAACAATTCACCAGTGTGAGTGCCCCTGATCACCCCCAGAGGGCACTCCACCCCAGACTGTCACTCCATCTCGGACTACATTTCCCATAACTCTCTGCTCGAACTCATTATCCCTGATTACACCCACCTGTGTCTCATTACCCTGTTAACCTCAGCCTATATAAACCATGTTCACTCTGTCATTCACTGTTAAGTCTTGTTTAGTGTTACACTGCATTTCTGAGCATTTTCCCTGGTTTCATGTCTCTCGGGTTTGTTGGATTTCTTGCCTGTTTCCTGGATTACCCTTTTGCCTCTGTCTCCTGCCTTGTTTGCCTGTTTGGACTGCCTACCTGTGTTTTGACCTTGCCTGTACTTTTGACTACAATTGTGGATTACCCTTCATTAAAGCTGCATTTGGATTTTCTAACTGTGTCTCTCGGAGCAGTACGTAACCGAAGACTTAGCCAAGGAACTCACTCACTCGAGGACCACATCAGAGACTATCTGAGCATCGCAAACATCAAACATCACCAACCTCCCAGACTTTATGTTGATTGACTTTTTTTGCCATGGACTCAACAAACAGTTACAAACCAAACTCGTCCGTGATGGTCCTTGAGGGTCCCTAAGTGAGTTCCTTAATTATGCCCTTCAGCATTTTAAGATGGCCGCCACGCCAGATCCCTCTGTCAAGATGGTCGCCGCCATGCCAGAGATGGCTTCTGGCCCTAGTCCGGTGGTCCCAGTTCCGGTGGTCCTGAGTCCGGTGGTACCGAGCCCAGAGACCTTCTCGGAGGTTGCTGCCATCCCAGACGCGCCGCCCCGACGTCTTGCCTTGCCCACGCCACCAAGGTGCCTTGCCATGCCCGCACCGCCCAGACGCATTGCTCTGCCTGCGCCGCCTAGGCGCCTTGCACTGCTGTGGCCAGCCACTGACCAGCGTCCAGAGACGGCCCCAGCCACTGACCAGCGTCCAGAGACGGCCCCAGCCACTGACCAGCGTCCAGAGACGGCCCCAGCCACTGACCAGCGTCCAGAGACGGCCCCAGCCACTGACCAGCGTCCAGAGACGGCCCCAGCCACTGACCAGCGTCCAGAGACGGCCCCAGCCACTGACCAGCGTCCAGAGACGGCCCCAGCCACTGACCAGCGTCCAGAGACGGCCCCAGCCTCTGACCAGCGTCCAGAGACGGCCCCAGCCAATGACCAGCGTCCAGAGACGGCCCCAGCCACTGACCAGCGTCCAGAGAGGGCCTCGTCTCCTTCCGTTCCGAGTCCAGAGAGGGCCTCGTCTCCTTCCGTTCCGAGTCCAGAGAGGGCCTCGATCCCCATTCCGTACCGAGTCCAGAGAGGGCCTCGTCTCCTTCCGTACCGAGTCCAGAGAGGGCCTCGTCTCCTTCCGTACCGAGTCCAGAGAGGGCCTCGTCTCCTTCCGTACCGAGTCCAGAGAGGGCCTCGTCTCCTTCCGTACCGAGTCCAGAGAGGGCCTCGTCTCCTTCCGTACCGAGTCCAGAGAGGGCCTCGTCTCCTTCCGTACCGAGTCCAGAGAGGGCCTCGTCTCCTTCCGTACCGAGTCCAGAGAGGGCCTCGTCTCCTTCCGTACCGAGTCCAGAGAGGGCCTCGTCTCCTTCCGTACCGAGTCCAGAGAGGGCCTCGTCTCCTTCCGTACCGAGTCCAGAGAGGGCCTCGTCTCCTTCCGTACCGAGTCCAGAGAGGGCCTCGTCTCCTTCCGTACCGAGTCCAGAGAGGGCCTCGTCTCCTTCCGTACCGAGTCCAGAGAGGGCCTCGTCTCCTTCCGTACCGAGTCCAGAGAGGGCCTCGTCTCCTTCCGTACCGAGTCCAGAGAGGGCCTCGTCTCCTTCCGTACCGAGTCCAGAGAGGGCCTCGTCTCCTTCCGTACCGAGTCCAGAGAGGGCCTCGTCTCCTTCCGTACCGAGTCCAGAGAGGGCCTCGTCTCCTTCCGTACCGAGTCCAGAGAGGGCCTCGTCTCCTTCCGTACCGAGTCCAGAGAGGGCCTCGTCTCCTTCCGTACCGAGTCCAGAGAGGGCCTCGTCTCCTTCCGTACCGAGTCCAGAGAGGGCCTCGTCTCCTTCCGTACCGAGTCCAGAGAGGGCCTCGTCTCCTTCCGTACCGAGTCCAGAGAGGGCCTCGTCTCCTTCCGTACCGAGTCCAGAGAGGGCCTCGTCTCCTTCCGTACCGAGTCCAGAGAGGGCCTCGTCTCCTTCCGTACCGAGTCCAGAGAGGGCCTCGTCTCCTTCCGTACCGAGTCCAGAGAGGGCCTCGTCTCCTTCCGTACCGAGTCCAGAGAGGGCCTCGTCTCCTTCCGTACCGAGTCCAGAGAGGGCCTCGTCTCCTTCCGTACCGAGTCCAGAGAGGGCCTCGTCTCCTTCCGTACCGAGTCCAGAGAGGGCCTCGTAACAATTCACCAGTGTGAGTGCCCCTGATCACCCCCAGAGGGCACTCCACCCTGGACTGTCACTCCATCTAGGACTACATTTCCCATAAATCTCTGCTCGAACTCATTATCCCTGATTACCTCAGCCTATATAAACCATGTTCACTCTGTCATTCACTGCAAAGTCTTGTTTAGTGTTACACTGCATTTCTGAGCATTTTCCCTGGTTTCATGTCTCTTGGTTTGTTGGATTTCTTGCCTGTTTCCTGGATTACCCTTTTGCCTCTGTCTCCTGCCTTGTTTGCCTGTTTTGACCTTGCCTGTACTTTTAACTACGAATTCCAAACAGTGCTTTTGTAGCCTTGAAGGGCACTTCATTTGTAGGAGCGTTATAAAACAACAGCATCACGTAAACACATTTACTTTATAACAGAAACAAAGGAGCACTGAATAAACACAACCAACGAGAACGAGACGCAACCAACTTAACATTGATGCGAGAACAGACAGCGATAAACAGAAAGTGAGGGCTATATATACACTACTTTTCCACCAAGGCAGTGCTGGTGCTGGTTCTAGTTTCAAATCGGTTCTTTGTCTTTCCACACCCAAAGCACCTGCTCCAAACCAGGAAAAGTGGTTCTTAAGTAGCACCAAATCATTGCAGGTCTAGAAGTAAAAACTGCTTGCGTCAGCGGCTGGGGGCGGGGTTACCGTGACCAACAAGACGAACAGAAACTTGTGACCGCCATTTTTGAATTAGCACCTAATCAAGTTAATAGCTACTTGATTGTAATCTCCGCCTATACAAATTACTGTGAGCTCCACGAATGTGTTGGATTCGCGGTGTTTTATTGCCGATGTAAGATCGTAAAACCATGTGCATCAATAATAACGCAACGTTCGCCATTGTTGATGGAAGGCTTGTTCGAGATGCATCGGTGCTGTGCAGACCGATCGCCGTATGACATCAAAGTACAACGAGAGCATACGACTCCTTATGCTTTTGAATCACTCATGCTGTATTTTGATATCATACGCTGATCAGTCTGCATAGTGCCGATGCATCTCGAACAAGCCTGGTGTGTTTGTGTTTCCCGCTGCCTCGCTAGAGTTGCTGAGAAAGATGAGACGTATACAGTGACGTAGGACCTGGCTCTGTGCATGTGGAAAGGCAAACCGGTTCTTAGAAGGCTCGTCAGTCGAACCAACTCCGAACTGGCACTAGCACTGGCTCTGAACTAGCACCCGGTTAATTCTGGTGGAAAAGGGGTAAGAGTGAACTGGAACAGAAACAGGTGTGTGACTAAAACCTAGGGAAAAACAAAGGGAAAACAAAAACAAAACACAATGAAACTAAACAAAACCCTGACAGTTATTTTGTGTGTTTTTGCACAAAATGAATATAGAAGGAGATCTGTTAGTGTTTAATGTTCTGTTTTGTTGGGATTTTGTAGGGGTTTCTGTTATGTTGTTGTCTTATGGAGGTTACCATTGTGGTGAAGAATAGAACCTGTGGTTAGATCGAGGAAGGGCCAAGAGACACTTAGACTATATATACTGCATAGTTCTTTACAATAAAAGCAATAACTATGTGTGTGCCACTGCATTGATGGTTTCTTAATCATGTTAGCACATGTACTATGACTCATGCACTATATTCCAAGCCTCCCAACGCCTCCGTGAGAGAGCTTTGTGTGAGGATCAGACTGATATTTAAAACATGATTCACTGTAAATCATTGCGTTGATTTCACAACCAAATGTGATGTGAAAGTTTATGGGATGGAGAATGAGAGTTATGTCAGAGGGGAAGATTGATGATAAGAACAACGTAAAATTGCAGTCTTCTCTTTGCTTTTAGCTATTATGACTTCAGATACAATAACTTTGGTTATTTTTGGAGCAGACATGATCACTAAACTGTAGTTGTGTGGAAAGCAGCAAAAAGATCTTTCAAAAAATGTTCATGTTCTACTGAAAAAAATAGAGTATATAGTTTTTGAACAGGAGGTTGAGTAAATACGGATTTTTTTGGGGAGAGCAATTTCTTTACTATTAACATAATGAATTACGTTAATGGTAACAATAGACAAAGTCTATTGACAAAGAATAGACAATGTAACACAAAGCAAAAAGAAAGAATATTGATTACCTTTTTAAGGCGCTCCTTGTCATTCAAGTGCTCTGGGTTGGTGTGGCCATTGTCCAGTTCAAGGATTTCTTTATTCAGGTCTTTTACAAGTCTTTCAACTCTTTTCTCCGCCTCTCTTTGTTTCTGCTCAACTGCTGCCACTACCAGCTTATGGCTGTTCTCTAAGGCGCTCAACAGAGAAGAAAACACCCTCTGACTTTCCTGAACCTCTCGGAGACATGAGCTCTGTTTTGAGGAAGAACAAGGGAAGTTTTGAGTTTCTGTTTTGAGGAAGTTTTTCTTTTAGAAAAAATTAGATTAGTAGGCAAGTTTAAAATAATATTTCACACAAAAATAAAACAGTTGCTCTTCATTTAATGATTTTTAAATTATGTTTTTAAACACTGTGATGGATTCAGTCACGTACCTTTAGGAGCTTTAAGGAATTCTGAAGTTTCTCAATCTTTTGAACTCTTTCCTGAATCATTTGATCCACCTCCCCTGCATTCTTCTGTTTGCAGTACATGAGTGAAGAACAAAACCACAAAATTGTAAAAAAATTTTTTAGGAATGTTGTATCTGATTTAAAGGATGTAATTATTTAAATGATGTACTCACAGGCTCATCTTGAAGTTCATCCATACTAAAGAACTTCGATTTACCAGCCAAACGTGTCTTCCTGTAGTTTTCAGTGACGTCCGCCAGTATGCGGTTCACACTGATATGTGGTCTGGAGCCAAAGGCCCTCCTACAGAGCGGACACTCTTCTGTCCCGCTGCGGCTCCAGTACATGCGCAGACACATTTTACAGAAGCTGTGGCCGCAGGGTGTTGTCACTGGATTGCTGAAGATGTCCTCACACAAAGAGCACAGGAAGTGCTTCTCAGACAGGAGACTCATGCTAGATTCCATCCTTGAAAGATCACAACGGCAGAAAAACTCAAAGTACTATTCTGTATCGCAAATCATGTTTACTTAACTAAATAGTTATAAAAATTGGGTCCCACTTTTAATCAAGTGCCTTTAAAGGGATAGTTCACCCAAAAAATTACAATTATCCCAGAATTTACTCACCCTCAAGCCATCCTAGGTGTATATGACATTCTTCTTTCAGACGAAATACAATCAGAGTTATATTAAAAAATGGCTCTTCCAAGCTTTATAATGGCAGTCAATGGGAGCCCAAAATTTGAAGACCAAAGAAGCACATCCATCCATTGTAAAAGTAATACACATGGCTCCGGGGGTTAATAAATGCCTTCTGAAGCGAATTGATGGGTTTGTGTAAGAAAAATATCCATATTTAACACGTTATAAAGTAAAATATCTAGCTTCTGGCGGACCGCCTTTATAATGGATAGATGCACTCTTTTGGTCTTCAAATTTTGGGCTCCCATTCACTGCCATTATAAAACTTGGAAGAGCCATGATATATTTTAATATAACTCTGTATTTGTCTGAAAGAAGAATGTTATATACACCTAGGATGGCTTGAAGGTGAGTAAATCATGGGGTGATTTTCATTTTTGGGTGAACTATCCCTTTAACTACGATGTACGAACATTTAAAGGCGTCCTGAAAACAGAAATCAAATTTTCCTTGAGCTTTTAACATATAAGAGGTCATCATACTATAAGAATATCCTGCAAGTTTCAGAGCTGAAAACTTCCTTGTTAGTCCAAAAACAGCTTTTATTGTAACCAAGCCTAGTTAAGACTTGTTGTGGATTGTGCCTCTCTATGACAGATAGGTGAAAGACTGCCTCTGCAGAAGAAGATCAATGCCTACTTCATGATTGCAACTTTGGCCCCGCCCACTGGTGTGTTAGTGAGATGACGAGGAGAGAAGAGCGATACAGGATGGACAACCAATACCATTACTTTCCGAAGGATCCTAATGCTAGGAATGTGGTTATTTATTTTCAACAATGTGAATGTCTCAGTTGAGCATTGTTTATTTGTATTTGGTACATTTCACTGTGGATTCTTTGGTAAATCAGTCGCAATTTTGGGCACAGGCTTTGCAAACAGACTTTACGATATGGACTCGACAGTAATGCCACAACATGTAAGTAACCGTGTTAATTCTAATGCCTGATCTGTGACCAGTGATTTCTGATATGTAATGATTCAGTCAGATGTTTTTTTTGTCTATGTCAGTAAATGAAATTAGTGACCAAACTGTCAACTTCACATTGTTTCTCTTAGTAGGGTGAAAATAATCTGTTATTTAAACTGTGATTAAATTATATATAGAAAGCGATCAGAGTGCAAAAAATTAGTTGCAATGACGATATCGCTGTATTCATGCGCTCAACATGTCTGTGATCGGCTACAATGCTCATCACTGCAACCTTTCATGCCACCATCTAAATATAATGCCACAGATTTAAATATAATTCTATAATCAACACTTTTCACGATACTAAAATGCACAATGCTAAAAGTTTTATAGAGAGCTCCACATGTAATAATAGCTATTTCATATGCAAAGATGTCAGCCAATCACAGCAGTGGGCATTTACACTGAAGTCTAACAGCAGACACGCCCCTTCAAACAGAGCGTTCAGATCGAGTATAGGGTCTCTGCGGAACAAGTGGGTGTTTCTAAATGTGTGGATGTTTTCAAACTGATAGGTGTTCATAAACCATGCAATGAAACTGATCCCCTTCACCCGACCCCACCCCTAAACCCTACCCACACTGTGAGGTGGGCAAATCAGGTAACACAGTGAAAAGCGCACCTCTGTTTATGGCCTCGCCCACTGATCTAGTAACTCCTATTACTATCCTGCAGAGACCTATACTTGTTCAAATCAGAGGGCTAAAATAAGGGTAGGAAAAATGCCTTTTATTTCTAAATTATGACAATTTTTAATTTAAAAATCATACTAACATTATAAATGCACCCCAGGAAACATTCCAAAACTATAAAACAATGCAGTTCACAAACCCTTTAAATAAATCATTTGATACAAATGCACTAATTGTGTACATACATGTTTTTACAAAATGTAGTATGCATGTAGTTACATCTGTAATAAATTTCTGTTATTACATCTATATTTACAACGTTGACCCTTCACTTACACCCTTAAACCCACCCTTACCACCAAAGCCATCCCTAACCTTACCCGTATCCCACCTCAATAGCAGCAAGTGTTTTGCAATACAAGCAGAATAAGTGCATTGTAATTATTATAAGTACATAGTACTAAAAATACCTAATATAAACTGTGACCAAATAGGACATTTGTATAGCCTGTTTAATCAAAGTACTTATGACTAAGGGACTGGTGATGATCTGATGTAGGAACGAAATACATTAGCTAAGAGAGAGATAAGAGATGAGAAAATTCTTGCTGATTTAACACAACATACCAGGGTAAAAACACATTATGCTATCCTCTACCTAACTTGACTTTCTGCAGGACTATAGGGCATTTGTAGTGCAAAGCTTCAGCTATTGTGCCCATGTAAATATTTGCAAACGAGTGTGTATGACATTCCATTCAGTGTAATGGGAATCTTCAGAGGCCTTTGTTCAGCGTCAACATGGTGTGGTATGGGGAAGAACAAGTTCAACCAGAAACCCCATGTCGACATCAGGACAAGTCTAAATATTTATCTAGCAAGTTTAAAGACAGATTTTCAGAAACGTTTCTCAGTAGCTACACACATTTAGTAATTGGTTGAACTTAAAAATTAACTGCATAGTTCAAACTGAAACTGTATTATAGGCTAATAAAATATTTACCATTTACCAAATATTTAAAAAATCTGTATTGTAGCTGTTGCTCTTTACAGTGTTAGCTAACATTTAAAGTTACAAGACAAAGGTTACAGTGATCTCACTGGATCTTACCTGTACTTCAGCGTATGAAGAGAGTCATTCACGTCTCATACGGTGAGTTTCAGAAGGTGAACTAAACCATAAAAGCACAGGTGTGTCTAAAGCAAGGGGAGGAGCCTTGGACTTTACACTGAGTCATGCACATTACGACATTATACACTCAAACTGCTTTAAAGTGTTGCAGTAGATTTTTTCTTTATTAAAATATCAAATCTACAAAACTGAATAATTTATGTACTTCTCAGAAATAAACAACATCATACAGTCTCTTATTCAAACGTACTTACAGTTGTATATGTACATCATGTACATGTATTAAAAATATGTATTTACACAGTGCCCTCCAAAAGTTGTCCAAAGGACAATAGCAGCATAAATCCTTATCATATTTTGACGTTAATGCATTAAAGACCAGCAATCATGATTTCAGTTTTGATTACAAAATAATGGCTATATTTAGACGCCACAATCAGATATGGCCATTTGGCAACAGTAAAGATGATTGATTTATAGACACTTTTATAGATTTACTGATTGACTGCCAATTTGTCCATATCAGACCAATCCTAACACACTTGATTGAACACAGTCGATTTATAAACAGCTTTAATATTTTTGTTCTGAACTCAGTTTAATTTAAAATGTTTTCCTACACTCTAAAAAAAAAACCATTTGACTCAACAAAAAAACTTTGAATGAAATTATCTTCAATCTACAAATTATACTTAGAGGAGCATAATTTATTAACTTAATTTAAGTTAATTACTCCAAAAAAAAGTGGTTGAGTTGTGGACCAGTGACCAATTAATTAAATTCAACAGCTATAGAACATGGAGAACAACATATTTAGCATGTAAATTTAGTACTGAATAAATAAGATATGAATTGTCACTGGCATATTAGCACAGTTCTTGCTCATGTCAATGCAGTGCACTTTTCATAAATAAAACCTAATGTCTTTTGGCACTTATAGGTCTTGGTTGCTTCTGTTCACCCACTTACATCTATGCGGTAATTTAATATCTGAATGTTACATTCTATCCCCCTAGATCTTTAAAGTTTGTAACACAGTCAAACTATCTCAAGTATGGTGCTGCAGTTTAAAGCCTTTCAGATCACTAGAACTCAGGTCACATGAACCAAACTGTCTTTGGCAAATCTAGATTTTAATCCTTAAAATTTTATCAGATAAAAACATACTTTCCTTACTTTAAGACGATGTTTAAAGCTTTTCACACTTGAAATAGTTAACCCTGGGTTATTCTATAGACTATAAAGGTAAGAATAAAATGGTCTCTTCTTCACTCAAATTGACATGTTTTCTGTCACCATTTGATATGTTTCTCCTCAAATGATGTAACTACTACTGTTTATACAAAGTGCTGTGTTTCTTTGACTTTCTAGTGCCTAGTACACTGATTTCTGTGGCGTGGCTCCTAAACGGCGGTCCTACGTTATACAGTGACAAAGGTTCAAAGACGGCCACTGTCACTGTCTTGCAGCCAAAGATAGCCTGCGATCATTTTATGACAGGATCAGTGTGGCAAGCAGGGGCCGGTGGCGACTGATAATGAGCGCCAGCTGCGCACCACACCGGTCTCGTCTCACGGAGGAGTGACGGGAGCAAAAGGAGGAGCGACGGCAATGCAAGACGAGAGAGGACCAGGCCTGGAATTTACGTTGCGTTTTGTATGTGTGTGTTTTGTATTTATTTTTATTAAAGTATTTTATATGTTCGCCTCCTTCTTCCCATAACAATGAACTACGTTACATTGGCCTCACGGACGACTGCCGCGCACACACATACAAAACACAACGTAAATTCCAGGCCTTGTCCTCTCTCGTCTTGCACTGTCGTCACTCCTCCTTTTGCTCCCGTCACTCCTCCGTGAGACGAGACCGGTGTGGTGCGCAGCTGGCGCTCATTATCGCCACCGGCCCGCACTCACGGTCCCTCGCCTCGCTGCTTGCCACAATCAGATATTCAGCATGATCATTTGTCAGTCTGTTTGCTGCTACGACCTACGGGGACCTCAGTGCGGGGTTAACGCAGGAAGCAGACGGACTGGCTTACCCGACCGTCTGCTAGCTGTCTCACGTCACAGAAGTCAGATAAATCCCAGCACATAGAGATTCTTTCACCTAGATATTATCACATAGAGACTGTGTCTGTTCCACGAATTAGTAAATACAAAAAAACACCAAAACCATTCAACGGTAAAAATTTAATTGATGTCCAACAAATAAACAACAGATATAATACAGATGATCAAATGATAAAGCTCGGGCTGCTGAATATTCGATCCCTTTCCTCAAAAACGCTTATTGTTAATGATATGATTACAGATAATAATCTAGATGTGCGGTGTTTGACAGAAACCTAGCTAAAACTTGACGACTACATTACTTTAAATGAGTCCAATAATATCTTCAGTATTACTCAGAAGTCTAGTTTCAAATATAATTCCTTTGAAGTTTTGGTGCTTTATGTAACGTTATGTAGTAAAATTGATAAATCCTGTTTAACATTTGTGTTGGCTACTGTATACAGGCCACCAGGGCACCATACTGACTTTACCAGAGAATTTGCTGATTTTCTATCAGAGTTAGTACTGGCTGCAGATAAAGTACTAATTGTTGGTGATTTTAATATGCAGGTAGACAATAAAAAAGACGCATTGGGATTGGCATTTAGAGACATTCTAAACTCTATTGGAGTTAGGCAACACATATCAGGACCCACTCATCTCCGTAATCATACTTTAGACCTAATATTGTCACATGGAATAAATGTTGATACTGTTGAAATTCTGTAGCAGAGCGATGACATCTCAGATCATTATCTAGTATCATGCATACTTAATTTAGCAAAGGCTGCAAAGCCGTCCCTTCACTTCAAATATGGCAGGACTATCACTGCTGCGACTAAAGATTGCTTTGTAAATAATCTTCTTCATCAGTTTCATCTCCTCAGCATCCCAGATAGCCTAAAGGAACTCGATGTTGCAACAGAAACTATTGACTCTCTCTTTTCCAGCACTTTAGACACAGTTGCTCCCCAGCACTTAAAGAAGATTAAAGAAAATAGTCCAACGCCATGGTACAATGAGCACACTCGGGCCCTTAAAACAGCAGCCAGAAAAATGGAGCGCAGATGGAAGAAAACAAAACGTTTTTCGCATTTCGTGGAAAGAGAGCATGATTGCATACAGAAAGGCCGTAAAAACTGCTAGATCTGCTTATTTCTCGACTCTCTTAGAAGAAAACAAACACAACCCTAGGTATTTATTCGATACAGTGGCTAAATTAACCAAAGATAAAGCATCAACTTCTGATGTTCGTAAACAGCACAGCAGTAATGACTTTATGAACTTCTTTACTTGTAAGATTGCTAATATTAGGAAAAAAATACATGTACATGCTACCACTGGGAGATATCATTAGGAAGCATGCCGTTAGTTTTCATTGTTATGCTGGCGATACTCAGCTCTATATTTCTTCACGCCCTGACGAAACGTACCAATTCACAAGATTAACGGAATGCATAGCTGATATAAAAAATTGGATGACTAGTAATTTCCTGCAACTTAATTCAGAAAAAACTGAATTTTTAATTATTGGACAAAAAACTCCACATGTAGTAACCTAGAATACTGTCTAACACTTGATGGCAGCTCTGTCAAGTCCTCGTCATCAGTTAGGAACCTGGGTGTGCTCTTTGATACCAATCTCTCATTTGAAAGCCACGTTTCTAGCATCTGTAAAACTGCATTCTACCATCTTAAAAATATATCTAAATTACGGCATATGCTTTTAATGCAAAATGCTGAGCAGTTAGTTCATGCGTTCATGACCTCAAGGCTAGATTATTGTAATGCTCTACTGGGTGGTTGCCCTGCTCGCTTAATAAATAAACTGCAGCTGGTCCAAAACGCAGCAGCTCGAGTTCTTACTAGAACCAGGAATTATGACCATATTAGCCCGGTTCTGTCAACACTGCACTGTCTCCCTATTAAACATTGCATACATTTTAAAATCTTGCTTATTACTTACAAAGCACTAAAAGGTTTAGCTCCCCAGTACTTGAGTGAGCTCTTAACACATTATACTCCATCACGTCTATTGCTGTCTCAAAATTCTGGCCAGCTGATAATACTTAGAATATCAAAATCAACTGCAGGCGGTCAATCCTTTTCCTATTTAGCACCTAAACTCTGGAACAGCCTTGCTAGCATTGTTCGGGAAGCAGACACACTCTGTCAGTTTAAATCTAGACTAAAAACACATCTCTTTACTATGGCATACACATAAAACATTTTTAATTTATATTTTATTCAAATCAATTAAATGATTGTTAGGCTGCATTAACTAGGTCAGCCGGAACCGGGAACACTTCCCATAACACCTGATGTACTCATTACATCATAAGAAGAAGATCCAGGCCATATCCAGATCAGATGGTGGACCTGCGCCCAGACATGACCAACGCATCCCTGAAGTGTCTGCAGAGACCGTGTCAATTAGACTTCCCCCTGAAATTGCCTCACCGACACGGCATCCTCATAAACCTGTCCCTGGCGTGATGACTCCGATATTTTGAATATTCCTGTTTAGTAATTGTTTAATCGACATGTCATCCTCAATAAACCCGTCTCCGGCGTGATGACTCCGATCTTTCGAATATTCCTATTTAATAATTGTTTAATCAACATGTCATCCTCAATAAACCCGTCTCCGGCGTGATGCCTCCAATCTTTCGAATATTCCGATCTAATATGACTTCTGACTTGTAAGGTTGCCAAAATAATAATCATACACTGTTTGTTAATTGGCCAGAGGAGAACTGGCACCCCGACTGAGCCTGGTTCAAGCCTTGGGAGTCAAGGTTTATTTTTCTCCGTTATGCCACCTGATGGAGTTTTGGTTCCTTGCCACTGTCGCCAGAGGCTGACTCTATGCACTATGCAGTCACTTTGTGGGCATCCGCAAAGGAATTGGAAATGTAGCTCCATGCTGCACTAGCTGCACCTCCAAGTACACCACCAAGAGCAGCACCAATAGCAGCTCCTACTGCCATACCTTTGAATCCTATCGCAAATCCAAGAAGTGCACCTACAAACGCTCCTTTTCCCACTGCAACAGCATAATCAACAACTCTGACGGTGAAGCCAAGCTTGTCTGCGACAGCCAGCTCTGCTTTCTCTCTGCACTCCAACTGTACCTTTTCTTCATACTTCATAATCTCACTGGCAAGCGCCTCGCCTGAATGTTCGTTCTTCAGCACCTTCAACGTCTCCGTGATCTCCTTCTCCTTTGATTTTCTGTTGAAACGCTCCTCTACCTGAATTATTTTTTCTGCATGCTTAAATTCCACGTTTGAATACATTCTGTGCTCCGAGACCATCTCATCTACCTTGGCAAACAATGCTTGCTTCTGGCTGCCTTCAGTCCGATTTATTTCTTCATTGAAGAAGAGGTAGTTCTGGCCACATTTCTCAGCAAGCTCTCTAAAGCTCTTGTTCTTCTTAACCTCGTCCTCTATGGACAGAGTTGTCAGACCTCTCTCATGGTATACAACAATCAATGTGTGCTTCAAGACACGATCCCCAAAGTAGTGCACCACAGTTCATAGTGTCTGAGGTCAAATGAAAAGGGTCTAGAACAATCACTACGGCATGAGGACCTGGACAAGAGAAACAAACTGCCTTCCTGAGCTCCTTATGAAGCACACTGTCTGGCAAGTGGTTATCCTGAAGATTTGGTGCGTTGACCAGGGTTATGGTTCTCTCTTGCACAACGCCTGAACTTTTCTTTGTAGCTGAAATATTGACTTCATCTGCCGTAAAGACGTCTGGCCCCAACACAGAGTGCGTCAATAAGATCTGATCACGAGTTGAGCTGCCAAAGACCAGCATCCTCAATGGTGTTTCACTGCTCACTGTGAGATGAAGTTAAAAAATGTTTCATTATTAATTGTATTAACCGTAGTTTGTCAAATGTTCTGATTTGTTCGTCAACTCACTGGCTGCTGCCATTTTAAGAGTAGCACTGACAGGGGTTGAAGAATTCGGGATATGCTATTCTATTAATGAAAAATACATTTTGAAAGACAAATAATATTTATATATAGATAAAATAACTAAAATAACTACCCACAAAAGAAGCTATTTTTAGCTAGTTGCTGAAATATATTTATTGGTAAAAAAAAAAAGTTGCTGTTTGGATTTAAATAGGCAAATGATTAAGAGTCTATGATTGGATCATTATTGCAGTGATTATTATGTTTCTAGCATGATTTACGTTTGGTAATAGTTCTTCCGACCCTAACTGATGGAGTGTGTAGCTTTTCATTTCTTAAACAACCATGTCGGAAGACACATCGTGGCCATATTCCAGGATGACAATGTCAAGATTCATCAACTCAAACTGTGAAAGAATTATGGAAGCTTGTTTCTGCCACAGAATAAAAAATAAAAAAGGTAATTCTGACTTTATATCTCGCAATTCTGACTTTATAACTCGCAATTTTGACTTTACATCTCGCAATTCTGACTTTATATCTCGCAATTCTGACTTTATATCTCTCAATTCTGACTTTATATCTCGCAATTCTGACTTTATATCTCGCAATTCTGACTTTATATCTCTCAATTCTGACTTTATATCTCGCAATTCTGACTTTATATCACTCAATTCTGACTTTATATCTCGCAATTCTGACTTTATATCTTTCAATTCTGACTTTATATCTCGCAATTCTGACTTTATATCACTCAATTCTGACTTTATATCACTCAATTCTGACTTTATATCACGCAATTCTGACTTTATATCACTCAATTCTAACTTTATATCTCGCAATTCTGACTTTATATCTCTCAATTCTGACTTTATATCTCGCAATTCTGACTTTATATCACTCAATTCTGACTTTATATCACTCAATTCTGACTTTATATCTTTCAATTCTGACTTTATATCTCGCAATTCTGACTTTATATCACTCAATTCTGACTTTATATCTCGCAATTCTGACTTTATATCACAGAATTCTGACTTTATATCACTCAATTCTGACTTTATATCTTGCAATTCTGACTTTATATCTCTCAATTCTGACTTTATATATCGCAATTCTGACTTTTTATCACTCAATTCTGACTTTATATCTCGCAATTCTGACTTTATATCTCGCAATTCTGACTTTATATCTCTCAATTCTGACTTTATATCTCGCAATTCTGACTTTATATCACTCAATTCTGACTTTATATCTCGCAATTCTGACTTTATATCTTTCAATTCTGACTTTATATCTCGCAATTCTGACTTTATATCACTCAATTCTGACTTTATATCACTCAATTCTGACTTTATATCTTTCAATTCTGACTTTATATCTCGCAATTCTGACTTTATATCACTCAATTCTGACTTTATATCTCGCAATTCTGACTTTATATCACAGAATTCTGACTTTATATCACTCAATTCTGACTTTATATCTTGCAATTCTGACTTTATATCTCTCAATTCTGACTTTATATATCGCAATTCTGACTTTTTATCACTCAATTCTGACTTTATATTTGCAATTCTGACTATATTTGCAATTCTGACTATATCTTGCAATTCTGACTTTATATCACTCAATTCTGACTTTATATCTTGCAATTCTGACTTTATATCTCTCAATTCTGACTTTATATCTTTCAATTCTGACTTTATATCTCGCAATTCTGACTTTATATCACTCAATTCTGACTTTATATCACTCAATTCTGACTTTATATCTTTCAATTCTGACTTTATATCTCGCAATTCTGACTTTATATCTCTCAATTCTGACTTTATATCTCGCAATTCTGACTTTATATCACTCAATTCTGACTTTATATCTCGCAATTCTGACTTTATATCTTTCAATTCTGACTTTATATCTCGCAATTCTGACTTTATATCACTCAATTCTGACTTTATATCACTCAATTCTGACTTTATATCTTTCAATTCTGACTTTATATCTCGCAATTCTGACTTTATATCACTCAATTCTGACTTTATATCTCGCAATTCTGACTTTATATCACAGAATTCTGACTTTATATCACTCAATTCTGACTTTATATCTTGCAATTCTGACTTTATATCTCTCAATTCTGACTTTATATATCGCAATTCTGACTTTTTATCACTCAATTCTGACTTTATATTTGCAATTCTGACTATATTTGCAATTCTGACTATATCTTGCAATTCTGACTTTATATCACTCAATTCTGACTTTATATCTTGCAATTCTGACTTTATATCTCTCAATTCTGACTTTATATCTTTCAATTCTGACTTTATATCTCGCAATTCTGACTTTATATCACTCAATTCTGACTTTATATCACTCAATTCTGACTTTATATCTTTCAATTCTGACTTTATATCTCGCAATTCTGACTTTATATCACTCAATTCTGACTTTATATCTCGCAATTCTGACTTTATATCACAGAATTCTGACTTTATATCACTCAATTCTGACTTTATATCTTGCAATTCTGACTTTATATCTCTCAATTCTGACTTTATATCTTGCAATTCTGACTTTATATCACTCAATTCTGACTTTATATCTCGCAATTCTGACTTTATATCACTCAATTCTGACTTCATATCTCGCAATTCAGACTTTACATCTCGCAATTCTGGCTTTACATCTCGCAATTCTGACTTTACATCTCGTAATTCTGACTTTAAATCTCGCAATTCTGACTTTAAATCTCGCAATTCTGACTTTAAATCTCGCAATTCTGACTTTATATCACTCAATTCTGACTTTATATCTCGCAATTCTGACTTTATATCTCGCAATTCTGACTTTATATCTCGCAATTCTGACTTTATATCACGCAATTCTGACTTTAAATCTCGCAATTCTGACTTTAAATCTCGCAATTCTGACTTTATATCACTCAATTCTGACTTTATATCTCGCAATTCTGACTTTATATCTCGCAATTCTGACTTTATATCACTCAATTCTGACTTCATATCTCGCAATTCAGACTTTACATCTCGCAATTCTGACTTTACATCTCGCAATTCTGACTTTACATCTCGCAATTCTGACTTTACATCTCGTAATTCTGACTTTAAATCTCGCAATTCTGACTTTATATCTCGCAATTCTGACTTTACATCACTCAATTCTGACTTTATATCTCGCAATTCTGACTTTATATCTCGCAATTCTGACTTTAAATCTCGCAATTCTGACTTTACATCACTCAATTCTAACTTTATATCTCTCAATTCTGACTTTATATCTCTCAATTCTGACTTTATATCTCGCAATTCTGACTTTATATCACTAAATTCTGACTTTATATCTCGCAATTCTGACTTTATATCTTTCAATTCTGACTTTATATCTCGCAATTCTGACTTTATATCACTCAATTCTGACTTTATATCACGCAATTCTGACTTTATATCACTCAATTCTGACTTTATATCTCTCAATTCTGACTTTATATCTCGCAATTCTGACTTTATATCACTAAATTCTGACTTTATATCTCGCAATTCTGACTTTATATCTTTCAATTCTGACTTTATATCTCGCAATTCTGACTTTATATCTCTCAATTCTGACTTTATATCTCGCAATTCTGACTTTATATCACTAAATTCTGACTTTATATCTCGCAATTCTGACTTTATATCTTTCAATTCTGACTTTATATCTCGCAATTCTGACTTTATATCACTCAATTCTGACTTTATATCTCGCAATTCTGACTTTATATCACAAAATTCTGACTTTATATCACTCAATTCTGACTTTATATCTTGCAATTCTGACTTTATATCTCTCAATTCTGACTTTATATATCGCAATTCTGACTTTTTATCACTCAATTCTGACTTTATATTTGCAATTCTGACTTTATATTTGCAATTCTGACTATATCTTGCAATTCTGACTTTATATCTTGCAATTCTGACATTATATCACTCAATTCTGACTTTATATCTCGCAATTCTGACTTTATATCACTCAATTCTGACTTCATATCTCGCAATTCAGACTTTACATCTCGCAATTCTGGCTTTACATCTCGCAATTCTGACTTTACATCTCGTAATTCTGACTTTAAATCTCGCAATTCTGACTTTAAATCTCGCAATTCTGACTTTAAATCTCGCAATTCTGACTTTACATCACTCAATTCTAACTTTATATCTCGCAATTCTGACTTTATATCTCTCAATTCTGACTTTATATCTCGCAATTCTGACTTTATATCACTCAATTCTGACTTTATATCTCGCAATTCTGACTTTATATCTCGCAATTCTGACTTTATATCACTCAATTCTGACTTCATATCTCGCAATTCAGACTTTACATCTCGCAATTCTGACTTTACATCTCGCAATTCTGACTTTACATCTCGCAATTCTGACTTTACATCTCGTAATTCTGACTTTAAATCTCGCAATTCTGACTTTATATCTCGCAATTCTGACTTTACATCACTCAATTCTGACTTTATATCTCGCAATTCTGACTTTATATCTCGCAATTCTGACTTTAAATCTCGCAATTCTGACTTTACATCACTCAATTCTAACTTTATATCTCTCAATTCTGACTTTATATCTCTCAATTCTGACTTTATATCTCGCAATTCTGACTTTATATCACTAAATTCTGACTTTATATCTCGCAATTCTGACTTTATATCTTTCAATTCTGACTTTATATCTCGCAATTCTGACTTTATATCACTCAATTCTGACTTTATATCACTCAATTCTGACTTTATATCACTCAATTCTGACTTTATATCACGCAATTCTGACTTTAAATCTCGCAATTCTGACTTTATATCTTGCAATTCTGACTATATCCTGCAAATCTGACTTTATATTTTGAAATTCTGACTTTATATCTCGCAATTCTGCCTTTATATCTTGCAATTCTGACTTTATAACTCGCAATTGTGAGGAAAAAAAAGTCAGAATTGCGAGATGTAAACTCGCAATTATGAGAAAAAAGTCATAATTTTAATTTTCATCACTGTCATTTTAAATTCGTTAATTCCGGGGGGGAAACAAGCTTCCATAAAGAATGGTTGGGAGGGAGCATGAAGAATCATTTTCACTCATGAATTGGCTCCTTGCGGAAGTCCGGGCAGCTTGGCGGTCTGCGCTGACAGAGGGCACGATTCTGTCATGCCATTTGCACAGAAAGATCGGCAAAAGGCATTGATGATGATGGCTCCTCTGAGTCCAGACCTTAAATTCATTGAAAGTCTTTGGGATGTGCTGGAGGAGACTTTACAGAGGGCTGGACTCTTGATGCAAAAATGTATGCACCTCTTGATGGAAATAACATTACAACATTAAAAGCTATAATAGCATCTAAATGACACTAAAATAACACTGTTTGGTTACCAACATTCTTCAGAATATCTTCTTTTGTGTTATGAAGAAGAAACAAAGTCATATAGATTTGGAATGACATAAGTGTGAATAAATTATGTATTTTGGTAATTTTGGGTGAACCCTTTAAGTTTAATGCTTGCCATTGCATTACAACAACACAATACATAAAAAATAACATAAACAACTATTCCAAAGTATGTACAATATTAATTTAAGACCTTTTATAAAAAAAAAGAAAAATGTTTGCCACTGAAACTTACCTCTGAAGGTCATGTCCATGCATGGCACACCAACCCAGCAGCATGCCACTAAAAAAAGCAACAAATGCAATTTTATTACGTGGTAGGCATGTTTCCTAGTTCTGGTTTATTACATATATGTATATACGCCAGAGATTCATCTGGTATGTTCTGAATGGAAAACCAATGTATTCTCTATTTGATATTTTTTAAATATGCTAAGCAAAGGTGCTTACTATAACAACCCCTTCTTTAATCGGCAACAACAAAACAACAACACTAGAGCAAAAGTTTCACAAGAACCCCACCCTCGTCGACATGGAGCTTTTGATTGGTTAGAACGCCTGCCTGTCTTTCTCCACTGCTTTCGTTTTTAATATTTATTTATTTATTTATTTTTTTTGAGTCAAAAGCACTTTTCAAAGGTTTTTGAAAATTGCTACTAATTGAAAATGTCTATGGTTACTATTCCGGCGGCCATGGGTTCAAAATATTATATTCAGAGTTTTCACTCTCCTCAACACATTTAGCTGTCAGCACGCAAAGGTTAGGCTACTTTCGATTTTGCATAGCCTAATGGACGTTTTCTCAAATAATTTTCATTTCTTCTGTAACATATTTAAATACATTATAGATTTGTACATACCCATTTCCTGGGGTTTTCACCAAAGTACAGCTCGATGAAAGTGTGACAAAAGTTATTTGGAGAAAAGACGTGACAGACGTGACGTTGGGTGAACTGAAAGTAGCATGTAGCCTTTTTCGCACTACTGCCTTTAAAGTGTCGTCACTGTAGCGTCACTTGTAGTAGTAGCCCTTCTTTGAGTTGTTTCGTTTATAAAACTTTAAAAATGTCGTACGATTCAAAATATTATTTCAAAATAGGCCAACTGCATATCTGCTACTGTCACTGCTTGAAACACAGCTATAAATGCAAGATACAGCTTTATTAAAAACAGAAAACTGTTGGATAACATATTCATCAGCAAAAAGCAAAGCAAAAGGATGACAAACCACAAAAGACGATCTAAAATATGTACAATTCAATACAATTGAATTTCAGTAAAAATGTAATAACATGCAATAAAAAATATTCTATTAAATTAGAAAAAAATGCAGAATGGCATCTTGTGGTGTCAGACACACCTTACACAACAATATAATGCAGTCACATGACCTATAAAGTAGCTATGCACTGTGTTGTGTGGTGAAAAACATTTTTGTACAAGTCCCATTTTTTCTTTAATGGAATTATCTGGAGACTCATATTTGTACTTTATAAACCACCTAGATATTAATACACAACTATAATATATATATATATATATATATATATATATATATATATATATATATATATATATATATATTAATTGATGGAAATGATAAAGAGCAATAATTGAACTTAAACTCAGTTTTTTCTCTCTAAATAAAATGATTTAATTCCAATTCGCCTCCAGTTTTGAGTGCAATGCCTACATCCCATTATTTTTCGATAATCCGTTACACTCGGATATACACAAGACGGAACAATACGGAAGAAATATCTGTCGCTACTTCCAACCTACTGGTACTGACCTACCAGCATCATTTGCGTCGCTTCACTGCCTTAGAGGGGGTTAGTTTCCGCCCACTGGTCAGTGGTGTTGGTTCCAGAAGTATTTCTTATTTATTTTTCACATAGGGATTTTTAAAAAGTCTTCATTAAAGTGTTAAAAGTCATAAACCAAACCAACCAGCTATGAGGTGAATCACAGCATTCCAAACTTTTATTTAAAATAAAAATGTAAGTATTTTGAGAGCACAGGGAAACTCGTTCATGGCATTTGCAATGCTTTATGGGAGTGGGTGTTCCCTAAGATCTTTTGGTCAGATTGTTTGCCGCAACTCTCTGATTGGTGGAATTTTCTCTCACCACCAATTTACGATGTTAATCACAATTATTCTAAAAATAAGCTGAAATAATGTGAACAGATGGCTTGAACAGATGCATATACCGTCGATTAACAACCTTGTAGCTCACAACAGGTCTTTAAAGGTTTATAAGTTAAAAATACATTTCCAAAGTTTTTACTTCCGCAACCCGGCCATGGCACTCAACTCCTCATGGGTAAAGTAACCATCCGATATGCACTTCAGAATCTCTGTTTAAAGGGATAGTTCTACCAAAAATGAAAATTAGCCAATGATTTACTCAACCTCAAGTCATCCTAGGTGTATGACGTAGGACGCAGGCGTAGTGTAAGTTCCGGTGACAAGCGCGGAAGCGCAGAGGATAGAGCAAAAAACTTGGTTATTAGAGATAACAGTTTGTAAAGTTTTAAATATGGATATTTTTCTTACGCAAACGCATCACTTCAGAAGGCTATTAACCCCCCGGAGCCGTGTGGAGCACTTTTATGATGGATAGATGCACTTTTATGGACTTCAAAACAGAAACAGCCATTCACTGCCATTATAAAGCTTGGAAGAGCCAGGACATTTTTTAATATAACTATATTTTAATGGTACTCTTTTTCTGGCACCTGATTACAATTTCTACAAAATCACATTATGATTTACACTCCCCTAAAGGATTATTAGGAACACCATACTAATACTGTGTTTGACCCCCTTTTGCCTTCAGAACTGCCTTAATTCTACGTGGCATTGATTCAACAAGGTGCTGAAAGCATTCTTTAGAAATGTTGGCCCATATTGATAGGATAGCATCTTGCAGTTGATGGAGATTTGTGGGATGCACATCCAGGGCACGAAGCTCCCGTTCCACCACATCCCAAAGATGCTCTATTGGGTTGAGATCTGGTGACTGTGGGGGCCATTTTAGTACAGTGAACTCATTGTCATGTTCAAGAAACCAATTTGAAATGATTCGAGCTTTGTGACATGGTGCATTATCCTGCTGGAAGTAGCCATCAGAGGATGGGTACATGGTAGTCATAAAGGGATGGACATGGTCAGAAACAATGCTCAGGTAGGCCGTGGCATTTAAACGATGCCCAATTGGCACTAGGGGGCCTAAAGTGTGCCAAGAAAACATCCCCCACACCATTACACCACCACCACCAGCCTGCACAGTGGTAACAAGGCATGATGGATCCATGTTCTCATTCTGTTTACGCCAAATTCTGACTCTACCATCTGAATGTCTCAACAGAAATCGGACCAGGCAACATTTTTCCAGTCTTCAACTGTCCAATTTTGGTGAGCTCATGCAAATTGTAGCGTCTTTTTCCTATTTGTAGTGGAGATGAGTGGTACCCGGTGGGGTCTTCTGCTGTTGTAGCCCATCCGCCTCAAGGTTGTGCGTGTTGTGGCTTCACAAATGCTTGACTTAATCATTGAGTTTTTATTTGTAATCAGGTGCCAGAAAAAGAGTACCATTAAAATGTCTTTACATAAAGGACCCGATCATGGAACAATGCACAGTACAAGCGCAGCGTTGAGCTTCTTGAGTCTGTTCAGTAAGGATCGTTTTGATTGGTGGATTAAAAGCTCACCGCGATTGGCTAAACAGAACAGCCTCCAAAAAAAGACCTGCCAGGAAGGTCTCAAAAATATCACACACAAATGCAAAGCAATCCATGCACGTGTGACGATTTGCAAATGCAGATTCAACAATCCATAAATACATGTAACATCTTTCATAAATGTGTGATGGAAATTAATTCAAGAACTTGATATATACATATTTGTGTGAAGATTTTAAATTTATTTAGGTAAGATGCATTTGTGTGAGCATTTGGGGAAATATTTATGCTTTTACTTGTGCATTTATGAATTGTGTTTTGAATTTACGAATCGGATTTTGTAAATATGAATTGTGCTGTGCATTTATGAATTTTGTTTTGTAAATGTATTATTTTTTAGGCTGATCCGGCTCCATATTTCATGCACATTATGACATTATACACTCAAACTGCTTTAAAGTGTTGCAGTAGATTTTTTAAAATTAAAATACAACTTTGTACAAAATTATTTGTTTATGTATTTTTTAGAAATATATACAGTCTACTTATACAAACGAACTTACAGTTGTTTTAAAACATGTACATGTATTAAAAATATTTACACAGTCTTCAAAAGTTGTCCAAAGGACAATATCAGCATAAATCCTTATCATATTTTGACGTAAATGCATTAAAGACCCGCAATCATGATTTCAGTTTTGATTACAAAATAATGGCTATAGACGTCACAATCAGATATGGCCATTTGGCAGCAGTAAAAATTAGAACACGTCAGAACACGTTTATACATTTACTGATTGACTGCCAATATCAGACCACACTAGACTGAACACAGTCGATTTATAAATAGCTCAATTATTTTTCTATGTTCTGAACTCAGTTTTCCTTTGATTTGACTCAACAAAAAAACTTGCATGAAATTATGTTCAATCAACAAATTACACTAAGTTAGAGGAACTTAATTTATCACAAAGATAATTTAAGTTAATTATTCAAGAAAAAGTTGAACAAGTAATTGAATTGTGGGACAGGAACCAATTAATTGCATTCAACAGCTATAGAACATGGAGAACATAGTACTTAGCATGTAAATTTACTGAATAAGACTTCATATGACTTCTGTTCATATGTCAATGCAGTGCATGCTTTCATACAGTCAAACAAAACCTAAACACTTCAGCACAATGGTAACCACAAAAACATTCAAATTATTTTAGTGTCAACAGCATGCTCGGAACTAGAAATCCAATGGCCATTTATGAAGACAATTTCCCAAAATATATTTATTGGCATTTTGTGCAGATACAACATTTTGTATATTAAAAAAAAATAAACCACAGCTCAGCTTTTCTCCCCAATGGTTTTCAAAGAAAAGCAGATTTTTTTCCAGTTTTAAAAACAAGATATTTTTTTTTATCCATCTATCATATGAAGATGGGGATGCATGTTTCCACTTAAGGAGAATGAGCCTCCTGGCCAATAGTGTGGTGAAAACAACAACATCTTGAACTGCTGAAGGCAGATTACAAATTCCAAACAGAGCTGTTAAAGGGTTGGGGTGGTTAATATATTAAAGGTTTTTTCAAAAGTCTTAAATATTTTAGAACAGGGGTCTCCAAACTCGGTCCTGGAAGGCCACTGTCCTGCAGAGTTTAGCTCCAACCCCAAATAAACACACATGAACCAGCTAATCAGTGTCTTACAAGGCCCTAGTTAGACACTGATTAGCTGGTTCAGGTGTGTTTAACTGGGGCTGGAGCTAAAGGACCGAGTTTGGAGGACCGAGTTTGGAGACCCCTGTTTTAGACCAAAACTTTGTCAGTCCTGGACAGGATTGGCTGGGTATTGTCTACACCTATTGCAAGCGTTGCTTCTGTCCGGGTATATTTTGGCTAGTCTGGCATTGGTGTAGTGTACTCTATGAAGAATCTTACATTGCATCAAGCTGTGCCTGGCACATATAGAGGAAGAATGTACTAAATCAATCCATCTCTGTTTCAAGTATAGTGACCCCCAGCTCTTGTTCCCATGTATTTTTTTGAGTGAAATAGAGGGGTCAGGATTCATTGATCTATTAATTCATAAATGACAGAAATTAGCCATTTTCTGTCTGAGCTAAAAAAAGTGATGGGTGTCCAATCAGGAGGACGATTAGGAAACTGGGGACACTGATTTTGTACAAAATGTCTAATTTGAAAGAAACAAAAAAGATGCATTTTAGGAAGCTCAAACTTTTCTGACAGTTTTGAAAAAGATAAAAAATATTCCTTTATCATAAAGGTCCTTAATGGTACTGAGACCCCTAGAAGACCAGTCACGAAAAACTGGATCAGAACATGACGGTAGAAAAGATAAATGGTTCACTATAGGAGCCAGAGCTATAAAGACAATTTCATTAAGTTACAACTGGTTGCACAATATAGATCTACATGGTGCACGTCTGTTATGTACATTAGGTAAGAGTGTGCACCACCCCTTTTACTTTTGTGTTTTCTTAGCTAGATATAGTAGGTTAGTTAGGATGTCGTGTACACCAAATAATTTCTTTGTTTTCAATATTTTTCTTTTGGTAGGCAGGTTAGAGGGATTGGGAATTAGACCCTAACACCTTGTCTACACAGGATGCGAGCAGCGCAACGCAATGCGACTAAAAACAATAAAACGTAATATAAACAGTGATTCTGTCTATTCGTTATTGCGGTGCAATGTGGGATAGAATGAGTGCACTTGATAATGTCCACAATGGTTTTGAACACCACTACAAATGGCTGTCCCCTCAAATAATGCCCTATTTGAGGGTATAGGGGGCAAATTTGGATTCAGCCCCAGGTTTAAGGAAATTATTTGATTGGTTTTGATTTGTTCTTTGATTAGGCACCACAAATTTGTTCTCCTCAAATGATGCAAATACTACTGTACAGTGTGCTGCTGTGTTTTAGTGACTTTCTAATGCCTGGTATACATTGTACGATTTTGGGATGTCCCAGACGAAAGACCAATCGTGGCGATTTCTTTGGTCGTGGGTACAGTGAAATAGGTTCAAAGACGGCTGTTGTCATGGTCTTATGACCAAAGATAGCCTGCGATCATTTTATGACAGGATTAGATATTCAGCATGATCATCTCACAGTGTGTTTTGCTACTACGACCTATGTCTACTGAAAAGCCAATAAAAATGCAACATGAAATGGCGTATATTACGTGGCGCTAACACTTAAAGCTACTTACCTCAAGCTCCATTTGCAAGCTTGGCATGTCAGTTTGACCTCTTTTCCCTAGCCATGACCGTCCATATTATCCTCTTTTGCTTACTTCTCTTTTTTTTCAGCACACGTAAAAATCACAAGTGCGATTCATCGTGCTCTATTGGCTTACCACTAGAGCATGCTGATGATGTTTTATTCGATGTTAAGCTCAGTGTGAACAGCTATAGAGTCTTTGGGAGGTCCAACGGTGTCAGAGGCTGACTCTATGCATTATGCAGTCACTTTGTGGGCATCCGTGAAGGAATTGGAAATGTAGCTCCATGCTGCACTAGCTGCACCTCCAAGTACACCACCAAGAGCAGCACCAATAGCAGCTCCTACTGCCATACCTTCGAATCCTATCGCAAATCCAAGAAACGCACCTACAAATGCTCCTTTTCCCACTGCAACAGCATAATCAACAACTCTGACGGTGAAGCCAAGCTTGTCTGCGACAGCCAGCTCTGCTTTCTCTCTGCACTCCAACTGTACCTTTTCTTCATACTTCATAATCTCACTGGCAAGCGCCTCGCCTGAATGTTCGTTCTCCAGCACCTTCAACGTCTCCGTGATCTCCTTCTCCTTTGATTTTCTGTTGAAACGCTCCTCTACCTGAATTCTTTTTTCTGCATCCTTAAATTCCACGTTTGAATACATTCCGTGCTCCGAGACCATCTCATCTACCTTGGCAAACAATGCTTGCTTCTGGCTGCCTTCAGTCCAGTTTATTTCTTCATTGAAGAAGAGGTAGCTCTGGCCACATTTCTCAGCAAGCTCTCTAAAGCTCTTGTTCTTCTTAACCCTATCCTCTATGGACAGAGTTGTCAGACCTCTCTCATGGTATACAACAATCAATGTGTGCTTCAAGACACGATCCCCAAAGTAGTGCACCACAGGCTTCAGTATGTTCATAGTGTCTGAGGTCAAATGAAAAGGGTCTAGAACAATTACTACAGCATGAGGACCTGGACAAGAGAAACAAACTGCCTTCCTGAGCTCCTTATGAAGCACACTGTCTGTCAAGTGGTTATCCTGAAGATTTGGTGCGTTGACCAGGGTTATGTTTCTCTCTTGCACAACGCCTGAACTTTTCTTGGTAGCTGAAATATTGACTTCATCTGCCGTAAAGACGTCTGGCCCCAACACAGAGTGCGTCAATGAGATCTGATAACGACTTGAGCTGCCAAAGACCAGCATCCTCAATGGTGTTTCACTGCTCACTGTGAGATGAAGTTAAAAAATGTTTTATTATTAATCATATTAACCGTAGTTTGTCAAATGTTCTGATTTGTTCGTCAACTCACTGTTAGGTCTATGTTCCAAGCTCTCTCTTCTCTGTGGTTTTCCTTTGGCTGCTGCCATTTTAAGAGTAGCACTGACAGGGGTTGAAGAATTCAGGATATGCTATTCCATTAATGAAAAATACATTTTGAAAGACAAATAATATTTATATATAGATAAAATAATTAAAATAACTACCCACAAAAGAAGCTACTTTTAGCTAGTTGCTGAAATATATTTATTGGTAAAAAAAAAAAAAAAAAAAAGTTGCTGTTTGGATTTAAATAGGCAAATGATTAAGAGTCTATGATTGGATCATTATTGCAGAATTGTGAGAAAAAGTCAGAATTGCGAGTTATAAAGTCAGAATTGTAAGATAAAGTCAGAATACTTTATAACTTGCAATTCTGACTTTATAATGTCTCGGTTACGTATGTAACCTTGGTTCCCTGAGTAGGGAACGAGACACTGCGAACCGTCGCTATGGGAACACCTTCGGTGTGACGAATGTCTGAAGCCCTTATACCATCACAGCAATTGATTGGCTAGTGACGCTTAGCGGCGCCTTAGGAATACTTCGTATGCTTATATGCGCGCGCTAGGCATCATAGGCACGCCATTTTTCTGGTCGAATGAGCGTGTACCCCTAGAGGTGAAGTGAGCCCATGCGCCTCATAGGCCGCCGAAATAGTCTCAACCACCCAATGAGACATTCTCTGCTTGGAGACGGCAGCTCCTCTGTTTTTACCGCCAAAGCACACAAATAATTGTTCCGATCTACGCCATTGGACTGTATGGTCGACATTGATCTTTAACGCCTGCACTGGGCAAAGACCAGGGGGCCACCCATCGCTCCCAACCTCTCTGCCAGGAGGGGAAAAAGGCTCCAAAACTACTTGCTGGGAATGAAAAGGGGTTGAAGCGACCTTAGGAATATAACCTGGTCTTGGTCACAGCACGACTCTAACCAGTCCCTTGACAAAGTCCATACAAGAAGGACTAATAGACAGGGCCTGCAGGTCCCCTATCCTCTTCAGAGAGGACAACTCCATTAAAAGAACGGTTTTAAGGGTCAGAAACTTTTCTGCCACCAGCTCCAAAGGCTCAAAAGGATCACCTGTTAGTCCCTCCAGGATGACAGAAAGATCCCATGAAGGAATTTGCGCAGGGCGGAAAGGCCTAAGCCGTCTCGTACCTTGCAGAAAACGAGAAACCAGGGGGTGACATCCAACCGAAGCACCCTCTATCTGTACATGCTCGGCAGAGATAGCTGCCACATAAACTTTCAGAATGGCTGGGCCCGCCCCTGCTGAAAAGCGACTCCAGTATTGGACCAAAAGGGCAACTAACTGGGAATAGTATCAGTAATCTCCTCAGAGAGACCAGAATGTCTTAACACGCCCCGCTCAGGGGCCATACCCAAAACTTCCATAAGTCCGGGCGAGGGTGCCGGATCATTTCCTGAGCTTGAGTCAACAGGTCTGGTCTGAGGGGAACCTCCCATGGAGGGCCGACTAACAGACTGACCATGTCTGAAAACCAGATCTGAGTGGGCCAGTGAGGGGCCACCAACAATAGACTTCTCACCCTGTCCAATCGCACTCTGAGCAGCACTGCTGGCAGCAAGCGAATCGGTGGAAAAGCAAAGAGGCCATGTGTGGGCCAGAGCATCTATCCCTAGAGGGTACGGTGGCAACAGGGAAAACCAGAACGGGCAGTGCGTAGTTGTGCTTAAAGAAAAAACATCTATCTCCGCTCGACCAAACCTCTGCCATATGAGGTTCACCACCTGAGGATGTAACCTCCAGGCCCCAGGATCTAAGCCCTGCCTCGAGAGCAGGTCTGCTCCGAGGTTCAAACGGCCCGAAATATGAACTGCTCTGATTGACAGAAATCTGGTCTGCGCCTAGAGGAACACACGCTTCGCCAGCCTGTACAGGGGGAGAGAGCGTAGACCTCCTTGATGATTGAGGTATGATATTACTGTCATGTTGTCCATCCTGACTAACACATGACACTCCCCTCAGATGGGGTAAAAACAGATTGAGTGCCAGAAACACTGCTAGCAATTCCAAACAATTTATGTGCCACCCACGAATGTGCTCCATACCCCGAAAATCGAGTGTCCTTGATAGACCGCCCCCCAGCCTGTAAGGGATGTGTCCGTTGTAATTGTCTTGCGATGACAGCATGACCCTAGCTGAACTCCTTTGCGGAGCAGCGGGAGCTTCATCCATGGGTGCAGAGCACGACAGCCCCTGCGTGTGACCAGGACTTTTCGAAAAGGCTGGCAATGGGGAGAGATAACTAGACTCTTCATCCACCATTGAAATGGTCTCATGTGGAGCAGGCACAACTGAACCACAGGGAATGCTGCTGCCATAAGGCCTATCCATCTGAGGCAAAGACCAACGTGGACCAGACAGCCTGTCTTGAAATGGCTCAGGCAAACTTGTAGTGACTGTATGCGTGCAAGAGACAACCGTGCCTGCATCACGCCAGAATTCAGATCCACACCCAGAAAAGATGTCTGCTGGCTTGGCAGTAAAAATGTATGCGTAAACCTAGGCTCCTCAGATGGCGGAGAGCTAAGTCTCGATGAGCTACTGCCAATTCCTGCGATTGGGCTAATATTAGCCAATCGTCCAGGTAAATTAACATCCGGATGCGCTGGAGCCGCAGTGGGGCCAGAGCAGCGTCCATACATTTTGTGAAAGTCTGAGGAGCTAAGGCTAGTCTGAATGCAAGGACACGGTACTAGTAAGCTTTGCCCTCGAAAGCACACCTGAGGAACTTCTTGTGTCTCTTGACGATCTAGATGTGGACATACGCATCCTTTAGATCGATAGTTACAAACCAATCTCTGGTTTGAAGCTGAGACAGAATGGACTTCAACGTCAGCATTTTGAATTTGCTGACTCTGAGCGCAAGATTCAAAAGTCCAGAATCGGACGTAGTCCACCATCCTTTTTGGGCACCACAAATAACGGCTGTAGAAGCCTGCCTCTGCCTGAGCGGGGGGTATCTCTTCAATAGCACCCTTCTCTAAGAGAGACACAATTTCTTGTTTCAAAGCCAGAGCTTCCCAAGAACGCACTGTCGTGGGAAGAACACAGCTGAAAAGAGGTGGGCCTTTGCGGAATTGAATGGTGTAGCCATGGCGTATAGTACGTAACACCCATTGCGAGATCTCGGGCAGGCGTTGCCACGTGGCCCAGTACTCCGCTAGGGGTGTTAACCGCTCTGTTTTTGGCGCCTGTTGAAATGTGGGCACCAATGTATTTTCTGATTGCAGAGAGCTTCTGGCATCTGCGGAAACAGGAAGCACATGTGGAGCTGAAACGTTCTCTATCATAGAGTGGTCTGTCTGTATATAGTTCTGAAGCACAAAAGTGGCGGAGGCGTCTAATACAGGGAACTGTCCAACTGCCTGATTGGGCTGACCCCCCATCCTGGCGCTGGGGGGTTCGAACGCCGTCATAAATGGGCCACACGCATGTGACCCTAAGGCTTTTTCCTGAACTTCGAAGGCTAGAAGAGTGTCTGGTATGGTGCTTGTCGATGAGGCCCGGCCTAAAGCTGCCCGAGGCGCATTTAGCGGCCGGAACAATAAAGGCCGGAGCCAGGAGGCAACAATGAGAGGCAAATACGCTTGCGCGGTTCGTCCAAACTCTCCAATGGAGGGCCTGACCTCCGGGGATGAGCGAACGGTTCAGGAATTATTCTTGGGGACAATGTATTCTCTATTTGATATTTTTTAAATATGCTAAAAAAAAAATTGAAAACCACATTCCATAAGCAAAGGTGCTTACTATAACAACCCCTTCTTTAATCGGCAACAACAAAACAACAACACTAGAGCAAAAGTTTCACAAGAACCCCACCCTCGTCGACATGGAGCTTTTGATTGGTTAGAACGCCTGCCTGTCTTTCTCCACTGCTTTCGTTTTTAATATTTTTTTTTTTTTTTTTTTTTTTTGAGTCAAAAGCACTTTTCAAAGGTTCATTTTGAAAATTGCTACTAATTGAAAATTTCTATGGTTACTATTCCGGCGGCCATGGGTTCAAAATATTATATTCAGAGTTTTCACTCTCCTCAACACATTTAGCTGTCAGCACGCAAAGGTTAGGCTACTTTCGATTTTGCATAGCCTAATGGACGTTTTCTCAAATAATTTTCATTTCTTCTGTAACATATTTAAATACATTATAGATTTGTACATACCCATTTCCTGGGGTTTTCACCAAAGTACAGCTCGATGAAAGTGTGACAAAAGTTATTTGGAGAAAAGACGTGACAGACGTGACGTTGGGTGAACTGAAAGTAGCATGTAGCCTTTTTCGCACTACTGCCTTTAAAGTGTCGTCACTGTAGCGTCACTTGTAGTAGTAGCCCTTCTTTGAGTTGTTTCGTTTATAAAACTTTAAAAATGTCGTACGATTCAAAATATTATTTCAAAATAGGCCAACTGCATATCTGCTACTGTCACTGCTTGAAACACAGCTATAAATGCAAGATACAGCTTTATTAAAAACAGAAAACTGTTGGATAACATATTCATCAGCAAAAAGCAAAGCAAAAGGATGACAAACCACAAAAGACGATCTAAAATATGTACAATTCAATACAATTGAATTTCAGTAAAATGTAATAACATGCAATAAAAAATATTCTATTAAATTAGAAAAAAATGCAGAATGGCATCTTGTGGTGTCAGACACACCTTACACAACAATATAATGCAGTCACATGACCTATAAAGTAGCTATGCACTGTGTTGTGTGGTGAAAAACATTTTTGTACAAGTCCCATTTTTTCTTTAATGGAATTATCTGGAGACTCATATTTGTACTTTATAAACCACCTAGATATTAATACACAACCATAATATATGTTTTAATTGATGCAAATGCTAAAGAGCAATAATTGAACCTAAACTTTTCTCTAAATAAAATTATTTAATTCAAATTCGCCTCCAGTTTTAAATGTACAATTCCTACATCCCATTATATTTCAATAATCCGTTATATATATAAATATCTGTCGCTACTTCCAACCTACTGGTACTAACCTACAAGCAGTGTTGGGTGTAACTAGTTACTAAGTAATTAGTTACTGTAATTTAATTATTTTTCCCTTGAAAAAGTAAAGTAAGGGATTACTTTTATTTCTTCTGTAATTTAATTACAGTGACTTTTGATGTAATTGAACTAAATACTGTATAGACTGTAGAACAATTATATATAATACAATAGTGGAATTAACATTGTTAACATTAACAAAATTTAAAGTCTTACTTTAAAATGAGTGTTTTTATGTATCCTTCTCACATTTGTAATACTTTGGTCAGTTAATAAGAATAACTTATGTAGTTTTATATTATTTATTTGAATTAAAAGAGCCGTTTCATGTCTATCCTTGAATTACTTAACTAGTCGAGGTTGATATAGGATTTAGAAAGTAATTAGTAATAAGTAATTAAATACTTTTTGGAGAGAGTAATTTGTACAGTAATCTAATTACACTGTTGAAGATGTAATTAGTAACTCATGGGATAGTAAAGTAACCATCAGATATGCACTTCAGAATCTCTGTTTAAAGGGATAGTTCACCCAAAAATGACAATTAGCCCATGATTTACTCACCCTCAAGTCATCCTAGGTGTATGACGTAGGGCGCAGGCGTAGCGTAAGTTCCGGTGATGAACACGGAAGTGCAGAGGATAGAGCAAAAAACTTGGTTCTCTCGAGAACTAGCATATTCTCACTGGAGCGTCCTACGCCATACGCTGGAACGGCAGTCTCTCGTGAACGCACGTGCGACAGTTAGCGGAAGTTAGAGATTACAGTTTGTAAAGTTTTAAATATGGATATTTTTCTTACGCCAACGCATCGCTTCAGAAGGCCTTTATTAACCCCCCGGAGCCGTGTGGAGCACTTTTATGATGGATAGATGCACTTTTATGGATTTTTTAGTATAACTCCAGTTGTATTCGTCTGAAAGAAGAATGTCATATACACCTAGGAAGACTTGAGGGTGAGTAAATCATGGGCTAATTTTCATTTGTGGTTGAACTATAAGTAGTAGGTCATCCGGGTACTTTACGCGTTTTATGAATACTATGAATTCGGACATACTACGCATCTCACATACTGTTATCTGCCTACTGTATAGTAAGGAAATAAGCATATTCAGATGCAGGGATTATTTTTGCAGTTTTGGACACACAAAATCTTCATCTTTCTGTATTCAGACCGGAGGTGCCCGAAAGAAGCGGTTAATAAAAGCTGTATTAAAGTTTGCTGTATGTGATCCCACTCTGTCATCCAAGTGTTCAATGGCCAGCTGTGCAGCGGCACCCGATGCCCCGCCCACAATTCCTCCCACTGCCCCTCCCACTGCCATTCCTGGCGGCCCTTCCACAGAGCCCACGATTATTCCCATGGCTGCTCCAGCTACAAACCCCAGTCCCAGTCCCACAGCCAGTGAAGTCCTGAGCCAGCTATTCTGTAGCTCGGCCTTGGCCCTGATTTCTGCCCCGACACTCGCATTGTAGTTGTCCATCTGCCAGCGCAGCTCATCCCCCCGAAACTGCTCCTCCAGTTCCCGGCGTGTCCTCTTGGTCTCAGACTGTCTCTTCTTACGTAGCTTTCTCTCCTCGGTTCCGATGCTCTCCTCTGCCCTCTTGTAAGATCGGTTAATGTAATGGTGTCCACCCATTGCCTGCAGCATCCGCTCAATCTTATGTAGGAGCTCCCTGCTCCCAGCACGGTTCCTCCAGTTCTTACTGAAGACGTGATAGCGGCAGTTGCACTGCTCCACAAGCTCCCGTAGGTGCCAGTCGGTTCGCATGACCTTGTCATCAAGCGCTCTGTCTCTCAGATGCCCGTCGTAAACCAAGAGGACTATTGTGTAATTCAGAACATTCTCCCCAAATGTATTCGTAACCAGCATGGGAGTCTTCATGTCATTAGGTGAGATCTTCTCCAGGTCGAATGCGATGAGTATGGCATGAGGTCCAGGAGTCGTCAAACACATTGATCTTCTCAGCTCTTTCCTCATCTTGGACTTGGACAGGTCTTTGCTATACAGGTTTGGTCCGTTGACTACTGCGACCCGTCTTCCTACAAACTCTCCCACATTTTTCTGGCTGCTTGAAATGCTATAAACATCCTCGGAGAACTCCTCCCTTCCCAAAATAAAGTTGGTGAGAAGGAACTGAGATTTACCACTGCTCCCGATAACCAATATCCTTAGTTCCACATCACCAAACCCTAGGGAACAAAACACAGAGATTAAAACACAAGGAATATTTCACCTAAAAATGAAAACGGTGGCATTATTAACTCACACTCATGTTGTCTCAAACCCATTTGCTGTATTTTTTTTTAAGTGGAACAAAATAACACCATGTCAAGGACGAAACACCATAAAAGAATATCAATATATCTTCTACGTTATATTTCAAGTTTTCTTTCTTCTGAAGTAATGGACAGACTAAAATTTAAGTCATTATTCACTGAAAATCTTCCCCGTCATGTTCAGTTTCATTGTCTTGTTTAGTTTCTTTGACACTGTCACTGCCTGAGTTCTCGTTTGTTACTATGGTTTTTCGATCAGTCCTCACCTGTTCTCCATTCTGTTAATCATCATCTCATCCTCTGTGTATTTAAGCCCTGAGTTTCCTCTATTCTTTGTCTCATGTTGAAGTTATGTTCGTTGTGTTTATATATCACCCCTTCCTGGATTTTTAATTCTGCATTGTGCATTTCTTCTTTTGGATTTACTACTGCAACACCTGACAGAACACAAGACCGAAATTAGGATTTAAAATATGGACTTGCTGGCTGGCCGTCCAGCTGCTCTATCTAGAGCAAGGAAACAAGAATCTCACCATGTTTGTGGAGTGGGTGCTAATGAATAACGGATCAGCATTCATCTGCTCCACTGAATACGACATCACCAGCCCCACTCCAGCCACAGAGCCCAGCCAGCCACCTACTTAATTCTGCACGTAGTGAACGCCTGAGCCCACCGCAGGAGTGGAGCCCGAGCCTGCTGCAATGAATGAGCAAGAAGAATGGACTGAGCCAACCATCGCCCTGGATCCCGAGCCTGATGACAAGACTGACCAGATGTGTGAGCCGGCAACACAGTCTGTCCTAGTGGGAGTACTAGTGGAGTACGAGGGAGTATACTTGGACTATGAATATGCTGGTCCTGTCCAGCTCCAAGAATCATGTGTTTCCAGAGATCCCACCTGCCTCCTCTTCCAAAGTCAGTCAGTTCCTCTGTCCCACCTCTGCTCTTTCCCTTCAATCCCTCGGCTCCACCTCTGACGCCACTACACTGTGTGGATTAGCCTCGGGTCTTCGGGTCTTCAGCTCCGCCTAGTCAAGAGGATCTCCAGCTGTAGGTCCTGTAACTTCACTTTGGCCCTGTTGGCCCTTTTCTGTCAGCTTCGCCTTAGCTTCTCCTTCGCTTGGCTCCATCTGAGACCACTGTCCTTGCAGCGCCACCAGGCTACCTTATCCCTCCAGCTCCAGCCTGATCAGATGTCACTCTGCCTGTGCTACGGACTTCCGGGTCTTCAGCTTTGTCCCTCCATCTCTTCAGCTCCGTCGGCTCCGCCTTCCCTCCAGCTCCGCTTTCCCTCTGGCTCCCGCTTGGTCCTCAGTCACACTGGCTCCACCTCAGTTCTCTAGCACCCTGGCTACACCTTGGACACTTGTCATTACGGCTCAGCCTCCAAAACCATTGGTGTCGCCGGTCACGCTACACCCTGGTCTCTGCAGTTGAGGGGAATAGTTTCTGTACATTTCTGTTATTATTTTGTTAATAAACCAAAATTATTATAGCACATACTGGGCTACTTTTATGGGGCAATTTATTGTCATATTTGAAGCTTTTCGAGGTGTGAACCAGGGTGAAACATCTCCCTTTTTGTTCCACAGAAGAAAGAAAATAGTTCAGGTTTAGAATAATATGAGGGCGAGTAAATAATGACAGAATTTGTATTTTTTTCAAACTATTTCTTTAAGATTAGTATGTACCATACATCTTTATTATACAGTGATGTTACTAACAAGTTTAATATTTTATAATAATAATTTTTAAATAATATTTTTCTGTTTTGTTATACTTGTATGTTTTATACTAATATAACACTAATTGTAAATTAGACCCGTTTATTAAATGAGAAACCATGAAAAAATGCGCAGTGCATGTGTCACAAATTCATATTTATCTACAGAAGCATTTAGAGTCAGAAATACCCTTGTGAAAAAGTAACATACTTTTAAAAGCATTACTTATTAGAGAAATAATATACTTTAAATTCAAATGATTAATTATTTAATGTTTTCAGACCCTTAATTGCATGTTATTTACAATTAAATTAAAAGTATTATCGTTTAAATGTATATGAAATGCATTTAGTTGAGCCCACTTAAATAGGACTTGTACATCTAACATCTTTATATGTAATTTCATAACTACTTCTATAGTTTCATAATTACTTATATTGTCTTTGAAATATGGTTAAAGTTACTGCTGAATGTACTGACAAGCATTTATGGTCAACTATATTATACTTCAATGTCATTTCTATTGAAAATTGTTATGTCATGTATTTAAATATATTTGTAATTAGACATAAATATTAGGTTGCAAATTAGTACACTTAAAATATATTAACTTCAAATGCAATTTCAAATAACACACTACAGTTAACATGATAAACAAGTACTTTTCATGTGCTTTAATCAATACATCAAAATAAGTGCACTTCTTTAAAGTATGACACAATGTTAACAACATTTATAAAAATATTTTTTTTTTTACATTTTTACACAGTTCACTTTTTAAAAGTGTACTTAAGTGCATTAAGAAACATATAAGACAATGAGCACTCTTTAAATAATATTATATAATCTGCAAGTACTTTTCTTATATATATACACATACAATTAAGCACACTTCTTTTTCACAAGGTTAGCTGCATGTTGTGAAGTAATTTCAAACTTACCTGCTCTTTTAGGCATGTTTCTTTTATTGTTGTTGTTCTTGATGCGAAGAGATTGTTTATCAGTTTTTAAAAATAATATTAGTCAGATGCCACATTACATTACTTTTGTCATCTCAACCCTCATCTCTGTTGATAATGGACAAGCTCTAATACTGGATGGAAAATGGCCTGGAGACACGGGAATTGAATTCACTCATGCACTTGCCCAAACACCACACCCCACCCCACCCCACCCAAACACATGACTTTGATTTTGACTGTATGAGTTATTGTGGAACAGGAATCACAGTTTTGACTGACAAAAAATAATCAATTCATATATGATTTATGCTGGTTATAGATTTTTGTGTATATTGATATGCATGTAGTACTTTTACATTAACTGTCCAAAAATGTTTTAAAATGACAACAGTACATGAAAATATGCATTTGCTAACAAACATGAACACAAACAATAAGCTATAGGGCACAAGTTGATTGGTCACGTTTGATTTAATAGTTGGTATAAAAAATTTACACCATCGCTATTCCAGAGTAATTATAATTTTTTTGTTGTTTTGTTGTTGGGCTGTAAATAAAAATCTGTGTTTGTAGTCCTCTCAGTGAATTTTTTTTTTTTATTGCCTGACCTTTTAAAGATTATTATATGGGGTTATGTCTGACACAAGGGCTTGTGTTCCTTTATTTTTTATATGACCTACTATCAATGTGTATTGATCAAAATATCCTCTACAAATCATAACTGACCACGGCTAAAGTGATGAATATACAGCTTATTACATAATTCTTGGAAAAACAAATAAATAAAAGTAGACATTGTGTGTAAAGAATATTTTTTTTAAAAAACAAAGGCAACTACAGAAAGCCTGTATAGCACAAAACAAAAGGCAATGAAAAAAACATGTTTTATAGGCAGAGGTTTAGTAATTTGGGCTCTAAATGATTTATTTAATACAATTGCCACATTTTCTGCCAAATTGGTGCAAATAACTGTAGTGGATGATGTTGAAACCACACCATTCTTTCTTTTCTTTTTAGTACGGTTTGATAGATAATCAGTTGATTTAATCTGTATATGTGGTGTGCACATTTTTAACAGTTTTTTTTATTTTACATTTATTTGATTACAGATGGCAAACTAAATAAATATATAAAAGGAAATAACAAAAATAAACACCACCTTATAATAATATACAGTGCAGTGCATACTACTTAATTATTATTAACATTGAAAGTTTATAACATAAAACATGTCAGAATTGCAAAAATACATACACACAGAAAAACATACAGCCAGGGGGATAGACTAAACATATATTAAAGGATAAAGGATAATTGCTTTCTTATTATGTGAATGAAAAAAAAGTTAATTTCTTTTTCAAGAACCAAAAACAATTTTTTTTTGCAAACATTGCAATTAAATTGATAATATAGCTAGTATTTTTTCCTTTTATTTGAGGGGATATTAGTATAAACAAATATAACGTTTTCTAAACACAAAGAATAAGTTGGTCAATGTTATCAATTATACATAATAATAAATCTAGTCAAATCTTTTGCAAAAATGCCCTTGCATGAGCGCAATGCTAATACATGAAACCGGTTTCAGCCAATGTTTAGCAAAGAGAACAATTTTTAAATTGAACAAGAAATGTATTTACTGGGTAGTATCTGTGTAAGATTTTGAAATCTTTATTTACCAATAAATATTTGTTTGGTCCACGTGGCCTTCCATAATAAACATTCCACCAGTGTACTGACAATAAACAATACAGTTTGGAATAGTTACAATGTCTTTTTGAAAGAACGAATAGTTAATTAACATGTAAAACTCAGTTTCTCAATGGCAAAACAAAACAATATCAAATAAATTAAAAGTAGAAGGAGATATTACAAGACAAAACAAACAAAAGCTTGAAGGTGAGCTTTGTGACGCAGTGTGTGTTGCAGGGAAATAGCGCCGTGTAGAAAACATTGCAGAAGCAGCATACATGGCTTAGTACAGTACAGTAGTAGGTACAGTATGTTGAGACGAGCATTACTCAGACAACATCACGCGCTGCAGTGTTTGGCGGTCGGTTCTGTACTGTTGAGATCTATCGCTACTCACAGGCTGCCTCCTCACGCAGACGAAGCGTCACTTTACGTCCATGTGAGTGATTCTCAAAGCCAGTCACTGGCAAATGTATAGAAGGGACATGTAGCCTATTAAATCTGTCTGCATTTCTCCTTTTCTGCAGTGGCCATATTGCCTAAAAAGATGCTCCTACTGCAACTTCAACAAATATATTCCTCGGAGTCAAAACCATGCGGTTATGACAGAATGTCTGCAGAAAGAGACACAAACATTACTGCAACTCAGTCAAGTCTCCCGGTCAGTGTACAAAGATTCAACCAAAGGCAAAAAACACACATTAGCACACTTATAAAAGGAGAACTTATTACGGAAATAAGTAAGTGTGAACTAAATGTACTGTTTTGGGACACAATTGCATGTTATTTGCAATTAAATAAAAATCAGCTGAACTTTAGAATGCTTTTGTGACCTATAGAGACTTAAAGAGATAGTTTACCCAGAAATAAAAATTCTGTCATCATTTAGGGTAGGTTTTCACGCATTTCCTCTGTTTAGTATTGAACCATAATTTCCTTTTGATTTGAAAGATTGTTTATATTTCTTGTATGTATCGACTTGTTCTGTTTGTTAATATTGCAATAAAAAAAGAAGGAAAAACGCATGGGCGTCGGAAGCAAAAAAAAACATTGGTGGGTCCTCCCCCAGAACATTTTTTGCTGGGGTAGATGCCATTTCCTCTATTCTGGTGCCTTTTAATTAAACAATTGCTTTTATAGCCTAAAGCGGTTACCACATACCTAGCAAGGTTTCCCAAAAATTAACACCGCAACAAAAGTACGTTTTGAACAAAACCTCTGCCAAGCAATTCAGATAACTGTTAGCATTATAACAACATAGTGTAAGTAAATGTTTCAGCAAAGACTACATGATGCCTTTAAAGCAACAGGCGAACAAATGATGAACATTCACTTAAAGGATTAGTTCACTTTAAAATGAAAATTATCCCATGATTTACCCTCAAGCCATCTTGGGTGTATATGACTTTCTTCTTTCAGATGAACACAATCTGATCTGTTATATTAATAAATATACTGACGCTTCCAAGCTTTATAATGGCAGTTGTTTCAGTTTGAAGCTCAAGAAAAGTGCATCAATCCATCATAAAAGTAATCCACACGGCTCCAGGGGGTTAATAAAGGCCTTCTGAAGCGAATTGATGGATTTTTGTATTTAAAACTTTATAAAGTAAAATATCTAGCTTCCGCCAGACTGCCTTCTGAATTCAACTCACGGAAAAAGTAAGAAATGTATTCTTATTAAAGCTACTAAAGTTATTCAGTCAAGAGCAGTGAGTGATTTTCTGTTCTTCTTTAGTTGTTTGATTCGTATTAACAGCATATACAGCAGTTGGTACTGTATATGACGCTGCTTTCACTTTAATACACAGATCTAATATACACATGTGATTTCTTTACTTGCTGTTTACATTCACAGACATAACCGATTGTTTATGTGAACTTTGACATAACCTTGTGTGTGTTTGACAGTTTAAGCGCAATAAGACGTGAAAGAGAACTTAGTTTAATACTCACGGGACGCGGCGTCTGACATCCAGCTTTCTGTGCGCATGCTTCGGATGTGTGCGCTCAGAAAACCATATATCAGAAGTTTAGACTGATATGGCTTTAAAACACATGCAGATAATAAACTTTCATGATGATGAAGAACTGCAATGTCACGTGAGCGCGACGGCGATAGAGATGATAATCAAAACCAAACAGATGTTTTAGTTTTTGGCAGAGTATCCGAGGCACGAGCTGTGCAGGCTCAGCCCTCTTCTGGATGGGGGGTCGGGGAGCATCAGCTCATTTGCATTTAAAGATGTGTGAACTAAATCCACTCAAAAATGGGCATTTACAACATGGTATAATACAATTTGAGCTAAAACTTCACAGATACATTCTGGGGACACCTGAGACTTGTATTACATCTTGTAAAAAAAGGGGCATAATAGGTCCCCTTTAATTTGTGCTGTACTGTTCCGTAGGATCAGCTCAGTGTTTTTTGGAGGAGGAACACCTAGCTTGGCTCATCCCTCCACGATCGCTGCTGTTTTGGAGACTGTTTCCAAAAATGCCTGTCTCTCAGATAATGCAGAGGTCACCCTGGAAGTGAATCCTACACCTGCTGGAAAAGCTAGTCTGAAGGATTTCATGTTAGCAGGAGTTAACCGGTTTTCTATTGGAATTCAGGTATGCTGCTTGCACACATGCCGCAATCTGTCAGATGTTATGTAGCTGTGGTCAAAACCTTAGATGTAATGCTATTTTCCACAGTCACTGAATGACAATCACCTGAGGATACTAGGGCGGGATCACAACTCCCAGCATGCTCTCCGGACAGTGTCAGAGGCCAGGACGCTCTGCCTGGGACGTGTGTCAGTGGATGTCATGTTCGCTCTTCCAGGTCAAAGTTTAAAGTCATGGGAGAGTGAGCTGGAGAAATTGCTGCCGGTTTGTGACGATCACATTTCACTGTATCAGCTGACTTTGGAAAGGGGTACCCAACTCTTTAAACAGGTTGAAAGAGGGGAACTAAGCGTGCCTGGTGACGATGCCACTGCTGTCATGTACAAATCGGCACGCAGAGTCTTGGAGAAGGCTGGATTCTGCCAGTATGAGGTGTCCAACTTTGCCAAAAATGTAAGTTATAATTCCAAATATTCTTATACCTATAAGCTGTAAAAAGTATCAAAATAAGAAGTAGCACTGGCAACACCAAGGTCATGTGTTTGATTCCCAGGCATACAAATAAAATCTAATACACTGCAAGTCACTTTAGATAAAAGTATCTGCCAAATAAATGAATGCTATATTATATAATTATTTGAATGATATTTGTTTATGTGTAATCTTGGTTTATTGATTATGTACTCATTGTAGAGCGCTGTCAGTGAACACAATATCGGGTACTGGAGGGGACATCAGTACATCGGTGTAGGCCCAGGTACATTCATGCACACGTACTACTCTTCAAACATTTGGGATAAGCAAGAAGTTTTAAAACAAAATTAATACTTTTATTTAGCAAGGATGCATGAAATTGATCAAAAGTGACAGTAAAGACATTTTGAGTGGGAACATGTTTTATTTCTAATATCTAATGACATTTTTGCAGTAAAATTTACTTTAAAGAAGATCTACATTTATCATTTTCATTCATGGAGATAACATGAAAAATGTGCCATGGTTTAGTTGAGTATTTCTGTCACCGGGTGGAAAACAAACACTTTTAACATAAAATGACATGAAATAACCACTATAACCAGATAGATGACTGCAGAGGACCACTCATTAGCTCATTTGCACTCCCTTTTATATTTCTTTTAGTGTGTTTTGCTTTTGATTTATGTAACGTCACATGTAAAAGTGTATTGAGCTGTTCAATGGGCGGCTTTCTTTCCGGGCAATCCAAGATGGAGAGACGCTGTTCAACAGGCGACTTTTTAACATTGATAATAATACTAATAATAATAAATGTTTCTTGAGCATCAAATCATCATATTAGAATGATTTCTGAAGGGTCATGTGACACTGAAGACTGGAGTAATGATGCTGAAAATACAGCTTTAATCACAGGAATAAATTACATTTAAACATATATTAAATTAGAAAACAGTTATTTTAAACTGTAGTTATATTTCAGATGTTACTTTTTTTAATATATACACTCACCTAAAGGATTATTAGGAACACCTGTTCAATTTCTCATTAATGACATTATCTAATCAACCAATCACATGGCAGTTGCTTCAATGCATTTAGGTGTGTGTTCCTGGTCAAGACAATCTCCTGAACTCCAAACTGAATGTCAGAATGGGAAAGAAAGGTGATTTAAGCAATTTTGAGCGTGGCATGGTTGTTGGTGCCAGACGGGCCGGTCTGAGTATTTCACAATCTGCTCAGTTACTGGGATTTTCACGCACAACCATTTCTAGAGTTTACAAAGAATGGTGTGAAAAGGGAAAAACATCCAGTATGCGGCAGTCCTGTGGGAGAAAATGCCTTGTTGATGCTAGAGGTCAGAGGAGAATGGGCCGACTGATTCAAGCTGATAGAAGAGCAACTTTGACTGAAATAACCACTCGTTACAACCAAGGTATGCAGCAAAGCATTTGTGAAGCCACAACACGCACAACCTTGAGGCGGATGGGCTACAACAGCAGAAGACCCCACCGGGTACCACTCATCTCCACTACAAATAGGAAAAAGAGGCTACAATTTGCACGAGCTCACCAAAATTGGACAGTTGAAGACTGGAAAAATGTTGCCTGGTTTGATGAGTCTCGATTTCTGTTGAGACATTCAGATGGTAGAGTCAGAATTTGGCGTAAACAGAATGAGAACATGGATCCATCATGCCTTGTTACCACTGTGCAGGCTGGTGGTGGTGGTGTAATGGTGTGGGGGATGTTTTCTTGGCACACTTTAGGCCCCTTAGTGCCAATTGGGCATCGTTTAAATGCCACGGCCTACCTGAGCATTGTTTCTGACCATGTCCATCCCTTTATGACCACCATGTACCCATCCTCTGATGGCTACTTCCAGCAGGATAATGCACCATGTCACAAAGCTCGAATCATTTCAAACTGGTTTCTTGAACATGACAATGAGTTCACTGTACTAAAATGGCCCCCACAGTCACCAGATCTCAACCCAATAGAGCATCTTTAGGATGTGGTGGAACGGGAGCTTCGTGCCCTGGATGTGCATCCCACAAATCTCCATCAACTGCAAGATGCTATCCTATCAATATGGGCCAACATTTCTAAAGAATGCTTTCAGCACCTTGTTGAATCAATGCCACGTAGAATTAAGGCAGTTCTGAAGGTGAAAGGGGGTCAAACACAGTATTAGTATGGTGTTCCTAATAATCCTTTAGGTGAGTGTATATATATATATAATAAAATAAATGCAGCCTTGCTGAACAGAAGACACTTTAAAAGATATCACCAATGAACATTATTGTACAAACTATGATGAACTAATCTTTCAACAATGCACAAAATTTCTTAACACACAAATAAGATTAACTTGTTTTGTATTCAATATGTCATTATCTGTTAGGGGCTCATGGGCGCTTTGTGCCGTGTGCCATGGGAGGAGCTCAGAGGGAAGCACGAACCCAGACTTTAGAACCAGATGTTTGGATACGGGAGGTTCAGCGTCACGGTCATGGGACACGCCGTCGAATCCAGCTTGACCACCTTGGCCTGTAAGTGTTTGTGACATGCAGTCACAAACTAGCTATGGAGCAATTGCACAGTCTGACGCTGAGTTATTGAATCGGATTGTTATTGTATCTGCAGGCTGGAGGAGGTTTTGGTCATGGGTCTGCGTATGAATGAAGGAATCACCCAGCAGGTAAAATGGACCACTAATTACACAACATAGGTTTTACAAATCCACGTCACATTTCAACCAATTATGTTTTGCTTTTAAAAAATACATTATTTATACATCATGTTAGTATGTTATGGTATGTTTGAACTGTAATGCAGTAAAAAAAACAAGAAAACAAAGTCATAATGTTCACAAAAAGGCTTAATTTTCTTTTAATATATATATTTATATATAATCAGGCATAACATTATGACCACTGACAGGTGAAGTGAATAACACTGATTATCTCTTGATCACGGCACCTGTTAGTGGGTGGGCTATATTAGGCAGCAAGTGAACATTTTGTCCTCAAAGTTGATGTGTTAGAAGCAGGAAAAATGTGCAAGCGTAAGGATTTGAGAGAGTTTGACAAGGGCCAAATTTTGATGGCTAGACGACTGGATCAGAGCATCACCAAAACTGCAGCTCTTGTGGTCCGATCAAATAGACGAGCTACTGCAGCTTAAATTGCTCAAGAAAGGTGTCAGAATACACAGTGCATCACAGTTTGTTGCTTATGGGGCTGCATAGCCGCAGACCAGTCAGGGTGCCCATGTTGACCCCTGTCCACCGCTGAAAGCGGCAACAGTGGGCACGTGAGCATCAGAATTGGACCACGGAGCAATGGAAGAAGGTGGCCTGGTCTGATGAATCACGGAGGCAGGGTGATGCTTTGGGCAATGTTCTGCTGGGAAACCTTGGGTCCTGCCATCCCTGTGGATGTTACTTTGACACGCACCACCTACCTAAGCACCTTTCATGGAAACGGTATTCCCTGGTGGCTGTGGCCTCTTTCAGCAGGATAATGCGCCCTGTCACAAAGCAAAAATGGTTCAGGAATGGTTTGAGGAGCACAACAACGAGTTTAAGGTGTTGACTTGGCCTCCAAATTCTCCAGATCTCAATCGAGCATCTGTGGAATGTGCTGAACAAACAAGTCCGATCCATGGAGGCCCCACCTCGCAACTTACAGGACTTAAAGGATCTGCTGCTAACATCTTGGTGCCAGATACCACAGCACACCTTCAGGGGTCTAGTGGAGTCCATGCCTCGACGGGTCAGGGCTGTTTTGGCAGCAAAATGGGGACCAACACAATATTTGGAAGGTGGTCATAATGCTATGCCTGATTGGTGTGTATATATATATATATACACTCACCTAAAGGATTATTAGGAACACCATCCTAATACTGTGTTTGACCCCCTTTCGCCTTCAGAACTGCCTTAATACTATGTGGCATTGATTCAACAAGGTGCTGAAAGCATTCTTTAGAAATGTTGGCCCATATTGATAGGATAGCATCTTGCAGTTGATGGAGATTTGTGGGATGCACATCCAGGGCACGAAGCTCCCGTTCCACCACATCCCAAAGATGCTCTATTGGGTTGAGATCTGGTGACTGTGGGGGCCATTTTAGTACAGTGAACTCATTGTCATGTTCAAGAAACAAATTTGAAATGATTCGAGCTTTGTGACATGGTGCATTATCCTGCTGGAAGTAGCCATCAGAGGATGGGTACATGGTGGTCATAAAGGGATGGACATGGTCAGAAACAATGCTCAGGTAGGCCGTGGCATTTAAACGATGCCCAATTGGCACTAAGGGGCCTAAAGTGTGCCAAGAAAACATCCCCCACACCATTACACCACCACCACCAGCCTGCACAGTGGTAACAAGGCATGATGGATCCATGTTCTCATTCTGTTTATGCCAAATTCTGACTCTACCATCTGAATGTCTCAACAGAAATCGAGACTCATCAGACCAGGCAACATTTTTCCAGTCTTCAACTGTCCAATTTTGGTGAGCTTGTGCAAATTGTAGCCTCTTTTTCCTATTTGTAGTGGAGATGAGTGGTACCCGGTGGGGTCTTCTGTTGTTGTAGCCCATCCGCGTCAAGGTTGTGCGTGTTGTGGCTTCACAAATGATTTGCTGCATACCTCGGTTGTAACGAGTGGTTATTTCAGTCAAAGTTGCTCTTCTATCAGCTTGAATCAGTCGGCCCATTCTCCTCTGACCTCTAGCATCAACTATGCATTTTCACCCACAGGACTGCCGCATACTGGATGTTTTTCCCTTTTCACACCATTCTTTGTAAACTCTAGAAACGGTTGTGCGTGAAAATCCCAGTAACTGAGCAGATTGTGAAATATTCAGACCGGCCCGTCTGGCACCAACAACCATGCCATGCTCAAAATTGCTTAAATCACCTTTCTTTCCCATTCTGACATTCAGTTTGGAGTTCAGGAGATTGTCTTGACCAGGACCACACCCCTAAATGCATTGAAGCAACTGCCATGTGATTGGTTGATTAGATAATTGCATTAATGAGAAATTGAACAGGTGTTCCTAATAAGCCTTTAGGTGAGTGTATATATATAATTTTATATAATATATATACTTTTTTTTTATGAAATGGTGTAGCATTGGGAGTTATTTAGCCCAGAAGCTGACCTCCAACAAATGTTTGGGATGTCAGAAAACTTTCAGGAACTGCAAGCAAGGGGGCTTCTAATACTTGATGACAGGTAATGTTCATGGCTTTTTTATTTTTAAGTAACCCAAGTGTGATAGTACATTTTCACTTCCCCCCTGATGACTACCTTTATGTTTTAGGGGTTTGCGGTGTTCCTGGGAAGGATTAGCGTTGCTGGACAGCATTTTACCCACAATGCTGCTAGAATTAGAGATATTTTTAAAAAACAGGGTTTCTGTAGACCAGCAGAAACACAGACATTCAGAGACACAGATGAATGTTTACATCAAAGAAACATGAGACGGAGATTATGAGTAATAAGGTCAACATGAAACAAATGCATCCATGTGGAGAAGTGTTTAATTTTGGAGAAGGAACATGGGTCATGTTTTTTTCCCCAATCTATTCATTTATTCAAATATACAGGATATTAAAAATGCTTTGCATACATGCAGTGACTTGAATGCTCCTCTTCAATGTAAACATGTTTTTAATTTTCTGAAGTAAAATTCAGTGTCATTTGTTTAGGGGGTTAGGGGTGCATAAAGTAAAAGTCAGGATTTTATATATTTAAGAAGAATTAAATTCTATATTTTATAAATACATGTCTCATTGTTAATAATTCATCCTTGCATATGTCTAATTTTTTGACCTTGTGATGTTTAATCAATGTTGCTTGTATGTGTTTTTTTTTTAATTATTTAAGACAAACTGTGTGCAAATTCATAAGTCAACATCATTACTGAGTATTTTCTCTTTAAAACTGCAGTGAACCAAAGACTCAAAAACGAGGCTCCTAATTTCTACTTCACAAACTCGTAACCAATCCTGTCAACGTGCGTGGCAGGGCTTTTCCTATAATTTTTTTTAATGATGCTGTTTTTTTTAGAAGGATCTGTTTGACTCCAAGATAGAGAACGGGAAAATGGTTAGCAACACATTATTCAATTGACATTATGTGTCCTACATTGTAGAGAGCGATATCTAAAACACATTACCATTCTGATACATTGACTTGTAGACGAGCCTGTATAATTCAGTCTTCCACTTCTGAATCAGTTTCTGGTTTAAACAAATATGGCTGAATTAAACCAATATTTCCACTTGTCGCGTTTACTAGCTGTATGATTGCCTGGAGGCGGTGACAAATTTGTGTATTCATGGTTCTGCTTACTAAATGTGTGAGGGATGGTAATGGATGAAGCGAGGACTCAGGTGCAGAGTAATGGGCTTTTTATTTAAATATAAAAAATGTTTTTGGGACAAACCATTCAGAAGTTATAAGCAAATATTTTTCATATCTCTTGACCAGTTGGAGGCGCTGTGCCGAAATTCTGCATGAAGCCTCATGTCATGCTTGGGATGCCATATACCAAGTTTGGTCTGAATATGCTGAAGCATTGCGAAATATAGCCTTGCGTCCAATTTATCGTGCACTTTGTCGAATTTGTTTGTGCATTATTTGAGAACGGTTGGGTTTATTAAAAAGCTTTTGATAACTTTTGGTCTGAAGATGATCTGATTCGATTTTGGTGAAAAGCGGACAAACCGAAGGAGGAGTTCAAAAAAGTCGTTTTTTTGGTGGGATAATTTGGCAGGAAAAATTACATGTATTGAGCCAAGGAATCAGGAAAATAACTTTATTTCTAGCCCCTATGGTTCAAAAGTTTAACTAATTTAATTAGCATAAATGTATGTGAAATTTTGGACAGTTGGTGGCGCTAGAGGGATTGAGTTAGAGACTCCAAATTTGTGGTGGTGGGTGTTTGGACTGTCGTCTAGCAGTGTGTCAAATTTCACCAACTTTTTACCATATGGTTCTATGGGATATTGGTTCTGCCATAGAATTCCAGAACGGAATAATAATAATAAGAAAACTAACTCACATGGACAGAAGAGCGCACACTCACACGAAGACAAGAATCATTCATCAGCTGGATAAAATCGTTCTGAAAGTGATTCCAATGATATCGTTCCTCTCTGCCATTATAGTTGTGGTGTGAACTCTTTGATATTTAGAACGATTTTTATAACTACATCTTTATCGTTATAGTTTAATCGTCTTTGGTGTGAACGGGCCTTTACACCACATGACATTTTTAAGAGTCATGTTTCTGAAAATGGTACAACATGAATATAACACCAACATGACTACAAAAAGTACATTTCTAAGAACTTGGTACATGTTTTTAAGATTTTAAAAAAATATTTTTCGTTTAGTTTATCATGAACACTTCTTATTTGGTATTGATGCTGTTGTCTGCCATTTTTACACTTAAAGGATTAGTTCACTTTAAAGCTGCAGTCCGGAACTTTTTGCACTCTAGCGGTTATAAACAGAACTGCATGCGTCTTGCGGAAGAACATTGCAGCCGGAGCTACTTCTCTCTGTTTGTGTCTATGGCGAGTCACGCAGGGACTGTGCTCCTCCGCAGCGATTCCTACCAGACCGGTCTGAAATAGTCCCAATATAAACACTTATACACGTGTACTATAATGATTCAGGGTAAGACAAAAACACGGTTTGGAAAATGTATTCATATTGTACATTCTCATTATATAATTTTTGAACTCCTGAACACAAAAAAAGTTATGGACAGGAGCTTTAAAATGAAAATCACCCCATGATTTACTCACCCTCAAGCCATCCTATAGGTGTATATGACTTTATTATTTCAGCCAAACACAATCAGAGTTATATTAATAAATATCCTGACGCTTCCAAGCTTTATAATGGCAGTGATTGTATCCTGGGGGCTTTATTATCTTGAGTGGTATTTGATTAGGGATAGAAGTGATTTTCTTTTTGCATCTGCCATTTGAAGTTACTCCTCTCCAATCCACCCACATGCTCAGTCAGAAAGAAGGTCACCGAAGAATCATGAATGATTCATGTTGTGCTATGTGTAGAAACACAATCAAAATTTATTTTTGTAATATATTATATATATATATATAATTTTATATAATATATATACTTTTTTTTATGAAATGGTGTAGCATTGGGAGTTATTTAGCCCAGAAGCTGACCTCCAACAAATGTTTGGGATGTCAGAAAACTTTCAGGAACTGCAAGCAAGGGGGCTTCTAATACTTGATGACAGGTAATGTTCATGGCTTTTTTATTTTTAAGTAACCCAAGTGTGATAGTACATTTTCACTTCCCCCCTGATGACTACCTTTATGTTTTAGGGGTTTGCGGTGTTCCTGGGAAGGATTAGCGTTGCTGGACAGCATTTTACCCACAATGCTGCTAGAATTAGAGATATTTTTCCAAAACAGGGTTTCTGTAGACCAGCAGAAACACAGACATTCAGAGACACAGATGAATGTTTACATCAAAGAAACATGAGACGGAGATTATGAGTAATAAGGTCAACATGAAACAAATGCATCCATGTGGAGAAGTGTTTAATTTTGGAGAAGGAACATGGGTCATGTTTTTTTCCCCAATCTATTCATTTATTCAAATATACAGGATATTAAAAATGCTTTGCATACATGCAGTGACTTGAATGCTCCTCTTCAATGTAAACATGTTTTTAATTTCTGAAGTAAAATTCAGTGTCATTTGTTTAGGGGGTTAGGGGTGCATAAAGTAAAAGTCAGGATGATATGAATCATGAATGATTCATGTTGTGCTATGTGTACAAACACAATCACAATATATTTCTGCAGTGTAGTAGAGACATTATAATATCGAATCAAAATGCTTTGCTTTCAATCCAGGCTGTTCATAACATAAACCCCTTACAACCATCAGTCCGCTGTCCATGGTGCTGATCGAACTGTACTTCTGCATAAACAAATGATTATGCAAATATCAGTGTATGCACTGAAAACCGTCTGTGCTATGCTTACTTGTCTTACTGTCAATGTAGGATGTCATTTCTTTGCAGGCATATTCATCACTGCATTCATGATAACTTTCTGCATTGTGTAACGTCTATTATCCAAAGCGTGATTGTATTGTCAGGGATTCACACATATGAGTGCGTGGGCGCGTTTTCTTACTAATGCGAGAGAATTTTACGCCGGCACTACGATGATGACTCAAGCCACTGCAGACGATGAGAAGCAAGGCTTCAGCGCCCACAACTTTCTTCCCGTTGTTCATCCATAAATGGACATATTGTGCGGTTTCTCCTAAAAGTACAGGCGTACAGGCTGCTGCAAAAAGTGAGGCGAGAGACGCGTTATAAATATGTACAGCAAGACTCATGAATATTAATTAGGTGACGTTGCGTTTTCTCGTTTGTCATTCCCGATTTGCTACACGTTTGGTCCTGAACAAACTCACGCATTATGAGGGAAAACACGACGCATTATTTCTCAAGCACAATTTTATTGTTGTCTGTTATACAAGGTAAAGTGGAAACACATTTGAGGTAATAGAGTCAAGAAGAAAAAAAAAAGCATTTAAGAAACGTGGAAACAAATGTGTGGTATAAAATACACTCAATATTAAGAAAACATGCATAATCGCTTGTAATACAACATTTCCCAGTTGGAAATACCTGCATGCGTCAGTATCTGCGTTTTGAAAACGGGTCCAAACTAGTCATGAACTGCACTGAAAAATGGGTGACTATGGTTTCATTCAAGTCAACATATTAACTCTATGAATCAACGTTAACTTTGTATATATTGTATATGTTAAATTGGCTTTTTTTCACTCTTAAAAAGTTTCAAAGAGTATTTTTGCAGTGATGCCATAGAATAACCATCTTTGGTTCCCCAAAGAATCATTTTTTTATTGTGAAATAAAGAAACTTTTGTGAAAGATTCCATGAATTGTAAACGTTCTATAGAAGCATAGATTCCATAGGCTGGTTCCATTTGATTCCATTGTAGCTGGTTGTTGCTGGTCTACCCACCAGCTAATGACCAGTTTAGACCAGTTATATAAATATTTACTAGTCATGAACTGCATTGAAAAATTGGTAACTATGGTTTTATTCAAGTCAAAATATTATTTAACATTACTAAATCAACGTAAATACATTAACCTATACCATTGCATGCAAATGGCTATTTAAGTTTTTTCACTCTTAAGAAGTTTCAGAAGAGTATTTTTTGCAGTGATGCCATAGAATAACCATTTTTGGTTCCCCAAAGAACCATTTTTTTTTATTGTGAAGAACATTTTTAATAAAGAATCTATTGTGAAAGATTCCATGAATTTTAAACGTTCTATAGAAGCATAGATTCCAATAAAGAACATTAATTTTTAAACAGCTGGTTTGTTGCTAGTTTACACCAGCTAATGACCAGTTTAGACCAGTTATATAATCTTAAGCCTGATTTTCCAGCAGGGTTTTGAAGACATTTCACAAATACTTTTAGAATCTGTCCTCTGGTCCAGCCAGGGACGTACAGAATATAATAATTCTTACATAGCTGAATAATTATTATTCATAGGTTTGAAACAGAGTCCCTAGCGTTACTCTTTTACTGTATTTGGCACCTCTCAATGGGTGTACTTCTTTTAGGGGTGCTCGGCCCCATCACGCGCCGCAGATCGCTACTGAAACTCGGTCTACGCGCAAGCGGTTGCACCGCCCCACACGGCTCATTCATGGCTCGTTTGTTCCTCTTTCTGCTGCTCAGCGCATGATACGTGTGGATGGAGATGTCTCGATGGAGAGAGGGTCTGGTTTCTGTGGGGAGCCCTCCCAGCAGCGCCAGGGCTTCGAACATCTCCTCCAGGTTGGTGCAGTCTTTAGCAGACACCTCAAAAGAGACACCGTCCTTTCCAATAAACTGACAGATGTCTGAGTGTTGCACAGCTCTTGAGGAGTTTAAGTCAGTTTTATTGCCACATATTATAATCGGAAACTGTCTGTTTTCTTTGGACTTGGCCAGCTTGGATTTGGCAGTGAAAATCTCCTCGCGTAAAGAGCAGATCTCTGTGAAAGACTCTCGGTCAGTCACGCTGAACACCAGCAGGAATATGTCACCTGTTGAGGTTATAAAGCACAAGAAATGTGAACTTTGTAAATCATGTATACTATTCAACAAATTAAAAAAACAGTATACATAGCCTACTGACCTGTCAGAATAGACAGTCTTCGTTTGGCAGGGAAGTCTCTCTCTTTGGACGCGTCCAGGATATCTAGCTGGTATCTCTCTCCCCGGATGTGGTACAGTTTGCTGTGAAAGTCTTCGGTCGTTGGCTCGTAATGTTCCTCGAATCCATCATCTCCAAGGAAACGCCGTATAACCGCCGTTTTACCCACTCGGGGCGCGCCTAGCACAACTAAGCGCCGGTAATGACTGGGTTTTACGCTGACCAGATCGTCGTTTTTACTCTCATATCTCATGTGCTTTGTTTTATGGAGCTGAGAAGCGGAGAAGGGGTCCAGAGATCTCCGTGGCTTGCGTTCAGACGACGGGGGTCGCTTTCCAGTGCTGGAGGAGCGCATCACCCGCGCCTTCGCCTTTGGCTCAGGATGTCTCCAGTGCGATGCGCACTGCAAATGCGATATATCAACTGTTGCGGTGCCTTCGGAATGATAGCTGCAACAGGAGAGCTTCGCGGTGCCATCAACTGAAAGAAGGGCTTTATCAGTTGTGTTCACCTCCATGCTCCTTGCTGGTATCATCCAGAACGACTGAGTCTGTGTTCTCGGTGCAGTGAGTTGTATCCACGCGCTCCCCGCAGTTCTTTTTATATGCTGATGACTGATGGGTGGTCTCGCGTGGTGCGTCATTCAACGCTTATAGAGACTTGGGTTCGTTTGGTGAATCTGAACAATTCTGCTGCCTATTTAAGGCATTGCCCACCGCAGTGTTACTTGGATCTGAGCCATTCTTATGTAGAGCAACAGATTCTCAGAATATTGTCCGTTATTAATGCCTATACTTAAAAAATGCTTACTGAAGAAGTCAAACGTTTTCTAGCTGAATTTGGATTGAAACATGCTTGAAACACTTGTCATATATAATCATTTGTAAAAAGTTAACAATGCTATGAGATATTGTCTTTACAACTCAAAAACAATTAATAAAGAGTAGGCTAACTTATCACCATTCAAAATTTGATCAAAAAGACATTGATATTTTTTTTTTTAAAAACATTGATGTTTTAAAATATTAGGGTTGGGTTACTTTGGGTTACTTAAACTTTTACTGTACATTTTGCACCAAACAACCCTTCACCCAATATCTACATATCACAATGCAATCAATATTTTAACCCACACTCACCATCACCTCTATTCCTCTTCCTATCCTTTTAATAAAGTTTTTATATAACTTTTTTAACTGTTTTATGTTTGTACAATGTTTTAACCCCAGCTCCAAACTGTTCCACATCCACCCCACAAATAATGATGCACATACTTTTTAGAGTTGTTCTTATTGTAAGCTTTTTAAAGTTTAATTCTTCTCTCAAGCTATACCCACCCTGTGTTATATTTGTAAATACGACTCTTACATGAGCTGGCTTTAATTCTGTATTGTTCTCGCTAACTCCTCTCACATCCTCGAACAGTGTGAAAAAAACATTAAAACGTGCACGTCACTTCCCGTTCCCCAACCCTTAAAATAACCGACATTCATTCTATCTTATTTATGTAACAAACAAATTACTTTAACTAAACATCAGGTTATTAGACTAATTAAGCATGCAACATTTCCCCTCCACTTCCAGTGAGCTAAGTGTGAAAAGATGTTAAGTAATCCTGAAAGCTTGCAGGCCGAGTGTGCAGTCTGGTAGGTCTGCCTGGTGTTGCTGCCGATGGTGGCAGGGTTGTTGCTTGCGGAGCCAAGAACTCAGTAGAGAGCAGGGGAGTGCAGCGTCACGGGTATGATCCACACCAGAAGGACACAGTACTTTCCTAAGCCGACTGGCATGCCAATGAGAACCATCAGATAGCTGGAATGTAACTGGACCTTGTTTTTCTGTATTCAGGGAATCCGGGCCTTTTTTCTGGTGTTGTATCTGTCCTGTGCTTTGAGCTGTTGTCCGTGCACCCTAGCTTCCACCACAGGGTTTCCATCGTAAGAAGTAGGAGGGCGAAGTCTGTGTAGGGGTAACTCTCGTCCCAGCATCAGTTTTGCTGGTGACACCCCAGTGGTGGCATGCTGAGCTGCTCTGTAGTGTAGAAGAGTGATTCTGCGATAAAGCCTCGTTGAAAGAGCAACCTTGAGCTAAGTGTGCTCTCAGACCATTTTTCAGCGACTGATTAAATTAATACGCCCCCATTTGACTGTGGATTATAGTAAGCTGTTTGTATGTGTTTGATCCCTTTGCTTAGGATGTAACTGGTAAACTCAGCAGACACTAGTTGAGGGTGTGGTGGAAAAATGTAATCATAGAGGAAGATTAATTAAGATATATATATTTGAGATCATACAGGAGCTAACATGTGTTTCTGCCATGCAGGACACCTTATTTGAGAGCTCTCCTGTACCAAAGGTGTCGGGCAGAACTAATTCTAAATCTGTGTGCTGTGTTTCTTACTTTTACCATGTGTGGAAAACTACTGAAAAGGATTGTTTACACATTGGGGGGTATAAGAGATTGTAGCTTCTGTTATGTCTTCAGTTAGCACTCTACAGACATTCAGGATGGCTGTATGACTGTGACTCTTTTCTTGCAAGAAAATAAATCTTTATAAAGACAATTGGCTAAGGTTTGTCTCTTATTCAGTGGTGCAACTGAGAGTTAATTTTTTGCCATTGACAAGGGCCACTGGTACCGCAAATAAGCATTTCTCTGCATTAAGTGTCAGATTATGTGGCCTGAGGGCAGAAAAAGTGTCCCTTAGGCGCTGTTCATGAATCACTGCAATCGGGGCATGGACAATGACATCATCAAGGTAGATGGCAATGCCAGGGACACCGGCCAGGATGGTGGACATGATTTTTTGGAAACAGCTAGGGGCTGAACTGTCCAAAAGACAAACTGTCCAAGAGTCCAAAAGGCATCCTTGTGTAACGGAATACACCAACATGCGTAACAAATGCAGTAAGATTTCTGCTGTCCGGATGAAGGGGAACCTGGAGGCAATCTTCGATTGTCGGCAGAAGGTAGCGATCTGGTATTACTGCTTTATTGACGGATATTAAGTCCGCACAAACTTTAACTAACATTACTTTAACTAAACATCAGGTTATTAGACTAATTAAGCATGCAACACCCTGCCTTTGAATAAACATTTCTGTAACTGTATATTATTATCAAATGATTTATTATCAAAGTCCCTATAAGAAGTCATTTCACTCAGCGGCCATCTTTAAAATGCCTCTCAGGCATGCAAGTGCAGCTCTTATTTGAATGGGGAAACATTAAATTCTCCAAAACTGTCTGCCAAGCTTATGATTAAATTTCATATTTGAAATCACCAATGAAATCTGACAACAACTACATTTTGTTTCTAAACGCTCAAATCATGACAAAAACTGCATTTTTTGCAGCTAATGCGCATGCAAAGTCCTAAGTGTGCGTTTGCCTGTTTGTATAGCAACCGGAGCTGGCAGCTGCAGTGACGCAATGACTTTACTAATCAACGATTGGCTCTTTCATTTAGAGGGTGGTGTTGGGTGTTGCACTTTCTCCCATTCATAAGTACATACCCATTAACATTACCCATTCATAAGAAACCGGAGTATATTGTCTTTGTAATTATCACTACTGAACAGTAGCTGTGCTGCTTCATATTTTTGTAAAAACTGTAAAAAAAAAAAAAAAAATCTGGATTATTTGATGAATAAAAAGTACAGCATTTAAATATTTTGTAACATAAACAGTGTTGGGGGTAACACATTACAAATAACACGAGTTACGTAATCAGATTACATTTCAAGTAACTAGTAAAGTAACATATTACTTTGAATTTTACAACAAAATATCTGTTACTTTTTCAAATAAGTAGGCCTAACGCAAGACATAGACCTTTTTTTTTGTTATTAAAAAACAAATAAGCAAGCCCAGGTGAGAAAAAGTAATGCAAAAGTATAACGTAACACATTACTTTCCATAAAAAGTAACTTAATTAGTAACACAGTATTGTAATACATTACAATACAAAGTAGCACTGAAATAATTATCTTTACTGTCACTTTTGGTCAATTTAATGTGTAATTTCTGAATAAATAGTAGTAGCCCACCACAACCCCGCACCCCCCAGCCCCTAAAACTTTTGACTGGTATTATATTTCATTGAAAACATGGCCAGTTTTTTCCTTTCTGCTAATGAAAGTAGCTCTAAAGAAACCAAGCTTTGCATGTCAGAGAGAAACACACTAAAAGCTCACATACTCTGCTCTGGAATGTCATGAAGAGATAAGCAGAAAGTTTAAAGTCCCAGTGCTGTTGTGCTAAATATCAGCACTCTTATAACACTGCTCAACCAATCAAACCCATGCACCTAAACCCAATGTTGTATAATGATGTTTTTGAAATGGCTAGCTTTCAGTTTGATGCGATGTATAGCGGCGTGAGTAGTGTGGGTGGCAACATTTTCAGTTTATTCGTCTGGATAATTGTGGGGTTGCTAATGACTGCCTGTAGGAAAAAAGCTACAAATTGCATAATTATTGAACACAAGCTTTATTTTCAATTACTGAATGGTTTTCGGATGGAAAGCCTGTTATTTGTGTGGGCGCATGGAAACATTTGGTCGAAGAGGTGAAGGTTTATCCGTGTCTGTTTTTTGTGTGTCTAGGGTACCTTGGGAATTGCATCTATATGAATGATTTCACATTCCATTAATCCCTGTCTGTGTAATGATGTTCTCTCTTTTTAAATAGAATAATAGCAGACATTAACAGTGCGATTAAACTAATCAAAGTCACGACAATGATAACAATAATCTATATAGATATGATCACGACCACGATGCTCTGCAGCTGACATTTGAGTTGAGCAGAGATCTACACTTGTGGAAAAGAAGTAAACTTTAGCAAACTTTTGAAGAGTACTTACTATGGAAATAATATACGTTAAAGGAATATATTTAAGTCAAACCAAAATGTATTCAGACACCTTCAACATTTTCTCACATTATCACAGTTTATGCTCTATAGTTTAGAAAATGGTAATAAAATATGACAAGAACTCAGAGTTAAACTGTGTCAGAACAAACTCATCTTGATAATGTCATAACTTTGATAGAAAGGCATGTAATGGATTACAATCAACCATTCAGCTGTTAAATTTAAGTACACAATTAGAAAATGCCAATTTAGGTCAACCAATGACCAAGCAATGCTTCATTTTGTTCAGTCTATGGTGTAAAAGATAGCATTAGCAATTAAAGAAAAAACACTTCAGCAAAACATGGTCAGAATAATGAATAATTTTGCTCCCAGTTTTTTATCATTTTTTCTGGTAGTCCACTGTATGAAGAATGTTTAGGTATAATATGTCACAGTTTACTTTATTTTAAAGTACATAAATTAGTGTCCTGCACCCACTAGTAAAAAATATATATATATCTGGTGTCTGAATCATTTTTGGTTTGACTGTATGTATGAACTGAATGTAATGTTTGCAGACACATATTTGCATGTTATTTGCAATTAAATAAAAATGTATTACAATTTATATGTAATTTCACAATTGCTTATTGTCTTTGAAATATGGTTAAAGTTACTGCTGAATGTACTGACAAGCATTAATGGTAAAATAAAATATACTTTAATGCCATTTCTATTGAAATTTGTCATGTATTTTTAAATATATTTGTAGCCTACTTACATATTTGTAATAATGAAGCATTTAAAATATGTTAACTTTAAATTAAATATCAAATAACACACATGCAGTTATTAGCCTATTATAATCAAGGACTTTACATGTGCTTTAGTTGTTAGCCAACACATTAAAATAAGTGTACTTTAAAGTAAATCTTTTAGTTTTACAAAGTGCATAAAAGTGTTAAGTAAAAGTATTAAGAAACATAGTCATAAAAGTGGCCTTTCATTTCATCAATAATAATTTATCTGCAAGTGGTTTTTTAATACTTTTTTAAGGTTTGAAGTACACTAAAAGTGCACATTCAGTACAATGAAGTGAAATTTGTTTACACGTGCATAGTCAGTTATCTTCACAAAAATACTGCAAAACATCTTAATGGTCCAAAAAGAGCACTCAAATTTTGAGGAGGAATACCACAATGTTCAAGAAATATCATGAACATTCTGGCTATATGAGAGCATGTCTGCACATCTATGTATTGGGCAAGGCATTGTAACTTAACAGAGGACAAATCCCCACCTTGTGCAGCGTTGAACACCTACATCTCTAACAGTCTCGGCTCAACTTCATTCAGTCAAGGCCACACTGAATGGACTGAATTGGTGCATGGTGTGCTTTGCTTTCCTTTATAATGCTTACCTTGAGTGCTTGAGACAAAATGTTCTCTGCTGAGAATTAAATATACATCACCATGGTAACTGTGCACTTTGGAGCACTGGTTTCCAGAGTCTATTTGATAACTCTAAAAAGCTGAGGGCATCTCTTTTGTGAGCCATCACAATATCACTCACTCCTCTATAAGGCCTTGTATTGAAATTGTATGCCCTGTATGCTTTACATTATAGTGAGACGTTCTTTGAACTTAAAAAAAACTGAAGGCACGTATGACACAAATGTTATTTGTTGAATAGAATTAGCCAGAATCAACATCATTTTAAAGGTACACTATGTATCTTTTTGTTCACAATTAACAAAATTTAAATAATGGGTCAATATATCATCAATCTTTTTTCTTACCCTGATACAATATGATAAGCCTATAAATATGATAAAAGATGGCTGTAAAAATAAATCTGCATAGTTTATCCTTTTGATCTTTAATAAAAAAATCTCAAAAATCTAACCTTTCATTGAAGTAAAAGAACACGTTGGCCTTAATTATTTAATATACTAAAATATCTCTAAAGTATATCAGGGTGACTAGGAGCATGACATTATCATGACTTCCTGTCCCACAGGAGTATAAATAAGACAATACGTTTGTCTATATTGTCCTAATGCACAGCGAGGAGGAGAGTTTGAGTGGACAAAGACTCTCCAAGGCTCACAGATGGGGAATCGCAGAGATTAGTTGAGTCTTGGGGTCAGAAAGCCGAAAAATGGTCAAACAACCCCTACATGTTGTTTGGAAGGGTTTCAAGAAAATTCTCCTCGTTCATCCAGAAACAAACTCCAGCATATTCAGTTGTCAGACACGACTGGAAATTGAAAAGTGACCTGGTTCTGTGGTCAGATGAAACTATAAAAAAGGCTTTTTGGCAGCAAATCCACCAGATGGGTTTGATGCAAACAGGGATAAAAAGTACCCCATGCCCACGGCTAAAAATACCGCTGGCTCTTTAATGTTGTGGGCTTATTTTTTTGCTGGAGGTTCTGGACATCTTGTTCAGATACATTGTATAATGGATTCTAGCAAATACCAACAGATAAAAAAATCAAAACCTGACGGTCTCTGCTAGAAATCTTATAATGGGCCGTGGTTGGATCTTCCATCAGGACAATGATCCAAAACAACCATCAAAATCAACACACAAATGTGTCACTGAACACAAAATGAAGCTTCTGCCATGACCGTCCCAGTCACTGACCTGAACCCTATAGAAAATGAGTGGGGTGAACTGAAGAGAAGAAGCACCAACATGGGTCTGGGAATCTGAAGGATCTGGAGAGATCTGGTGCCAATAATTCTGACCACAACTGTATATACAAATACATCTTGACACCAATTATTTTACTAAATAAATAATTTATAAGATTAAGCAATTTACAACAAATGGTCACACAATGCAACCATATTAATAATTCATGTCATGTGGCATGCTGGGTAGAGAACAAATGGAACTATACCATAGAAACGCTTTTTCAGTGTAGGCCTAAAGTAAAAAAATTTTTTTGTTGCTTTGACCTAAAAAAAAATATCATAGTATATTGTTGTTACAACACAGAAGGGATGGAGACAAGAGATACAGGTAACGCCTCGGTTACGTATGTAACCCTCGTTCCCTGAAGGAGGGAACGGAGACGTACGTCGGAACTGACCGACGAATTGGGATCTATTTTCAGAGACCAATCTACTTCGAGTGTTTAAAAACAAGCCAATGAAGATTGGCATGCGGTTAACGCATTCCACGGTCCGCCCGCATCGCGGGTATAAATACGTAAGTGGAAGTACCGCATATCGCTTTACAACTGAGGAGCCGAGATAGGTGACTCGGCCTACAGCTGAAGCACAGCACCTGGCGACGGGACGTATGTCTCCGTTCCCTCCTTCAGGGAACGAGGGTTACATGCGTAACCGAGACGTTCCCTTTCAGTCGGTCACGTTCGACGTACGTCATTTTATTTTAAAGAACACCACCAGAGATGACAGAGCGGGCTCTGTCAAGGGAAAGACACGGGGCTAGCCGAGTAGGGTAGCTGGTACCGTGGAGAATACACATATGGGGTTGCCGTTAGGGAACCGCTACATATGGAACCCAGCCTACACACACGTTCCACAAGCATACGGGTGCAGGCCTGGTGTCAAACGGCCGCAACGTCTGACACCGAAGGGGTGACGGAGGAGCTCGACAGGGTTAGCCGTTTCCGGGGAACACAACTGGAGATAATAGACGCACGTATCCGGCCCGGAGGCGGGAGTGGCGTATGCAAGCCGACACTAGAACGGGTACTTAGCGCTACTGGCCACTGGGGGCGAGGATGTGGGAAGATACCGGCTCTACACGGCAGCTATAAAATCTAGCGAACGTGTTAGGTGTCACCCAGCCCTCAGCTCTGCATATATCTGTCAGCGAGGCGCCTTGAGCCAGCGCCCAGGAGGAGGCTACACTCCTAGTGGAGTGAGCTTGCACCCCGAACGGGCAAGGCACGTCTTGGGACTGGTAAGCCAAGACGATAGCATCCACTATCCAGTGGGCTAACCTCTGCTTGGAGACAGCCTTTCCCTTCTGCTGGCCTCTGTAACAGGTGAAGAGCTGCTCTGAGGTTCTAAAGCTTTGAGTTCGGTCCACGTAGGCGCGGAGAGCGCGGACGGGACAGAGCAAAGCCAGGGCTGGGACTGCCTCCTCCGAAGGCAGCGCTTGCAGGTTCACCACCTGGTCCCGGAAGGGAGTGGTGGGAACCTTGGGCACATATCCAGGCCGGGGTCTCAGGACAACGTAAGAGTTGGCCGGCCCGAAATCTAGGCACGATTCGTTGACCGAAAGTGCATGCAGATCCCCTACCCTCTTGATTGAGGCCAATGCAGTCAGGAGCACTGTCTTCATGGACAGGATGTTTAGCTCTGCCGACTGCAAAGGCTCGAAGGGAGGGCCCTGGAGCGCTCTAAGCACCAGGGCTAAGTCCCAAGAGGGTACCGAAGTTGGACAAGGAGGATTCAGTCTCCTCGCACCTCTGAGGAACCTGACGATTAAGTCGTGCTTACCTAAGGACTTACCTTCTACTGCATCGTGATACGCCGCTATTGCGGCGACATACACTTTGAGGGTGGAGGGAGACAGCCTTCGCTCCAACCCATCTTGCAGAAAAGAAAGCACGACATTAATCGAACACCTTCGGGGGTCTTCCTGGCGGAAAGAACACCACTCAACGAACAAGTTCCACTTCAGAGCATAGAGGCGCCTCGCAGAGGCAGGCCACCTAGAACCTCCGCGTCCAGTCCAGGGACCAGACATGGAGTTTCCAGAGGTCTGGACGTGGGCCCTGATGGTTGATAAACGCACCGGCCGCAGTGCTGTCCGTGCGGACCAGTATGTGTTTTCCCTGTAGCGGCTTTTTGAAGCGGCCCAGGGCGAGACGTACCGGCAGAAGCTCTAGGCAATTGATATGCCAACGCAGTTGGTGCCCGTTGTACGTGGCCCTCCAGCCCGTGGAAGAGGCATCCGTGAACACCACAGCATGCCTGGACACCTGTTCTAGGGACACTCCGGCCCGCAGAAAGGCACGGGTTGAAGGTTTGGCGACAGTAAGGAGTAACTGAGACCCGGTACTTGCTGCGCAGCCACGCCCATCTCGGGACTCGGTCGTGAAGCCAGCGTTGAAGCGGTCTCATATGAAGCAATCCGAGCAGCGTTACCGCGGCTGCAGATGCCATATGCCCCAGGAGCCTCTGAAAGAATTTCAGTGGGACCGCTGTCCTGCCTTTGAACATATTCAAGCAGTTCAACACTGACCGGACTCTCTCCTCTGTGAGGCGCGCCGTCCGGTTGACCGAGTCCAGCTCCATACCGAGATAAGAGATCCTCTGCATGGGGCAGAGTTTGACCCTTCTCTCGGTTGACCCGAAGGCCCAACAGGCTGAGGTGACGTAAGCACCAGGTCCCTGCTCTCGGGACTGAGCCAGTATGAACCAGTCGTCAAGATAGTTGAGAATCCGAACGCCACATTCTCTGAGCGGAACAATGGCTGCCTCTGCGACTTTCGTGAAGACGCGAGGTGACAGGGACAGCCCGAAGGGCAGGACTTTGTACTGAAATGCCCTCCCCTCGAACGCAAAGCGTAGGAACGGTCTGTGTCGAGGGAGAATGGAGACATGAAAGTATGCGTCCTTCAGGTCAATCGCTGCGAACCAATCTTGGGGACAGATCCATTCGAAAATGCATTTCTGCGTTAGCATTCTGAACGGGAGCTTGTGCAGGGCCCAATTCAGGACACGCAGGTCCAAGATTAGTCTTAACCCACCCCCTTTCTTGGGCACAATGAAGTAGGGGCTGTAGAACCCCGACCTCATATCGGCTGGAGGAACCGGCTCGATCGCGTCCTTCGCCAGCAGGACATCGATCTCGGACCGCAAGACATGGGCATCGCTGCTCCGCACGGAGGTGAAGAGGATGCCCGTGAACTTGGGAGGCCGGCAGGGAAACTGAATCGCATAGCCGAGTCTGATGGTACGGATGAGCCAGCGAGACGGCCTGGGAATACCTAGCCAGGCCCCCAGAGACCGAGCAAGCAGGACCAACGGCACCACAGACCTGCCCGGGGTGAGGCAGCGAGGTGGAGTATGCAGACCCAACTCGGGAGGCCCGGAGGCGGCCCGGAGTGTTGCCTGAGTACTCCAAGGTGGGGCAGAGTGTGGGTGAGAAGGCCCGGGGGCGTCCTCTGTGCCCACACTGCTGCCCCCTGGCGAAGGGGAAAGGGGAGGAAAGGAGTGGCAAGGCCCGGGGGCGTCTCACACTGCCAACCTGACCCTCTTGGGGCCCAGGGAGGGAGGAAACTGCTCTTTTATTGAGAATGTGGGTACCGCTGGGCTCCGGAGAGCCAGCGGCAGGATGTTGGAACCAGTGCTGAGAACATTCTCCCCCCGGTCCTCCTCTGGGGGGAGGAGGGGTGCGGACACCACCTCCCCAGGAGCAGCTCCTCTTCGCCCTGGGCTGCCCGTCTCAGGGCCGCTTACCCTTGCGCTTGCCTGCAGAGTTTGCGGGACCCTGGACGGGTTGGGCGGCACCATTGCGCCCGGCACCCTGCTTTGCTGGTGGAGGCTGCTGCTTTGGCTTGGCAGGGGCGGAGGCAGACGCAGGGGGAAGCCCTCGGGGACGAGCAGGCGGAGGCGCTGCAGTCGGCGACTGGGTGGAGGCAGCAGCGGGTCGCCGGGGCAGGATATTTTTAATCGCCTCCGTCTGCTTTTGGGCAACCGAGAACTGCTGGGCGCACTTTGTCGATCTCACGCATATCCGCCAGGTTCAGCCACAGGTGGCGCTCCTGGACCACAAGTGTGGACATCGCCCAACCCAGGGAGCGTGGATTTCCCCGCCAGTCAGTAGCGGTCTTTGGACACAGTTGCATCTCAACCGACCGCTCTACTGGGGGGATCTCCACGTAACCCTTCGCCGTGCCACCGTCGAGGGTAGTGAGGACGGAGGAGTCAGTCGATCGGTTTCTAGCGCTGTAGGGCGCTGTCCACGACTTCGTGAGCTCCTGATGCACTTCCGGAAAGAGAGGATGTCTCTCGACCACCGCTGGAAGCGCCGTCACACTAACACCGGCAGAGGTAACCCTTTTCACGAGACTCGTAGCAAACAAAAACACTGTTCGTAGGAACACAACAGTAATGTTCGGCTCTAAAGTTGAAAGCAATATGCGGTACTTTCACTTCCGTAATTATACCGGTGATGCGGGGCGGACAGTGGAATGCGTCAACCGCATGCCAATCTTCATTGGCTCGTTTTTAAACACTCGAAGTAGATTGGTCTCTGAAAATAGATCCCAATTCGTCGGTCAGTTCCGACGTACGTCGAAAGTGACCGACTGTAAGGGAACTGATGTTTATTTGAACAACCAGAAGAGATGACGGCAGTGCAGGTTAGTGAGCTTGGAATAACGAAGGTTCTGATGAGGAATACTGAGTGATACAGTCTTTGTACTTGCAGGAGAAGCGGGCTGGAGACAGACTGGAAGGAGACTTCTGGGAGGATCAACACGAGATGAGGGAACACGATGGAGACATGTAAGTAGAGTTTGGCAGTCCTTATGGTGCACATGCAGGTAAGCACTAGATGCTAACGTGACCCGACAAAGACTGAGTGCGTGAGTGTGTCTTTTGTACTGCTGGTGATGACTGTGCAGATGAGGTGCAGGTGTTCGTGATCAGTACTCGGGTGAAGGAGTGCGCTGTGACTGGGTGATGGTGGAGCCTGGCGTGTCTGTAACAACTGTAGCAGAAAACCTTTGAGATGCTTTACTTTTGTTACGGAAAATAAAATGCTTCACTTGCTTGATGATTTAAGAAATAATTAATATTCACACTAAGAATAGTTTTTAACAGCATATTATGTCTGCTACTAATGTGAGAATGTTGTTCTATTTTGGAACTAATACAGTATTTTATCATAAAATATAATAATAAACATACAATCAAAAGTTTTGTACAAACCAAGTGTAACCATGTGAGGGCAGCAAAGGCAATGATGGGTTTGAGGCCAACTTGCCCTCTAGAGTTTGTCACACTCACATGCAACAACATGTACGTCGTCTGTTTGTATATTTCTAAATATTTTAATCAGTGAATTGTAAAATGGACTGTCATGAATGAGAAATATGTATCTATGTAATATGTAGAAAAAGTGTATCTGAATGGAGTAGCAGAAAGAAATAGGTGCCTTGAGTTGGTGAGATGTATCAGATGAAAAAAAGAAAGATTTTAGCCAGAAGAAATAAAGACTGTGTGGAATGGACTGACATGTTACATGCAAAAATAACGGCATCAAGCAACAATGTGAAAACGAAACATGAAACATGGGGGGGTTTATTGACACACCCAGATTTGCACTAATAACATTCCTGGTCTCATTACATGTCCATGTTGTCTTAAAAGCATTATGGACAAGATATGGCTTGAAACTGGTTATTGGAAGGATGTTTTCAAACTTTGGAAAATGTTGTCAACCACATGAGGTCAAACTAACTATTTCGTTAATAGTTGCGATCCATCAGAAATCATTCTAATATGATGATTTGATGCTCAAGAAACATTTATAATTTCTTATATCAGCATTTCCTAAATCAATGTGTAAAACAGTTGTTCTGCCTAACATTTTTGTGGAAACCATGATAATTTTGCCAGGATAATGCAAAAAGAAAAGCATTTATTTAAAGTAGAAATTTACTCATCTCACTTGCACAAAAAAATTCAGTATTCCTCAAAATAGTAAAAATAAAAACTCAGAATATCCTCTGTCTCAATACCGGCGGCTTAATGGAAAGCCGTAATATACTTAGTAATTACATGTCAAATAACTTTAATATACTTAATGTATACATAAATATACTTTATGTATTTAATCTCACTTTATTAATCAATGTCTTTGCCGTTGACCTTTGATGATCCAATTCAACCATAAGCAAAAATTACTTTAAAGGCGCATTATGTAAGATTATTTTAAAATAATATTGAAAATAACCCACTAAAACACAATGTTATATATTTTGTTGACTCATCCCAAATATATCCCCCTTATCCCAAATATCAGTCTGACGAAGAGCATGTTTGCTCGAAATGTAACCCGTGTGGGAGATAGCATTGATGTGTGTGCTTTGGTCCTGATTTTGCTAAGTAATCTGAAACGTTTCATTGTTTTGAGTTTTATGAACTTGTTTCTATTAATTTAGACAAACTTAAAACAAGACAAACTTAAGACAAAACTGGGCTGAGATTTCTATTTCCCAGCATGCTTTGCCATGACACTAAAAAGGGACAGTAAATGCCTAAATTAAGTGTTATGTAATGTTTTTTGTGCAAGATTAATGTTAAGTGGGAGATTCAGTAGTGTTTAATGTTTTGTTATGTTAGTTTAGAAGAGTTTCTGTTATGTTGTTTTTTTTGTAGGGTGAGATCTCTACGCACTATTCTTGAGCTAATATGAAGGCCACACAAAGTTTGGAGGTCTGTAGCTATTGATTCTGCAGAAAGTTGGCGACTTCTGCACACTGTGCGCCTCAGTATGCACTGACCCCGCTCTGTGATTTTACATGGCCTACCACTTCGTGGCTGAGTTGCTGTTGTTCCCAATTGCTTCCACTTTGTTATAATACCACTAACAGTTGACTGTGGAATATTTAGTAGTGAGGAAATTTCACGAATGGACTTACTGCACAGACTGTGGCAACCTATCACAGTACCACGCTTGAATTCACTGAGCTCCTGAGAGAGACCCATTCTTTCACAAATGTTTGTAGAAGCGTCTGCATGCCTAGATGCTTGATTTTATACACCTGTGGCCATGGAAGTGATTGGAACACCTCAATTCAATGATTTGGAGGGGTGTCCCAATACTTTTGGCAATATAGTGTATGTGCAGTATACTTAGGATGTTTTGTAGCCACAGAATCATTTTCTTGGTGACTTTAATAATAGCCTATATTAATTATAATGCTAAATTAAATTGCACGATGGTGTCGGTGTCGGTGTTTGGTGTCAACGAGTGTTATGGGGCTGCAGGCTTACAAAAGATAAAAGAGGTTAGGAAACACTTTTCAGTCTATAGAGCCATTACATCACACTTTACCCCTCTCTAGAAAATAATGAATAAATCATGAACATAATCATGCTATGTTATGATAATGCTACCAAAGCATTGCAAGGTGGCATTTATTGAATTAGCTAGTTAAAGCTAGTCAAGTTTTCACTACTACAAATGTGAGATTACATGATATGTTTAAGTTAAATTTATGAATTAGCTTACTCAAATATTATATAAAGTTCAGAGCAATTAAAATGTATGAGTACAAAATATTTCTTATATATAATATATAATATTTCTTAACTTAAAAAATTTGAGGCAACTGATTGTTTTGCCAACTTATTCGGGTTTACAGTGTGCATTTGGACAGTCTATGTTTAGTACTTATGTGTTCTTCGTTGTCCATTAAATGTGACAACTTTCACTTATATAATCAATTTAATACGTTCTTGCTGATTTAAAAAAAAAATCTTTCTGGCCTCAAACTTTTGAATGGTAGTGTATTTTATATGAGGTTTGCAGCTTTTCACACAGCCTTGTTACCTAAATGTCTAAATATAATAGATTTATGATTTTATTTTTTTGCAATAAACATTACATTTTAAAAATGACAAATAAAATAAACTACATCAGAAGTTTTGCAGAGTGGAAATCAGCTAATCATGCATAATTTTTTAGCTACGTCTTAACAAAATAAAATAATGTTAATTACCCCCAGTTAATTGAGGAGTTTAACAAATGTCAATATTATGATATTATTGTATGCTTTTACTTTAGATACAGTTCAGATGGCCAAGATCTCTGGAGACAGAAACATTTGTGATCTATTGTTAATGTTTTATTATTTATCTTAGGTAACATTTGATCTAACACCTTCCTTACTCCAAGAACAAAATATAATAAAAACAAGAATAATTTGTGCCTCTACTGATTAAAAAAAAAAAGTTACAATTGGCAAAAAGTAATGTGCTTAAAAGGATTGGTCACCCAAAAATTCTGTCATCACTTACTCACCCTCAAGTGGTTCCAAACCTGTATGAGTTTCTCTCTTCTGTTGAACACAAAAGAAGATATTTTGAAGAATGCTGGTAATGAAACAGTTGACGGCACCCATTGACGTCCATAGTATTTTTTTTCCTACTATGGAAGTCAATGTCTACCGTCAACTGTTTCATTACCAGCATTCTTCAAAATATCTTTTGTGTGGGTGAACTATCCCTTTAAGATTAAACTCTGTTTGTCTTTTGTGGATTTTGAGGGGAAGAAATCATATGAATTCTATCCGTTTGGCATCAACAGAGCTGGTATTTCCAGAAACACTTGCTTTGCCAAAACGTTTGTCACAAGGAAGCTTTGAACAGGAATTCTCTTCAATAGTCTTTCTACTGCTTTCTTTCCTTCTCGCTGTTTGTGCATTTATGATAAAGAGTCTGAGTATTCTAGTGATTCCCAACCAAGGGTATGTGCACTTGGAATTTTTTTAAAACTTTTTTATCTCTGGACCGGAGCAGAATGTTCACAGTTCACATCACACTTACGTGAAAACAGACTTTATTCACCCCAATGGAAAGCATATATAGTGCACTATGTGCCAATCCCCATGTAGAACATAGTAAATTTGTGAACATGTGACCGATTTCAGGCAGCTTCAGCATCTATTTATAAATGGACGCTTCAGATTCTAGAGAGCATTTGATTGGACAGAAAATCTGATGAGAAGCTGAAGTGCAGTGATGTCATCAAAATCACTGATCCATATTGGCAGAAGTGAGAGACTGTAAGTTTTGAATGCTTATATCTTTGTTATTTACTTAGCTAAATGGGGACATTCCATTAACTTTTGTTGTTATAAATTTTTTATTTTTTTATTTTTTTACAAATAACAGCAGGTTCTCCTTGCTTTGTGCACTGGTGCGCAGTCATGTTGGAACAGGAAGGGGCCATCCCCAAACTGTTCCCACAAAATTGGGAGCATGAAAATGCCCAAAATGTCTTGTTATGCTGAAGCATTAAGAGTTCCTTTCACTGGAACTAAGGGGCCAAGCCCAACTCCTGAAAAACAACCCCACACCATAATCCCCCCTCCACCAAACTTTACACTTGGCACAATGCAGTCAGGCAAGTACCGTTCTCCTGGCAACTGCTAAACCCAGACTCGTCCATCATATTGACAGACAGAGAAGCGTGATTTGTCACTCCAGAGAACATGTCTCCACTGCTCTAGAGTCCAGTGGTGGTGTGCTTTACACCACTGCATCCGAGTGATTTGCATTGCACTTGGTGATGTAAGGCTTGGATGCAGCTGCTCGGCCATGGAAACCCATTCCATGAAGCTCTCTACGCACTATTCTTGAGCTAATATGAAGGCCACACAAAGTTTGGAGGTCTGTAGCTATTGATTCTGCAGAAAGTTGGCGACTTCTGCACACTGTGCGCCTCAGTATGCACTGACCCCGCTCTGTGATTTTACATGGCCTACCACTTCGTGGCTGAGTTGCTGTTGTTCCCAATTGCTTCCACTTTGTTATAATACCACTAACAGTTGACCGTGGAATATTTAGTACTGAGGAAATTTCACGAATGGACTTATTGCACAGACTGTGGCAACCTATCACATTACCACGCTTGAATTCACTGAGCTCCTGAGAGAGACCCATTCTTTCACAAATGTTTGTAGAAGCGTCTGCATGCCTAGATGCTTGATTTTATACACCTATGGCCATGGAAGTGATTGGAACACCTCAATTCAATGATTTGGAGGGGTGTCCCAATACTTTTGGCAATATAGTGTATGTGTAGTATACTTAGAATGTTTTGTAGCCACATAATCATTTTCTTGGTGACTTTAATAATTGCCTATATTTATTATAATGCTAAATTCAATTGCACGATGGTGTCGGTGTTTGGTGTCGACGAGTGTTATGGGGCTGCAGGCTTACAAAAGATAAAAGAGGTTAGGAAACACTTTTCAGTCTATAGAGCCATTATCCCTATTAGCCATTAGCCATATCACACTGTACCCCTCTCTAGAAAAAAATGAATAAATCATGAACATAAATGGTAGGTAGGTTTGTGGGAAGAGTCATAAGTAATTTAACACTCCCTGTCATTTCCAATAGAGCACAGTAGACAATTTCACATTCCAAGAATTCGTTGCTAACGAATTACAGCCACAAATCACATGCTTGTTTTGGGACCTATTACATATTTTAGGCAAACTATTATCAGGTATAAAATGAAAAGTCGCTATTTTATACACTCCTCCCCTCGATGGTGGTCCTGCAGGTATTCCAGGCAAAACTCCTCCACGCTATGGATGAGACTGGACCAGATCAGGAGGCTTTTTGTGATCTCAGAAGCGCCACAGACCTGGCCCTTCGAGCCACAAAAGCCACCGCCCAAACCATAGGCAGGTCCATGGCCAGCCTAGTGGTGTTAGAACGGCACTTATGGCTGAATCTGACGGAGATCAAGGAAGACGACAAGAATGCCTTCCTGGATGCTCCGATCACGCCCAACGGCCTATTTGGCCCGGCGGTGGATGGATTCGCGGAGCGTTTTACCATGGCACAAAAAGCATCCCAGGCAATGCGACACTTTCTGCCAAAGCGTTTCAGCTCTGTCTCCTCGAGTCACCTTAGAGCGCCGATTCAGCAGCAGCAAAAGCCAGCGCCCGCGCCCTCACAGCCAGAACAGCGTCAGCGTCCTAGTCAGCTTCCCTCCCAAGCGTCAGGGACCCCAGCCTAAGATAACGCTGGAACCTGAACTGAGGAAGCAGTCCTGATCAGCAGAACAGGAAGAGGGGAGGGTTGGTTCATGCCGAGGTCGGACCGCCCCCAAAAAGGCTCAAAGTTTCTTCCCAGCGGCCTGTTCTAGTTCTGGCCAGGGAAGAAAATGTTGTTGTGTATGTTGCGAGTGTAAGCAGCAAGCCCGCCATAATGCGCACTCTCTTGCACTCGACTGCTGTAATAGCGAACCCAATAAAAAATATAAATACTCAACAAAAGAGCATTATTTCTCATCCGCACCACGCGAGCGTCAGCAGTGCGCTGATACTCGACACTATAAAACCCCTGTGCAACCGGGCCGAGGCTTGGAAAGCCATCCCTGGTGTGTCCCAATGGGTTATAAACACAATACAACGAGGTTACTCGCTCCAATTCGCTCAAAAACTACCCGGCTTCGCTGGCATAATACAGAGCAACATGTCTCACGTCCTCAAAACCGAAGTGAAGAGGCAGTGCCTCTAGCCCAGAGCAAGTCAGGCTTTTACAGCCACTACTTCCTCGTTCCCAAAAAAGATGGCGGCCTTAGGCCCATTCTAGACCTCAGGCATCTGAACAGGGTCCTTATCAAACGGCCCTTCAGAATGTTAACACTGAGACAGATCATTGCGCAGGTTCGCCTGATGGACTGGTTTTTCTCAGTGGATCTGAAAGATGCTTACTTTCATATCCAAGTTATTCCCCCTCACAAACTGTTCTTGAGATTCGCGTTCGACGGGAAGGTCTACCAGTACACAGTCCTACCATTCGGTCTGTCCCTGGCCCCCCGCACTTTCACGAAGTGCATGGATGCAGTTCTCTCCCCTTTAAGACAAATGGGAATGCGCATTTTGAACTACCTTGACGACTGGCTCATTCTGGCTCGGTCGGAGGCGGAATTAGAATCTCACAAATCTGTGCTACTCATCCCTCTAGAATGCCTGGGCCTCAGAATAAATACAGCCAAGAGCTCGTTGCTTTCCAGGCAGAGGATATCTTTCCTGCGGGCGATTTTAGACTCAACCCAAATGAGGGTGTGGCTGTTGAACGAGCGCACTCTGGCTATCCAGCAGCTCGCACGCTCATTCAAAGCATGATCATCGCTTCAGAAGGCCTTTATTAAGCCCCTGGAGCCGTGTGGAGCACTGTTATGATGGATAGATGCACATTTATGGCCTTCAAAACAGAAACAGCCATTCACTGCCATTATAAAGCTTGGAAGAGCCAGGACATTTTTTAATATAACTCTGATTGTATTCGTCTGAAAAAAGAATGTCATATAGAATGAGTAAATCATGGGGTAATTTTCATTTTTGGATGAACTATCCCTTTAAGTATCTGATGGGGGAAAATGGCTATTTAAGGGTGTTACCCATTTTAACGTGTTTTTTTTTCTTTCTTTAATATATTTTGCCTATTTAATTTGGGCATTTATTGAACACTATTGGTAGACAAATGGCAAGGATTGTAAACATTCCGATCTGTGTATCCTATTAGAAGAAGTGCCGTGCATGAGAGCACATTCCCAGCCCAGGCAGAGCTGCATATCAGGTCTGTCAGGCTCGTGTGTCTCGTTTCGGAACAGAACGGGTTAAGGACCGACTCTGACTGTGCAGCCCTCCGTCCCTCCCTCTCTCCATCAGCCTCTTCCCTCGGTTCACTTTACTGGCCTTTAACAAGGGGGGGGCTCTGTTGCCAGCGAGGTTGGCGCCCGGGACTTTTTTCGGGATATGTACCAACAACTCCTAACCGGATAAGGCCTCCTCCACAAAGCGAAACACAAACACACAGGGAAAACTTTGAGGCGCTTGACTGAGTTGAACGTCTGGTGTATTTGAACCACAATACAAAAAAACTATCAACACTGGAAGCATGCGGAGATGTCGAGGGGAGGACAACTACCGATAGGATCCCACAGTTGGGACTTTTATGTCAAGCAATGAGAGGTAAGGACACAAAGGACGTTCAGAGGACTACGATTTTGCCTCTTGCGAAGCAAAATAAGATTTCCAAATCTTACTCTATTATTCCAGCTGAGTCACGCAACCAAAGCCGCCTCTCTCTCTCTCTCTCTCTCTCTCTCTCTCTCTCTCTCTCTCTCTCTCTTTCTCTCCTGCCGCAATACCGCATTATGAAGATGCGAACGCTGCGAAGGGGCTCTTTATTTTTGTCCCACAGCATCGAAAAGCATTTAAGACTCTGATTTACCTTCTCACTACATTAAAATCTTTAACCAAAACTATGAAAGGAATGTGAAATGTGGAAAAGCTGGTTCTCTCCAGCCGGATTGAAAGTCAATTTGTAGCCTTTCTTGTGAGGTGGACTACTAAGTAAACAAATTTATGAGGGGACATTTGGTTAATAATGCTACTTATTTCCATGTTTTTATCTGAAATATAACGGGAATATACGCAAATATACATTTAGGCAAAAGTATAGTAGCCTACAAATTGGAATGTGGAAATTATGTAGGTTACAAGAAAAGGTTATTTACAAAGATTAATAAAAATTATTTATTTGTTTGTGCCATCTCAGGCTACATTTAAATACAGTATGCGATAAAATGATGATCAAATTCAATGCTGATGTTTCTACAAACTTTAAAACAAACAAACAACAACAACGAATATACAATACAAAACCTTGGTAACTGGGTAAATTATCACCCTATACATAAAGTGACAAAAACGAGATATTTGCTTGCCATTACAGAATTTACTTCCTGAAAGCATGATGATGTCATCATAACAAACCTTTTCTAATGTATGTAGTTCATAGTTCAACATAGTTACATAAAATATATATATATGTGTGTGTGTGTATTTATATGTGTATGTATTTATGTATATTATATATATTATATATATATATGTATATTATATATATATATATATATATATATATATATATATATATGTATATATATATATATGTGTATGTATGTGTGTGTGTGTGTATGTATGTATATGTATTTTTATTTATATATATATATATACACACACACACACACACACACACACACACACATATATATACATATATATTCACATACATACACACACATACATATATATATATATATGTATGTGTGTGTGTGTATGTATGTGAATATATATGTATATATATGTGTGTGTGTGTATTTATATGTGTGTATATGTATATGTATTTATGTATATTTTATATATATATATATATGTGTATGTATGTGTGTGTGTGTATGTATTTTTATATATATATATATATATATATATATATATACACACACACACACACACACACACACACACACACACACACACACACATATATATGTATGTGTGTGTGTATGTATATGTATGTGAATATATATGTATATATATATATATATATATGTATGTATGTAATATTTATTTATGTGTGTGTAAAGAAATGTATGAAAGATTTTTTTTTTTTTATAAATATGCCTATATCACATAGTAGAAGTGGTACAAATGACAACATTTTGTACAACGCCTCTCTTGTACTATATTAACCCTCTGATGGGTTTGGACATGTAGACCTGATTTTTCTAAGAGAAAGGCTTGCACACAGGTTCATGTGGGAAATCATTGTGCATTGTGCCCATGTGTCAGCAGGGCTTGTTTTTGAATTCCACCCCTTTTGCGCAGCACTGTGTGATCCAACAGACTCTCAGCAGAAATGTGATGTTAAGCAAACGGCTGTTATTGATTGTCGTCTAAAGCCAGTTCAGCGAGAGCGGAATGTGTCACAATGTCAAGGTCATGGCCTGTACACTTTATATATGAGATCAGTTTCTCATTACGGTTTGAAGCATATGGCTTTGATGTGTGCTTTTATTCAGGGTGTGGTCTTGTTTTTATAAAGTTATTAATTTTTCAGAGGAAGCTAACAGTGACTCAAACTACAGTGTAGACTACTGCAATAATGTGTAACCAACAACATAAGACAAGCAGTAATCTCCAGTCTAATAAAATAATGATATTGGCTTAGGAATAGTTTACCCAAAAGTCCTGTCATCATTTATTCACCTTCATGACGTTCCAAACCTGTATGACTTTTTTTCCTTCTATGAGCACAAAATAAGTTATTTTAAAGAATGTTGGGGTTCAAACAACACAAGAGAGACACTTTTGAGACACTTTTGAATTCCATGGAGGTTTGTAACGAGAATATGGGCGAGTAAATGATGACAGAATTATCAGTTTTGGATAAACTATGCCTTTAAGCTTTCAGGCAAGGCTTTGCCAATACAACATTTGAGTTTGTCTTGACAGACTTTCATTAAAGTGCAGCTGAAGCGGTGTTGTTCTTTCCATCAGTGAGTATACTGATCTATTTTTATCTTGTTTCCAGTCCAAAAATCAAAAAATTCTTAAATCAAGATTGAGTAAAATGCCATAAGATATCTTGTTTTCTGGAGGAAATTTTTACTAGATGAGTAAAATTTTAGCAAATGAGTAAAGATATTTTTTGGAAAATAAAATCAAAATGATGTGAGTTTTCGCTTAAAACAAGCCAAATGATCTGCCAGTGGGGTAAGAGAAATAATCTCGTTTCTGTTTGAATTAAGATTATTTTCCTTCTATTGGCAGGAATTTTGCTTGTTTTAAGCAAAAACTCACATCATTTTGATTTTATTTTCCAGAAAACAATAAAAAATATCTTTACTCATTTGCTCAAATTTTACTCATCTAGTAAATGCATCTTGATTTAAGAAGTTTTAGATATTTAGACTGGAAACAAGACAAATATAGTAAATAAGAAAAGCATTTTTTTGCAGTGCAATTTCTTATGTTCCCATATTGAGTTGAAACACGCTGAGAGTTTAATCTCTAATAGTATGCTTTTAAAAGCTTATGATTTTATTTGCAGCAACATTTTTTATAGTCATTAAGCGGATTTTTGAAAAGATACTGTTGGTGTAATGGCCAGTCCTTTCATTTGTAGTCTTAAGCAATAAAAATAATGGTTTTATCTTGATTAATACACAATATCCACAGTGTTGGTAAACGGCCTCAGTCATGAAACACCAGAATTTGGTAAATTATTCAACCATTATCTAACCAAAACCCTTCTTACACACACACACACACACACACACACACGTTGGTGCACCTATCATTATGAGGACATTCCATAGACGTAATGGTTTTTATACTGTACATTCTATCCCCCTACACTACCCCTAAACCTACCCATCACAGAAAACATTCTGCATTTTTACATTTTTAATAAAACATTGTTTAGTATGTTTTTAAAGCTATTTTTATTATGAGGACACAGGAAATGTCCTCATAAACCACGTTTTACGTTGTAATACCAGTGTAATACCCATGTCATTTATACAAATTTGTGTCCTCATAAATCACATAAACATGCACATATATATAGAAGAATGTTTTTTTAAGACCATTTTACACACACATTCATTCTAACTCTTTTTCATGAATGAGACCCATTGAATCTTGTACAATATAATGGTTTGGAAGACTTTGTTTTTCAAATGAAAGCATGTCATTTTCCTTTTGCTAAATGTAGTAACTCCTGCAGCACATTTGGTTGACTTGCTATATGTTGTTTTTACATGGTTGATGATAGGTTTGTGTTTGATTTAAATGTGTCAGTGACCAGGAGGATGTTCCAATAGCACTTTTTAGTCACAGTTTGTTAATGGTCACATTTTTATCTTTCTCGTTTGAACTGACAGCCTACATTATCTCGGGTCATATGTTGTGATGTAAGTCCACGTGGCCTTAACACTGATGTATGGTGTGAATTTCAAGTTTTGCTGGTTCTAAACTATTTGGACCACTGAAGTTGGGTGTCAAAGTTTTGCTGTCATTTCTGCAACTCTACACTCTTAAAAATAAAGGTTCTTTATTAGAATTAATGGTTCCATAAAGAATCTTTAACATCCATGGAATCTTTCCATTCCGCAAAAGATTCTTTATAGTGGAAAAAGGTTCTTTAGTTTATTAAAATGTTCTTTAAACTAAGAGAAAAATGGTTCTTTTAAGAATTGTTCAGTAAAGGGTTCTTTGGGGAACCAAAATGGTTCTTCTATATGGCATCGCTGTGAAAAACCTTTTTCAAACAGGTTTTAAGTACTAAATACTCCCCTGTTTTCTTCGAGACAGACAAGTAGTAAGACTCACCCCACACTGGCATATGCTGGGGCAGAAATAAACAGATAGTGGTACAGAAACTACACACTTCAGCTGCTTTTATGTCACATCTTTGATACCTGAGATTATCCAAATAGCTGAAATGTTTTGAATTTGTGGAAAAGACCAAAAGAGCTGGAGTTTTCGGGATGTTTCTTTCAAGTCCGCTTTCCTCAGCTGGTGCTCATTTCTTTGAAGATATGTTGGATGCAGATGATTTGTGTTTTATTGCAGAGAGGAGCTGAGTTATGTCTTTTGATTCCATATCAAAAGAACTTGTCAGCTGTCAAACGGTACCCTTGTGAAAAAGAAGTGCGATTAATTGTACTGAATGTGGCCTTGTAATGTACTTCAAATCTATATCTAATATATATTCACACTAGTCCTATACTCAAGTAGGTCCAAAAGCACTCTAAGGTTCAGATAATTACATTTAATATACATTTAAACTTGAATCCATTTTAATTTAATTGTAAATAACATGCAATTAAATGGATGAAATAGGGATGTAACGATTCACTCAACTCGCGATGCGATACGATTCATGATACTAATTTCACGATACGATTTTCTCATGATTTTTTTTATCAAAATGAGATTTAAGACAAATTATAAAATAAAAGTGTCCTTTTATTTCTCAGACAAAATTCTGCATGTTTCTTTGTAAAAAATGTAAATATATATTTGATGTCAAATAATAACTCAATTGAAATTTTAAAACAAATCCTCAAAAAGTCCCTTCAAGGAGATCTTCCAATGGTGTTTTCTTGGGAGGAGGTTGTTTCAGCTTCTTCTCCCTCATCCTGCACTGAGGAATAGCAGAAATAAAAAGACTAGGTCAAGTTGAACCTAACCAGTTGACCTGTCAACAGTGACAGGGGTTTAACATTGTTATAAAGGAAAGATTTTAATTATAATTTGTATCATTACACTTGCAAGAGTTAGAAAAACAGAACATGTTTAGATAAATATGCCATAACAATTATTGAAAAAAAAATACATGTACATATTTAGAGAAAGAGATCGAGGGGAATAGAAAGAAGTCCAGGGAACCCATCTACTGTATGTTCCATTTGAGATGAGGCATGTCTCTAGTATGAAATGTAACATTTTTAATTTCACCTCTCTTTTCTTCAGGTTAACAAAGCTGTAGCAGGAGATTGCTGAACATTTCGTCTTTGTGGCAAACATCACACTCCTTATCACAAACAAAAGTGCATCCATCGTCATCACCCCACACCCAAAGTCATCATGACGACCTCTTCTTTACGGCGGCAGATGAAGAACATTGTGAACAACTACACGGACGCAGAGATCAAGGTCAGGGAGGCGACGTCCAATGATCCGTGGGGTCCTCCAACCTCGCTCTTGATGGAAATCGCAGACCTGACGTTCAACGTAGTGGCGTTCACCGAGGTCATGGGCATTATCTGGAAGAGGCTTAATGACCATGGCAAGAACTGGCGACACGTGTACAAAGCCCTCACTCTGCTGGACTATCTGATCAAGTCCGGATCAGATCGAGTGGCCCAGCAGTGCAAGGAGAACATCTACGCCATCCAGACTCTGCGGGATTTCCAGTACATCGACCGGGACGGGCAGGACCAGGGCATGAGTGTCCGGGAAAAGTCCAAGCAGCTGGTAGCTCTGCTCAGGGACGATGAGAAGCTCAAGCAGGAGCGATCACAGTCACTCAAGACCCGTGAGCGTGTGACAGGAACCAGCGGTGCCATTGGTTATGGATCTTTACCGCCTCCCTACCCAGGACGGCCTTCCAGTCAACCCAGCATGGAAGCAGTGTATGGTGAAGAGCACAGCAGGCCAAGGGGCTCACCTTCCTCCTTCAACTGTGAGTATGACTGTTCTTAATGTTCATGAATGCAGAGTCACACACTCATGGCATCACTTTGTTTTAAAAAGTCCTGGGGACAGTTGAATATTAAGTTATGCACAATAATTAAAAATGCCCCAATTATGTTTTTCTTTCATGTAGTGTGTAATACAGCTGTTTCTGAATGCAAAGGTCTGCAATGTTTCGAAGATTAGGATAAATGGAGTTGTAGTCTCCCAAAATAAATAAAGTATTACTGTTTATCAAGTGCTGAGGAAGATCCAGAGCTGAAATTCAGATATAGTAATGGGTGTTTCATTTCTGACATGTGCTGTAAGTGGAAGATCAATCACAACAGACTGGACCATCTGACCAATCAGAGCAGAGTAGACCAATCACAACAGACTAGCCCTTCTGACCAATCAGAGCAGAGTAGACCAATCACAACAGACTAGCCCTTCTGACCAATCAGAGCAGACCAATCACAACAGATTAAGCCATCTGACCAATCAGAGCAGAGTAGACCAATCACAACAGACTAGCCCTTCTGACCAATCAGAGCAGAGTAGACCAATCACAACAGACTGGGCCACCTGACACAAAATTTTCAAATAAATATCCAAATAAATTTAATTACTAAACTAAATTATATCAACTACATTACTTGAATATATATGATAATTGAAATGAGCTGATGACATCACCGTTTTCTCCAGAGCGGCTGTACAGCCGAATCAAATTCTGTTCATTATTTTCCTGTTTAACACTGTGAAGCTGCTTTGAAACAATCTGCATTGTGAAAAGCGCTATATAAATAAAGTTGACTTGACTTGACTTGACCAATCAGAGCAGAGTAAAACAATCACAACAGACTAGCCCTTCTGACCAATCAGAGCAGAGTAGACCAATCATAACAGACTAACCCTTCTGACCAATCAGAGCAGAGTAGACCAATCACAACAGACTGGGCCATCTGACCAATCAGAGCAGAGTAGACCAATCACAACAGACTGGGCCATCTGACCAATCAGAGCAGAGTAAAACAATCACAACAGACTGGGTCATCTGGCCAAAGAAGAGAATGCTGCACGGGGTGTGAATTCCTTATCTCGCTGCTCTTTGGAAGTAAGGGATGGTTCAACTCAATAAATAACTTGAATGGTGTAGAAAAAGTTAAAAAGCCTTTATTTCATCATGGCTTAATCTTATAAAAACAGGTACACAGGTACACCTACGTGTTGCGGCTTACAATCCTTTGTCAGGGTGTGAGTAAACAACACAATCTCAAGTTCATTTTGAGCAGCAATTAATTAGTCATATAACAATCCCCAAGGCACCCTGAGGAGAGAAAGTTCAAGGAATACATAGGACATGTCTCATACAATATAAAGGTAAATCAAACACTATATGATAGTAGTGTAAGAGAGAAAGATCGATGTGAGACCGATCACAACAGACTGGGTCATCTGACCAATCAGAGCAGAGTAGACCAATCACAACAGACTGCCAATCAGAGCCAACCATTACTGAATATTACATGAAACAGTGTTGTAATTACTTTTGTACTAGTGGTATTATTAATTACTACCATTACTGGTGTTTTAAAATATCAACTTCAAGTGAGCATTAGATGACATGAGATGGTCAACTTTTTATGCGTCAGCATTTTGGTGTAATGGACTTTCAATGGAGGGGCATAAATCTCTCAGGTTTCATTAAAAGTATCTTCATTTGTGTTCTGAAAATGTACAGAAGCTTTAGAGTGAGTTGATGATAGAATTTTTAATTTTGGATTAACTAACCCTTTAATGTATGTCAGGAGTGAGATTGATTTTACAGGAATGGATAGTTTCTTTGACTAGGGATTTAAAAAAAAACAATCAGCTGCTGAAGTTAACTAAACCAATGATTAATCGATGTCAATAGTGAAAAATGTGTACACACATTGTGTACACAGAGAGGTGTATCACACATGGCCTTGTGCTTTTAACCCATATTAGACATGCTTCTTTTGTTTTGGAAGTTCTACTTCCTCATTTTTGTGAGCGTGTGATTCCTACAGTTTTAATGTGAAGTGCCTCATAAGGGTGTGGATGACTCCATATAGACTTGATCACATAATGCGTGTGTAACTTTGGACCTGCTAGGCATCCACATTATTCCCATATGCATTCATTTACTCACTAGTTCGGAATGTTGATTTTGGTCGTAAACAGTGCTAGTGATAATTCACCCAAAAATGGCAGTCCTGTCTTTTACTCACCCTAGTGTCTATTCAAACTGTATCTTTCACCTGTTGGACATAAAATGCCGCCTCGCTTCTTTTGTTTGGTCCACTCCTTTGAAACTGAAATTGAGCTGTGCTGCATGCCTAAACTCTTGAAAATGCATCACGGTGGTCAAAGATTTCTACAGAGAAACAGAAAAACATATGCTGTTGTATTTTCTGACTCATTGAATTCCTCACATATTTATGGAGAAGTAACGCCAAATATTTATCACTGCATTTACTGTGATCAGCTGAAACTTTAAAATGCTTTCATTTGCTGATGTATAAGCATGACAATTCAGGGAAAGAAATCTATTTAAACATGAAAAGTTAATCAGCTTATCATGTCAATGATTTGATTAAAATGTGTAGTTGACTGACAGTCCTAATTTTATAGTCACATTTTCTAGACTACAGTTCCTCTCTCATATGGTACGATAGACCACATATTCAGTTTCCACAAGGAACTATTTAAAATTTTTCTAATCTACTGAAAATCAAGCCTTTGATGACATAAGGTGCAATGTGGTTTCACTTTTACTAACAATAGACCAACATTTTTGTTATGGTGCCAGGTATTTTGGGAAAGTACAGAAATTTCCCATCCTAGGTGCTTTATGAAAGGTGTGTTGGTGGGAACCGTTTACAGGGTCAGATTGTCAGATGGTCATGAGTACATGATGTAAAAATTTGTGATTTGTGGTAATGTTGAGTCGTCCGTATCTCTTCACCAGTGCATTCCAGGCCAGACGCAGCTATTCAGAAGCACTGTAGTGGAAGTGATTGCAAGCTGAAAAAAGCTATGCCAGTTTTTGGTTCTTTCGCCTCTTCTGGTCCTGGGAGGTTTTCTCTGCAGGCCCATTGCCTCTTTCAAAAATTCAGATGAGGAAATAATTCACAGTGCAGAAAATAAAACAAAATGTATAGGCCTATAAGGGTTAGTGTAGAGACATGAAAGTAGCACCAACATGTTGCCATGTACAACAGTGAAATATTATTAATCATTATACATGCATACAAACAGTCAAATCAAAAATTTCAGACACCAGATATAATGTTTTACTAGTGGGTGCAGGACACTATAGTTCATTTATGTAAGTGAGGATATAAAGTAAACTGTGATATATTATACCCAAAAATTCTTCATAAAGTGGACTACCAGTAAAACTGATAAAAATTTGGGACCAAATTTATTCAGACACTTTGACCTGACCATGTTTTGCTGAAGTGTTTTTTCTTTAATTGCTAATGCGATATTTCACAGACTGAACAAAATGAAGCATTGCTTGGTCATTGGTTGACCTAAATTGGTATTGTCTAATTGTGTGCTTAAATTTAACAGCTGATTGGTTGATTGTAATCCATTACATACCTTTCTATCAAAGTTATCTGACATTATCAAGATGAGTTTGTTCTGACAGTTTAACTCTGAGTTCTTGTCATATTGTATTACCATTTTCCAAACTGATAATGTGAGAAAATGTTGAAGATGTCTGAAATTTTGGTTTCACTGTATACATACATACTACTACTACTACTACTACTACTACTACTACTACTACTAAAAATAATTAGTGATGCATCGGAATGTATGGCTGTGCGATTAATCGTATTTCGATTTTGGCTTCAAATGATTATGAAAACTACATGCAAGGTAAAAAGATTATAATGCTGCTGCCGCATTCCATTTCTTTCCTTCACATTGGTGCGCTTTTGTTCCTTCCTAGGCCAAACTTAACATCCAAGTCAGCCGAATAATTGAGTGATGTAAAATGCAGTCTACTGTTGCTAAACTCCGGGACGTGCTTGATATTATGCAGTGTTATTAAACGCATATTAAGCCGTGAAAGAGACGCTGTTCCCTAGGCGGCCGCCTGTGCGCATGCTCCAAGACGGGGCGGAACGCACATAAGCAAAGTATATGTGGACTTCAGATACGCGCCTAAATGGTCAAATATCCTACAGATAAATATGCTGAAATGCTGTTTTGGTAAGTATCCTTGTAAACACAGTCAGTTATGTCTTAAGTGAATGTAAACATTTGAGAGAAAGCGCGTGTGTAACAGTATATTGAATCCATGCAGCTCTTAAAGTGACAGCAGCCTAATAAACCTGCAGCAGTCATTAATGTTAAACTAGAAAAGACAGAGATAAAGTCACTCACTGCTCTTGAATGAATAACTTTTGTAGTTTTAATACGGATTAGTCTATATTTAATGTATACAGCAGTGTTATTTTACATTTGATTACTTTATTCAATTTCTGTTGTAGGCTATTACTTTTCTGAATACCACTGTTAGTACGTCTTCCTGAAAAAACCTAAAGCACTGTTTGTTTAATTTGTATTTAGTTTCTTTGTTCTTATTGTGTTGCTGACTGTTTACCTGTCTTCTGTAACTGTTTTGAGGACTTTTTAACTTGCATTAATAAGCTAGTATGAGTTTTTGCTGAAGTATCGATAATTGTGAAATTTCCCAGACATTTAAAAGCACTCATATCATGAAATAAGACTTTGATCATATCACCCACCAATAATTGTGTTAAATAATCGTGATTTCAATATTGAGCAAAATATTTGTGATTATGATTTTTGCCATAAATGAGCAGTCCTATCAGAAATGACATGCTACAGATGGGTGAGCTGCCACCCTGAATGGGGGGTTATTATAATGTAAGCCCCATCGCCCCGTCCCTCTTCTCCTGCCCCACACAGACACCCCATTGTTTCGACAGCAGAGTCAAACAGGCACAGGAAAGCAATTCCAGCCCGGCATGGAACAACAGTGATTTGGGTGCTTGTTTAACATTCAGTGGTGGTGCCAGCCCTTTCTCTCCCAAACCAAGAGGTTGAATCAAGCATTTTCTCTTTTCTTCCTCCCAGCCTCCTCTTCCTCGCCTCATCTGGCCCCAGATTTGGAGCGGGCCCGGCCACAGACAAGCGGGGAGGAGGAACTTCAGCTGCAGCTGGCCTTGGCCATGAGCCGAGAAGAGAGTGAGAAGGTGAGGTTCACACACACACACACACACACACACACATACACGTCTGGTTCACTATCTTTGTGGGGACACTCCATAGACGTAATGGTTTTTATACTGTACAAACTGTTTATTCTTCCCCCTTACACTAACCCTACCCCTAAACCTACCCATCACACAAAACTACAGGCATTTTTATATTTTCAAAAAAAATCATTCTGTATGATTTATGCGCTTGTTTCCTCATGGGGACCTCAATATAGGGACACGAGTCCCCATGAGTCAGGTTGAAGTCCCCACCAGGGGTGCGTTTCCCAAAAGCATTGTTAGCCAACTATGGTCGCAAGTTCCGTCATTATCAGCGTAGTTCAACCAGTCGGTGTTTCCCCGAAACCATAGTTCCAACGAACATTCGCAAACAGCATTGCAAACTTGTGTGGTTGCAATGACAGCTCTCGACCTGTGGTTAGAAGCATAGTTTCTTGTTTGCATGACGTGGACTTAATAAATCCTTATCTTGAGCAAAATAAGCAAGCTGACATTTTTTAGTACAATCTATATCTTTTATTTAGAATACATACAAATGTAATTTATGTCTTTTAAGTTTGTCAAGAGATTTAAAGCACATTTTTTTAAGAGTGCGCATGTGCGTACGTGCTCTAGTATGTAAGAACGTGCCTATTTGAATATGGAGATAAAGTAAAATAACTTGGAAAAATAAGAATTAGTCCTCAGGTGCCATGTCCATAATTTATAGCAAAAAATCTAGCATAAATTTGATCTCAAAATAATTAATTAATAGCAGTTATTACTTCACCACCTGCGTGACATCAATAACCAACATGCACACACACATTATTATCTGGATCAGAATCAGTGGTTCTCTACTGGTTTTGCTTCAGGATGCAGACTTTACAGATATTGTGTGGCGACCCAACACAGTGCCATTCATATTTCTAAGAACACTGTCCAAAAAGCAAGACCAACTGATAGAGTTAAAGGGTTAGTTGATCCAAAAATGAAATTTCTGTCATTAATGACTCACCCTCATGTTGTTCCAAACCCGTAAGACCTTCGTTCATCTTCTGAACACAATTGAAGATATTTTTGATGAAATCCAAGAGCTCTCTGTCCTCTCCATAAACAGCTATTTAATTAACACTTTCAAGGTCCAGAACGCTAGTAAAGACATCATTAAAATAGTCCATGTGACTCCAGTGGTTCAACCTTAATGTTATGAAGTGATAAACTGATAAAAAGTCTTTATTTTTGCTTGTTTTTTGCGCACAAAAAGTATTCTCATCGCTTCATAAAATTAAGGTTGAACCACTACCTTTCTGGGCCTTGAAAGGGATAATTAAATTGCTGTCTATGGATGGTTCAGAAACTTCTCAGATTTCATCAAAAATATCTTTGGGTTTGAAACGACATGAGTAATTAATGTCAGAATTTTCATTTTTGGGTGAACTTACCCTTCAATAATTAATGGTTAACAGCTAGTAGTAACAAATCAAAGCCACACATTATGCTTAATGTTTAAAATGTTTTAAGTGTCAGAGCAATAGGCTTGTGGGCAGCGCTCGGAAATATGGTGCAGCTGTGCTTCAGGCGACCTGAGTTCGAGTCTCTTTGCCTGTCCTCTCCTCCCAATTGATCCCTGTCTCGTGTATGTCTGATAAAGTTATTGTCTCCTAAAGAATCAATTCTGAACTTGAAAGTCATTAGTAAGATATTTGTAACAAATGTGCATAATGCCAGCCTATGGTCTCCATTGGCTTGCCCGCAAATTGGTCATTGGTTGCTGTCTCCCATCGGCATTGTCCAGAAAGAGCTCAGTCATGATCTGACAGTGTTGCCAGTGTGTGAAGAGTGCGCATTAGAATCCGCACTCACTGATAATGCAGGTCTAAGTGAAGCTACTATGACTCTTAGTGTGTTACTGGACTGGAACATTGATCCAGTGCTCATAAATCAGGCTGAGTGGAGCGAATACTTTAGTCAAAGACCCGTCAGCTTAGTGTTTTTAAACATTACCGTTCAAAAATGTGGGGGTCAGTAAGGTTTTTGAATGTTTTTGAAAGTCTCTTATGCTCACGAAACTGCATTTATTTGATTAGCGATACAGTAAAAAAAGAGATTGTAAAATATTACAATTTTAAACATTTCTATATATGTTGAAAACAGTTGCTGCTATATATTTTTGTGAAACCATGATACATTTTTTCAGGATTCTTTGATGAATAGAAAGTTCAAAAGAACAGAATTTATTTGAAATGGAAATCTTTTGTGACATTATGAATGTCTTTTACTGTCACTTTTGACTTTTAATTCATCCTCAAAAATATGAGATGGGCGGAAAAATAATAGTCAATTAATGCTTTTGAGTTCTCTTGCAAATGTTTTACGTTCCCCTAAGAAACTTGTAATGCACTTTTAAACTGATGTGGCACTTGAGCTGTTTGTACCTTTGATAATTCACTTTATAACACATCCACATATGTATATTGTTCAAACATTGATCTGTGTACAGTCTGGGGTTATTGTCACCAAAAAAAAGGCCTAAAAATGGAAAAGTCTCTCATTTATTCCTCTGATAAATCAGCATTCTAGCAGAACAGCTGCTGTAGCAGTTTTGTTTGTTTGAGCAGTGAAGAAGCCCGATTGCAATCTGATTTGCTCTTCACTGACCCCAGTCCTCTTCTCCTCCAGCCCGCTCCTGTTGTGGATATTGATGAACAGACACAGCTTCAGATTGCAATGAGTCTCAGTAAAGAGGAGGCGCACAAGGTACAGCACTACCAGGAGTCACAGCTACACTTCTGCCCTTCATTCATTAGTTGCACTGTAGTTCCAGTCATATGCCTGTACTGTATGTTGAGAGTGACACTGCTTGTATATTGTCTGATTGTAAACCTCTAGCCAGCTCCTACTCTTCCTCCTCCTCCTGCTGCTGCTGCTGCTGCTGCTGTTGCTCTGAACATGGATGAAGAGGCTCAACTTCAGCTGGCTCTGAGTCTCAGTAAAGAGGAGCATCAGCAGGTAGGCACCTGGAGCATGAGTTGCATAGGTTAATGTATATTAAATTTTACAAGTGTGTTGTCGCCTCGCGTCGGCTGCATCTGGACCAAACAGTCAAGTCAAGTCACCTTCATTTATATAGCGCTTTTTACAATACAGACAATACAGACTACAGTTTCAAAGCAGCTTTACAGTGATAACAGGAAAATAATGCAACAAAGATAGTTTTGGCTGTATAGCAGCTCTAGACCAGCTTAAGTAAGTTTTTGATTGATTCATTTCCGTTGTAAAAATAATTAGTTATTAACTGAAAACTGTACTGTACTAAAAATATACTTTTAAGATTTGAAGTACACATTCAAGTGCACATTCAGTACAATTTAGTGCAGTTCGTTTTCACGTATGAATGCCAATGTAAGTGTGAACGTAATAAAATATGACAGTCTGCTAAAGAGAAACCTATTTTTGTACTGTATACTGTTATGGGACAACAGTTTAGGACCCAAGACCAGTTGTGAAGAATGAAGACCAAGAGTCAGGAGTGCAATTAATTGAAGAAAAATTTACAGAAGAATAGTTTGCAGTTTCATCAGCAGAAGCCAGCTTCAAGTCTCACAAGGAGTTCGTAGGGCACGCTCTCCCTCTACCCTTCTGTACATACAATTTCTCAACACAATTATACTATTTTCAAGGTCTAGCTACGTCATTACTGCAGGTTGAATGATTCTGATTGGCTAAGAGAAAATAGAATCATAGTAAATTTCCACACATTGTCAGTTAATTAGATGCACGTCTCCATAGATCACTTGTTTGACGCTTTCACCCCGGAATTAGGCACGTAGTGACCTTCCAGGTCTGGAGCAGGCACCAGCTTGTCCAGAACAACATGCCTCTTGTACGCCTCTTGTACACCTCTAATACTGATCTGCAATACAGAACCCCAGCACACATACATAGAAACAGGCTTCTCTGAGGTTGGAGTTGGTTGAGCTCTAGCTCTGACCAGAAAGTTTCCCAAAACATACTGATAACATGTGCTTTCTCTCAGTAAGAGCTACAGACAATATTTTGTTTCTTTTAGTGTTTCAATAAAAGGAAATAATATAAAATGAAAGACAAATCCAAATTTCATCTTTGGAACCCGGGCTAAGTGAGTAAGCACTGTTACTGCACCCCTGGCATGGGCCAGACCCTCAGTCACTCCTCAGAGACCAAATACAAACATTACAAAACATATATGAAGAAACAATAAACAATCAGTGGTTCTATTGATCAAGTAATATCATAACTGGAAAGAATCATTAAAAATCATTAATAAATATATAAATATTGGTTGAGGCTTTGATTATAAATTGAATTAGGATATATATAGGTATATTGAAGCGGCAGTAGATTTCAGAATCCGCACCCTTCAATACTGACTCATAACTCAATTCTGGCTCTGTGTGTATGATACTGGCCCACATCCAGTGTGTGTCACATAGACAGGCAATGTTGGGAAGGTTACTTTGGAAATTTAATAGGTTACAAATTACAAGTTACCCTATTTAAAATGTAATAAGTAGTGTAACCATTTCAATTACTTTATTAATGTAACTGATAACATTTGATTACTTTTTGATTACTTTTCTAATTTCCAGCACTGAAATCCCTTTTTATCACTCGCCAACTCTCAAACAGGTTGTAACCTAAAGCCTTCAGAGGCCATGTGGATTGATGTAATTGGCACATGTGGTGTGCTGCAAATTCAAACGAGAACCAATCAAAAGCATCAGAAACGCAGCGCTTTACTAAACGGCCTTTAAAAGGCAGGAGGCATCGTGCACATCAAAAAGAGACAAAGCAACAAATTAATATTATTCAACATATCCTAGCTTTTTACAGAAAATATTCCCTTTGTAATCATTAACTGGTGCTTGAATGGTTTAAAAGCATTTGTATGAATAAGAGCGTGATCATATAAGGAGCGTAATGCTAGCCAAAGGATGACAGAAAAAACAGACGCTGCGTTAATTGCGCTAAATATTTTTAACGCGTTAAACTGAACAAATTAATCGCATGCGTTAACGCTAATTTTGACAGCACTACTTTTTAATCATGATCCAAACAAAGATGCCACAAACGCAGTTATTTTTTAAATTTAAATTAGATTTGTATATTTTTAAGATTTAAAGCAAAAACAGAATGGTTTGACTTTGTGGAATTTGTGAAATGTTGCTACATAAAACACAAACATTGAAACAAAACAAAACCGCAAACGTACTGAATGAAAGTGCTAATTCATTCTCTGACAGTAGGTGGCGCTTATGGAACCGCAGCGAAAAGAAAACGGCATCAAAACTTGACTGTCAGTTCCCTTTAGAGATGCATTACTATGAACCCCCACCATAAATTCAATATTTATATTTTTCTTATTATATTTTGTGCATTATGAACAATGAGCTTGTTGTGCCTGGTACAGGATTTTCTCTTCTGGCATGTCTTTGTTCTCTTCTTTGAGAACAGAGACAGTTTCTCTTCTGGCCTGTGTTAACGTCCCGTTTACAGACTTACTAATATTTCAACACAAATTACATTTTGGGAAATGATTGCATTACAGTTTGTGTGCAAGTCCGGAATAGCCAAAATCAAACTAAAAAGGATTTATGGCTGGTCGACCGGTGCATCTCTAGGAAAAAGTATGATGGGATGACTGTCTGTTCATACATGTTTTTGTAGACTTTCTCTCTAGTTGTGTTCTTAAGGATGTCTTCTGTGTCTGTTGTTTGCTAGGAGCAGCGAAGTCGCCAGGGAGACGAGTCCTTACTCCAGAAAGCACTTGAGGAGAGCAAACGAGAAATGGAGGCCAAAGGAGGAGGAGTATGACAACTCTTTTAACCTGTTGGCTTTTTGGAAATGACTCTTGTGATGCATTTAATTAGAAGAGATCAACGGATTAAAATCTAGAGTTACTATAACAAATCATTTGTATCCATTCCTACTGTAAACAAGAGGTCAAAGATACAAATATACATTGACACAAACTTATTTAGATTAGGGGTCAAGCTTCTTTTGAGGCTCTGTGTTTTCTTTTAATTATTCTACTTCACCTAGAAACATACATTTAAAGTTGTACAGTTTTGGCACACTTACTGGAGAGATGGAATTTTTGGGGTTGCCTTAATTATTGTTTTTTAGGCTGTTAGAAACTTGGGTTTAAGGGTACTGTACCGCAGTTAGATGTCCCCATTGCAGGCTTTTTCGTGAACGTTTGTGTATAGATGCATACCGTATTGACCTAAAAACTCTTTCTGAATGTGCTGAAAGTACTTTTCTGTCCTTTCTTTGGCAGTCTGCCATGTTGGATCTTGTAGATATTTTTGCTCCAGCTCCCGGTGTGCCCTCTGCTGCCAAACTTTGGGATTCATCTGGAGGCCATGGTGGTTTAGCCCAGGCTGGTCCTCTGAGGTCCGACCCCTGGGATAGTCTGGGTAAGATCTGTGATCGAATATGATTGTATCTCAGCTATTTGAACTCTTAAACAGTAAAGGTCCACCCAGTATTTTTCAACCGATTTCAACAGTTTATTCTACATAAGGTGTGAGTGCCATGTTGGGATCATATCGCCAATATTATGTTTTAGCCACATCAGCCATTGGCTGTTAAGTCAAGAACATTTTTGGCCATAAATGTTTCCTAACAGTATGAAATTATATTGAAATTTTACATTATTTTCTTGACAGAGCAAGGGATATTTGACAGGAAATAATAGGAAAATTACACAAATTTCCCACAAAAAGTTGCTGGCCAACTGTAGTAAGAATTGATTTACTCACCATAGCTGCCTGTTTTTACACGCATTTGTTGCAGATGGACTCTTTCAAATAAATGAGTCATAGATGACAAATATGCCTGTGAATAGGCATTCCTCAATGACACCAAAAATGTTTGCTGCACCTACGCCAGTGGCTTTCAGCCTTCTTGACTCCAAGGTCTCCTGTTGTCAAAGACAATATCTGAAGGCCCACCAAGATCTCTGATTTCTGATGCTTATGCTAGAATGACAAAGCTGCTCATTTTTAGACTTTCTATGTACAGAACAAAGGAGTGTAAGTCAGTGATATTAACTAAAAAAAAAAATTAATAAATAAAACCATATAAAAAACATTTTCATTGACATAAAATAAACATTTTCAGCTAACTTAGTTGCCAGGTCAGCATTTCTTATTTTAATTAAATTAAATTAACTTAATTTAACTTAACTTAACTTGATTTACTAAAATAACTAAAATAAAAACTGCAATAAAAATGAATAAAAAATGACAAGTTTAGTTTTTGCTTTGAACTAAAATGAAAGAACTTCAACTTATACATATAATTCAACATTAAAGGAACACGGCGACTTTTTGGGACTTTAGCTTATTCACTGTATTGCCCAGAGTTAGATAAGTTTATACATACCATTTTTATCTCCGTGCGTGTCATAACTCTGTCTGACGCACCCACCGCTAGCCTAGCTTAGCACAAAGACTGGAGGTAAACGGCTCCAGCTAGCCTACTGCTCAATAAATGACAAAATAACGCCAACATTTTCCTATTTACACGTTGTGATGTGTATAGTTACATCGTGTACTAAGACTGACGGAAAATTAAAAGTTGCAATTTTCTAGACCGATATGGCTAGGGACTATACTCTCATTCCTGCGTAATAATCAGGGAACTTTGCCGTACCATGGGTACAGCGGCACAATATAAAATATAAGTATATAAAATATAATATATAAATATAAAATATAATAGTATCTCAATGATACTAAAAATAAAACAAGTATGGTAATATATTAAAATAATTAAATAATATTATAAATAATTAAAATAATTAATAACCCGCATAATTCCAACACCCAAATGTTCTTCATGGTTTACACTTTTATTACCAATGAATTTACATGACTTTCACTAGTTTGTGTTTAATATTTATTACTCACAAATAGCAATTTCTATCCAATAACATTTGGCGCTTGACAAAATGTATATATATTTGTTTTATATACTGTAATATGCACAGTATGTATGTATGTATGTATATGTATGGCTGTTATATGGAAGTGTGTATATATGTGTGTATATATATATATATATATATATATATATATATATATATATATATATATATATATATATATATATAATTTATTTATTTATTTAATTATTTAATTTAAAATAAATTATTTAAGATTTTATTCATTTCACTTTTCTAGGTCAAGAAAGCACACTTTTTTTTTTACCAGTTTTTCCGCATACAGTACATCCATGTTGTCCAAGATCATGAGAACCCTGGTTCTTAAATAAATAATAGCAGTTGTTAAAGAAACAAATTAAAATGTGAAACATGATCAGCTTTATATTCTTGACTGTTCTACAACAAATGATTTTAAGCCATCATGCAGCCCCTTTGGAAGTGTGCTGAGGCCCCCTGGTTGAAAACCACTGATTTACCCTGATATGTGTCAGTATACAAGCCCAAAAAACTAAAAAATTACATGGTGCACCTTTAGGCCAAAATGAACATAAAGCAATACTGCCTTAGTAATGTGAACTGCACACACCTGTTGGATTGTGTTCAACAGAGCCTAGCTCCTTAAGCCGTGGCCATGGAAGCTCATGGATGGCACCGCCTGCATCAAGTGTCCGTTCCCAGCCTTGGCCACATCCACATCCTGACCCATGGGACGCCCCCCAGAACACCTCGAGCCCTGTGTCCATCAATCAGACCTGGATCTCTCCTGCACATGGTACAAGCTTAACCATGCCACACCTTGCATAAATAATAGATGCTGATACATTGAGTTAATAAAATAACACATACAAGCTAAAGATGCTAAATATACTAACTGAAGATGCTATTAAATCATTTACTTTCCTAATAAATGTTCTTGTTCTTACTGTGCACAATAATCTGGTTTCGATTTCCCTGAAGAGAAAGACATTTTAAATGTGTGCATCTCAATATAGATATGTACACTAGCATAGAGATGACCTCGAGTTAGACGTGAACTAAAGGTTATAAAACTCCAGTCAGTGTTTCATGGGTCTTTAAATTCTCTAGGAACTGGAGTGGATCCCTTTTCTCCCACAGTTGCAGACAAACAAGGATCTATTGGGCCTCTCAAAACACCATCCCCTCGTGCAAGAAGTCCCTCAGGCAATCACTGTTCTTGAACTGAATTATTTTTCTTTCTTTTTTTCAGATTAATATTAATATATTATTAATATTAACAATTACTACTTTATATTATATTATTTTTCATTCAATCATTCCTTTTTTTGTGTTTGTGAATAGTTAGATTGTATGTCGTATAGAAATATTTCATATTTACACTACCTTTCAAAATTTTGGGCTTTAATTCAGCAAGGATGCATTAAATTGATCAAAAATGACAGTGAAGACATTTATAACGTTACAAAAGATTTCTAATTCAAATAAAAGCTGTTCTTTCTATTCATCAAAGAATCTTTAAAACTTGTGACTGTTACCACAAAAATATTGCGCAGTGCAACTGTTTTCAACATTGATAATAATTTTTTGGAGCATCAAATGATTATATTAAAATGATTTCTGAAGAATCATGTGGCACTGAAGATTGGAGTAATGATGCTGAAAATACAGCTTTGAATCACAGGAATAAATTACATATTAATATGTATTCAGATAGAAAACAGTTATTTTAAACTGTAATAATATTATACAATATTACAGTTTTTATTGTATTTTGATCAAATAAATGCAGACTTAGTGAGCAAAGAGACTCTCAAAAAAAAAAACTTTCAAAAACATGAAAAAAGCGTAACAACCCCAAATAAATAAATAAAATATATATACAGCTCTGGAAAAAAGTAAGAGACCACTTAAGGTTAAGAAATCAATGTTAAGTGGTGTCTTCCACAGCTATATATATATATAATATATAATATATACACTGTAAAAAAAAATATGATCAATAAGTTATGACGATACATTTTGACGAGTTAAAGCAATGTAAAAACATAAGTTAAGTATTTTTCAACTTTATACAAGATTAAACTAATTTTTTAAGTCAGTTTAATATAATTTAATTTGAAATGGATTAAACATCAAGTTGATTGTACTAAAAAATGTAACTTATTTTTACAGTGATATATGTCTACATTACTGTTCACAAATTCGGGGTTGGTACAATTTTCTTTCATGTTTTCATCTCATCTCATTTCATTTTTCTTTTTTGTTTTATACTTATATAGATGATGATCTATTTGATGAGGCTATGGATGGAGGTCAGGCAAATGTAAATGGCCACGGTAGTCCTGAGCCTTTTGATATGTCTTGCCTTGGTGAAGGTCTACCAAAAGCAGCTCTTCGAACCTGCAGTGCTCCAGAGGCGTTTCTGGGTCCCACCGGAGCTTCACTCGTCAACTTGGATTCTCTGATAACCTCCAACCCACCTTCCAAGAACTTCAACCCATTTTTATCAGGTTAGAATGCACCACAAGACCAAACTACTTTTTGTCACGCGTGTCAAAATCCATATTATTTGAATTCATTTTTGGACTTTATCCCATTTAGGGCTGAGCGCTCCATCGGCGTCTAATCCATTCCAACACGAACCACAACCCCGCCTCACACTTAATCAGATGCGTCCCAGCTCCACATCCCCTATACCCACATCCCTCCCATTTAATGCCTCTCTACCCATGGCTACCAGCAACCAGCCCAGCTCTCTTCCTAGTACCTTCACACAGTCTGCGCAGGTCCTGCCGCTGATCCCTGGACACCTGCCGCAACCGCTGCTACCCCTTTCGACCACATCCACGCTTGGAGATCCAGAACAACACAATCAGAATCCGTTCCTATGAAAGACAGTGTGAGCAGATCCAAACAAGCTTTTGAAATGACAATTTAACCACCGACTTGACTTAACTGGAACACACTTTTTTATTAATGTCTTTACTTCTTTCACAGCTTCCTGGTTTTGCTCTATGCAGTCACTCTTAAAAGGCGTTCACACATACAGTGGTTTCCAGTGACAAAAAACATTTGTGTTCAACAACAGCGACCATTGGTAATGCACTGTGGCAAAGTTGTTCAATATTATGCACATGAGTGGTCATGCAATGCGGAGAGCAGATATTATATCCATTTCCTGTGAGAAACTGTAGTTAAGTCTCAGTAAGATGAAGATTGGTAAGGCCCAGACACACCAAACCGACATCAAAGAACTAGTGGCAGCAAAAACCAACTGTGGTGTCACCTCACATGGCCTGCGTCTGAGCCAAAAAGTCTATAGTTCACAAGTCACATTCATTCTGTGCCTGTGTGTGAGGAAATAACTGTCCATACCAGCAGATGGCAGTAGTCTGTATTTGGTCTGTATGTCCGAATTCATAGTATTCAAAAAACAGTGGGAGAAAAGTCCCCAGATGACCTACTACTATTGTAGGTCATGTCAAGTGATAATGACAACATGGCGGATGTAGTATGTCCGGATTACATTCATATAATATAGAATGTACTTTTTTAACGGTCGCAAAGTAAGTTCAGATTCAAATGAAGTACCTACTCACATAGTACACAATTTCGGAAGCACCTCCTGCTTTCTGTTCTGAAGAGCTCATCCCTATGCCCTAATCGGAGCTTTGAAGGGTGTAGTGGACCAAAAAAACTCCTTGGAACGGCGAGCCAATTAAGAAAGGTGGCGTCATCGCACAATTGTGTAAGCTGCATACCTACGCAAAGAATCATGGGAGAAAAGTGTTTATCAGTTGTACCTTTGAAATTCTTCATTCTGAAGGGCCCTTTTAAGTGGCAATTTTTGAGCACTTCGGTTTGGAACGACTCTTCATTAGGGGCTTTCGCACCAGTAGTTATAGGAACTAGCCACCAGGGCAGTTCCCTGAGAACTAAATGTTCCCTTAGGACCATTTTCCTGGTTGCATTCGCACCGCCAGTAGGAACTCTGAAGTGACGTAAGCCATCATTAACACCCTGCCGCTCCGGTCGATGTACAGGACTTTTATTTTGACGCCGCTGAGAACTAGGGCTGCACAATAAATCGCAATTAAACTGCACATGATATGCAAACTGCATATAAAAAAATAATCACAGCCTTTGCGTTTCATAATCGCGATTAGTCATGTTAGTTGCGATTTATCGTACAGCCCTACTGAGAATGGCTTAGCCAGAGCCTGAGCATTGTCTGCTGACATTCTCCGTCTTCATTAGTTTACGATCTGTAAACTAAAATCTGCATTTGCTGTGTGGTTGATGCCCAATGTCGCTAGCTGAGCAGAAATACAAAATCATGTTTTGCTTGGTCCCTTCAAAGCTGCGATGGATTTCCTCCGTGGCGTAAAGGTTGAGAAGTACCTGGACTTTGCCGTTGGTCCATTTATCGCTGTTTTCCATGTTCCTGAGTAAATATATAGGCTCTAAATGCTTTTTTAAAAATGGTGGGTGTCTGTTTCACGTGCTTTCGGCCAATCAGCATACACTTCGTCACTGGTAGTTCTGATTGTGCTGGGTTAGACCCTACTCTGAAGAGATAATTTAGTTTCCCCAAAATCATTTCCAGTTCCTGCAGTGCTAAAACGCCAAAAAGCAGGTACTTCCGCCATTAGTTATAAGAACTATAAAAGGGTTTCTCCGGTGCAAAAGCCCCTTATATAGTGGAACCCTTTTTACTTTGCCTTTTGTTTGCTTTCGTCACTTTTGTTTTTCATCTCGTGCATTGGTTCGCTAAGCTGAACAGCCAATCAGAATTATCTCTATCACCAACGGGCTCTGCCACCAAATCAACATGCTCATTTGGCTGAAAAACAGACGGGAGCCTGTCAAGTCAAATTTATTACAGATTGTTTTAAAGCAACTTTTTATTACAGATTGTTTCAACAGTAAACTGGCAAATAACAGTGTTAATGTAAAATCATAAATTATGAAACAAATTGAATTTCAGCTTTAAAGCAGGTTTACAGAAGACAATATTCAGTTAAATTCGTGCAAAAAAATGTTGATTCAACAGTGCAAAAAAACTGCCTAGCCGACTGCTGGCTTGGTGATCTGTCTTTGCAGACATACAGTACAAGGTCAAAATGAACTGTGAACATATTTTCAAAAGATTTTGACCAATGACAGGACATCCAGCAACAAGAACATCAGCCACAACCACCAATACAGCCACTCGTCGACCTCCAGCCATAAAACCACTGTACGTGTGAATGCCTTTGATTTATAATCATATGTATGAATGTCAACTATGCATTACATGGCAATACAGATTGATGCTGGCTTTATAGGAAATGGCAAATAAATGACACAGTGTAAAAGTTGAGAATATTTAATCCAACTCCTGCAGCATCAGCATCTTCTTTAAACACCTCATACTTTAAGTACTATAATAGATTTGGAAAGGATAACACACTTGTTACTTGTACCATCAAACCCAGAACATAACTAAGCACAAGTCCAAAGACATTTTTATCTATCATATTCTGGATTTCACGCACCAATTTCTAGCTCTGCTTTAGTGTTCCCTTATTAGTCTGGAGTATCTGATGACTTTCAATGCTGTCTTTTTATTTACTGGTATCTGTGAACTGAACACATCTTGATGGGTCACTTTCACCAGTATGATGGAAAAAAGGGACTATGATTTTGGGGCCAATAATTTCAATTGCAAAATGTAAAGTATAATGATTTTTGTAATATTGGGCATTGACTGTTGAATGAATAGACCTCCAGCAAGAGAATGTACTTACCGTGGTGTTCAGAATGAATTGATGCCACATACTAACAGAATGTAAGAATGTGAGACTTGCACATGACGTTGCTCATTGAATACAAGGATGGAGATGAAACTGAATGGCATGTCTGGTTTATGTCTGTTTATGGTTCATACATCATGCTCTCCACCTCTGGCTTGTCATTTCTTGCATAAAACGTATACAGTACTAGTTAAATGTTTGGACACACCTACTCATAAGTTATTCTATTTTTCACATTTCAGAAAACTATGAAATAACAAATTGAAGAATGGAAATCAGTTTGTGAGCAAAATGTCTCATATAGCATTTAATATACACTATATTGCCAAAAGTATTTGGACACCCCTCCAAATCATTGAATTCAGGTGCTCCAATCACTTCCATGGCCACAGGTGTAAAAAAAAATCAAGCACTAGGCATGCAGACGTTTCTACAAACATTTGTGAAAGAATGGGTTGCTCTCAGGAACTCAAGTGAATTCAAGCGTGGTAATGTGATAGGTTGCCACCTGTGCAATAAGTCCATTCGTGAAATTTCCTCACTGCTAAATATTCCACGGTCAACTTTTAGTGGTATTATAACAAAGTGGAAGCAATTGGGAACAACAGCAACTCAGCCACGAAGTGGTAGGCCACATAAAATCACAGAGCGGGTTCAGCTCATGCTGCAACTTTCTGCAGAGTCAATAGCTTCAGACCTCCGAACTTCGTGTGGCCTTCAGATTAGCTCAAGAACAGTGTGTAGAGAGCTTCATGGAATGGGTTTCCGTGGCCGAGCAGCTGCATCCAAGCCTTACATCACCAAGTGCAATGCAAAGCGTCGGATGCAGTGGTGTAAAGCACGGCGCCACTGGACTCTAGAGCAGTGGAGACGTGTTCTCTGGAGTGACCAATCACGCTTCTCTGTCTGGCAATCCAACGGACTAGTCTGGGTTTGGTGCTTGCCAGGAGAACGGTACTTGCCTGACTGCATTGTGCCACGTGTAAAGTTTGGTGGAGGGGAGATTATAGTGTGGGGTTGTTTTTCAGGGGTTGGGCATGGCCCCTCTTAAGGCTTCAGCATACCAAGACATTTTGGACAATTTCATGCTCTCAACTTTGTGGGAACAGTCTGGGGATGGCACCTTCCTGTTCCAACATGACTGCGCACCAGTGCACAAAGCAAGGTCCATAAAGACATGGATGAGTGAGTTTGGTGGCAGGAGTCCTGCACAGAGTCTTGACCTCAACCCGATAGAACACCTTTGGGATGAATTAGATCGGAGACTGCGAGCCAGGCCTTCTTGTCCAACATTGGTGCCTGACCTAGCAAATGCGCTTCTAGAAGAATGGTCAAAAATTCCCATAAACACACTCCTAAACCTTGTGGAAAGCCTTCCCAAGAGTTGAAACTGTTATAGCTGCAAAGGGTGGGTCAACTACACATCAAACCCTACAGATTAAGAATGGGATTAAATTCATGTGCATGTAAAGGCAAGAGTCCCAAAACCTTTGGCAATATAGTGTATATACTGTATACACATGCATCATATCTTTGACACTGCGTTAAAGTTAAAATGACTTTTTAAAAAATGTCTTGAGACCTTCCACCTAATTTCTTCCATTCCACTGCTGACGTCTCACATTTTTTGAAGGAACCACTCAAAAGTGTGACTGTGCTGCTCTTCCATTGTTTTTCTATGCAAACATGCAACAGATGAACTCTTGACTGTTGCGCTCGAGCCTTGTGAATTTTGACTTGCGCAAGATACACTTTTCTTAATTTGTGATGCTCAAATTAAGTTCAACTGTAAAACATTTTTTAAATGTAAATGCACTATATAGACAAGTCTGACCATCGCGCTCATGACTCGCTTTTTTTACCCCCATTTCACTGCTCACGTCTTGTGCATTTTTAAGGGGACGTTCACACAATGCATTTTTGCATTCCACTGCACTACTTTTCCATCATATTTCTATGTAAACATGCACTAAATGGACATGCTTGATCATTGTTCACATACACTCACCTAAAGGATTATTAGGAACACCATACTAATACTGTGTTTGACCCCCTTTCGCCTTCAGAACTGCCTTAATTCTACGTGGCATTGATTCAACAAGGTGCTGAAAGCATTCTTTAGAAATGTTGGCCCATATTGATAGGATAGCATTTTGCAGTTGATGGAGATTTGTGGGATGCACATCCAGGGCACGAAGCTCCCGTTCCACCACATCCCAAAGATGCTCTATTGGGTTGAGATCTGGTGACTGTGGGGGCCATTTTAGTACAGTGAACTCATTGTCATGTTCAAGAAACCAATTTGAAATGATTCGAGCTTTGTGACATGGTGCATTATCCTGCTGGAAGTAGCCATCAGAGGATGGGTACATGGTGGTCATAAAGGGATGGACATGGTCAGAAACAATGCTCAGGTAGGCCGTGGCATTTAAACAATGCCCAATTGACACTAAGGGGCCTAAAGTGTGCCAAGAAAACATCACCCACACCATTACACCACCACCACCAGCCTGCACAGTGGTAACAAGGCATGATGGATCCATGTTCTCATTCTGTTTACGCCAAATTCTGACTCTACCATCTGAATGTCTCAACAGAAATCGAGACTCATCAGACCAGGCAACATTTTTCCAGTCTTCAACTGTCCAATTTTGGTGAGCTCGTGCAAACTGTAGCCTCTTTTTCCTATTTGTAGTGGAGATGAGAGGTACCCGGTGGGGTCTTCTGCTGTTGTAGCCCATCCGCCTCAAGGCTGTGCGTGTTGTGGCTTCACAAATGCTTTGCTGCATACCTCGGTTGTAACGAGTGGTTATTTCAGTCAAAGTTGCTCTTCTATCAGCTTGAATCAGTCGGCCCATTCTCCTCTGACCTCTAGCATCAACAAGGCATTTTCGCCCACAGGACTGCCGCATACTGGATGTTTTTCCCTTTTCACACCATTCTTTGTAAACTCTAGAAATGGTTGTGCGTGAAAATCCCAGTAACTGAGCAGATTGTGAAATACTCAGACCGGCCCGTCTGGCACCAACAACCATGCCACGCTCAAAATTGCTTAAATCACTTTTCTTTCCCATTCTGACATTCAGTTTAGAGTTCAGGAGATTGTCTTGACCAGGACCACACCCCTAAATGCATTGAAGCAACTGCCATGTGATTGGTTGATTAGATAATTGCATTAATGAGAAATTGAACAGGTGTTCCTAATAATCCTTTAGGTGAGTGTATTTGCATCCTCTTGTGCAAGACACGTTTTTAAAACTTTTTTTAAAAAACTGCATTTTTCCCCTTTCCACTGGCCTTTTTTTTTTGTGTGTTTTGCATTACACTGCATTGCTTTTACATTGTTTTCTACATAAACATGCACTAGATGGACGTTTTTGACCATTGCACTCACATCATTCTAAAATAAGTTAAACTTTCAAATAATGTCTCTACACTTTTTATTTTTTATCCATTCCACTGCCCATGTCTCACAAAACACATTCTGTGTGAACGAACCTTATATACACTCACCTAAAGGATTATTAGGAACACCTGAAATAACCACTCGTTACAACCGAGGTATGCAGCAAAGCATTTGTGAAGCCACAACACGCACAGCCTTGAGGCGGATGGGCTACAACAGCAGAAGACCCCACCGGGTACCTCTCATCTCCACTACAAATAGGAAAAAGAGGCTACAGTTTGCACGAGCTCACCAAAATTGGACAGTTGAAGACTGGAAAAATGTTGCCTGGTCTGATGAGTCTCGATTTCTGTTGAGACATTCAGATGGTAGAGTCAGAATTTGGCGTAAACAGAATGAGAACATGGATCCATCATGCCTTGTTACCACTGTGCAGGCTGGTGGTGGTGGTGTAATGGTTTGGGTGATGTTTTCTTGGCACACTTTAGGCCCCTTAGTGTCAATTGGGCATTGTTTAAATGCCACGGCCTACCTGAGCATTGTTTCTGACCATGTCCATCCCTTTATGACCACCATGTACCCATCCTCTGATGGCTACTTCCAGCAGGATAATGCACCATGTCACAAATCTCGAATCATTTCAAATTGGTTTCTTGAACATGACAATGAGTTCACTGTACTAAAATGGCCCCCACAGTCACCAGATCTCAACCCAATAGAGCATCTTTGGGATGTGGTGGAACGGGAGCTTCGTGCCCTGGATGTGCATCCCACAAATCTCCATCAACTGCAAGATGCTATCCTATCAATATGGGCCAACATTTCTAAAGAATGCTTTCAGCACCTTGTTGAATCAATGCCACGTAGAATTAAGGCAGTTCTGAAGGCGAAAGGGGGTCAAACACAGTATTAGTATGGTGTTCCTAATAATCCTTTAGGTGAGTGTATGTTAGATTGTTCACCATGATGAGGTGCATCCTAGGCAGAGGTGTAAAGAGTACCTGAGAACCATACTTTAGTAAACTTCATATATCTTACTGCGAAAAGTAACTTGTAATGGAGTCAAACTCACCAATTCAAATACATTTTGAGAAGTCTTCTAAGAGTATCTCATTTTTAACAGTCCCTAAAGTCCCCCTGTGGTGAAAAATCAAGGTTTTACTGTTGTTTATTCGTCTATGTGGTGTTTTTAATATGCCTTGAAGACAAACCATGTGCAAATTCATAAGTCAACACCATTGCTGAATATTTTCTCCTTGAGTGAACCAAAAGACACGGTTTGAAATCGCTGGTGTTTCTTACTTCACAAACTACCTTGTAACCAATCACGTCAACGAGTGGATCTTTGAGCGAGTGGAGGCGGGGCTAATTTGCATATTCATGGGCACGTATACTAAATGAGCCAAGGGTGTAGAGTTACATTCAAGATATTTTAAGGCATAAAGAAATTTTTTTCAAGGAAAACCTTTTAAATATGTAATTTTGGTGATCAAAGATGAGTTTTAAGGGATACAATTATTGACTACAGGATTTTAAGCATTTTACTCGTACTGAATGTAGGCTCAAAGATGCTAGTCCTACCAGTGAAAGAGACATGCCAGTGAAAAACAATCACAAGTGAGCAATCACATGTTTATTTTGTAAAACCAAAATAAAACTGAACACCCCAATATTGCAATAAATCATGGTCAACACAACAGCCTATTAAATGTCTACAGTGCTCAAAAAGGCCATAAGAAAACCAACATCCTTCAAAAAGGTCTCTTTAAAATAATGTTAGATATGGTTAGATATGCTGGTAACTATGTCCTCGTTTCATTTATTGAGATTCAGAAACGACCTGCTAACGCACTTGCATTTGCGTAAAGTAGCCTTGTGACAAGTTTGAGTAAGTAAGGGCAAAACGCACAAGATATATAGTACCTTCAATGCCCTGTAGATGGCGATATCACTTCTTTGGTAGCAGTAATGAACTGTTGCAGAAAAAGGTGCCATGCAAAATGTAATGAGTAACTGTGGGCAAATTCCAATCGGAAGTGAGCATCCCTATGTCCTACTCACTACGAAGGGCAGAACATGACCATAAATCATTAAATTACTTCCTTGAAGTGATCATTGCATTTTCCCTTTGCTAATGGACCTGTAGAAGGGCCCTTCATAAGGGATTCAGTTGTTCACTTTCGTCTGGAACGCTCCTAAAAATGGCATCCCCTTCCCGAAGTGCCCTTCAAGGGTGCAATAACGCAGTTTGCAATTGCAACTTCCAGAAAGGTAGTAAAGACATGGTTAAAATAGTCCATGTGACTTTATGTGTTCAACCTTAATGTTATGAAGAGACAAGAATATTTTTTGTGTGCAAAAACTAACAAAAATAACGACTTTATTCAATGATCTCTTGTCTTCCGTGCCAGTCTTTTATGCAATGTGATCATGGGATCGTGCTCGGCCAAAAGTGAGCCAGCGTTCTGCCATAGAACCTGGAAGCGGTTTATTGTGAAAGCCAACAAAGTGAATAGCTTAAGAGAACGTCAGGGAAGAGATTTTTTTTTTTTTTTGTGCACAAAAAGTATTCTTGTCGCTTCATAACATTAAGGTTGAACCACTGGAGTCACATGGACTATTTTATCAATGTCTTTACTACCTTTCTAGACCTTGAAAGTGTTAATTAAATTGTTGTTTATGGAGGGGTCAGAGAGCTCTCGGATTTCATCAAAAATATCTTCATTTGTGTTCAGAAGATGAACGAAGGTCTTACGGGTTTGGAACAACATGAGAGTGAGGAATTAATGACAGAAATTTAATTTATGGCAGAACTAACCCTTTAAGTACAGTAACTAAAAAAACAATACATTTTCTTTCTTCTGTGGACACATGGGATTTGAGAGCTTAGAGTGGAGGGCAAAATCCAAATGTTTAATAGTTGTGTTTTGACCACTTTAAAGCTTGACAGCTCATGGTGACAATATGTGTTCATTGTGTGGAAAAGAACCACTCTGCGATTCTTGAAACGATCTATTCCGCAGAGCACAGGACGTCATGCAGAAGTCTTCAAAAGACTAACACAGCAGCACCGAGATGACTGGAAATCACAAACACATCTTCGCGTCACATTTATCAGATGTTTACTGTGACCCGCAGTTCTCTGCATCCACATCTATCATGTATCAGAGCGGTTTGAAAACAGCCATGCGAGCACATCCTGAAGGCCCTGTCCGGAGCGGCCACTGATCTCTAGTGTTGTGATTGACTGAGGTGCAGTTCTAATGACGTCGTCCATCCTGAACAACGACTTCAGCTCAACAAGAGACATCGTGCACGGAAGATCCCTGAGGAAAGTGAGGAGCGATAGACTTAGTACTGGATTTACTGAATTACATCAACAAGGGAGACAGGAGCTGTGTTTCCATCCACCTGTTTTGGGATATCTAATAAAAAAACACACGCTGGATGGAAACTCCAATAAATTCTAAAAATGTGCATAAAAAACATACACGCTCAATTGAGGCGGATACAATTTTTTAGACATGCGCATAAACTGAAGGAAACTGAATAAATCTCTTGATGCGCTACAACAAACTTGCGGGAGTTTGTGAATGTGATTGGATAAATGGACTAACCAGCAGACCAATTGCATCGCTGCATCTCAAATGTTGGTTTGGTCGTTCTGAAATGCCTGAGCCAAATTCTGTTATGTCATCAGAATGATGGTTGAATTCCCTCCCAGAAACATCTTATGCGATTGCGTTCCCAAACATAAGGCATCCAAGATTTCGTCTGCGCGCTCTGAGACTAAAGTCATTTATGATGTAGGAAAAAAAAGCAACAGTGTTTCTTCTCTGATTGCAGCAATATATTGCACCAATTGATATTTTGCACCAATTTTACAGGAAGTGACGATATTGGGATGGAAACACTCTTCAAATGTTTTATGCGACATTCCAATTTTGCGCATAAGTTAAATTTGTAACTCTGGATGGAAACGTAACTAGTGTGACCTCTTCTGACCTCTTGTTGAAGAGGATGAGTACAGCAGCAGAGTGAAGCGGCTCCGCAGAGAGAACAGACAGCAGCTGTACGCAGGACGATGAAATCTGGGCAATGTTGGCACAGTCCACCACAAACTACAATGCATAAAGAACAAATGGATATTATTTATGATGGGCAACATGATCATACTGTAAATGTACCTACAGTCTCTCTTTAGGACTCTCAAAGCAACGAAGAGAAAACCAGCAATCTTCACGTCCAGTGGTTGCTGCTAATCGAGGGATTCAAAGCCATTACATTGTGCCATGCCTCATTCTTCAATAGGACTGTTTTACACATTTTTATATACTAGCAATTCATAATAACTCACAACACATATGGATGTCTGGGAATGAAGTAGTGAACAAAAATGTTAAGCAAATCAATATATATTTATATCCAAAAAAAGCAATTTTTTTTTTGGCTGGGCAGTGTTTATAAAACATATTTCTTTCTCTTTCATTTTTTCCCGTCACATGTAACTCTAGGTTGTAATTTTATGTTTTAAATTTTTACCTTAAATTTTGAGCTTATACAGGATCAAAAGCAGATGAAAGGGTGTAACATTTGACCCATTTCAGGATGACTGCTTTCTCTTGAAAACCACAAATACGAAATGGAGTAAAATGGAGTTGCTGAATCATGTGACTTGTTGATACTCACTATAACGGATGTGCAATCCAAGTAGTATTTTGGCCAAATGGGCCCCATACAGCCCCCCAACTCTCGTATGGTTATCTTCTTCTTCCGAAATATGAGGTCTGTGAGGTTAGTGCCGACCTAAGGAAAAAGTAAATAATATATATATATATATATATATATATATATATATATATATATATTTATATATTTATATATATATATCAAATAATACAAAAAACATACTGAAGATGTCAATTTTTTGTGTGATATATATATGGTAAAAGGTTGACAAAAAAATTACTGTTGATTAAAACGCTACATTTATATTTTTGGTATTACATTGGGGGTAGAAATGAATAGGCTTGCACTTGGTGCCGGGAACCCGATGCACAGGACAATGATGACACCAGAATAAAAATATTCATTTTATGGACAAAATGTGCATCTAGAAATAGTGGAGTGGAACCAGAGTGAGCTGATGCAGGGAAAGGTACATGATCAAAGTGCCCAAAAGAAGCGAATGCATTAGTGTTTAACATACCCTGCCATGCACTTGACATGTGTGTGCGTTCATTTCACAGGTTATATCCACTGATCTATATAGAGAACAGTTATATCCTCCTCATCTGTAAATGCTACTAATTCACGCGAGTATTTCCATTTTGCATGAAAGCGCGTCCTGACAGTCTGTGTTAAACTTCACTGAGCGAGCGAAATATCTGCTGTTGGACGGTACATTTAGGTTTAAAAGTCAACATGTAATTCAAGTATTTTATGAGAGTAGTAACTGTAAAGGGATAACAGCATGTAATTTGAATATAAATGTAAGACGTTTCTACAGGATAAAGAAATGACAGTAACATATATGAGAGAGAGAGAGAGAAGAGAGAGAGAGAGAGAGAGAGAGAGAGAGAGAGAGAGAGAGAGAGAGAGAGAGAGAGAGAGAGAGAGAGAGAGAGACCGATCTGGAGTTTGTGTTTTTGTTTTTCTTTAATATCATTTTAATGTAGGGCTTTAAACTCATTTTGCTTAGTAACTTTTTTTTGGCATATAATGTATAGCACAAACATACCCTTACGAAAATGAACCATGGTTCTATTAGATAGTAAAACCATGTTTTTATTACAATAAAACCATGTTTTTGCCATATTGATTACCATTTGTATAACCACACAAATACCATATAGTTAAACTATGGATTTGAAGCAAAACTATGGTTAATTTGTGGTTACCATTGAATAACTACAATAACCCTGTTATTTATTAATTAAAATAAAATAAGAAATGGGCCTTTTATCCGATTGATCGGAAAAATAATCGTTAGTTGCAGCCCTAGTATTTATTAAACGTTGTTAATGTTAAAAAAATACAACTGGTAATTTGTAAATTCATGTTATTTCAGGTCCTTTTAAATATTGACAGATAACTTTTAGATTTAAAAATTGCATTAGTAAATGTTGATATTAACATTCAGGGATGAACAGCACGCTTTATATATATATATATATATACACATACACACATATAATTATTTACATTCATATATAAATATAAAGAAGAGGAAGAAGGAGTGAAACAAGAAGAAGTGCTAGATAGTTGAATAAGAGTTTATGTTTCAGAATAAAAAATAAAACTGAATATTCCAAATTAGTGTCGTTGTATTTTGATTTTCAGAATTTCATTGTACTCTATGTGCCTATAGGGGTGGGCCGGGGATGGCAGGGGTTGGTGGCAATGTAAGTATCTGGATATTTGCCGCGTTGACCATACATGTGTTGGCATCCCTGGTAGTACTGACACTAAAACTCTGTAAACAGTCATTTTCATTTTGGGTTAACTATACACAATATACATTGTAGCCTTTTTTTATTGTGATATATTGTGACACGATATATCTCACACAAAAATAAATTGACATTTTTAATATTTATTGTTTTTTTTTTTAAACCTATTTACATTTTTGTTGTTTTCTTTCTCCATAAGAGAACCTTTTTGACCAGTTCCAAATTTGTTTCTACATAATATAGAAATAAAATTTTATTTCAGTGCATTATTAAGAAGACTTTATTGTGATTTAAAGGAACTTTTAAACCACACAACAACAACCTCCATCATATACATCATATTTAATGTTTTCCCAACTTGTCTATTAGGCTACTTTAGCTTTAGATAGCACAATTCAATTGACTTAACACTCAAACACACTGTTTACCTTATACTGCGTTTAAAATACTACAGAAAGCTTTATTTTTCATTAGTGTGACTGTGAAGAGGAGCAGCTCACCGTGGGCAGCGTGACGGGCGCTTCACCTAAATCCGCATGCGCATCCATCTGACACAACTGTTAGTCCAGATAAAGAAGCCATATTCATTGACAGTGGGCGATAAATTAGAGCATAAGTATCATATATATATGGAGGCAGCGTGTCTTATGTAAACAGCTAGTAAAGGATATTCTGTAGTCGTTTCAGTAAAAGCGTTTTTCCAACTCCTGTTGCACCGAGCAATAAACACATCGCCTCGACTTACATACAAGCATTACATGGAGAGATTTCCTGTGTCGCCACGGCAACGATGCTATTTACAAAATAAAAGTCTCCATATTTCCTGAATGATTGTGTTTGATGATTCCTCACGCCCTCAAGTGAGCTGTAGCAGAATTGCCCTCCAAACCCATATCCCTTGGGAAAGTGTTGTGTTGTAATAAATGTAATGTACATTTGTACTAGTGTACTTGAAGATTTTAGGCCACTTAGAGAGTACATCATGACTATGTTTCTTAACACAATTAAATAGACTTTTAAAAAGTACACTTGTAATAATGTCAAATTAAAAGTTTTATTTTAAAGTACTTATGATTGTTGTTTTTTTTAAGTTTACAATTAGTGCTTAAAAGAGGCCTACACTTATTCTTGCATACTAAACCACATGTAAAATAGTACTTTAACTGTAGTGTCAAACAGCCCGTTTTAAATTGCAACTTTTTACAAGTGAGGATTACAAATGAGTAATTATGAGTGTGTTTAAATACATGGCATACACGATTCATAAATAACATTAAAAGTATATTTTAGTCTGCTTTAAATGCTTGTTGTCAAGCTCTTGCGTGCCATCTGAACTTTTGGGCTGTTTATACGTTAATAACTACTGTGTTAGTTAGCTTAGCATAGCATACAGATTAGCGATTATGATTGCTTAGTGTATACACACATTTTGCACTTACCCTACATGATTCTCAATAATCTTTTATTATGTGTTAAGTGTTAAATGTCAACATATTTCAGTTATTACAAATTGTTCAATGTTCAATTAATAATAGGCTATTATTATCAATTAACAGTTAATCAAGTGTAATAAATTACAAAATTCAATTGGTTTTACTATGCATTAATGTGTTTTCGTACGCATTATAAGGTAAGCTAAAATAATATAATGTGTATATACTTAGGATAATCATTAACTGAAAGTTTGGGGAGACCCAAATTCAAGGGAGGACACCGGTCTTGCCAGGCGACCTCGAAAGAACGAACTCGGAAGGACGTGAGGATACAGAACGCATCCTTGTGAGAATTGGGATGTGCTGCGATATTTAGGGTGAATTCAGGGTGATTGGGACACTTTTTGCCATTCAGATGACTTGGAAAAAGTATCCCAATCACCCTGATTTCATCCTACCCTAAAAAAGGTACAACGCTATCACTGGGGTAGTACCAAAAGCGAAAATGTACATAATTTACCCCTAAATGCTACATCCCAGCTAACGTTCTCGTAACTTTGGCTAACGTTCCCCAAAGGTTTGTTCTTGCAGTAATGTTAGTAGAATGTTTTCTCAACATTATGCATTGAAATGTCCTAAAAACGTTAGCATTAAACCATTATTCTTACACCGTTGATATGTTTTAAAAATAAATAATATCCCCACGTCCTTCCGAGTCGCCTGGTGTCATGGCAAACTGTGTCCTCCCTTGAATTTGGGTCTCCCCAAACTTTCAGTTAATGAGTATCCTAAGTATATACAAATTATATTAATTTAGCTTACCTTATAATATATTACCTTCATTTTTTAAAGTTAGACATCAACATTCTATTCCTCAATTAATTCATTATAAACTATATAACGAGAGAAAAATTATTATAAAAAATGCCTGTTTTTCCATTCATTTTTTGTAAAAACTGTAGGCCTATAGGGTCGCTAATGACAACAGTGCAAGCATATTTTTTTCTGCACAACATTCATTGATTGAGTCTTTGCTGACTGAATAAGTGCAATTCACATTTATTCCAGGTGGCAATGTCTGATACACAATGATGAAGTGAAGTGAATTAATGGTGGATCTGCTGAAGCTAATAAGCTGTCAGCGATCAAAATATTGACTTTTTGAAATGGTGAATATGAGGCAGATGCTGAATCTGGGAAATGAGCTCTGATGAGGACAGTGATGATGCTATAAAACATCTGCTCAAACTGAACCCTGTCAAGCTCCAAAAGATAACAAAATACGCGTTATTTCATTCTTCTGTAATTGTTACTCCAATATCAGTAGAGTTTTACACCGTGGCCTAACTACACGCGACGCGATAAGATTCCAGCGACAAGCAACATGTCTGTCCACACCAGACACGACACGACTGTGAGATGAATCAAAAACCACAGCCAATCAGAATCCCTTTTAAATCGTTGTATTAAAACATTTTCACAAGCACGTGTAGTTTGTCAGATGTGGGCGTGTCTATAGCACGAGGTGGGCAGGTCTTTCAGTGGCTCCTCCCTCTCAGAGCTCTTGACTGTCTTAAAGTTTCTCTCTCTGATCATCTCAGCATTATTCTACAGCACTGCTCATCTTTACACGGCACACGGACCAAATCACAAGATGATCACAATATTCTGTGCTTTCTTTACTCTTCTGACCTGTAAGTTTCATCATGTCTGATGTCAGATTTAAAGTGTTTTGACACACAATCTCATGTAAAGGTTGTGTTTATTCTGCAGGTGTCAGTGGAGTGACTGTAGTGACTCAGAGTCCATTAATCACAGTCAATAAAGGACAAACGGCTAAACTGGACTGTAATCTGGGGACAGTAACTAATTCTGAAGCTAGATGGTACAAACAGACTCCAGGAGGAGTTCCTCAGTATATGTTAATGTTTTATCATAGCTGGAGTTCAGTTAGCTATGGATCTGGTTTCTCTGCTCCTAAATTCACATCAACACATTCATCTAAATCAGATTATAGTCTGATCATCAGTAATGTGGATGTGGGTGATTCTGCAGTGTATTACTGTCACACATGGGACAACTCTGATAAAGAGTGGGTATCACAGTGATTCACACCATGACAAAAACCTCTTCACTGCTCACATTCACTTCTGCTTCTAGACAACAGATGATAAGAGCACTACTTCACACCTCAGATTCATGATGATCGCAAACTAATCACAGATGCTAATTTCTTTACTATTCTGTCCTGTAAGTAATTCTTTAGAGAAATACTTTTATAAAAACAAACACACATAACAGGACAGCAGTAAATGTGCTGTATTGCAGTTCTTCTGAAGCGACAGCAGGGTTTCTCATCTCTGGTCCTCAGGTGTAAAGAACACACATTCTTGAAGTGACAATATCATGTTCTTCACGAACAGACTTGTATGTGATGGATTAATTCGTTCACTTTCATTTGAAACGCCCAAACAAACAGCATCTCCTTCCCAAAGTGAATTGGCTCATTGTTAACAACAGATTACTCTTATCTTTGGCTGCAAATAATCATGAAAGCTCATCTACAAATGAACAATAATAACAACACCTGGTGAAAAAGATGACAAACAAACACTGTGTTTCGTGTCTTAAAGCGAGGAATTCATCATTCTGCATGATAAAAACAGCTGCTTATAAACTTGTTTCTTGACATTATGACACTTCATCACTGAAGAGCTTTAATAAAGAGAGTTGTGTCTTATAATCTGTGCTTGAGTGAATGACTTGTTCTTGAGATTTTATTTCCTGTCCAAATATATCTGATTACTTATGATAATTTAAAGGTGCAGTGTGTAGTATTTATGAAGATCTATTTACAGAAATGCAATATAATATACATAACTTTTCAGTGGTGTATAAAGAACTTAAATAATATACCGTTATGTTTTTATTACTTTAGAATGAGCCATTTCTATCTTCATACACTGTGGGTCCCCTTACAGTGAAGTCGCCATTTTACACCGTCATGTTTCTACAGTAGCCCTAAACGGACAAACTTCTCTACAGAGCACTAGTCACTCTCTGCTCTCTCAGACGATGACATTTTTTTCCTGTCTTGACCCCCGCTTCTCTACGTGCTTCAAATGGGAGCAATTCACAACCTCACCGCTAGATGCCGCTAAAATTCACACACTGCACTTTTTTAAAATCTGAACTCAAGTTGATGGGTTAGTGATATTAAAATACGTGTGTAAAGGTTTTTAAAGGCTTGTTACTTACCCTCATGTTTTTTCAAACCAATTATATCTACAGGTAATGTTCTGTTCTTTGTTATTGTACTGGTTATAGAGTCAGATTTAAAAGATTAGTTCACTTCAAAATTAAAATTTCCTGATAATCTCAACAAAAAAAACCTCCATCATAGACATCATATTTAATGTTTTCCCAACTTGTCTATTAGGCTACTTTAGCTTTAGATAGCACAATTCAATTGACTTAACACTCAAACACACTGTTTACCTTATACTGCGTTTAAAATACTACAGAAAGCTTTATTTTTCATTAGTGTGACTGTGAAGAGGAGCAGCTCACCGTGGGCAGCGTGACGGGCGCTTCACCTAAATCCGCATGCGCATCCATCTGACACAACTGTTAGTCCAGATAAAGAAGCCATATTCATTGACAGTGGGCGATAAATTAGAGCATAAGTATCATATATATATGGAGGCAGCGTGTCTTATGTAAACAGCTAGTAAAGGATATTCTGTAGTCGTTTCAGTAAAAGCGTTTTTCCAACTCCTGTTGCACCGAGCAATAAACACATCGCCTCGACATTTACTGCATCAGAATCAAAGCGCTGTTTTAAAGATTTCTGTTTTATCACGGCTGACTTACATACAAGCATTACATGGAGAGATTTCCTGTGTCGCCACGGCAACGATGCTATTTACAAAATAAAAGTCTCCATATTTCCTGAATGATTGTGTTTGATGATTCCTCACGCCCTCAAGATGTTCATGTGTTTCTTTCTTCAGTCGAAAATAATTTTTCTGAGGAAAACATTCCAGGATTTTTCTCTACATAATGGACTTCAATTGCAACCAACAGGTTTCAATCAATGCAGTTTCAAAGGGCTTTGAAGGGCTTCAGAGGCTCTGCACGATCCCAGACGAGGAACAGGCTCTTATCTAGCGAAACCATTGGTCATTTTCTAAACAAAATGTATATACTTTTTAACCACAAATGCTCAACTTCGGTGTTCTGCTTCTTCACGACATATGATGCCACCACGTTGAAGGCCGTTTGCACAATGGGTCGGTATTTCCACCTACGTCACAGTGTAGGTGGATGTACCGACCCATTGTGCAAACGTGTGGGTGCAACGTGCAAAGACTAAATCAAACACCCTTTACAAAAATAAAGGTAAAACAACAATGTCGGACAATTTTAAAGTTGGAGGAGAACATGAGATGGAGTTTTTCAGCACTGGGTCAGTACTTACACCTACGTCACGGCCTTGACCTTTCCGACGTGATGACGTCATACGTCGTGAAGAAGAGCTCTGACGCCTATGAGGCATTGAAGGCCCATAGAGGCGTAAACTAAGGAGATAGCATCAACTATCCATCATGATAATCTCTGCTTCGTGACCGGAAGCCCTTTGGTGCTGCCGCCAATGCATATAAAGAGCTGTTCTGATTGCCTGAAAGAGCAATAGACTCTCACTGTGCGTTCACACCACTGGCGGCGAGAGCGTCAAAGTGTCCGGAAGGCATTCATTTTCAATGGGAGCCGGCGGCGAGCCCGTCTTGGATGATTTGGCCGTCGAGGAGAGTTAAAATCAGGTCAACTTTATGGTAATGAGCTATGACACGGTTCGGCGGCAACCAATCGGAATGTAGAGAGGATTCCAGAGAACGCAGTCCTGTAAACTTTGGTTCCGACCATATTAGTTCCCAAGCAAAATATGATCAGAAGGTGTGCAACACTATTTATAGGCAACATTTTCGCGCTAGAATGCTTGTTTTTCAGCGGGAATGCAATTCATTTGCTCAAAACAACACCGATTTGACCAATTGCATTAATGCTGCACTTCAACCAGGCCAGTTATGGTAATGTAGGCTGCACACAAATTAATGTTAATGTTAATTAAAGACCAAGGCTAGCAAATGTCTCCTATAAACTGCATGTTAAAATTAGACTAGCACTTAACCATGAACACAAAAGCCACACCACACAAATGGCTTTTTAATTGGTTTATTTTGTTTTTTCCATCGATCTGTTTTTTTTTTTTACTTTCACATTTAAATTATTATTATTATTATATATTTTTTTACTTTCACATTTAAATGTTTTCATTTTCTTCACTTGTGGTCAGTCAGCACAAATGCCGATCAACATGATTGTTTGCTTTGGCCTCTTTAAATAAAGTTTAAAAAAAGACCAAGCATTCGGTCTACGGCAGAGCATCAGCGCATCCACAAATCTTTCTACAGCGTCGTTAGCAGGGCGGCCAGAGCGAATTTTGACGCTCTCGCCCATGGTTTAGTTCTCTGCCGTCTTCCGACAAAGGAAGGGCAGACAGTGAAATGACCTGGGCTCTGAACGGAGTTGAAAGCACCTTAGGTACATAGCCATGTCTTGGCTTGAGGACGACCTTGGAGTCTGAGGCGGGGGGACAGGGTCATTGATTGAGCCCAACAATCCTCGCCTTCAGAGGCCACCAATGACAAGCTGTCATCGTGGAGGTCTTCCTCCAAACCACCAATCCTCACCATAGGTTCATGCAGTTCCCATAGCCCAACCAATCAGCGTGCTTATAGCTCTTCACTATGTTGGCTGTGCAGCTGCACAGAGTTTTAAAGTAAATACTATTTAAGTAAATTTTAGCTTTATGTAAATCACGATGTTCCTCTGAGCTCTTTCAGAACTGAAACACACAAACTTAGTCTGTTAAGAAGTCACAGATGGTGGATCAGAGAAATATGTCACACAAAACCACACTGTAATTACCATGATGTTGTGATATATAATCCACGCTGTTCAATCAATGCATTTATAACTTTTACTGCACACTATCAAAAATATCTTTCTGTAATTGAAAATTAGGGAGCATAAATTGTAAAAAAAAAAAAAAAATTATAATAATAATGATGTGCATTAATAAATACTGCACTATTTTATAGAAAATAAGAGATGTCCATTTTGATTTCATGGTGACTTTAACATTTGTAAATCTGATCAAATAGTCAAGAATGGTTAAACGTCCATTCATCACACAAATACTCTTAACAGCTCATATAGTGGTCAGATCTGTTGAAGACGCCTGTACTCGCTCTATTAGAAGGGCAGATACCAAATTGGTATAAACAGACTCCAAATGCAGCTCCTCAATTTGTGTTGAGATACTATCATTCACACAACTCTCCTAACCTGTATGGGGATGGTTTTACCTCCAGCCACTTCACATCTACAGCTCAGTCAAATATTGACTATAGTCTGATCATCAGTAATGGGGATGTGGGTGATTCTGCAGTGTATTACTGTAACACATGGGACAACTCTGATAAAGAGTGGGTATCACAGTGATTCACACCATGACAAAAACCTCCTCACTGCTCACATTCACTTCTGCTTTTACACATCTCACATGTTCTTGAATTCAATATACACTCACCTAAAGGATTATTAGGAACACCATACTAATACTGTGTTTGACCCCCTTTCGCCTTCAGAACTGCCTTAATTCTACGTGGCATTGATTCAACAAGGTGCTGAAAGCATTCTTTAGAAATGTTGGCCCATATTGATAGGATAGCATCTTGCAGTTGATGGAGATTTGTGGGATGCACATCCAGGGCACGAAGCTCCCGTTCCACCACATCCCAAAGATGCTTTATTGGGTTGAGATCTGGTGACTGTGGGGGCCATTTTAGTACAGTGAACTCATTGTCATGTTCAAGAAACCAATTTGAAATGATTCGAGCTTTGTGACATGGTGCATTATCCTGCTGGAAGTAGCCATCAGAGGATGGTCAGAAACAATGCTCAGGTAGGCCGTGGCATTTAAACGATGCCCAATTGGCACTAAGGGGCCTAAAGTGTGCCAAGAAAACATCCCCCACACCATTACACCACCAGCACCAGCCTGCACAGTGGTAACAAGGCATGATGGATCCATGTTCTCATTCTGTTTACGCCAAATTCTGACTCTACCATCTGAATGTCTCAACAGAAATCGAGACTCATCAGACCAGGCAACATTTTTCCAGTCTTCAACTGTCCAATTTTGGTGAGCTCGTGCAAATTGTAGCCTCTTTTTCCTATTTGTAGTGGAGATGAGTGGTACCCGGTGGGGTCTTCTGCTGTTGTAGCCCATCCGCCTCAAGGTTGTGCGTGTTGTGGCTTCACAAATGCTTTGCTGCATACCTCGGTTGTAACGAGTGGTTATTTCAGTCAAAGTTGCTCTTCTATCAGCTTGAATCAGTCGGCCCATTCTCCTCTGACCTCTAGCATCAACAAGGCATTTTCGTCCACAGGACTGCCACATACTGGATGTTTTTCCCTTTTCACACCATTCTTTGTAAACTCTAGAAATGGTTGTGCGTGAAAATCCCAGTAACTGAGCAGATTGTGAAATACTCAGACCGGCCCGTCTGGCACCAACAACCATGCCACGCTCAAAATTGCTTAAATCACTTTTCTTTCCCAATCAGACATTAAGTTTGGAGTTCAGGAGATTGTCTTGACCAGGACCACACCCCTAAATGCATTGAAGCAACTGCCATGTGATTGGTTGATTAGATAATTGCATTAATGAGAAATTTAACAGGTGTTCCTAATAATCCTTTAGGTGAGTGTACAATATGGCTGTTTTTTACAGTTGTGTGCTTCATGAATATATTTAAATCACATATTAATTTATATACTGTACAAACGGTATATCTATCCATAATCCTACCCCTGATAAAGGTCATTTCACAAGTACAGCCTGTTCCTGGATCAACAATCCAATAAATCAGATCTGAGGGACAAGTTTAGAGTTCATGTCAAAGTCAGGCCTAAAACCAGGTTTAGGTGCTTCTCCATCAGTGTTATTCTCCCATCATTGCCCTCTGATTTTAGGGAGAAGTCATGGGTAGAGTTAAGTTTAGGGATAGGTTAGGATTAAACAGGAACAGGACAGGAATGTTGACCCAGGAACACAGTGACCCCCCTGTTCCTAAACAAAACCCTTACAGAAAACGTTCTGCATTTTTACATTTTCAAAAAACATCATTCAGTGTGATTTATAAGAAATGTATAAAGACAATATGTTTTATGCATGTTGGGTGAACTGCACAGCAAGGTCTTTTTTTTGCACTGGTAAAGATCCCATTTACACAACTCATTATCACAATATATTCCATAGACAAGACCAAATAATTTTTAAATTGTTGCATTAATATTATTAAATTATTGTATTTTTAACTTGTCTGTCAGATGTGGGCGTGTCTATAGCACGAGGTGGGCGGGTCTTTCAGTGGCTCCTCCCTCTCAGAGCTCTTGACTGTCTTAAAGTTTCTCTCTCTGATCATCTCAGCATTATTCTACAGCACTGCTCATCTTTACACGGCACACGGACCAAATCACAAGATGATCACAATATTCTGTGCTTTCTTTACTCTTCTGACCTGTAAGTTTCATCATGTCTGATGTCAGATTTAAAGTGTTTTGACACACAATCTCATGTAAAGGTTGTGTTTATTCTGCAGGTGTCAGTGGAGTGACTGTAGTGACTCAGAGTCCATTAATCACAGTCAATAAAGGACAAACGGCTAAACTAGACTGTAATCTGGGGACAGTAACTGGATCTGCTGCTAGATGGTACAAACAGACTCCAGGAGGAGTTCCTCAGTATATGTTAATGTTTTATCATAGCTGGAGTTCAGTTAGCTATGGATCTGGTTTCTCTGCTCCTAAATTCACATCAACACATTCATCTAAATCAGATTATAGTCTGATCATCAGTAATGTGGATGTGGGTGATTCTGCAGTGTATTACTGTCAAACATGGGACAACTCTGATTAAGAGTGGGTATCACAGTGATTCACACCATGACAAAAACCTCTTCACTGCTCACATTCACTTCTGCTTCTAGACAACAGATGATAATAGCACTACTTCACACCTCAGATTCATGATGATTACAAACTAACCACAGATGCTGAGAATATTCTCCAATTTCTTTACTGTCCTGTCTTGGTGCTATTATGATTTGTTTTTCACTATATGCTTTCATTATATGTAAAAGAGCAGCTTGCACATTCTGCTAAATTTCTCATTTTGTGCTCCTGAGAAGACAGAAAGTTTGTAAGGAACGTTCCTCCAGCGTCCGTCATCAGAAGAGCTTCATGTGTTTCTGTTCAGAGTGACTTTATGTCTTTCATTCACTGAGGCTGTGTTCACTCTTGGCAGGTTTGGTTAAATTAAATTGAAATCTGGTGCGATTGCTCTGTTAGTGCGGTTCATTTGAATAAGCGTGAACGCTGCCATGACCCTGGTGCGCATCAAACAAGAGGAGCAAGACGGCTGAAATGATGCGTCTCTGTTCGCTTCCAAATGAACTCTGGTGCGATTCGACTGAAATATGAACGCAACATGGACCAAAGACATGTAAACTAACCAAAATCAGGAAGATGAGCCCCTAAAAAGGACAGAATGCTCGAGCATGCCTGTTTTTTCTCGCCATAGTCGTGATGTTGCCCATCACAGTTCGGTACAGGCATCAGAACCGAGTCTGCTCACAGCAGATTTTGGTTTGTCTGTGTGACGGAGGGATTCTGTTTTGACTCCTTTACACATTTTATAAGCTCTTCACGAGTTCTCAGCTGGTCAAAATGCCATCACATGTACACACAATGAGTGCTTTTAGCCCATGCAGAACAGCATTATTTCTGATGTTCGACAAGTTCAGTCGTAATGTTTTTTTTTCTTCTTTTTTTTTATCTTTAGGTTTGGTGTTAAAAATGAAAGTGTGAATGCTAATCAAACCAGGATTATGTACTGTTTTCTTTTTTTGGTCCGGACCAAGAGAACCGAACTACAAGTGTGAACACACCCTGAGACTCACTGCAGCCACTGACACCTGCAGAATAACATCAGCCATATATGAGATTGTGTTTCAGAGCACTTTAATACACAGCAGTCAAATACAACTAATATGAAGTCTAACAGCAACATGAGTGTCTGTGTTTGAATCTGAAACGTTTCTCCATGAATGAAATGTGTAAAGGACACAGTCAGCCGAGGTTGAGTGAGCGTTTCACTTCTGTTTGTGTCTCTTCACAGACTGAGGAGGTTTTTGTACGGCCGAACATATGAAATATTTCACTGTGGTATTCGGACAAGGAACAAAACTCATTGTGACGGGTGAGTCATCTTTCCACTATTTTCAATTTTTAAATCTTTCACTGTATTAAATATAGTCTACACTTCGTTATAGATACAGTATATAAACTCATTATTGTAGTTCATTTACAGTTAAATGTGTGAATTCAGTCAGAGACCAGAGCACCTCCAGTAAACAGCCCTGAAATATACTGAAGACTTTCACTACTTATTATTATTATTATTGGAACAGTGTTTTTATGTTGTGATTTAAGGATAAGCATCTACTTTGTGTTTAATTTGATGTATTTTTTTAATCCTCATTTAACTAATTATGTCCAGTATCTGTGAAACCACACATGAGAAGTTGACCTGCGGTGTGACATGCTGTATTACATCTAAAACTGTTTTGCTATTTCTTTTATAATTATTATACATGAAGCTGTTATGAACTAGTGTGTTACTCATTTGAACCTTAAAAAATCTTGTCACACGGCAGGACAGTTAAAAATGAGCGAGTGACGGCACAAAGATGATTAAAAATGGTAGAAAAAATAGTGTCTGCATCTAAAATATACATTGTGCCATATATTCATGAACATTTTAACATAAAATCTTGAAGCAGATAATAACAAACTACCACATACATGCACTATTTGACTTTTGTGTTGCAAGTCGATAAAGACATTGAGATGTGATGAATTGTTGAAATGTTATAAGTTTAAATGTAGTCAGAGTTTGTGTGTCGGAGATGCAGATGTTTATCCGTGTTAATGGTGATTTGTGTCGATGCTGATGCAGACGCTGATGTTGCTCCTCTTGTGCTGAACATCCTCCGTCCATCCAGAGAAGAGCTGATCGGCTCCAGTAAAGTCACTCTGGTGTGTCTGATCAATCACATGTCTGTGGCTTTTGCTGATGTGCACTGGCTTGTGAACGGGAACTCAGTCACTAAAGGCGTCTTCACTGGCTCTGCTGAACAGCAGCCTGATAAGAAGTTCAAGATGAGCAGTTATTTGACCATTGAGAGCTCAGAGTGGGACAAAGACGAAGATCTGACATGCCAAGCGTCTGTCGCCTCAAAAACCACCAGCAAAACCATCAAGAAATCTGACTGTAGCGACTAAACGTGTAGTTTGAGTGATTATGACACTGGCATAGTGGAATAGAAATCATGAATATAGAAACTATTAAAAATACTTCAAGAATGTAACTTAGTAGCCTGAACTGTGTCATTTTCTGCAGACAATATTTTGCCTTGAATGCTAATGTAAGATGATTTACAGCCCTTTAATAAACCGCATGTTAAACAAACAGATTTATTATTGATTTCTTTTAATTTTCACTTCTACAAGCAATGAAAGACTGAAGAATGAAAGCAGTATCAAAGACTCATTGTGCAAATACTCAAATAAACGCATCTTCAGTTTGAAGAAACATCTGATCTTCAGCGGGAAAAGCAAATTAAAGTAGTGTTACTGCCGGTAAAGATCATTTGTTAAGAACAGAGATGAATGTCTGAATATGGTTGAATTACACCGATGGAGACGATCACATGTGAGTTGAACTAGTGACTCAATGACAGATGCAGAAATGACTATTATTTTAAGTTACGATCTAAACTATGAGAAACAAATGCTCCCGACGGCCTGACACTCATGTGATACGACATCATGTGAAGATGGTGTGAAGTTCATGCTGAAGTTTGTCTTCTAGCAGAGGCAGTGAGCTGTGGAGATTTACTTCAGGACAGGAAGTTCAGTCCTGACAATAATCACATCTAGGCAAATGATCTGTTTCTCTGTTCATCCAACCAGACAAGAGCATTAACAACAAATGATCCACGAACCTTCATCTGTACATGAACAGCAATAAAGGAGCAATAAAATTAATGAATGGGTGCACAAAGACTCATTTATGGGTCTGGTATGGCATCCACAAATCACATAACATAAGTGAACACACATCAGGCCAAGTCTTCTTATTTATACGCTTTCAAAGCTTCTAAAAAAAATATATATATTTCAAAATGTTCTGTCTTTTTATAATCTTTAAATATACATTCAAAGGATATACCTGATAGAAGGATTATGTCTGAACAATTTTATGAGTCTGAACATTGTTTTCAGCAAACTAAAAATAGGCATATTCTGCCACCTAGTGTTTATACTATATATTAAATTTGATCAATTTCTTTCAACCAGATCTAATCACTAATCTGCCTATTTTAACTTACAAATCATCCTAAAATATGTTTAAAGGTTTTTAAAGGCTACACTCATGTTGTTCCAAGCCACATATACATTTATACAATGTAAAGCGTTCAGTAAAAACTGAAGGAGAGTAAAGCTACACTTGTGTGTCAGGCTGAGGATATTTCTGTAGCTCTGGTTCATGTCAGCTGGACAGTCAATGGACGCTCTGTTACAGATGGAGTTTGGAGCAGTGCTACTGAGAAACAACAAGACAAAACCTTCAAAATGAGCAGCTATCTGACCATCGACTCCTCGGACTGGATTGATAATGTGGATTTCTCATGTGAAGTGTCAGTGGGTTCAAAATTCACCAAGAAAAGTATCTCAAATTCACAGTGTTATTGAAATATTGTCTGAATGAAAATAATAGATGTTTATCTCTTTAATTGTGTGACTCCATATCTGACATTGTAATATGACGATGTACTTCACTTTTTGGTTTTGGTTCTATAATTAAAAATCTTTGGCAATGCATTTGTTTGCAGTTTCTTTCATAGGCATGCATGACTCTTTCTCAGGATACACCTGCACAATGTGCCCCATAATTTTAGCTTTATGTAAATCATGATGTTCCTCTGAGCTCTTTCAGAACTGAAACACACAAACTTAGTCTGTTAAGAAGTCACAGATGACGGATCAGAGAAATATGTCTCATACACACAAAACCACACTGTAATTACCATGATGTTGTGATATATAATCCATGCTGTTATTTATGAGGGTTATATGAGGGTTAGTTAATGATGACAGATCTCATTTTTATATTAATTAACCATTTAATAAGCAGCGCTTCATCAACATGCATACATTCATCAACCACACATACAAGTACAATTCAACCGTTTTCCGTGCCACCAAAGGCAGAAGAATTAATCCTGAAACCCACACTTACATCCATAAGAGATTGAGGGATTTCACTCATCCTACAACAAGTGCATCTACAAGACGGCTGGCATTGACACAAGTGTGTAAATCCTTATGCTTGGCCATTTTTCCTGCTTCTAACACATCAACTTTGAGAACAAAATGTTCACTTGCTGCCTAATATAGCCCACCCACTAACAGATGCCATGATGAAGAGATAATCAGTGTTATTCACTTCACCTGTCAGTGGTCATAATGTTATGCATGATCGATGTATGTGACATGTTGTCAGTCATCACAGAAAATATCTTTGCTTTGTGCCTCAATAGTGTTTGACTTACTTAAATGCCACGGCCTACCTGAGCATTGTTTCTGACCATGTCCATCCCTTTATGACCACCATGTACCCATCCTCTTATGGCTACTTCCAGCAGGATAATGCACCATGTCACAAAGCTCGAATCATTTCAAATTGGTTTCTTGAACATGACAATGAGTTCACTGTACTAAAATGGCCCCCACAGTCACCAGATCTCAACCCAATAGAGCATCTTTGGGATGTGGTGGAACGGGAGCTTCGTGCCCTGGATGTGCATCCCACAAATCTCCATCAACTGCAAGATGCTATCCTATCAATATGGGCCAACATTTCTAAAGAATGCTTTCAGCACCTTGTTGAATCAATGCCACGTAGAATTAAGGCAGTTCTGAAGGCGAAAGGGGGTCAAACACAGTATTAGTATGGTGTTCCTAATAATCCTTTAGGTGAGTGTATATATATATAGCCTCACTTTAAAAGCTTCACTCCCGTATACACTATATGAACAAAATTATTGGGACACACACCTGTTCATTATTTACTTCATTTTCAATCAGAACCATTGCCACAGTATAAAACCAAGCACCTAGCCATGCAGTCTGCATTTACAAATATTTGTGGGAAAAATGGATCATTCTGAGGAGCTCAGTGAATTCAAGCGTGGTGTGATAGGATGCCACCTTTGCAATGAGTCAGTTTGTGAAATTTCATCCCTCCTAGATATTCAAGGTCAACTGTAAGTGGTATTACTGAAAAGTGTAAGCATTTTAGAACCGAAGCAGCTCAGCCACAAAGCGTAACACCATGTAAAGTCACAGAGTTAGGTCACCGAGTGCTGAGATGCATGGAGCGTGGAGTCGCCAACCCTCTGCTGATTCCATAGCTGGCAGTCATTTTTTTTACAATCAGAACATTATTTTAAACCTCAGTTATCAGCATATGAACGAGGTTCACAATAACACAGCGAGTCTTGTCAGAACAGTTGTGGCACTGCAAAATAACATTCGTCCATATCCTGCTGTTGACAGAAGCCCTATGATATAAATGCACAAAATGTCTGTGCTGAAGACGAGCAGTGTTCTTCATCAATGTTCAGCAGTATGCTCTGCTCCAATTGTCCAGTATTGTGGAGTTGATGGAGGACGGTTCAGTGCCATTCACATACAGGCCAGCGTGTTGGTCTGCTTGCTCTTGCACTGAAGTGATGTACCACAAGTTTTCTGGTGCGTCCAGCTCCAGAATCTGCTTGATGCGCAGTTTCTTCTCATTGGTCCTCCGCTTGAACTTAAACTCAATGATGGTTTTGGTGTAACGGTTTAATGCCGTGACCGCCGAGCCCATGCAGGTGCCGAACGAGCCCCATGCCAGACTAAAGAAAAATGTAGAGAAGATCAACATTCAAAATTTAACATTCTAATTTTTAATTTACAGCTGGAGTCTGTAAGACTCTTTGTCCTCATCTCTGTTTGAAACCTGCAATTGCAGTTATTTGCGGAATTATCATCTTTACGTGGGTTGTGCATCGGCACGGCTCCTCAGCACGGGTGAATCTAATGTTTTAAAGAGTTTGTGTGGCTGTCATTCATTCACCGCACAGGTGTGGATAGCGTACTTCGGAATCACAGATTCTATGTCTTGGAAGTATGACCAAAATAAGAATTTTCACCGGAAAATGTCATCTGAACAAGTAAGTAACATGTCTGCCACTTTTGTTCAGACCAACTGAGAAAAAAAGCATAACAATAAATTGCGCTACCAACGGATTAAATCTAATGATCGCTTAGCTCACATCACATCAAACCGTGTCCATTATTATTATTGTTATATTTTGTTCTCAAATTATTAATGTTAACAACATTAGCATTGTGTGACTACATGTATTTAGTGTGTATTAGCGTTACCTGTAAATTTCAATTTCCGTACAGTTTAATCTTTTGCTTTTGCCTACGGGTGAATCTCCAGTTGTCACTGATGATTGTCATTTGGACCTTTCTGGATTACAATCCGCGATCAAAATGATAAATGTAATTATTCCATCTGCTGTAAGAAAAGGCTATAAATGATCCGCCACCTGCAGCATCCTTACATGGCCTATGTAATGGAGGCCAGCTAGTAGTCGCTGTGCGAGTAAACCTCACTTCTCTGATCCCAAGAGACGCTCCAGCGATTGACGCTAAAGGTTGCAGCTTTTAGCCTCCTTGTTAGAGTGTCCGACTCTCATGCCGGCGGACCCGAGTTCGAGTCCCGCTCAAAGCGGGCGGTTCGAACAGGAGGGGTTACATTGGTGCTGTGACCAGGACAATAGTGAGGTTTAGGGGGGTGAGTGTAACGTAGGCCAGCTAGTAGTTGCTGTGCGAGTAAACCTCACTCCTTTGATCTCAAGAGACTGACACTAGAGGTTGCAACCTTTAGCCTCCTTGTTAGAGCGTCCGATGCTCATGCTGGTGGACCGGGGTTCGAGTCCCGCTTAGAGCGGGTGGTTCGAACAGGAGGGGTTACACCTACTAGCTGGATTCCTTCTTTACATATACAGACGTGACGTAATGATGCAAAGACATGCTCAAATTTTCCGCGAAAATCCACCAGTACCACTCAAATCATAACACATTATTACAAGATTACCATTGTGAATTGGGCTAAGGTAAGGAGATCGTTTTGAATACAATGTACTTGCTCAAAAATTGATTTTGGATTTTAGAATTTTTAACCAAAAAAAGTTACGGACTGCAGCTTTAAAATAATAAACAAACAAACAAACAAATTAATAAATATTTTAATTTAAACTTTTGCAACTGAAATTGTTTTTAAAACATAATTTAGTAGTAGTTGAACACAACTTAAGTAGTTGATGCACACTAATTTATAAATATATATATATATATATATATATATAGTATATATACACTCACCTAAAGGATTATTAGGAACACCATACTAATACTGTGTTTGACCCCCTTTCGCCTTCAGAACTGCCTTAATTCTACGTGGCATTGATTCAACAAGGTGCTGAAAGCATTCTTTAGAAATGTTGGCCCATATTGATAGGATAGCATCTTGCAGTTGATGGAGATTTGTGGGATGCACATCCAGGGCACGAAGCTCCCGTTCCACCACATCCCAAAGATGCTCTATTGGGTTGAGATCTGGTGACTGTGGGGGCCATTTTAGTACAGTGAACTCATTGTCATGTTCAAGAAACCAATTTGAAATGATTCGAGCTTTGTGACATGGTGCATTATCCTGCTGGAAGTAGCCATCAGAGGATGGGTACATGGTGGTCATAAAGGGATGGACATGGTCAGAAACAATGCTCAGGTAGGCCGTGGCATTTAAACAATGCCCAATTGGCACTAAGGGGCCTAAAGTGTGCCAAGAAAACATCCCCCACACCATTACACCACCACCACCAGCCTGCACAGTGGTAACAAGGCATGATGGATCCATGTTCTCATTCTGTTTACGCCAAATTCTGACTCTACCATCTGAATGCCTCAACAGAAATCGAGACTCATCAGACCAGGCAACATTTTTCCAGTCTTCAACTGTCCAATTTTGGTGAGCTCGTGCAAATTGTAGCCTCTTTTTCCTATTTGTAGTGGAGATGAGTGGTACCCGGTGGGGTCTTCTGCTGTTGTAGCCCATCCGCCTCAAGGCTGTGCGTGTTGTGGCTTCACAAATGCTTTGCTGCATACCTCGGTTGTAACGAGTGGTTATTTCAGTCAAAATTGCTCTTCTATCAGCTTGAATCAGTCGGCCCATTCTCCTCTGACCTCTAGCATCAACAAGGCATTTTCGCCCACAGGACTGCCGCATACTGGATGTTTTTCCCTTTTCAAACTCTAGAAATGGTTGTGTGTGAAAATCCCAGTAACTGAGCAGATTGTGAAATACTCAGACCGGCCCGTCTGGCACCAACAACCATGCCACGCTCAAAATTACTTAAATCACCTTTCTTTCCCATTCTGACATTCAGTTTGGAGTTCAGGAGATTGTCTTGACCAGGACCACACCCCTAAATGCATTGAAGCAACTGCCATGTGATTGGTTGATTAGATAATGTCATTAATGAGAAATTGAACAGGTGTTCCTAATAATCCTTTAGGTGAGTGTACATACACAGTCAAACAAAAATTTATTCAGACACCTTCAACATTTTCTCACATTATCACAGTTTATACGCTATAGTTTAGAAAATGGTAATAAACAATAAACAAATTCATCTTGATAATGTCAGATAACTTTGATAGAAAGGTTTGTGCTGGATTACAATCAACCACTCAGCTGTTAAATTTAAGTACACAATTACAGAATACCAATTTAGGTCAACCAGTGACCAAGCAATGATTCATTTTGTTCAGTCTGTGGAGTAAAAGGTCGCATTAGCAATTAAAGAAAAAACACTTCAGCTAAACATGGTCAGCTCAAAGTGTCTGAATAAATTTTGGTCCCAAATTTTTAGCAATTTTACTAGTAGTTCACTGTATGAAGAATATTTGGGTATAATATGTCAGTTTTTTTTAATGTTTTTAGAAGAAGTCTCTTCTGCTCACCAAGGCTGAATTTATTTAATTAAAAATACCAAAAAAAAACACAAAAAAAAACAGTAATATTGTGAAATATTATTAAAATGTAAAATAACTGTTTTCTATTTGAATACATGTTAAAATGTAATTTATTCCTGTGATCAAAGCTGTATTTTCAGCATCATTACTCCAGTCTTCAGTGTCACATGATCCTTCAGAAATCATTCTAATGATGATTTGATGCTCAAGAAACATTTATGATTATTATCAATGTTGAAAACAGTTGTGTACAATTTTTTTCAGGATTCTTTGATGAATAGAAAGTTCAAAAGAACAGAATTTATCTGAAATATAAAGCTTTTGCAACATTGCACTACCGTTCATAGTTTTGGGTCGGCAAGAATTATTATTATTTTTTGGGGGGAAAGAACTTAAAGAAATTAATACATTTATTCAGCAAGGATGCATTAAATTGATTAAAAGTGACAGTAAAGACATTTATAATGTTACAAAAGCTTTATATTTCAGATAAATACTGTTTCTATTCATCAAAGAATCTTGAAAAAAAATGGTACACAACTGTTTTCAACATTGATAATAATCAGAAATGTTTCTTGAGCAGCAAATCAGCATTAGAATGATTTCTGTAGAATCATGTGACTGAAGACTGGAGTGATGATGCTGAAAATACAGCTTTGATCACAGAAATAAATAGCATTTTAAAATATAGCTATTTTAACGGTTATTTTAAATTGTAAAAAAATTCACAATATTACTGTTTTTGCTGTATTTTGGATCAAATAAATGAAGCCTTGGTGAGCAGAAGAGACTTCTTTCAAAAACCGGTAGTGTATATATACATATAATTGCAGAATAATTAATAAAAGTTTACACTTCTTACTCTATGTCGAGAACTTGATGTATTTGTGCAAAAGACATTTTCAAGTTTATAAGATCAACTATCCTGCTTGTGTCTGGCTTGACAATTATTAATGAACGGCTGCTGGCAAATTTGTATTTGTATTTGTAATGTGTCAGGCGTGAGACTCACAGATAGGACCAGCTGTAGTCCCATGTCTTCGGTCTCCAGTCTTCTGGACCCAATTGCACAGCCAGCTGGAAAGCTGTGGTGAACATCATATGTGCAACCATTCCGAAAAGGCCTGAGGCACAGAAACATTACAGTGCATATGTTGTCATTTTTGCCTTTGTCCACAAGATGTCAGTATGAGTTTCAGTATAAAGTCTATACAAAAAATAAACTCTATCCAGCTGCAAAACCAACTCAATAAGAAGTAGATATTAATTATTATTGTTTATTAAAAGGCCTAGTATTGTTACATTATTGTACCAATGTGGTACTTGGCCAGCTAGGGTCGTTTCCTCCGAGGAGGATGAGTAGAAAACTAAAACAATGCAAATATCAGGAAATGTGACATTAAAAAAAAGTGTGTACACTGTCCAACAGCAACACCAGTGGTGAAAATTAAAGCGAGAAGAGTCTATCTTGCCTCCCCTGGTCCCATTGAGTTGTAACAGCTTAAAAAAACATGCCGTGGCTTTGGTGTGGGGTATTTTAGAATAATGCTGCCTTCATGTGCTATCGGAAATTTCCTACATCCCACTTCTGAAGTCGTGATTATGAGCTTGTCGCATTCAAGTGCTTTGTTGTTGAAAAGAACAGGAATCATGGAGGACAGCAGGTTTATTCTTGCCTATTTATTTGTAAAAATCTTATTAAAGCCAAAATGATATTTAGCGTCCCATTTATTGACAACCACATAAACATTCACCGCACTATCTAGATAGCAAACAGGCTATTTTTGCAATAGGCTTCAAATGAATTATGTGTAAATATGCATTATTTTAATGACAAGCGATTGTGGAAAGCAATCATTCTCCCCGCAATGTTTAAAGTTTGTGGCCCGCCCATCTTGGGTATCAAAATTATCCCTGAACTTCCCAGTGGTAAATACATTGGATATGTCCAATTTTTAACTAGGAAACCTATATTTACGATCATCCTATAGCACGTGAAGGCAGAATAAATGTAGAAGAGTCACGTGACAGGAGACAATGCCTCCATTGCACTATGATTGGCTATTGCGCTGGTCACGCGAAAAAATGGCGCATCTCATTATCATGCTCGTTTCGCGTGCGCAAATCAGTCTGAACAAATATGGCAAGACCAAATAAAAAGTAGGTAAACAACTCACCCACTCAGATATCACCGCTTTATGTCACAAAAACTGAAATGACTTAAACGACCTGTAACGTTTTTTTAGGCCTTGCCCACACGTTTTTCCTCTTCCGTTTAAAAAAAAAAACCGCATCCACATGAAAACTCAAAAACGCGCTATATAACCCTAACCGTAAAGCCATGTTGGCCAATCAGAAGCCTGGAAAAAAGATTATTGCCAGTTCCGGGTGTGACGTAACAAGCCAAAATTTCACCCTAGGCAGGAGTTTTCAAAAAAGTGTGTTTGCGTGTGGACGAACGGCCAAACCGCATAGAAAAGGCTGCGGTTTTGAAAATACCCGTCTTCGTGTGGACAGGGCCTAAGTGAGCAATCGGTTGGTTTGGTGAAATTAAAAGTAGTGTCTGTGACCATCTTGGCACCTGCAGTGTTTACCGAGATTTGATCACTGATTATCCAAGAATAACTATTAAAAAAAATGTCTACTTATTATTATTATTTTGGAATAATTGTAGTACTAAGCAGTAAGTATACGTCGGTTTAATAAATAGAACATTGATTACATTGTTACTGTAAAAATACAAAATATAATTGTATTGGTTGTTGTTTTTTGATAGTGTGAGTAATATTTATTTAACCTGAAAAATGTGTTTAAATACATTTTGAATAAAAAAAAACAGTGAGGACTTTGCCTTGGCTTTGCCCTGAACACCACGAATTTAAACAATCCTATTGAGATAAATGTGAATGTTAACAAATTGCTTTCTAAGACCACAGTAAGTCACATCTGAATTAAATCTGCGAGTTAGCTGGTTAAATTACCACTCAGCTTCAGTTAAATGAAGTGCCTACAACATTCATTACACCTGCAGTGCTTACAGAGATTGCATTGACTGGTCTGAAAATAAGGTAATAACACTTGATTACTTTTGAAACCAAGAACTGAAACCAAGTAAACATTAAATTCAACATTTATTTATATTGGACTAAAAATCCCAATTGCAAATATTTCAGAAGCCCACCACACCGCTGAAGTGCACATGTACACATGATGAAACCATGTTTTTTTCTAATGACAGGTGCTGATGTGCATCAAGTGTGTTAGTGAGCATTCCTACAACTAGGATTAGTGAAAATATAGGGGGAGGGAGGATGGTCTCCGCTGGCCATGTCATGTACCAAAACCACTAACGCCAATCCGATTACAGCACAAACCACCAAATCCCCATGCTGTTGGGACAGATCGCACATTCAGACCAGAGCAGAAGAGGCAGCTTCCTGTCCAAAACAATGACCATAATATCGTTTTCAGTAAAAATATAGAAATATTTAATTTTCACCAAAAAAAAAGGATTTAAATTATTAAAGAATTAAAAAGGATTTAAGGAAATAAAGAAAAAGAAATAAGAATGGCAAAAGTTCCAGTTCTATTGTAGTTATATAATATTATAGATAGATTATATAATATGTAAAAATGCAAAACGTTTCTTGTCACGTCAAATTCAGTTATGATTTACATAAATATTGTTATATTTTCACTTCAAAATGGTGAAATTTCATTAAAAATGCTATTGTTGGTTGCTGAACGTTTTTGTCAAATCTTAAATGTTCAGCTACTTACATCTTACGACGCACACTTTCACTGCTATAACTAAAGTGTCACGTTGAAATTCTCACTAACAGTAAGCCTAATTTGATTTGACTGGCCATCTCACTCAAGCGCTGTTCGACCGCTGAGGCAGACCAGCCTAAAAAAGTACAATTTTACTTTTGTCATCCTAGCAACAAACAGAGTGGTGTGTAATGGAGCAGAGCAGCATCAACAAAATCAAATATTGGGGGTCAATTTGATCACACACACACACATAAGCTTAATGTTGGCCATTTGGGGGCGCATTGATTTGTTTTCATTGTAATTGTAAGAAGCCAAAACCCTGAAGTGCCTTAAATCCTGAGTCATTTTCTGCTGTGTGTAACCATAAAAATGGCCACAAAAATCAATTATTGTTTTTTTAAAGTTTTTGCCCAAATATTTGTTGTTACATACAGCAGGGGGAAAAAATGTAAATAATGTAGAATATGGACTTTTTTCACTGTGATGAACTTTTTCGCAGTGATGAACAGCATTGCTCAGTTGATCTCTGTGGCATCGCTGACCCATCATTGCTCTCTGTAAAGTGTCGGGAACATGTGAAGCGGTTGGATTTATGCTGTGCTATAAAATCTCATCTCTGTTTCACAGCTGGGGCTGACTGGCAGGAGTTGAGCTAGCAGGATTTTCTGCTTTTCTGGCAAATGAGCATTCAACAGGGACTAGTGTTCCTCTGCCTGCCTGTGCCAAAAATGTGAAAGCAAGAAAGAAAAGTCTGTTAAAATAGGGCCCAATGTACTGTGTTGATACTGTGTTTCCCCCCATGGTACTGATGTCCAAATTGTGGCCAGTGAAAATGCTGAGTGGCTAGTAACTTTGGAAATCCACTAGCCACAGTGTCCCTGGTGAGCAAAAAAGTTAATGTCAAGCCCTGATTGTGATGCTATAATGTCATATCCATGAAAATGTTAACATTTCTGTCAACATTTACAGATCAGTGTCTATTCAGTATTCAGCAATTTGGCTAATCCTGATGCACAACAGTGTAAACTACATCAGTACACAGAGCCAATCCTAACAGAGGTCATACATAAAGTTTTAAAGGTGCTGTAGTTAAAACAGTCTGGTCTTTACAAAGGATCTACTGTCTTAGTGCACTTCTGGTGAATGTCAGTCAGCGCAAACACCAACCGCATTGAGTTCTTTTTCACAGCTTATTGCGCTTAATAACTTTATTAACCCTGATCCTTCACTTTGTAACCAACCACTTTGTAACCAATCCTTCTCTCGCGGGTCAAAATGACCCGAAGCCCTAAAATTATACTTCTTTTTCTTTTTTTTTTTGTCCAAAAAGGTTGTTAATGCAATTTTTGGGATATTTTTTTATTATTGTTTATTTTATTTACATTTAAATTACTAGATTTTATCAATAAATAAAAAAAATAGTAATTTAAGGACATTATTTCAACTTTCAAATTCACACATCCATTTTAACTCAGCTCAAAATATCTTATATTGGGTGTCTTTGCTGACCTCTTGTGGAAAAAAGATAATATAAGATGATATTTCATGACTTTTGCCACTAGATTGCCCTATAGAGCAAATGAGCTGTTCCACTGGGTCCTACAGTCATTTCTCTTCAGTATGCATTCAGATACACATGTAGACATTATAAAATCCTTTTTTGGTAAAGTTTTAGCATTGTTAGTTTGAATTTTGAGCATTAGGTGTGTCCTCGCATTCCATTCATTCCTAAGGTGATCAAATTGACCGGCGAGGGAAGGATGTTACTTTTTAAAATTTCAACCACAAAACTCCTCGAATCCAGTCAATTTCTTTTTTGTGCATTCGTGGTTAAAGTACGACAAAAGTCATAGGGCCCTATATTGCACCCGGTGCAATGCGAACGCCAGGTGTGACACAAGTGTTTTTCATTTTCACGTCCAGCTCCATGTTGTTAAATAGCAAATGCACTCGCGCCCATTTGTTCGCCCATGGGCGTGCAGGTCTGAAAACGAGGTGTGTTCAGGAGCATTGTTGGCTCGTTTCTATTTTGACGAACTGAAAACGATCTACACAGTATTTTTTGTGTTATTTAAAGGGCTCGTTAGTAATATGTGCCTATAGGCGGGTCCACAATGCAAGTACACTCTGCTTATTACACACACAGGGATGAGCAGCAGCACACAAACATTTTTAAATATGAAAAATAAAAGGATTCCTCTCTGGAGAAGCGTTCAGTCTTTCCGCTTGCAAATTCTGCCATGTAAATAGCGAATCCACCATGGTGCGAGCGCAACTGGCTTTTAAAGGGAATGGGAGATGAGACTCTGATTGGTTTATTGCACGTTACACCCAAAACACACCCATGACTCATTAAGAGACTAGGTACAACCCTTTTAGACCATGCGCCTGGTGCGCCAACCGCCATGCGTAAAAAAAATAATAATTTAAAAATAAGTTTCGGGTCAAAATGACCTGAGGAAAGTTAAACATACATGTTACAAATTTGTGATTGTATACTGTCTGAGAGAGGCAACTTTCTGCTGTGTGTCAGTCAACGCAAGCACCGACCGTATTGAGTTCTTTTTTAAAGCTTATTGCGCTTAAGTTTCGTGTCTCTGCACAACCTACACATCCCAGCATAAACGATAAATTATTTGTTAAAACGTCTACGTTTAAAAACCACTGTTTTAACATAATTTTAAGAGAAAAGCAAGCATATATGCAGGATTTGGCATGGCAGAAAGTTTGCAAGTGCGCTCATTTTATTATCATTAAAAAGCGGTTATACATCATCACAATCTCAAAAAGTTTCATTATAATCAGTGACGCTGATGCACAATGAATCTCTTATTTACATAATTGCTTATTATAATGAGAAGGATTTGCTAGCGTTCAGAACTCAGAACCAACTTATCGCTCAAAAACACAGGAGTTTCGCCAATATTCTTTCATTACGGAGAAAACTGATCCAAGACCAGCAGTTATAGACAGCTTTTCCCTCAAAAGCAATCAGAAGCACATGAAAGCTTGCTTCTGCCACGGAATTAAATTTTTTTTAAAGATAATTGCGACTTTTTATCTCACAGTTCTGACTTTATAACACGTAATTGCGACTGTATATCACACAATTCTGCCTTTATAATGTGCAATTGTGAGTTTATATCATGCAATTCTGATAAAAAAATTAGCTTTTCATTTTTTATTCAGTGTGGAAACAAGCTTCCATAGCAGCAGCAGGCAAATTAATGAGAAAATTTGACACTATAAGTCTGTGGCCAGGGGAAGGCCTTGCCCAGCCTTACACGTGCTCCGCCTTATTTCTGATTCATATTTCTGATGACAATGTGTTATTTAATGTTACCATTCTAGAGATTAGTGTTCCTGTGAGCTAAATGCTGCTGAAGAAGTTTCGTTATGAAACACGTGAATCACCAAATCCACAGAATTATGTTTTTTTTGCTTTCAATAGTAAGCTTTGTGTCATTTGGGGGGGCATTGCCTTAAACTAAATGCAATTAACTATTTATAAAAAAGATAAGCCCTTCAATGTGTCCTTCCCTTGCTGTTCTTATCTGTTTTATCGGTTTTATTTATTTAATAGACATGAGTTACCTGAGAGAGCGGTGCACAGAGCTGCAAAGGCATTGAGCTTGAGTCTGTTCATCATGTTAAAGCATGGACACATCTCTATGACCATCAGAGCTCCACCAGTGAACAGCAGAGCAATGTACAAACACTCAGCCACAATACACAGCCAGAGCACTCCTGAGAGAGAGAGAGAGGATTAGAATGGGAATCTCTTCATGTATTTCCTATGACATTGTTGTCCTTTTGCTTCTACATAGCATTTACATTATACCATACATGATTGGCAAACATGTTCCTCTCCTCTACTATTGTAAACTTCTTAGAAAAGTACTATATAATTCCAAAATGTTGTGCTTTGTTCTCAGTAAAAAAAAAAGAGGGATTAATGACTTGTAGCTATTAAATGTGCCATAAGTGACAACCACAAAGTTGTTTGTTTTTCTGATCATCATTATTTATGCCTTTTGGTCCACTTTAAAAAAAAAATCCTTTTTTTTTTTTTGTTGTTGTTGAAAGTCTTCAATATAGTCCGGTGTTACACAGATAAACTGATGCACATTTAGACGACTTTATTCTCAGTTACTGAACACTGTAACTCATTGCAAGTAATCTCTGACCTCTCACAAGTATCTAATTTGTATGTATGGTTTTGTTTATATAAGTAACATGTAACACTTGTTACTTACCCACCTCTTTCATGATCTGGTGCAATCTCAAAAAAGCTCCTACAGTTAAATCCTATAAAGAGAGACAGTTCTGGTAAACATTGGCTTCCAGCTCCAAATGTGCATCAAACAAATGGGTTCGTAACAATGAACAGGTTTTACAGTATTTATTATAGGTTACTGTTAATTTATAAATCATAAATGCTATTGTTCATTGTTAATTCATGCTTGTTCATTATTCGTAAACTAATTTTCCCTTTCATAGCTTCATTTGATGCTGCATCAGTAGCTAATGCCAGGAGTGATGATTGTCTTAAGCCTGTTTGGATACTCTGAATATTGATGTTCTGTGATTGATTTGGTGCGTTATGCAACTAAACATTTGGTTTGTGTGATTGGTTGCTTATGACTGATACTGCTTGAAAAACTCTGCCATGTGGCATTTCAGATGATAGCAATTTAGTCGTGTATTTTTTAACGCTGGCTCACACACATGACAACTGTTGTGGTTAGGCAATATAAGACTGTGGTGCACGACCTAGTCCAAAAGCACACCGGCACTCACGTAAGTGCATTAAACTAAGAGCAGCAATCAAGTTAAATTCATTTTATACTCTTCATATCTCATGTCGTTGTTGGAGAGGCTGCAGGCTCTCTCCTACGACACATTTTCAGGTGACTACATCGCCTCACATTAGCTGTTAGCTCCATCACAACCTGCGTCTTTGACGAATGCAGACTGTTCGTATGCCCCGTATAACAATGTACTCCTGTTTTCTCCATGCTACAAGACTTTTAGAGTTCATGCTTTGCAGAGCGACTGATGCCTCTCTCCCCATCTAGTAAGGTGGAGACTTCTGCCAAATGGTATGGTTCTTTGAACCATAAAACAGGGGTATATCATCCAATTTCACTGTGGTCCGATTTGTTTAAATACAGTACGATGGCTGCTGGGAGGCTCTCATTTTGGGCAGGAAGTTCTTCCTCTTTGGTGAGAGGAGCCATAAAAGAAATATCTCCTTCTCAAAGGGAGTCTGGCTTTTACAGCCGATACTGGGCCAGATTTACTAACGGCTTGCTCCAGCACAAACCCTCTTTTCACAAGTTCACACTTACAAATGATTAGATAGAGTAAAAGAGTATGCGTATTTGGCATGTGGACCGAACCCAGAGTACTCCCCCTGTACCTCTACACTAATACGTTAATATCTTCCGTCCACACTGATGCGGCATTTTTAGCAACGAAAATGAAGCTTTTTGAAAACATTGCATTGCATTTGCAACAAAGCATTGTAGTGTGAACTGTGAAAATAGAGGTATTTGAAAATGATGACGTAAGTTTAGACACATATTGAATCCAAGTTCAAAATTATGAAGTTGCTAAAATATGTTACTTTGCACACTCTTCATACCTGCAAAATTAACAGCATCAAGTGAACCTATGAAAAGCAACATCTCGGTTCCCTGAACAGAAAACGAGATGCTATGTAGCTTGCCATGATTCTTCATTACTGCTTTCTTCCTTCATCCAAATCTGAGGATTAATGGAATGTGTGCTTACTTTGAGGCGCTGGTGACACAGGGAAGGCAGTGTCAGCACCATCAGCCAATAAACTGTTTCTATACAGGCTTCAGACAACCGTCACTATATTTTCATAGCATGAGCTACTGACGCAGCATCCTGTTCCCTACTCAGGGAGCCAAGGTAATGTACATAACCAAGGCGTTAATTCAGTGGTTCCCAACCCCATCCTGGAGTTCCCCCAGCACTACACAGTTCAGATGTCTCCCTAATAAAACACACCTGATTCAACTCATCAGCTCATCAGTAAAGACCCCAAGACCTCAGATGGGTGTGTCAGATAAGAGAGACAAAAATGTGCAGTGTTGGGGGGTCTCCAGAACCAGGGTTGGGAACCACTGCTTTAATTTATACTTTGAAATCGAGGTATTAGTATGTGTAGAATTTAACATAACCCAAGAATAATATAAGTCCTGCAAAAGCATTATTCATTGATACTTCATGTCAGAATTGAACCTTATTTTGATATGTTACCAGAAATGTATATATCACAATAAACCAAGATTAATGTTATAAAGGGGTGTTATTAATTGTTACCTCACGTTAACTATTGCATCAATAAATGTTAAAAATGTATGCCATATGGCAAGAATTCATTTCTAATTTCCTTGTTATTCAAAAAATATATAATATATTGCACTATGGGAATTAAATGGGAAGGCCTTAAGGTAGCCAGTGATTTTTAAGTCAAATGATATTTGAATGTCCCTCCAAAACTGCCTTTCCCGGTCACCCTCACACGGAAGACACCGGCTAAAGTGCTCCAAAAATTGCTCTAATAACCTCATTTCTAAACATCTCTTCTCAAGGGAGATTTTTTGCAGCATCTTTGGAAAGTAAATTACATATTTTTATTCACAAATCAACTTTGTCTGACATAGTTTTACTGTAAATTGAGTAAATATCAATGTTTCCAAATGAAAACACTATACCACAGTGGAATTGCAGTAAAGTATTTCCCCATTGGGATTTTTTATAGATAGCAGTATCAGTAATATGATCGCAGTTATTTATTTATTCGAAGTTTTTTATTGTAGTAGAGTTGCATTTATGTATAAATAACAAAATCTTCTTTTCGGAAAGGGCAGTGGGAAGTATTGTATTCCTTCTATGTACTTTTCTAAAGGCAAATCTGTGGTATGTTTTTTTTATTAGACCATCTGGAACAAAATGTCTCTGGGAACATTTTATTTGGTCAAATTCTGTCATTTTTTACATACAAACCTGTATGATTGTCTTCTTCTTCGAAAAAAAAAAAAGATATTTTGAAGAATGTTGCAACCATTTGACCATTGACATCCAAAAACAAACTATTTATATTTTTGAGTGTAATATGTACAATAAACTTAGGTTTATCAGGTAGCTGTCAACATGGAGATGAGAGTGAGGATGAGTTAGCCATTTTGAAGGTTAAAGGATAGGGATCTACTTATTTTTGGTTTGCGTGAGTTCCAAGAAATCTATAGATATCTAAAATAAATGTGCATTTAAATAGAAGAGAAAATCATAATTTTACAGAAAAACAAGCATATATATAACCATTTCCATTTCATGGTTAGAACATAAAGCATACCTTAGAGGGTTATGTTAAGGGCATGCTAACTAATGCTGTACAGTAGAGCTTTTTCATTGTTAGTTCATGTTAACTAGTACATTAACTAAAGTTAACATTTAAGCTATTATTGTTAAGAAATGCATAGTATATGCACAATTTAACATTAACAATATTTTTGCTGTATAAAAATATTGATCATTGCTAATGTTAACTAATGCATTAACTAATGTTAATAAATACAACCTTATTGTAAAGTGATACCACATTCATTTCCCCAGTCTAGAGCCAGATCTGGAGAAGAAACTTCTGCACTGCACTTTAAATGCAAACACCAGTGGAAACCTCCTCCTACTATACTCTCCTAAGTCCAGCCATGAGAAAGAACCAGTAATTCTGCCTTACCTAGTAAGTCTGTGGTTTGTTCGCAGGAGAACCAGATGCCTGCGTGGAACTTCCTCATGAGGAACTTCTCCTCTCCGGTCTCATAGATGTACTGCACCAGTCGCGTGTCGTTAATGTTGGAGCTGTTAAAGCGGATGCAGTATGTCTGCTTGACTTTCACCGGCCCCATGCAGAAAGGCTTGACCACCTTCCTGGTCCCCTCACACCAGTAGCTGGTGGTGACGGCCGAGACCGCCATGGCGAACGCCACATAGTTTAGCGTGAGAGCCAGAGATGCTCTCTGAGCACGCTGTATACCCATAGTGCTCCAGGAGGCACAAGGAGATGAGTAATCCTGTCTTTGAGGTCCTTGCTTCAGACATTCAAACTTTTGTTTTGCAGATGCTTGCATGTCCCATCTGTGCTTTCTCCTAGATAGACCAACCGGACAGATGCAGAGCTTTCTTAAATGAAAGCTGCTCTACTTCATGTCTAGCTCTAATGCTATCAGCCTCTTGTATTTTGCTCTAATTTACCCTACTGCACCCCTCCCCAACCCAACCCCACCCACGATTCCCTTCCCCCCATCTTTTTCACTGTTATCATTTCAAAGGGCAAATTACATGTAAGACCTTGGTTTTGTTCTTCCATCTAAACCCGTAATTTATTTTTGTGAGCATAGCAATAAAACAGATTATCAATCAGATTATTCTTCAATCTGATGCAGGGCTATCTGCCAGATCTCAGTGGGAACTTCCCCCATTTTCATGTCAGTGAAGTGCAACAGTTTGTTCAACAATGGTTTACAGTAAAGAAGATAAAGATAAATATGTAACGTCTTTGATGCTGCAAAGAAGCTCTTATATCTGTTTGCGTATGCAAAAATTCTTGCTTTGTACACACACACACACAGACATACACACACAGATGCACACACAGCAAATCCTGTCCGATTTGACAGATTAATGTTGGATATTTCATACAAATATAGTGAAACGGCTGTGGGAAATATGTTTAAGGGCTGAAAGATGTCAACATAAAGAGACACTGGACCAAGCCCACAAGGGATTATACTGTAAATTATTATTTATTATTTATTATTCAGGAATTCACAATGTATCCTGGAGAGAACAAAGAGGTTTTTTTTAGCAGTTTTATTAAATGCTTAAATATTTGTTGTTATTTACTCACCCTCATGTATGTCATGGAACAAAAAAATTTGATATTTAGCTAAATGTCCACACTGTTCTTTTACAACACCTTCACAATGAAAGCGAATTGTTACTGAGGGTCAAACTACAAAAATGACAAAAAGCACCTTGAAAGTACCATAAATGTAGTCTATTTCACTCATGCACTAGTTATTTGAAGTCATAGCTTTGTGTGAAAAACGGAAGTACTGTGTTCAACACAATCATATGGGTTTGGCATGACATGGTAAGTGAACTAATCCCTGCAAGGCATAGAATATCACAAGGGTATTACAATAGAGTAGGTTATAATAATTATAAATAATTAATTTTTCCAAAGTTATTTCATATGAACAAGTGAAAAGAGATTGACAATGATGGATCTCCTGGTTGAATGGAAGGATGGATCTCCTGGTTGAGGATAAAGGAGATCTACATCTTCAAGATCTAGAAAACGCCCAATGGCAGGCCAATGCCATGGGCATGTGGAATTTGCATAGCTTAACTCCTCCCCACAGTGTGGGTATATAAGGAAGTACGCTGGCAACATTGCATTATGTTTACCTGCTGAGGAGCCAAGACTGAACTTCCGGCTGTTCCAGTGGTACAGTGGAAGTGGGAGAGGGACTTTACGTCTCCGTTCCCTCCTCAGGGAACGAGGGTTACATACGTAACCGATACGTTCCCTTTCGTTCAGTCACTCGAAGTAACATCAGTGACTGACGAATGGGGGTCCCAATGTAATCACGCCACTCGGCTGTCTTCCAGTGCCCTGCATAAGCTTGAGTTCCCTGCCATAAGCTAGTACGGACGAAGGACTCCCCCTTAACACAGGAATACCAAGGTACACTGGGAAGCATATTCCAGGTGGAAGTATGCGCCAAAGTGCCTACCCGTAGGGAGAATTTAAGGATACACATATGACCCGCGAGGGGCTGCATATGGAAGAACTCTGGGTGCAGCTCTGCAGATGTCTGTTAGCGAGGCGCCATGCGCTAGAGCCCAAGAGGGGGCCACACTCCGGGTGGAGTATGCCCTGACCCCTAGGGGGCATGGATGCCCCTGCGTCTGGTAACCCAAAATAATGGCGTCCACTATCCAGTGAGACTTGGACATGCTTGGAGAGAGCCTTTACCTTCAGCTTCCCACCATAACAGACAAAGAGCTGGTCAGAGGTCCTGAACACTGCGTTCTGTCTACATAAGCACGGAGGGCGCGTACTGGACAGAGCAGTGCCAAGGCTGGGTCTGCCTCCTCCAAAGGCAGCGCTTGCAGGTTCACCACCTCTCAGGATCACGTGAGAGTAGGCCGGCCCGAATTCTAGGCACGCTTCGTCCCCTACCCTCTTAATGGAGACCAAAGCGATCAGGAGCGCTGTAGATCGACAGGAACTTAAGCTTGACTGATCGCAATGGCTCGAAGGGAGCCCTCTGCAGAGCATCTAAGACTACTGAGAGGTCCCAAGAGGGTACGAGGGGAGAGCGAGGAGGATTCAGTCTCCTCGCTCCCCTCAGGAACCTGATGATCAGGTCGTGCTGACTTACCTATTTCGTCTCTACAAGGTTGTGGTAGGCTGATATAGCGGCCACATACACCTTGAGGGTGGAAGGAGACAGCCTACGTTCCAACCCTTCTTGGAGGAATGAGAGCACGGACCCGATCGGCATTTCCAGGGGTCTTCTTGGCGAGAAGAACACCAGGTGACGAAGAAATTCCACTTCAACGCATAGGCGTGTCTGGTGCGCACATGGCAATCGAGCTGATTTCCATACCGAGAAAAGAGATCCTCTGCACAGGGCAGGGTTTGCTCTTCTCCCAGTTGACCCAAAGGCCCAGACGGGTTAAGTGCCGAAGCACTAGGTCTCTGTGTTCGCACAACTGCTCTTGAGAGTGACTCAGGATGAGCCAGTCGTCGAGGTAGTTCAGGATGGGAACCCTGTGTTGCCTGAGTGGCACAAGGGCTGCCTCGACAATCTTCGTAAAGACACGAGGGGACAGAGCTAGCCCGAATGGGAAGACCGCATACTGATATGGAAGTAGGCGTCCTTCAGGTCGATTGCTGCAAACCAATCTGCTGGACGAACGCATTCGAAAAGGCGTTTTGCTGTCAACATCCTGAACAAAAGCCTGTGAAGGGATCGGTTCAGGACGTGCAGGTCCAGTGACCGACATGTGAGGACATGTGAGCGTTGAGGAACCGGGTTCGCTCAGCCTCTCTCATATCGACCAGGTTGAGCCACGTCTCTCCTGGACCACAGCTGTGGACATCACCTGACCCAGGGAGCGCACGGTCACCTTCGTCGCCCGGAGGGCGAAGTCGGTGGCGGCACGCAGCTCATTTCTAACCCTGGGTCAGCTCTACCTGCATTTCACAGAGCATCCGGGCCTATTTGTAGGCCTGAAGGATGGCCATGGCATGCAGAGAGGCGGCGGCTTGCCCCGCAGCTCTGTAGTACCTCGCCACCAAAGTAGATGAGAACCTACAGGCCTTGGAGGGGTGCTTAGGATCACCGCACCACAGGGGGGTGTGGCCCGAGGAATAATCGTTGGGGTTTATGCCACACCGCAGCCCTCAGGTCACCCTGGCCATGAGCCAGGCATCCCATCAAGTGGAGAGGATAATTGGGGTGTGGCAGAGGGGACTCTACCTCATTGAGTCTCGGGTCATTGAGTCTCGACCGTGATTGCAACTGAGCGTCAACAGGGGGGACCCCAGTGTACCCTTGGGTCATTGAGTCTCGACTGTGATTGCAACTGAGCGTCAAACAGGGGGGACCCCAGTGTACCCTTGGCTGTGGCCCCATCGAGGGCAGAGAAGGCGGAGAAGGCCCACGAACATTCACGGGAAGACAACGGGGACTTCCAGGACCCCGTGACCTCCTCATGCACCTCAGGAGAGAAAAGTAATTGGGGCGGAGCCCGACAGCTGTCAGGATGCACCGCACCCAAAGACCAATCATCTCCCGAGATGACATGGCTGTCAACTCCAGGTCGGACTCGGGCAATGCTGACAACCCTGAAGGCGGCAGCATAGCCGAATCTTCATCCCCAGAGGACTCCAGCCCACCTTGAGATGCGGTGATCGACGTCTCGTCGTCATCTGGAGTACCGAACGAAACATGCGGGGCGTCTGCAGACGGTCCCGCTGCTTCAGTTCGATTACTTGCAGGCAAAAAAATTTTATTTGGTCAAGTTCATCCCAATGAAAGTTCTGTCATCGTTTACATCCAAACCTGTATGATTGTCTTCTCAGGAACAAATAAGAAGGTATTTTGAATAATGTTGCAACCAATCAAGTCACCATTTGGTCACTATTGACATCCAAAAAAATTTAATGAAAATAATTTATATTTTTGAGTGTACAGTAATATCCCTTTAAACTTACCAAATCAGGTAGCTGTCAACATAAAGATGATGCATATTACACTCTAATCCTTAAAAGTCATTAAAAAAAATATATGCAAAAAGTATGTCTTTAATTCAATTAAATACGGGTTTAGTTGCAGCAAGAATTGTACTGACCAGAGTGCGTTTTGTGAGGCGATTTATTGGCCTTCAAGAGTGTGAAACCATTAAAATTCAAAACATCAAAAATAGAGAATGATCCCATTACAAAGAGACATTTAGAAGCCAAAACTCTCCATTATCCTACTAAGCATATTGTCATGTTAAAGGGAGGGTCTGATGCTATTTCATGCATTCTGCAAAAAGTTGAATTCTCATGCTTAACAGTGCCAAAATTTTAGAAAACGAGTTTGTGTGCCAAATACACTCCTTCAGGATTCGAACAAGTTTCGGAACGTTTTTTCTAAGTATGGCCCTGTATGACAAAGTGCGGAATTCCTTGTATGGGCACTTCTCCCGGATAAGCTTGTGCACACATTGACCAGAGCGAGAGCAAGAGCCGCCCATCAACGCGGCAATAGAGTTCTGCAAGTGTGTTTGTTTATTTCCAAATGTTTTTGAGTCGATACTGCAGGCGAATGACTGAAACTGCATCAAATGTGTTTTGTTGGAAATCGCCGCGTAAGTGCATATAATGTAAACCACATGAACGTTATCGAAAGTTATCCAGGGATAATGCCATGATGTATTTTGTGTGTGTGTGTGTGTGTGTGTGTGCGTGCTCGTGTCTCTTTAGCTCCACCCACTGCACGCATCCATGAGTTTGGCTGTTTTCGGAAAGAATCGGTACAGCGTATCTCTTTTATAAATATGATAAAACTAAAGACTCTTTGGATTCAACCCTATGGCAAAGAGAACAGGTTTTGCAGTTCCTATCAGAAAATAGGCCATTCAGATGAAAAATGCTGGTTACTGGGAAGGGGTCGACCTCCACCTTATTTTCAGAAAAATAGGAAATTACTTTCTAAGGGCAAAGATCAGCGCTCATTTGCAGGTAAAATTCTTAGTGAGTTAACTGCATTGTTCATGCAAGGCCTTCAGCTATTAACCTCACTGGCTAGTGGGTTAGCAGCCTTATAGCAATAAGTTTAATAGTTAAACATCCAAATTGCAATGATCCTGTTTGTATTTTCAAATTTGTAATTGTACTAAACACATTGTGTGCATTGAACACACATTATAGGCGTTTGTGTTAATAGTGTAGGAATTGTGGGAGCAGACACAAATTTATCTTCCAGATGATTTGTTTAAACATAATTCCACACAAAACCCAACTCAACATTCCAGTGTAACAGTTTATGGCCGGGCCCCTCTCTGCCCATAACAGTGGACAAAAGTTTGCTACATTTTAATTGGATCTTGGTGGACTAACACAAACAAACTGTCCAACGCCATCAGATAAAGATGCCAGACACCTCTTAGAGGCCAAGAAGACCACCAGTGGTACCAAGCCCAGGAAGGACAGGGCTTCTCATTGGTCCACATGCGGTTTTCGGCCCTTCACCCATCTAGAAACGAATCCCTGTAACTGCCATAAAAATCCCTCAGGATCCCAGCACTAGTGGGTGAAACAAAGGAAGAACTCACAGAAACGTGTTACACATAAACTGCATCAAATCACTGATCATTGGACTTATAATCAAACATCCTTCTACTGCATAATTCTATATCATGTATTTAACCAATATACACTCACCTAAAGGATTATTAGGAACACCATACTAATACTGTGTTTGACCCCCTTTCACCTTCAGAACTGCCTTAATTCTATGTGGCATTGATTCAACAAGGTGCTGAAAGCATTCTTTAGAAATGTTGGCCCATATTGATAGGATAGCATCTTGCAGTTGATGAAGATTTGTGGGATGCACATCCAGGGCACGAAGCTTCCGTTCCACCACATCCCAAAGATGCTGTATTGGGTTGAGATCTGGTGACTGTAGGGGCCATTTTAGTACAGTGAACTCATTGTCATGTTCAAGAAACCAATTTGAAATGATTCAAGCTTTGTGACATGGTGCATTATCCTGCTGGAATTAGCCATCAGAGGATGGGTACATGGTGGTCATAAAGGGATGGACATGGTCAGAAACAATGCTCAGGTAGGCCGTGGCATTTAAACGATGCCCAATTGGCACTAAGGGGCCTAAAGTGTGCCAAGAAAACATCCCCCACACCATTACACCACCACCACCAGCCTGCACAGTGGTAACAAGGCATGATGGATCCATGTTCTCATTCTGTTTACGGCAAATTCTGACTCTACCATCTGAATGTCTCAACAGAAATCGAGACTCATCAGACCAGGCAACATTTTTCCAGTCTTCAACTGTCCAATTTTGGTGAGCTCGTGCAAATTGTAGCCTCTTTTTCCTATTTGTAGTGGAGATGAGCGGTACCCGGTGGGGTCTTCTGCTGTTGTAGCCCATCCACCTCAAGGTTGTGCGTGTTGTGGCTTCACAAATGCTTTGCTGCATACCTCGGTTGTAACGAGTGGTTATTTCAGTCAAAGTTGCTCTTCTATCAGCCTGAATCAGTCGGCCCATTCTCCTCTGACCTCTAGCATCAACAAGGCATTTTCGCCCACAGGACTGCCGCATACTGGATGTTTTTCCCTTTTCACACCATTCTTTGTAAACTCTAGAAATGGTTGTGCGTGAAAATCCCAGTAACTGAGCAGATTGTGAAATTCTCAGATTGGCCCGTCTGGCACCAACAACCATGCCACGCTCAAAATTGCTTAAATCACCTTTCTTTCCCATTCTGACATTCAGTTTGGAGTTCAGGAGATTGTCTTGACCAGGACCACACCTCTAAATGCATTGAAGCAACTGCCATGTGATTGGTTGATTAGATAATTGCATTAATGAGAAATTGAACAGGTGTTCCTAATAATCCTTTAGGTGAGTGTATGTGACCACTATGCTTAGACTCACTCACAATTTGTGTAATTCTTGTAACTATTGAATGACTGATTGAAAATGTGCCTCTTTTGATATCAGTGTGATTGAATGATCATAATTCAAAAGATGGTTTGAATGAAATCTGTCTAGAATGTTGTGTTCTTATAATAAGAAATCATGTTTAAATTTACTCACTGCTTAGAGCAGGAACGTAAATGACCACAGATAACAGATAATTTATGGAGAGGGTGTAAACACAGTCACCTCTGAACCAAAGATGATTACCAATTGGTCAATCCATCCAGGAGGATGGGCAAACAAATTTGAGTTTTAATCTCAGTACACGAACAAAGGAGGCAGTTAAAAAAGAAATTCAGTTCAATAATGTTCAAGTCAGTCTAAAGGAGAAATAGACGATCAGACAATCGAGGCAGACCAAGATCTGAGAAATGGGTTAATTTCATTCAAGCCATCTAAACTCTCCTCTCACTTTGCTTTCTTTTACTTAAGTTTATTTTCTTTCCGTTGAGTCTCGTTTTCTAAGTTAAGTTTCGCCGCAAAGTTTCTTTGACGAATCTACAGCAGAGCACGCTTCAACTTCAAACACCGCCCACAAGACTTTCCATCTAGCAGCCAACACGCTACGTGATTGGCTTCCCAAGACGTCGATCAAAAGACACGACAAGACCTTCAAAGAACCGGGAACCCCTGCAGCCAGGACCAAGAAGAAGGGGATTCCCCATTCAAAGACGACACGAGACACAAACGCAAGTAACCTCCAGATTCTAAACTGAAATGGTGCAATTGATATCAAATTTAATAACCCCGCCTAAGAAACGATAGGAGGGTTAAATTAATGATTGGTGGTTCGTTCAGGTCATGTTGTAAATTAATTTATTGCTAGAAACTTGGGATTTCATCATTTCACTCTCTTAAAACGTATTCTTTCCTCACTTTCTTCCTTTCTGCAACGCGTGTGAATGTGTGTGTGCGTGTGTTTGTGTTAGATATTAGTTTTACGTGTTAGAGTAATCAATAAAGTTTAGTTTATTTTTAAAGATAAGTGTTCTTGTGTTATGTACTCACGAATTTAATGTCTTAAACTGCTGATCTAAGTTACCTGGCTGTAAAATAGTGTTTCACTATTGTGTGGATATTAATATCTGCTGCAGAGTTGATAGTCACGGCCCATTCAAATGAACGCTGGATGAGTCATTTGCTCGGCCGTGAAATAGACTCTTTCAAAATTCCCTATGAATTAATGAATTCATTCATTTGAGCTAAATAGACCTGTTTCCCTGACACAGAGTCTCTTACAATAGATACACATAGACTAGTTAAGTTTATTCTTTAAAACACATGATTGCTTTACTGTTGCATTGCACACTTAAGATAAAGGTTGTAGATGCTCTGCATTCTAGGCCATGTATCTTGTGTGAACTGGAATAACTTTAATACTGGAATTGTATAGCAATTTCAAGTTGCATGTGTTTCTATGTTGAATTTGTTTGTCTCCTAAGTGGAAAACTCTGCTATTTTCCATATAGCTGCAGTAAAACCATGTACAGGAGCACAGAATTGCCATGTGGCTACAATGTCATTTACAATTGCATTAATCATGAAAATGCTTTCATCACAGCAGGATTCAGTAACTCTGACCTTTGCACTTTATCATGCTCTTTAACAAAAACATTTGTGTGGGAAGATTTTGAGCCAGTCACACCTCACTCACATTCTCATGCTGGCTCCCTGTTACAAAAGGACCAAATTTGCATCACAATTGTAAACCCTCCTCCCCATGTTTGGGGCATGATTTACACATAGCCACAGCTAAATACAGCCACATAGATTTGATCTTCACACACAAAGTCAAATCTACATCTACATCTACCTCACAAAATATGCATACAATGTTATTAAAGTCTTTACGTCTAGACTGTACTATAACTGTGAATTTCTTCCAGTTATTGTTTGTTTTGTTTTTATTTAGATTTACTAAATCAATTAGTTCTTGTGTCTCACCAAGTTAAATATCAAAATTTACGTTAGTATTTCTCATTCTTACCTAAGTGCAAACATTTATTTGATCATTGTATTGTAACAATGCATTTGATTTTGAACTTATTTGATTTCTGCTTCTTTGTATTTTGTCCATTTTACTTGCAACAAGTAAAGTTTTTGGACAGGAATTCAAATGAATAATTATCCTTAAGACTTTTTCCAAAGTTATTTCATATGAACAGGTGAAAAGAGGATGGATCTTCTGGTTGAGGATAAAGGAGGAAAATATAGGAAAAAGGAGGAAATTACCCCCCGTGTTTTTCAGAGGTGCTGTTAAACTGGAAATGCCAGGACTGGATTAAGGCTCATAATATCAAAGAACAGTGGAGGATGTTTATGTAATATGGAATCCAGTGGTTTATCTGGCTATGCCATGCTTTGTCACAGAGATATTCATTTTGCAGAATGCATTGTGTTGCGTCTATCTACTTTTTTTATTAGTCCACAGAACAAAACGTCTCTGGAAAAATCATTAAAAAAGTATGTCTTTAATTAAATTAAATACGGGTTTAGTTGCAGCACGAATTGTACCTACCAGAGTGCGTTTTGTGAGGCGATTTATTGGCCTTCAAGAGTGTGAAACCATGAAACCTTGAAACCATGAAGATTTCTCATGCAGGACTGAAATGAGAACAAAGACTGAAGACTGACCAGCTGCTTTTGCAACAAGTCTGGACGAGAAGTCTGAAGATGACATCTACACAAGTTTTTATCATCTCACACATAACCAGATTTTGTCATTAAATTCTTTCAATTACAAATGATTTGCTAGTTTTGATTTGGTATTGACTTTGAAGTGCTACCTCTATTGCAATACAATAGTCACATTATAGCAATGCTCTCCCACATATTTAGCTATTGTAACTGCGCTTATTTCCATTGTTGGTATAAGTTGCAGTGGGTGGTTATAGATGAGAAATGTATAGTTTTCTACCATCTTGCTGATAACGTTTCTTTAGTCTTTTGGCAACCCTGCAGCCTGAACCACTGAAGGCGACCCACCCAGTATTTTCTGAAGTTATGTAACAAATAATCTACACTCACCTAAAGGATTATTAGGAACACCTGTTCAATTTCTCATTAATGCAATTATCTAATCAACCAATCACATGGCAGTTGCTTCAATGCATTTAGGGGTGTGGTCCTGGTCAAGACAATCTCCTGAACTCCAAACTGAATGTCAGAATGGGAAAGAAAGGTGATTTAAGCAATTTTGAGCGTGGCATGGTTGTTGGTGCCAGACGGGCCGGTCTGAGTATTTCACAATCTGCTCAGTTACTGGGATTTTCACGCACAACCATTTCTAGAGTTTACAAAGAATGGTGTGAAAAGGGAAAAACATCCAGTATGCAGCAGTCCTGTGGGCGAAAATGCCTTGTTGATGCTAGAGGTCAGAGGAGAATGGGCAGACTGATTCAAGCTGATAGAAGAGCTACTTTGACTGAAATAACCACTCGTTACAACCGAGGTATGCAGCAAAGCATTTGTGAAGCCACAACACGCACAACCTTGAGGCGGATGGGCTACAACAGCAGAAGACCCCACCGGGTACCACTCATCTCCACTACAAATAGGAAAAAGAGGCTACAATTTGCACGAGCTCACCAAAATTGGACAGTTGAAGACTGGAAAAATGTTGCCTGGCCTGATGAGTCTCGATTTCTGTTGAGACATTCAGATGGTAGAGTCAGAATTTGGCGTAAACAGAATGAGAACATGGATCCATCATGCCTTGTTACCACTGTGCAGGCTGGTGGTGTAATGGTGTGGGGGATGTTTTCTTGGCACACTTTAGGCCCCTTAGTGCCAATTGGGCATCGTTTAAATGCCACGGCCTACCTGAGCATTGTTTCTGACCATGTCCATCCCTTTATGACCACCATGTACCCATCCTCTGATGGCTAATTCCAGCAGGATAATGCACCATGTCACAAAGCTCGAATCATTTCAAATTGGTTTCTTGAACATGACAATGAGTTCACTGTACTAAAATGGCCCCCACAGTCACCAGATCTCAACCCAATAGAGCATCTTTGGGATGTGGTGGAACGGGAGCTTCATGCCCTGGATGTGCATCCCACAAATCTCCATCAACTGCAAGATGCTATCCTATCAATATGGGCCAACATTTCTAAAGAATGCTTTCAGCACCTTGTTGAATCAATGCCACGTAGAATTAAGGCAGTTCTGAAGGCGAAAGGGGGTCAAACACAGTATTAGTATGGTGTTCCTAATAATCCTTTAGGTGAGTGTATATGATTACCATTAGATTTCTGATGCGCAACATTAAACAAAAATTACTATAATATTCAACCTTTAGTGCATTCACATTTGTATATAGGCAGTCTTCCACTGTCATATAAACTACAAACTCAATGCAATATAGATTTGGGATAAGTAATAATAAAAAAATAAAAAAAACAGGAATAAATAATACATAGGTGGATTTGTCTACAAATCTCATTTAAAAAGGAGTTTCAGATGCTTTGAGGATTATCTGCGCTGTCATTTGATATGGGGTATGACCTTATAGGACATACATGTCCTACATATACAAACTACATAGTCCACTTAATGCCATACATAATAGCGATTGCTCAAACCCTGATCTCTCCTAGTTACATACAGTATGTAACTGAATAGCAGATTTCATTTTGTTTAATTTTTAAAAGTCTAAACCAGTTTTGTGATAATGTACGTTTCGTTTTTCATACATTCATTTCAGAATTAATCCTTCAATATCTGTGCATGAGGTTAAATGTTAAAAGTGCATGAACAGAGATTGTAATCAGGACTACGCTGCCCACTTGATTGTGGTTTTGCTGTAACTTCCTGGAAAAGGGAAGATAAAGCGTAATCCTTACCTGCATATCCTCTCATGCCAAACTTAATTGCTTTTTGTTGTTGTTTGTTCTATACTGTAAAAGACAGTATGAGTGTGGGCAACATGACGAAGAAATATTCCAAGTATTTATGTAAAACGACAAATTAAATAAGCACTGTCTGTAAAACATCAAATGTTTCAGAATAATTTTGAAATCACAATTGCAACATTAGATAATCCTGTTAAATGACTGAATTCAGCTGACTACATAAATCAGATTTGACCTCTCTCATGCCAAGCCCCAACAGCAGAGCTCATATGAAAATAAAAAGCAGTCCTCATCCCCAAACAAACAAAAAAACTCAAAGGAAACCTATCATCAAACTCTTGAGTAGGTTCTGGTGTGGATAGGAGCCTGCACACTTGACCACTATGGTTTAATGGCTGAGACTGCACTGTAAAATTGTAAAAACAGTTGTTCTAACTAATACTTTACTTTGTTTTACTTTGTCATTGCGCTCCTGCCTGTTTTTGTACCCATCCATGGAGGCTGTCCCTGAACTGCCCGAGCCGCCATGGCTCCCTGAACTACTCCACGGCCCTGGTCCACCCACGCTCCACGGCCCAGGTCCGCCCACGCTCCCAGGCCCAGGTCCGCCCACGCTCCACGGCCCCGGCCCGCCCACGCTTCCAGGCCCAGGTCCGCCCAAACTCCACGCTGTTGTTTGTTGGTCGTTGCTCAGACGTTACAACATCATGTGCATGCGTATTACGTGTTCAGTCTATACCCAGCAAGCAATAGCTGCCATTTCACCATCTCTGTTAACTATATACCCAATATAGTCCGGCTATGTGTAACCCACTTCTAGCCAAAATAACCTTGAATTTGGTTACATGATATTCCATCATGTAAGCAAAGTCAACAGTGATTACAAGGTGTTTGGTTTAATTTCTTTGACATGTCCATGTTCTAGATGACTAGTCTATTCTTGAGCTATGGTTAGATGGTTAGATTTTAGCCTAGACGTCAAGGCTGTTTGGACGGCTATTAGCAAAATTGCTTGCTGGGTAGGCATGCGCAAGTACTTGACAACCGAAACAACAATGGCGGGCTACAGGACTATGTTTGTTCTGCTCAAGGTACAGAGTTCAGAGTGCAGAGACGCAGCAAATTCTAACATCGCTAACCAATTCTAATTCCGACCTCGTCAACTACTGGCCTGGTGTGCATAATACAGCATTTTAGTCATTTTTGTGGAACCGTGTGAATGGAGATGGATTTGACACGGCTGTTGTATGTACGTGAAACTTTTCAAAATGCATCGTTGTCGTGTAACCATACCCTAAAAAGCTAAGGATTAAAGCACAGCAGACACACTATCACTAAGATCAGTTTCTCTTTTTGGCTGGCAGATCTGTCGTCAGTCATAATCTGGTTAGCAGAACAGTATCGACCTCCATGACTTGAGGCAACATAAATAGGTGATGTGTGCTAATGAGGTTAGTGAGGTCAGTAGCTCAGGCTGTTCACCATCAAAACAAAAGCACACCCACGCAGCAAAATAACTCCAGCACAAGCAAAATGAATTGCACTTAATTAAAAAAAAGTAACACTAATCAACATGACACGTACGACAGGGTTGCAACATCCAATGTGTTACAGAAAATAGTATTCTAATTATAGAAAAGTCATGCCCTCTTGATGCTACTATAGGAAACTTTCCTCCCCAAACCACACCAAGAGCAGGCAGCACAGAATAAGTGAGCAGCCGTTCACTCTAGCCATGTTCTTGCGTTCAAAGCGTGACCGGACTGAATGGAACAGAATGCATCATAAACTTCCAGTGCAGTATCTTATTCTTATTTTTCTCTATTTCCCTACACTCTTAAAAATAAGGTTCCAAAAGGAGGTTTTCGCAGCAATGCCATAGAAGAACCAGTTCTGGTCCCCCAAAGAACCTTTCAAGTAACAGTTCTAAAAATAACTTTTTTTTTTCTTAGTCTGAAGAACCTTTTTTAAAGAGCCTTTTGCGGAACGGAAAGGTTTTATGGATGTTTCTTCATTGAACCATAGATACCAATAAAAAAATATTTATACTTAAAAGTGAATGGAACCGATCTACTATTATGATTAGGAAGCAAATCAAGAAAGGATCAAGACAGGTCATGACTGACAAAAGAGGTCAATTTACTGATGAATGACAAACTAAACCTACAATTAAGGCCATAAGCTGCCCAACACTGGTCAGGCAGACAGAACATGCAACAATCGTAGTTAAAACACATGGGACATAAAAAAAAAAAAAAACATAAAAAAAATTGTTATGCAATGCAAAGACAGCAAGATGGATGCCCATGTCAGGCCCCATGACTTGATTCTCTTGATTTAATTCTCTATCCGCTTGTTAAGTCATGACTTAAGGAACACTGGTTCCGGGTCCAAGATTCTACTCGTTGTAATTGTGAACACTATTTCAACTGCTGTTTAAGAGCTCTATTTATTCATATTGCACATTTAAGCTATGCTTTTAAAACCTTGGACTCATGGCATCCTGGACACCAATATTTCTTTTATAGTCATAAAAGATGAATCACTGTCTGGCCATCTGAGATTTTGGTAAGGAAATGAAGGTTAGGATCATGATTCGGTAGTATTACAGCACACAAGTGTGTATTAGCAACATTTGTTGTTTGGTTTTGGCGCCTGATAGAGTGTTTGGAGCCGGAAACGGTGACTTAACAAGCGGATTGTTAATAACTGCAAAGCACCAAAATAGTGCTTCCTGAAGAGACCCACACCATACTCATATAACACATTGTTCATAGTTCTGAAGACAAAACTTTGCAGTGTTCCCCCATTCATAAATGCACCTCCATGATGTTTACGCCATTACAGTAACACGACCCTGCCTGTTAATTACCTAGTCCAATTAGTGTAACAGCAGATGGTCTTGTAAGCTGGTGGGTCTGATTGGAAAATGAACCCCCATGTAGAGCCCCAAAACCACATGTAGAAACCGACTCTGAGCAATTGCAGCCATGTTGCTCATCACACCTGATGACAGGTTATTCAATAGCAAAGTGCAGAGTTTCGTTTGCCATCCTTGTGTTGATAGACCACATCGTAAAGGAGCAAATCAACATAATGCAGCACTCATCAGAAGTGGTGTGACGTAACTAACTAATCTTTCAAAAAGCCTGTCTGGATTTAAAAAGAGATATACATAATCCCATTCAGCACTTAGAGGAGTTGTCAGGGGGAGCCAAGCCCAAAGAGGGGCCAACGCCAGCACTCAGCACAACGCCATCCCGTTATTCTGGTCGGAGAAAGGAACAGAGAAAGAAGAGAGAGCGTGAGACAAGAAGAAACTCATCAAATCCGTCCCTTTTACGCGCGTACATCTTGGGAATATGGGGAACACCAAGAGTGGTGCTTTGTCCAAAGAGATTCTGGAGGATCTGAAGTTGAACACCAAATACACGGAGGAAGAGCTCTGCACGTGGTATTCCAGCTTCCTCAAAGAGTGTCCCACTGGACGCATCACCAAAGAACAGTTTGAGGGCATCTACGCCAGTTTCTTCCCAGATGCCGATCCTACTGCCTATGCTAGGCATGTCTTCCGCAGCTTTGACACCAATGCCGACGGCACCTTGGATTTTAAGGAGTACATTGTGGCGCTACACCTCACCTCGTCAGGCAAGACCACGCGCAAACTCGAATGGGCGTTTGCTTTATATGATGTAGACGGCAATGGGACCATCAGTAAAAACGAGGTGCAGGAGATTGTACGGGTGAGTATCGCTCATAGTTGGATTCAACATAAAATACTTTTTAATTAATTTGCTGTTGATTGAGTTTGGGAAGTGTGCAAGACTAAGGGGCTTGTTTGCAGCCATTTCTCATGGCATTTAGTAGCAAGTTGTAGTATGTAGGTAACAGTCCAACAGTTGTGACCAGATGGCTCAAGAAGCTCAGGATAGATTACACCACCTGATAACAAGTCTCAATCACTTATCCGATGCCAGTAGTGGTCAATATGTTAGTCATTGTTGTTATGTTAGAAGCAACAGAATTTTAATATTTTGTATTCTCCTGGGAACAGTCGATATTCAACATGATTCCGGACGAAGACCAGAAAAACCTTCCGGAAGATGAGGACACACCAGAAAAGCGAGCAGACAAAATTTGGACCTATTTCGGAAAGAAAGATGATGGTAATAACTCATCATACAATGTACTATAGCTGTAGAATACATGAATCATGCCGTGTGGTCATAATCCATGCAGTTTCCCAATGTCTCATTGTCTTCACAGATAAGATCGAAGAAGGGGAATTCATTCAGGGTGTAATGCAAAACAAAGACATCTTGAGGTTGATACAATTCGACGAGCCAAAGAAAATTCAGGAAAAACTCAAGGAAAAGAAGCATTAATGACCACATTTCCATGAGACTGATTGGAGCTTAATTTCTATTAATTTGACATCAAACCTACACGACCCAGACTGCTTCTCCAGGTCACATACTGGACGCATCCAGATATGCTATCCATAAACACGTCAGAGCCATGAACCAGACAAACCTTGCTTTTCTTATAATACAGACAAGACTTCTGTTCTGGAACACCACCCTTTACCTGAAAGGCCTCTGAAGTCATTGCTATTTCCATTGTTTTTAGAGACCAATCAATAAGAGCAATTAGGCTCATGTTAACAGTCCAGCTCTAGCGTACACAATCCTCTTAGGATCTGAAGGTCGGGTAAGACAAATCCGCAGGGTCCAGTGGCTCTCCTCTTTTAGATCCCTTCAGGGTTAAGGTGGTTTAAGCTCTCAACATGCATTCATCAGAATCTGTTTAGCAGGTGACTGGGTAATTTTTATAGAACAGATTTATTGTACTGAGTTTTTTAGGATGTGCAATGATGGTGACTAGAATTTTAGATAGTTTTTACATGAAAAAATTAGGAATACATATTTACATATTCTAAGTCCATATCATTACTGATCAATCCACCAATGCCAATTAGCCATATAAAAACTCTGGGTAACACTTTATTTTATAGTGTCCTTGTTACATGTTACATTTACTTACTGTAGTAATAACAGTAAATTAGGCATAATTACAAGCAACTAACCCTAAACCAAACATGCCGTTACATGCCAGTCACAACTGACTGTGTGGTTTCTGTCCATGTATTTGTAATATAATATAGCAGCCTGATGTTTTAGTACAAATGTTAACATATGTTGTTCATGTTGTTGTTGTTTTTTTTCAATCAGAACACTTCAATATACTGTATATAATTATATTTTTGAGTTGATTTTCAGTGCAAATAATTGTTAATATCATGTAACCACCACTTGTTGTCAATGACCTACTTTTGTACATGATATTATCACACAAAACAAAGCTGTTTTAAAATGGATATTTAGCTGGAACTTTAATTAACTGATTGAGTTTGGAGTGAGATTAGAGTCTTGAATCTCCAATTATGTTCAGACTTACTAAACTAAACTTCAGAATACTAGAAAGGGCTCTCACCCCAAGTGTATCTTCATCATGTTGACGCTGCTTACGGCCAAAGCTCTAAGGACAAGCCTGAAACGCAGGGGCTTACCTCTTTCTTTTCTTAAAGCCGTCTTTGGCTCAAGCTAATGCATGGCCTGGTTTCAACACTAGGACAACGAGCTGTAAAACAATGGCCAGAGCTCCGCAGCATGGTTGCTTTTGACTCAATGGAAAACAGGCTGAATAGTCACATGCAAAAACACAGAGGATCATTACTAGTTGTAGAGTTGCTTTACACTCTAATCACCTGGTTTTTGGTTTAGTCTGCCTTTGTTTTGAACCAGTGGGTCAAGGTATGCCTGGTTACCTAGAGCAGTCAGCCTCTCAACAGTATCTTTCTCCATTGACGGCTGTTCAAAAGTTGGCATGCATTCTGAAGAAATACAGTTTAGCATTATGTTATAGTAGATGTTTCTGTAGTAAACAATTATTTGGATAGGTCAAGTGACTGACTCAAAAATAAACTAAACCAATGTAAAATATGCAACTAAAAGCCCATAAAAGCAAATATGGCAACGTGCCAGACAAGCAACATTGTGCTAAGTGGAAATGCTACATGCTAATGTTGCTCAAAAGAAGAAGCCTCAGTGGTGATAAACAATTAGAGTTCTTTTTATTATTATTATTTATTATTATTATTATAATAGACAATGTAGTGATTTTCTGGGCAAAAACATCATATCTTCATAAACATGTTGATAAATGAATTTTATCAATGAAGACTATTAAGTTGAGAGCAAATAAATCAACATTTATAATATTATATTTTTATATATATATATATATATATATATATATATATATATATATATATATATATATATATATATATATATATATATAAAAGATCTAGTTTGGAACACAGACATTCAACTGAACAGATTTTCAGAATACACAATGCACACCATTGACATCAATTTTCAATACGATTTCTGCAACATGTAGTTCTAGATTAGCTTGGGCAATGCAGAACAGTAAAACTTGTTACATGCTAAACAGCAAATGTAAACCAGTCATACCCTATGTTAGGTGAAAGGATTGTAAGTAACTTGCTATAAAGGAAATAATAAAGTAAACAATAACCTGAATGCATTACCTTTCATGGTACAGCATTTTTTTACTTATCCATTTTAGATGTAATTTCACATTATCGGACATGCTTGTATGCATTTTACAATGTTCTTAGCTGAGCACTTGAAATCCAATTATATTCCCATCATGTATTCCTGGTGCGCATACATATATTGTGAGTTTATCTCAGGCAGTAAGTCCTATATACCTTGCAGTTTTTAATTTTTTCAAACAAATTCCATGCTTCATTTTACCGGGCTGCTATGTTTTTTTTATCTAACTCTAACCACTTATGTATTTCTTGCCATATTGACCAATAGTAAAAATAAATACAAATCTGATAGGAATTTGAACGAAAGCACAGATATTTTTATTTTCCCAAAAGTGTGCTTTGACTTCCTGTGCTATATAAATATATCAAATTTCTCAATATTACTGTATAAAGTGTGAACATTGAAATGTGTCATAAATCTTCCAGTATTAGAGCTGTGCGGTTTGAACAGTGTGATGATTAGCTGCCTATGACCATGTGCATTCAGCAGAAAACTGTGGCATCCATCAGTCAAATGTTTACGTATCAATTAAAACATATTATGACAAAGACTACAGAGAGACGAGCATGATGTAGGATGAGCCTGACAACAATTACGGACAAAAAAACGCCACGCACATATTTACAGTTATGTACAAACACTTAACAGAATAGATTGTGAACATTCCAAGGCAATTTACCTTTAGGCACTAAAAGGTGTACATTATAACTCACATCGGATCCACCTTTGATTGAAACCGGGATTCTACAGTCGAACCATATAATTTCACCATTAAGAAACAATATTGTCTATAAGTTGCTGTATGCAACTTACAGAATAAATTTGGATGCCATCAGAGTAAAACTGGCTGCATAAGAGGATTTCTTGGCTTCAACCGGGAAAAATTATATGACTTTGCTATCGAGTCCTGGCTAGTTCACACATCTTCCATGAACACAATCAATGGACTAACCAGCACCACTCAAATTACACATCTATTTTTCCATTAACCATACAAGAACTAGTCCTACATTTAGACAAAACATGCTTTTCTGTAAAATAAATCTGCAAAAATATGAAAATATATAAATTCCATACTTCGACAATGCAACCTGACCCCTCTTTCATAAGGCTGTAGATTTGCCAGCAGTTTATGTGTAGTTTGTGAAAATAGCATTAAAAACTTTCCATTGCATTCCTTGTTGCAAAAAAAACAATTTTCTTAATACAATAAAGATTTAACAATATAACCATTGAACGATGATATGCTTTAGCTTTTTTCACCCCATAACTTTCATGCTGGTTATTTCTGCTAAAGTTTTTGAGGTCTTTAAACACCTATATGGCATCCAGAAGCTGTCTGTTCAGACTGAAACAATCATAATGTTAAGCTGCGTTCACACTGCCAGAGACATGATCCGATTCATTTCAATGGAGAGCTGCCGATTTCCAGCGACACGAGCAACAGTGACCATTGGTGACAGGATGTAAGCATGTCCAGCGTCGTGACAAAGGCCCCTTTTTACACCTAGTATTAAGATGCGTTTTGGTCGATTGGATCACAAGTAGACGTCTCTTTTGTCCACTTTCAACCACTTCTGTCCTGATTTCTTTGAGAGGAGGGTCTACGGCCGGGTAAATGTATGGGCTTTTTCAGATCTAATGGATGAAATAAGCTCACACAATTTACACATGAACGTGTCCGGAGACGACGACAAAACACACAGAGAGCATCAGCTTTCATTTCTGCTCTGACAACTACAAGACCAGCCGAATGCTGTGAGTGTGTGTTAGAAATCAGGAATGGAGAAAGAACATTGTGCTTGGTACGTTTTCGTCTTCAAACTAAACTTGGGTCTCCAGCCAACAAAGTTTAAATCCTGTCTGACTTGTGCACATCCCATAATGTTTACACATTAGGTCAGTAGGTGGAGAGTAGGAGGTCTTTTGTGGCTGCATTTTGAAAACTCTAGGAAAGCAATCTGGTGAAATGTGTTTTCTACTACCTCTAGAAGTGGTCGAAAGTTGACAAGCCCAAAACGATTTAGACCCTGATTACACGTCTATTTAGCGTCGTCCACTTGTGATCTGATTGACCAAAGTAATATCAAGTGTAAACAGGACCAAAGCTAAGATATGTTTAACTTTATGCAAATGAAGAGCGACTTTTGGGGGTGACAGTCATTGGAGAGCATGTGATCCGTCACTACATTCTGTAGTGGAGTATCGGCGGCAAGATGGAGAAGTTATTGGTCAGCAGCTTTCCTATAATTTATAATATGTCTCTGTGTGCATACGGTGGTTCTCAGCATGCTGACTCCGAGCCAGAATGATTTCATGAACTGAGATAGATGGCACTTGAAAGATGGCAGTCTTTAATATAAGCATTTTATATACTGATTCCATTTATATTTATTCTTTTCCCTCCAAAATGTTTGTTTTTAGCGGCACGAAAACGGATGTGGTGTCTACAACATGGAATAACATCCGTGAATGTCATTCATAAAAGCTAGGCAACCATTATGAACGCCCATTAGTGACCTCATCGCCAGCCACTGGCGACAGTGGCAGTGAAAACGCAGCTTTAGATCCACACTTTAGTCCAGGCATCTATAAATATCCGCAACTAGCTGTGTAGTTAAATGTGCGAACACTATCACTTTAACACCAAAAAGATATGAAAAAAAATATTGATTGGATGAAATTTGTTTAACAGGCATCCACCTTGAATTAAACAAACAGATGTTTTACTGTGCAGTATTTGTTCAGATCTTTATCAATGGAGGCCTTGACTATTTTCTTCATGTTAATGTAATAGACATACTGGGAAGTTTTAAGTAGCATCTTAAAGGACATGCAGGATTATATGGATGGCTACTCAATATCATAATGCGTCTGCTGTCCTTTCCTGCCACTCATTCCACATGACATTAAGAAAATCTTCTATAAAGCTTTGATTTTGTAATTATCTAATATTTTCAGTGGAAATCCACAAAACAAGCAGTGCTTCAAGGGGTGATACCTGTATGGCTTTGGCTGAGAGGTTGAAGTACTCAGGTAGACAGGCATGCAGGTAGATTCATATAGTATAACGTGTGTGTGTGTGTATGTGTGTCTGTGTATGTGTGTGCGTGTGTGGTCGGTCTAGATGTCCATGTCCACAGGTCTCAGATCTCCTGTCTTGTGTTCCTTCACCCAGAGCTCTCTGTCTTTGGCTGGGTCCACACTCTGCAGGAGCTGGTCCACCGGCTCCAACGTCTAAGAAACAAGAGCAATCAAAAAAGGTCTAAGATGTTAGCTACCAAGTACACTGCTAAAAAATGTACACTACAAAAGTTTGGGGTCAGGAAGATTTTTTTTTGAAAGAAATTAATACTTTTATTCATCAAGGACACAATAAATAGATAAAAAAATGCCAGTAAAGACATTTATAATGTTTCAAAAGATTTCAATTTCAAATAAATGATGTTCTTTCTATTCATCAAAGAATACAAAAATATTAAGCAGTACAACTGTTTTCAACATTGATAATAATAGTAAATTATTCATCAATTATAGCAAAATTATAGCATCAATTCATCACATAAGAATGATCATATGACACTTAAAGGAACACGCCGACTTTTTGGGACTTTAGCTTATTCACTGTATTGCCCAGAGTTAGATAAGTTTATACATACCATTTTTATCTCCGTGCGTGCCATAACTCTGTCTGACGCACCCACCGCTAGCCTAGCTTAGCACAAAGACTGGAGGTAAACGGCTCCAGCTAGCCTACTGCTCAATAAATGACAAAATAACGCCAACATTTCCTATTTACATGTTGTGATGTGTTTAGTTACATCGTGTACTAAGACTGACAGAAAATGAAAAGTTTGGCTAGGGACTATACTCTCATTCCTGCGTAATAATCCAGGAACTTTGCTGCCGTACCATGGGTACAGCGGCGCAATGATATTACACATTGATATTATGATATTAATATTTTGAATTAGGTTTTATTTTAATATTTTTAGTTTCATTTGTAGTCATTTTGTTATGTGCTTTTGTCATTTTATTAGTTTTTTTATATTGCTATTTAGGTTTAATTTATTTATATTTCAGTTTTAATTATTATTTACTGTATTTCTTGTAGTGCTTCAACTTGAACTTATTTAAGTTTATTGCCAAGGCAACATTTCTAATAATTTTTTTGTTTAATATTTTCAACTAATATCTATATTTTATTTTGCGGTATTAATGTATTGATTTTTTTTTTTTTCATTTTAAAACCTGTTAAAGTATAAATGTAATGTCTTTCCACTAACAAGAGACAGACTTCAAATGTACTCACTCAAACATACAGTAACTTTTTTTGTTTTTTTAAAAGGTTTATGTCTGTTCTGGCCGCTTCATGAATTGTTACAGAAAACATGTCTATTCAGGCTGAGCTCCTGTTTGAGATCCATCTGTTGAAACATACTCAGATCGATGGTAAGTGTTACTCTGTTTGTACGGCTTGTGAAGTTGAGAGCGCTGGCAGCTAGTCCTCTGTGAAGGCAGCAGCTCTCAACTCTGATCTGCCCTGAAACACGAGCTGTGTGTATTTACAATGTGTCTAGCTTGCATTAACCTATGATCCAGCAAATCGTAATGTAACCCAGATCCACACATACAACATTATCTTAACAGGCAGACAGAAAAAAAGTATTTGAATTTACAAGAGTTGCTTCCTGAGTTAACTTGTATACTAATGACAATTGTTTCCATTTAATGCTATATTTACCTATTTGAGTACCCAGAAAAGCCCTATATAAAATGTAACAAATTATTATTATTAATTGCTTTGAAGAATTTTAGAAGGAACTCTAGATGGTAAAACTTAAGTTTTTATTTATTTACTTTTTATTGTAAATTTCAAAGACATTTAAAAACACTTGAAAATCAATGTCTTTGCTTTATATACTGTAACAAAACATCACACCTAAAAAATAAAACAACAGATATCCTGTCCAAATTTAAAGGGTTAGTGAACCCAAAAATGTAAATTCTGTCATTAATTACTCTTTCTCATGTTGTTCCAAACCCGCAAGACTTTCGCTCATCTTCAGAACACAAATGAAGAGCTTTTTAATGAAATCTGAGAGCTTTCTGTCCCTCCATTGACAGTCTACACAACTACTACTTTTAAGCCCCAAAAAGGCAGTAAAAACATCATTAAAGTAATCCATGTGACTCCATTAGTTAAACCTCAATTTTATGAAAAAAGGTGGTAAATTATGCTTTTTTTTGTGCAAACAAAGCACTTGTGTCGCTTCATAACATTGAGGTTAAAGCACTGGTGTCACATAGTTCCCTTTCAGTCGGTCACGTTCGACGTACGTCGGAACTGACCGACGAATTGGGATCTATTTTCAGAGACCAATCTACTTCGAGTGTTTAAAACAAGCCAATGAAGATTGGCATGCGGTCGACGCACTCCACGCACCGCCCCACAGCGCGGGTACAAATACGGAAGCGGAAGTACCGCATATCGCTTTCAACTTCGGAGCTGAACATTCATGCGCTTGTTTGTTCCTACGAAGAGTGTTTCCTGCGAGGACAAAGAGATTGGAGATCTGCCAGTGTCGGTGTGACGGTGCCTGCAGCGGTGGTCGCAAATAGAGTTTTTTCTGAGAGAGAAAAAAAACAAACAAACAACTGTTTTCACAGCTTTGGGCATTTTGAGTGCTCTCAACGGGCTTGCACCCCTGAACCGCTGCGAGCCGCGGCCATTTTTTCGCCAGCGTGCCTCGGCACTGATCAGAGCATTTTCCTCTAAAAGAGCGACACGGTTTGACCCTGCGTCTTTTTCAAGATGTCATTCAAACCGTGTGTTTCTGGATGCCGACGTTACCTGTCCCCAGCTGACGGACACGATCGCTGTCTCACATGTTTGGGCGTTCAGCACGCTGAGGCGGCTTTCGTGGATGACTCATGTTCCCATTGCGGGAATATGACCATCGCAGTATTACGGTCCAGGCTCGACTACCTTAAAAAAGGTGGAGTCCCATTGCGCATCCCCCGATCTAGTGGTCCTCCTGCCCAGAAGCAGAGGGCTGCTACTTTGGCTGATACACCCAGTCGCCGGCTGCAGCGCCCCCACCTGCTCGTCGCCGAGGGCGTCCTCCGGCGTCTGCCTCCGCCCCTGCCAAGCCAAAGCAGCAGCCTCCACCGGCAAAGCAGGGCACCAGGCGCAAGGGGGCCGCCCAACCCGTCCAGGGCCCCGCTGTCTCTGCAGGCAAGTGCAAGGGTAAGCGGCCCTGAGACAGGCAGCCCAGGGAGAAGAGGAGCTGTTCTCGGGGAGAATGTCCATCACACTGGTGTCAACATCCTGCCGCTGGCTCTCCGGAGTCCAGCGGTACCCACATTTTCAATAAAAGAGCTGTTTGCTCCCTCCCTGGGCCCCAAGAGGGTCAGGTTGGCAGTGCGCGACGCCTCCGGGCCTTGCCACCCCTTTCCTCCCCTCTCCCCCTCGCCAGGGGGCAGCAGTGTGGGCACCGAGGACGCCCCCGGGCCACTCTGCCCCACGCTGGAATACTCAAGCAACACTCCGGGCCGCCTCCGGGCCTCCCGAGTCGGGCCTGGGTACTCCATCTCGCTGCCTTACCCCGGGCACGTCTGTGGTGTTGTTGGTCCCGCTTGTTCGGTCTCTGGGGGCCTGGTTAGGTCTCCCCAGGCCGTCTCGCTGGCTCATCCGTACCATCAGACTCGGCTATGTGATTCAATTTGCCCGCCGGCCTCCCAAGTTCACGGGCATCCTCTTCACCTTAGTGCGGAGTTGCGATGCCCATGTCTTGCGGTCCGAGATCGATGTCCTGCTGGCGAAGGACGCGATCCAGCCAGTTCCTCCGGCCGATATGAAGGCGGGGTTTTACAGCCCCTACTTCATTGTGCCCAAGAAAGGGGGTGAATTAAGACCAATCCTGGACCTGCGTGTCCTGAATCGGGCCCTGCACAAGCTCCCGTTCAGAATGCTAACGCAGAAACGCATTTTCGAATGCATCCGTCCCCAGGATTGGTTCGCAGCGATCGACCTGAAGGTTTGGAACGACATGAGGGAGAGTAAATAATGACAGAATTTACATTTTTGGGTGCACTAACCCTTTAAAACAGCAAAGGATGTTTTCTGGATGTCAAATGTTTGACCATGTTGATAGTTACTGTATTGATCTACACGTCTGTACTCTTGTGTGTGAACTTGAGGAGAACTTACTTATACATCCGCTAAAAATCACCAAAACACCAGTTGAGTAAAAGACATTAAGCATAAATATCTCTGACAAGTAAAATTATTTCTGAAATTATAAGCTTATGAGCCGAGCACATGATAAAGCTCATGTAATGAGAATTTGAAAACTGCTTTAATGAAATTCAAATGCATTACAGACAGCTGCAGATATTATCTGAATATGAAGCTTGGGTTTTGAAACAGGGTTTAGTTGAGATGTGTATACCCAGAAGAACATACTGTTACTCACACTTTGGTTGAACATGTCGGTCTCATGCCGCAGCGTGGTGTACTGACGCAGATGCTGCTGGATCATCTCTACCCGCTCCACCTCCAACCTCTCCAACTCCTTGAGAGCACAAACACAGAGAGTCACAGGTCTAGCATCAGTCTGTCCACGGCCTTTAGAAGAAAGGTTCAGTGCGGTTTTATATAGAACCCAACGGTTCCCGACTCAATCTTAAAGAACATTTTACGCCAAAAAGGTTATAAAAAGAGAAATGTCTTAAATGATTGCATAATACTGCAATGTTTAATGAGTTATTTAAATTTTTCTATTGGTAAAATATGTTAACGAGCTGTATTATAGTAAATAAAAATTTATTAAAACTAAATGAATTAATTAAAACTAAATCCATAAAATAGGTATATCAGGATAGGAAACCCTTTAACCCTTAACTGCATATCTTGGGTCTTTAGTGACCGAATATAAAACTGACGAAGATAGTGAACGTCATTCACTATCTTCCTCCTCATTCATTTTATAAAGTTAGACATCAACCTTCTTAGTATTCCTCAATTAATTCATTATAAACAATATAACAAGAGAAAAATAATACAATTATAAAGGAATGCCTGTTTTCCCATTCATTTTTTGTAAAAAATTGTACAGGGTCGCTAACGACCCGAGGTGTGTAATAGTGTAAGTATATTTTTTTCTGCACAACAATAATTGAATCTTTGATGACTGAATAAGTGTAATCCACCTTTATTCCACAAGGTGGCAATGTCTGAAACTCAATGATGAAGTGACGTTTCACTCATAGTTACCGCAGGCAGAAAACAAAAGAATAGGAAGAATCATCAGCAAAACTTGAAATGGCTCAGCGATTTACTGCAGAGCAAGAACTGAACACAATCAAATATTAGTGTCACTGTCACTGATGGTGGATCTGGTGAAGAAGCTGTCAGCGATCAAAATATTGATTTTGAAGATATTAAAAATTATGTTTTGAAAATATGTTTGAGATGGCAAATATGAGCCAGATGCTGAATTTACTTAGACAGTGATAATGCTATAAAACACCTGCTCAAACTGAACCCTTCCAAGCTCCAAAAGATAAACAAAATATGCTTTATTTTATTCTTCTGTAATTGTTACTCTAATATCAGGAGAGTTTTATATTATCGCGACAGGTAGTGATCAATCCGTGTTAGAGATATAGATCCGGGTCGCTAAAGACCTGAATATGTAATAATAATTGGTGAAACATTCATGCATTTAAGGGCTAAGGTTCTATATATGAAGCATCTGAAAGAACCCGTTATGGTTCTATATAGAACCTTTTCTTCTAAGAGTGTATGTCTTTGGAACATCAGTGGAACGTTTAGCTGATGGCTTAGACAAAAATGAGAACAATGGTGAAATTAATTGTTCACAGTAATGTATAAACCTTTCAAGATGTGCCTGCCATGAGTACAGAGATAGTTTTAGTGAAGATATATAATACAGAAGCCACAGGTCAGTGAAAACCTTTTTCAAAAAACCTTTTTCAAATTTTGCATTCAATTGCTGAATTCCCAGTAAAGAACTAGACCATACACTACATAAGCAGATGACTTGTTCCCTCGCTGCCCTATCAAGCAATGACTTTGTAGGCAACGTTTGCGCCTGAAGGTGCTTCGCGAAACTGATTTCGAACAGACTTCTATGAGGAAGTGTAACAGTATGGTCAAAAATGTCCATTTACACACAATCTGACCACCAAACTTCAACTTTCAGATATCATATTTATTTTTTTTGCTCAACTGTCACAGAATGGAAAGCACAGGATTTTGGGATATCATGGGCTGTGAAGGATACATGCTGCCAATCAGATGAAGGTAATTCAGGAGATTCAGAAGATGCCTTGTTGCCTTCCTACCTCTGTATCCTGCCTGCGCAGGCAGCATTTTTCAGCTTTCGGATGCAGCCGATGTTACCACAGAAATGAAAACTGCCACAAAAGAGCTTAGCAGTGACCCGTACACTCTCTCCATACTTATTTCACTCTCAGAAAAAAATGCTATACAAGCTGCCATTGGGGCGGTACCCTTTCAAAAGGTTCTAATATGTACCATTTAGGTACTAATATGTACACTTTTGGTACCAATATGTACCATTTAGGTACTAAAATGCACTCTTTAGGTACAAAGGTATACATTTTGAAAGGGTACTGCCCCAGTGACAGCTTTGTACCTTTTTTTCTGAGTGTTTGGTACATATCTGGATACTTTGGTAAATCAATAAACTTAAATATGTATTGTTTTCATACATATAATAAATTAGCATAAGCCAATAGCTTCATATTTATCATAGTTTTTGATTACATCACTTGTAGAGCTTCTTAGGATGTATAGTTAATTGCCTAATCAAAAAAATAAATGTAAATGAATCATCTCAGAGCTGGTTGGTTTGGTTCATGGCTTTTACAACTCTTTATTAAAGAATTCAGACTCTATAAAGAAAACTGTGAACTTGTCCCTCAAATCTGATTGGTTGATTGGAATGTTGTTCTAGGATCAACAAATAGGTTTATCCCGGAACAAGTTGTACTTGGTAAAATCAGGTTCTGCTGAAATTATAGTATTATTTATTGCAATTATTATTAATAGTACATGTTATTATTTATATTGCTGCCTTTTAATAAAAGCAATAAGCAACTCAAAAGTTGTGCATTGCAGTTTTACCATGATTAAGAGATAAAAATGTATACTTTTTATATATACACTTTGACAAAATAATAATAAAATGCATCTCGTGGATAATTCATTTATCAAAATAATAAATGAGCCTGAAAAAGAAGATTTAAAAATCACTGCATAAATATGCATAAAGTCTCATCTTGCACAAGGAAACTAGAGCGAAACATCATGAAATAATAATTACCAGGCTTGTGGTGACCATCTCCTCAAACCACTTTGACTGAGCCTGGTTGTAAAGGTCCACACAGCGCATCAGATCATCACCTATTCAGATAAAAACACAGAGACGCTCATTACAATCATGCACTTGCATAATTAATTAGGGGGAAAAATTTGTGTGGTTTATATAAACTCAGTTTTCTTAAGCATTTGGTTTCTTCTTAAATTTGATTTCAAAACTATAAACATACTGAAAATAGCTTATAAATGAAAATACACAAATATACATGTTTATTGCAATTTAACTGATTTTAGCTGTTTAATTAAGTGTAAACTGCATAATTAATGCAATCAGATGATCATCCAAAAACTATTTTACTGGGTCTTTATACCTTATTGTGATTTTGCTTTTCAATCTTGTTTAAATGATATTTGGATATTTTTGCTGGTAAAACAAACAAAGATAGCTACTGATTAGGAATATTTGGTAACACATGCCCCCGGTTTCACAGACTTAAGCTTGTCCCAGACTAAAATGCATGTTTGAGCTGTTTTTACTGAGACAAACCTGCACTGATATATCTTAAAATATGTCAGTGCCATTGTTTTATCTTAAGATGCACACCAGTAATGTTTTTTTCTAGGGCATGTTTATAAAAGTTACTTAAATGTCCTAATTGAACTAATGCCTAATCCTATTTTAGTCTAAGCCCTGTTTGTGAAACCGGCCCTTTATTTTACAGTATCCTTGTTACATATGTTACATGTACTTAACATAGTAATAACAGTAAATTATGCATAATTGCATGCAACTAATCCTCAACCAAACCCTAATCCTACCCTAACCCTATAGTAAGTACACATAAAATAAAGTGTAACAGAATAGATTACATTTTTTTCATAGCTGTGTAGGCACAGTGCTTGCTCTACCAGCAGATGGCAGTCTTAACTCATTTATTACTATTTGTATTCCTTTCTAAAAGACCATCACAGGTAATATTCAAACTCGAGCTGTTTACCATGGAAAACAGTTTTCACACACAACTACTGGGCTTTACAATTAAATGCATAGTTAAAGGTAAACTGAGGAAAAAGGAGGCAGCCGAGTGCGAGAGAGTATCGACACCTTGAAAGAAAAAAACAGATTGCTCCATCTATATGTAAATGAGCTGTAGTAATTTGTAAATGTGCATTAGTGATTTGAGCTGCAATGATTATTGAAGGAGACGGCGTTTGAGCCCTGCTTAATGCTCGGCCGTTGATTTATAGCGGGAACTGTGACTCGCTCTGTGCGTGGGAGTTTGAGAAAGAGTGAGACGAAGATAACATCACACAGGGTTTTTCTACTGAGCTCAGCTGCAGTGGAAAACACAGTAAAGCTCTTGGCAGCAGCACAATTAAAAACAATCTCCTGCAGTCGAGCACTGGAAAAGGTCTCTGCAAACAAAGAAAATCAAAGCTGACTTTTAAAACCCCATTTGACACTGACAACCTTCTGCATAATTATCAAATGGCTTATAGTAATTGGAGTAATTAATAATAACAAACGAGTTTGATAATAAACTAGATTTTTACATCGCCTTTTTTAGTTTGTGCTAGGGTGTTGTGGCTGTCTGCCTGCCAGGTTGTTATGGAGGACGAAACCTGCAAAAACAATAAATAAGTAAATCCACAAAATTCCACACACACACACACACACACACACACACACACACACACACACACACACACACACACACACACACACACACACACACATATATATATATATATATATATATACACTCACCTAAAGGATTATTAGGAACACCATACTAATACTGTGTTTGACCCCCTTTCGCCTTCAGAACTGCCTTAATTCTACATGGCATTGATTCAACAAGGTGCTGAAAGCATTCTTTAGAAATGTTGGCCCATATTGATAGGATAACATCTTGCAGTTGATGGAGATTTGTGGGATGCACATCCAGGGCACGAAGCTCCCGTTCCACCACATCCCAAAGATGCTCTATTGGGTTGAGATCTGGTGACTGTGGGGGCCATTTTAGTACAGTGAACTCATTGTCATGTTCAAGAAACCAATTTGAAATGATTCGAGCTTTGTGACATGGTGCATTATCCTGCTGGAAGTAGCCATCAGAGGATGGGTACATGGTGGTCATAAAGGGATGGACATGGTCAGAAACAATGCTCAGGTAGGCCGTGGCATTTAAACGATGCCCAATTGGCACTAAGGGGCCTAAAGTGTGCCAAGAAAACATCCCCCACACCATTACACCACCACCACCAGCCTGCACAGTGGTAACAAGGCATGATGGATCCATGTTCTCATTCTGTTTACGCCAAATTCTGACTCTACCATCTGAATGTCTCAACAGAAATCGAGACTCATCAGACCAGGCAACATTTTTCCAGTCTTCAAATGTCCAATTTTGGTGAGCTTGTGCAAATTGTAGCCTCTTTTTCCTATTTGTAGTGGAGATGAGTGGTACCCGGTGGGGTCTTCTGCTGTTGTAGCCCATCTGCCTCAAGGTTGTGCGTGTTGTGGCTTCACAAATGCTTTGCTGCATACCTCGGTTGTAACGAGTGGTTATTTCAGTCAAAGTTGCTCTTCTATCAGCTTGAATCAGTCGGCCCATTCTCCTCTGACCTCTAGCATCAACAAGGCATTTTCGCCCACAGGACTGCCGCATACTGGATGTTTTTCCCTTTTCACACCATTCTTTGTAAACTCTAGAAATGGTTGTGCGTGAAAATCCCAGTAACTGAGCAGATTGTGAAATACTCAGACCGGCCCGTCTGGCACCAACAACCATGCCACGCTCAAAATTGCTTAAATCACCTTTCTTTCCCATTCTGACATTCAGTTTGGAGTTCAGTTTTGGAATTGCATTAATGAGAAATTGAACAGGTGTTCCTAATAATCCTTTAGGTGAGTGTATATATATATATATATATATATATATATATATACTCACCTAAAGGATTATTAGGAACACCTGTTAAATTTCTCATTAATGCAATTATCTAATCAACCAATCACATGGCAGTTGCTTCAATGCATTTAGGGGTGTGGTCCTGGTCAAGACAATCTCCTGAACTCCAAACTGAATGTCAGAATGGGAAAGAAAGGTGATTTAAGCAATTTTGAGCGTGGCATGGTTGTTGGTGCCAGACGGGCCGGTCTGAGTATTTCACAATCTGCTCAGTTACTGGGATTTTCACGCACAACCATTTCTAGAGTTTACAAAGAATGGTGTGAAAAGGGAAAAACATCCAGTATGCGGCAGTCCTGTGGGCGAAAATGCCTTGTTGATGCTAGAGGTCAGAGGAGAATGGGCTGACTGATTCAAGCTGATAGAAGAGCAACTTTGACTGAAATAACCACTCGTTACAACCGAGGTATGCAGCAAAGCATTTGTGAAGCCACAACACGCACAACCTTGAGGCGGATGGGCTACAACAGCAGAAGACCCCACCGGGTACCACTCATCTCCACTACAAATAGGAAAAAGAGGCTACAATTTGCACGAGCTCACCAAAATTGGACAGTTGATGACTGGAAAAATGTTGCCTGGTCTGATGAGTCTCGATTTCTGTTGAGACATTCAGATGCTAGAGTCAGAATTTGGCGTAAACAGAATGAGAACATGGATCCATCATGCCTTGTTACCACTGTGCAGGCTGGTGGTGGTGGTGTAATGGTGTGGGGGATGTTTTCTTGGCACACTTTAGGCCCCTTAGTGCCAATTGAGCATCGTTTAAATGCCACGGCCTACCTGAGCATTGTTTCTGACCATGTCCATTCCTTTTATGACCACCATGTACCCATCCTCTGATGGCTACTTCCAGCAGGATAATGCACCATGTCACAAAGCTCGAATCATTTCAAATTGGTTTCTTGAACATGACAATGAGTTCACTGTACTAAAATGGCCCCCACAGTCACCAGATCTCAACCCAGTAGAGCATCTTTGGGATGTGGTGGAACGGGAGCATCGTGCCCTGGATGTGCATCCCACAAATCTCCATCAACTGCAAGATGCTATCCTATCAATATGGGCCAACATTTCTAAAGAATGCTTTCAGCACCTTGTTGAATCAATGCCACGTAGAATTAAGGCAGTTCTGAAGGCGAAAGGGGGTCAAACACAGTATTAGTATGGTGTTCCTAATAATCCTTTAGGTGAGTGTATATATATATATATATATATATATATATATATATATATATATATATATATACACTCACCTAAATATATATATATATATATATATATATATATATATATATATTTATTTGTAATGAAATTCTACTCTAAATAAGAAACTAAAAATGCCAGTAGGTGCCGGTAAATGTCTAACTGAGAAAGTCATTGAGTCATTCATTCATTCGGTTCGTTCAAACGGTTGATTCAATCAGAAGTGAAGTAAATGGTTCTTCAGAAACCATTAAACGTAACCATTAAACGGTAAACGGATTCAGAAATGAAACGCCACTGTGTATTGCTCGGAGTCGGAGACGAACAGTTCTGCTTTGTCTTTATATTTTCGTTGGTAAAACTGAGCAAAACAGACGATATTGTGTCTAAAACAACACAATATTAACTTACTTATTTATTTTATTAAACTGTTGTATAAGATCAGTATCGCATTTGCACTCCTTTCGTGCTATTCTGGACAGAAAAACAACTTGTGTGATATTGGACTCGTTACTAGTGAGATATTGCTTATACTGTATATCATGATGTAAATGCTTAAATCACCTTTCTTTCCCATTCTGACATTCAGTTTGGAGTTCAGTTTTGGAATTGCATTAATGAGAAATTGAACAGGTGTTCCTAATAATCCTTTAGGTGAGTGTATATATATATATATATATATATATATATATATATATATACTCACCTAAAGGATTATTAGGAACACCTGTTAAATTTCTCATTAATGCAATTATCTAATCAACCAATCACATGGCAGTTGCTTCAATGCATTTAGGGGTGTGGTCCTGGTCAAGACAATCTCCTGAACTCCAAACTGAATGTCAGAATGGGAAAGAAAGGTGATTTAAGCAATTTTGAGCGTGGCATGGTTGTTGGTGCCAGACGGGCCGGTCTGAGTATTTCACAATCTGCTCAGTTACTGGGATTTTCACGCACAACCATTTCTAGAGTTTACAAAGAATGGTGTGAAAAGGGAAAAACATCCAGTATGCGGCAGTCCTGTGGGCGAAAATGCCTTGTTGATGCTAGAGGTCAGAGGAGAATGGGCTGACTGATTCAAGCTGATAGAAGAGCAACTTTGACTGAAATAACCACTCGTTACAACCGAGGTATGCAGCAAAGCATTTGTGAAGCCACAACACGCACAACCTTGAGGCGGATGGGCTACAACAGCAGAAGACCCCACCGGGTACCACTCATCTCCACTACAAATAGGAAAAAGAGGCTACAATTTGCACGAGCTCACCAAAATTGGACAGTTGATGACTGGAAAAATGTTGCCTGGTCTGATGAGTCTCGATTTCTGTTGAGACATTCAGATGCTAGAGTCAGAATTTGGCGTAAACAGAATGAGAACATGGATCCATCATGCCTTGTTACCACTGTGCAGGCTGGTGGTGGTGGTGTAATGGTGTGGGGGATGTTTTCTTGGCACACTTTAGGCCCCTTAGTGCCAATTGAGCATCGTTTAAATGCCACGGCCTACCTGAGCATTGTTTCTGACCATGTCCATCCCTTTATGACCACCATGTACCCATCCTCTGATGGCTACTTCCAGCAGGATAATGCACCATGTCACAAAGCTCGAATCATTTCAAATTGGTTTCTTGAACATGACAATGAGTTCACTGTACTAAAATGGCCCCCACAGTCACCAGATCTCAACCCAGTAGAGCATCTTTGGGATGTGGTGGAACGGGAGCATCGTGCCCTGGATGTGCATCCCACAAATCTCCATCAACTGCAAGATGCTATCCTATCAATATGGGCCAACATTTCTAAAGAATGCTTTCAGCACCTTGTTGAATCAATGCCACGTAGAATTAAGGCAGTTCTGAAGGCGAAAGGGGGTCAAACACAGTATTAGTATGGTGTTCCTAATAATCCTTTAGGTGAGTGTATATATATATATATATATATATATATATATATATATATATATATATATATATATATATATATATATATATATATATATATATATTTATTTGTAATGAAATTCTACTCTAAATAAGAAACTAAAAATGCCAGTAGGTGCCGGTAAATGTCTAACTGAGAAAGTCATTGAGTCATTCATTCATTCGGTTCGTTCAAACGGTTGATTCAATCAGAAGTGAAGTAAATGGTTCTTCAGAAACCATTAAACGTAACCATTAAACGGTAAACGGATTCAGAAATGAAACGCCACTGTGTATTGCTCGGAGTCGGAGACGAACAGTTCTGCTTTGTCTTTATATTTTCGTTGGTAAAACTGAGCAAAACAGACGATATTGTGTCTAAAACAACACAATATTAACTTACTTATTTATTTTATTAAACTGTTGTATAAGATCAGTATCGCATTTGCACTCCTTTCGTGCTATTCTGGACAGAAAAACAACTTGTGTGATATTGGACTCGTTACTAGTGAGATATTGCTTATACTGTATATCATGATGTAAATGTGAGGGCGTTTTCACACTGGCAGTTTAGTTTGAAATGCGGTTCACATTAAAAGTTGGTCATGTGAAAGCTGTCATGTGGACCCAGGGTGAGCTGAGCTCAGAGGTACACGTGTCTAGTGTAAAAACGCCCTGAGACTAAAACGGGCATTTTTGCCCCATATATTGAATTTTGGGCCATTCTAACTGCATTCTACAAGCTTCATCACGCAGTGAGTTGTTGTTGATGTTGATGTAGAATAAAGGCTAATAATAGCTGAATAAAAACAAAAGAATAACGATAAAAGAACAATGAAGATCAAATCTCATACCGGCAGAGGTGCTAACATTCATCGAGAGAAGACAATAGAGTCGTGAATGGGCATGTCGTGCCAGACATTAGAGTGCAGGAGACCATAAATAATTTCATTAGCATTTTTATCAGCCTTCTCTAAAAACACCCACAACATGATCTTAAGAAATGAATCATAAAATTCATAGTTTTAGAGATAGAATCCTCAAATTTGAAATGAAGCTTGACCACACTTGTGGTTTCACTTTAATTGTGGTTATAAGGCCTTTGTCAAACTCTTGTCAAACGCTTTCTCAATTTTCCTGCTTCTAACACATCAACTTTGAGGACAAAATGTTCATTTGTTGCCTAATATATCCCACCCACTAATAGGTGCCGTGATGAAGAGATAATCAGTGTTATTCACTTCACCTGTCAGTGGTCATAATGTTATGCCTGATCAGTGTATATCTCCATATTAATAATAGTCTTGAACTGTAAACTCTCAAGTGTCTGCTTGTCAAAATGACTTATGAGCAGTAACCTTTTATTTTGGGTATGTCATTTATGCCCCACTTGCCAAAATAGGAAGTGTCTAGTAAGGGGTTAATATTGAATAGTGAACCAGGAACTTCTCTCACAGTGCTGCCAGACTAAAACATTCAGTGTGGCCGTTCATCAGTCATGGTCATTTGGCCCTCTGTGCTGATAGAGTCAGTCTATAAGCACTGAATAAGACACCGTTAGGGTTCTCAATAATGCAGCAGTCACTCAGGCCAACAGGTTGTCCCGAACCTTGAAGGGTGAGTGAATTCCCCCCCGTGTGAACCTCAGGGCTGCCAGGTCTTCTTGCGTTAGAGACGTGTGAGTGTCCAGCTCAGGACAAATCCGGCATTGATAGTAGGCATTCTGAGCAATAAGAAGCTTGGCATGCTGATCGTCAGCTCCCACAGGGCCCATTTTCCCACTGCAAAAATAGATCATTACTCCATGCCTTTCCCAACTCCGTCTGGAACCAATACGGCCTGGCTCCTCTCGAACACAGACTCCTGGGACTGAGCCAAGGTCCTCTTCTATCCCCATGCATATCCCTCCCATCCTGTTTGTCATGCCTCTCTCCACAGCTCAAAAACACAGTCCCATCTACACACGCTACAACAATGGCAGCCGACTGGTGCCTTGCGCAAGATTTCACCACAAAGGAAGCTCCTTCCTCAACATACTGTAAAATGCACTGATGAGAGATCACAGAGGGTTGGTTTCATTTGCAAAGCCATCCTTAGTGGAAGAGAATGGTTGGAAACTATTGAGGAAGTCAGAAAGTTTGTCTGCTCAGTGTTATGACAGCTGGCAAAATTTGAGGGACAGATGACTTGAGGATTCTGATAGCTGGAATGTAATTGCACACAGTCAAGGCTTTTTAATGAACTTCTTAACCCTATAAAGACTACTGCATCATATTTGATATGCACATTTTTAAATGATCAACATATTCTCATTAATATCATATTAACTGAGTCATAAAATCCTGATGTATCAAATATTATACTTATATACATACTTGTGATACTTTGAGGACATTTGGAGCTTGACAATTGCTTGTGAAATGGACATATGAGGCCATATACAATAGCTTTGCATAAGGACCAGACTGAAATTATCCATTATGTCATTCTTTGAAACTTTCCCATCCACTGCAGTTCTCAGATATATTCCTTTAGCATTTTTTGGACTATAGAGCCATAATATTACCCCTACAAACTTGAACTAGCGTTGTAACTCCACTTATTTCCAAAATACTGTGGGTTTAGTGGCATCTTAGGTCAAAGTATCTCCAGGATTATAGTGTGTAGTAAGATCATACTACTATAACAGGCCTAATAAACTGCTTTTGTACTGATGCTCTGACCTGCTTGTGTGGATTTCCGTCGGGCTTTCTTAATATCCTCCTCTGTTTTGTTGCTCAGTTTGATCTCAAGCTGCTGTGTTTTCACCTCAAGATCCTTCTGTCTGTCTGCTAGAGCCTTCCGTGCCTGAAAAACACACAACGCAAACAAGTCATGTCAAGACCAGATTATATGTGGAAACTTTCCACAAATAGTATACTAAAAGTGCCATAATATTTTTCCTTCTTCAACAAACGATCAGAGAAAGGAGGTGTCTAATCAACAGAAAAGAAAAAAGCTTACCATCGACCTAAAAAGGTCAAACCAAAACTTGAGAGAGATTTTCTAATTAATTTCAATGGAATTACCTTTTTTTTTTAAAACACTAAATTAAGACATTGGACACAGTTGAACTCTTTCTCTGCCAGCTTTTTAAAAAAACAAAGTTGCTACATCCAGATGGGATTCAGAACGATGATCAAAACACAGATGGAGTAGATCAAGTCCATCAACAGCCCCAAAGCTTCACAGCCCTGTAGCTCGTCCTGGGTCGACATTTCATTTACTAACATTAGACAGTTTTGATTTATATGCTGTTTAATGTTGATGATCACATTATTTTACATATGCATCTGCTTACATATTCTATCTCTTGTTTCTACGTCTTCTTCGCCAGTGTGTAAGATGTGTAATAGCGCCCCCTACTGTATAACAGTGATAACAAGTAAAGACGGAAAAATCTGTCAATGGCAGGGAAAGAGTTAAACCCTTATTTGTGTGATTTTGTAATTTTCTAGCAAGTAAATGAACATGTAAATTAAATTGAATGTACTGTAAATAAATTATGCTGCAGTGGCTAACAGGGCTGCAAATTTAGTCTAAATTCGTTCACATGGTCAAGTTGTCTGGAGGTTGTATACAATCATATCAAGCCATGGATCATGTGAGCTTCACTGTCTGCAATCCCATTGATAGCAGCCGCACTGCGTCAGTTAACTGTGCTAAACTTCGATGCATTGCCTATGGTTACTGTTGCTCATGTCGCCAGAAATGACCAATTCTCACTGGAAATGAATGACGGATAAGTGGCCTGGGGTCTCTGCTGATGATTAATCAGCGGGATAAACACAAGTCAATCTCTCAAGGCATCATTCTGATGTGTTCTCATTGTCATCCAGCCATCTGCTGTCCATGCACAAGTTTGAATAGGCTTCAAGACATAAAGTGCAACCTGGGAAACATTTTAGAGCCATTTGTACGCCAGCAACACACAAACTTCAAAAGAAAATGTAGACAAAATCACAATGGACTCAAAGTTCCCTTGTGAAAAAGAAGTACTTAAGCATATGGAAATAATACACTTTAAAGGAATATACTTAAGTGTGAACTGAATGTAATGTTTTTAGACGCTTAACTCATGTTATTTACAGTTAAATGAAAATGTATTACAGTTTAAATTTATTTTAAATGCAATTAGCTGAACTTAAGAGTGTTTTTTAACCCACTTAAGAGGGACTTAAGTACACATGTAATTTCATAAATACTAATGTTAATAGATATACATAAAATATAATGTAATTTGTGTTGAAACTTGTATGTCATGTATGTAAATATATTTGTAATTACAAATTTGTAAAGATGAAGTTGCAATTTAGCACATTTAAAATATATTAACCTGATGTTTAACATCAAATTACAAAGCCCCGCTCATGACATGCGGACAAAAAATTAAAATAAATAAATTATTTCCCTCATTTTGGTAAATTGTGGTCATGTTGTACTAATTTGTTTACTCGTTTTGATTTCACTAAAACAAGGGACAAAAATATTTCAATGATGGCCATGATTTGGTAAAACGAGAGAACTAATTATTATATTGTGTGCACAATGTGGTATCGAGAAAACTAATTATTATATTGCACGATTTACTTAAAGCAAGGGAAGGAATTATTTGATTTTGTGCACGATTTACTTAAAACTAGGGAACAAATTATTATATTGTGCGCACTATGTAGTATCAAGGGAATCGAACGAATGTGCGGGTCTCCGAAACAAATAACACAGTAGAGGTGTAGTATGTAGTCAACACATCAAAATAAGTATACTTCTTTAAAGCACGAAAAAAAAAAAAAATTAAAACACGTATTTAAAATGTACTTTACTGCACGTTTAAAAAGTGTACTTAAGTGTATTCTCTTTAAGTACACATAATTGCCCATTAATTTCATTGATATCATATTATCTGCACATACAAGATTAACATTTGAATGTCACTACAAGTGCACATTCAATGTAATTAAGTGCACTTCTTTTTTACAAGGGTTTAAACAAAACATCCATAGGGTTTGCACCTTCTCCACTGCAGCATAACGGCTGACCAGCTGCTTCCTCAGGTCAGCGATGTGGTGGTCATATTTCTTCATGTCTTTTTTAAAGTTGTCCCCTCTGAAGGTCAGTAAAGGCTTCTCGACTTCACTCTGGAGCTGGAGACAAAATCCTCAAAATCAGTTACACCGCCGCATGGCATTTCCAGTCGTGAACACCGAACACTGTGGCCTGTGAGCTGTGGTGTGTGTGTGTGGTTCTCAGACGACATTTACTTCATTTCAGGGCATGCAGCATTTGGATCAAGTTTCCGCTTCAGTAATGATGATGATGTTCTTTAAGAAAGAGGGCTTTTGTTTTGCCGTCTCCGTAAATCATACGTGGTCTGAGGGAATAAGACTGAAGAATCACCTCCATCTTTCTGCAATTAATCACCCACACTGGCGCTAAATGGAGCACGCAAGTGTGAACGCGGGAAAGCACAGCGGTGGAAATAGACAAATCACAGCAGACTGGGAAAAGCTGTGTAGCTCATTACATACAGGCAGCTAATAACATCTCTGAGGGGAAGCTATTCAGTATGGCACAGAAATGAAATAAAGGCCAGATACTTCATCTTCCCTGACAATGCATAAGTTTGAACCGCCAGTTTCTCAACTGGATCTTATATCGCCTCTATTGAGAAATGTCGTAAGAGTGAATTGAGAACTGCCCACCTTTGATGAGAACTTGAGATGGACCTCGGCTTCATCGGCTAGACTCTTCTTGACTTGAGCCCAAGCTTCTCCAAGAGTCCTGAATCAAACCAAGTTAAAGCTACTATTACAGTCGTGCTTCAAAGTTTACACACCCCTTGCAGAGTGTGTTTTATTTAGTACTGTCCTGAATAAGATATTTTACATAAAAGATGTTCACATATAGTCCACAAGACAAAAACATAGCTGAATTTATAAAAATGGCCCCGTTCAAAAGTTTATGAACCACTGATTCTCAATACTGTGTGTCGTTCCCTGAATGATCCACGGCTGTTGTTTTGTTTTGTGATGGTTGTTCTTGAGTCCCTTGTTTGTCCTGAGCAATGTTCTTCAGAAAAATCCAAATTCTTCAGTTTTCCAGCATCTTCTGCATGTTTGAACCTTCTCCAGCAGTGACTGTATGATTTTGAGATCCATCTCTTCACACTGAGAACAATTGAAGGATTCAAACACTACTATTAGAAAAGGTTCAAACATTCACTGATGCTCCAGAAGGAAACACGATTAAGAGGCGGGGGTGAAAACTTTTGAACAGGATGAAGATGTCAAAAATGTTCTTATTTTGTTTAAATATCAATTTTTTTCATTTATTGGATGGATCTCAAAATCATACAGTCCCTGCTGGAGAGGGTTCAAATATGGTTCAAAAGATGCTGGAAAACTGAAGAATTTGCAGGACCTGGAGGATTTTTCTGAAGAACGTTGGGCAGTTTAACTGCTCAGGACAAACAAGGGACTCAACAACAACCATCACAAAACAAAAAAACAGCCGTGGATCATCCAGGGAATGACGCACAGTATTGAGAATCAAGGCTGTGTAAACTTTAGAACAGGGTCGTTTTCTTTCATCTTGTGGACCATATGTAAACATATTTTATGTAAAATATCTTATTCAGGACAGCACTAAATAAAAAATAACATGCATTTTAATAATTTTAAAAATAATTTAAAATGCACTTTAAAGTAAAACTTAATTTGACATTATTACAAAGTGCACTTATTAAAAGTGGCCTATTATTTCAATAATATTATACATTTTCTCCAAGTAAAGCCTTTTAAAATTATAGTTAAGATTTGAAGTACACTATAAGTGCATATTTAATACAAATAGGCATGTGTAAGCATGTTTTTAAGTATGTGTTAATTTAATCTTGAACCCTCAGTACATTAATAGATTCCATTCTTTTCAAATGGATCTAGTTAAAAGTTATTTATATAATAAATCATAAAAAAATGTATCCTCAAATGGATGGAAGAACTATGGAAGATTGTTTGTGCCACTGAAAAAAAAAAAGGTAATTGTGAGTTTATATCTTGGAATTCTGACTTTATAACTCGCAGTTGTGAGTGTATATCATCCAATTGTGAGAAAAGAAGTCAGAATTGCGAGATATAAACTCGCAATTGCGAGTTATAAAGTTAGAATTGTGAGGAAAAAAAGTCAAAATTGTGAGATTTAAGCTCGAAATTGCAAGAAATAAAGTCAGAATTACGAGATGTAAGGCCGGTTTCACACTGCACGCGTTAGCAGAGCGTAAGCAGCGCGTATTTTTTTCGGTGCCCATGTTAACAGATTAAAGCATTCAATTTCACCATGAAATCATGTAGTGAAGTGTTCCATGTGTTTCACAGTCACCATATGACATCCAGCGCTGTGAAAAAATAAATAAAATACACGAAAACACAACACTGCCAGAAGTTTTTGCCCAAACTTCAAAGGCCCGTTTAAATTATTAAAACTAGAGGCATATCTTAACTTTAAGGTTACATTTATCACGTAAATGATATACAGCATGTAATATGCATATGTGTTTAGGACAGAGGGGAACACGGTTGCATTCGCAGCACATATATGCTGCCCATCATAAATCAAAGCACGAGAATGACAGGGGTCAGAGGAGAACACCGGAAAATGTGACAGAATGGACGATATTTGTCTGTATTTGCAATACACAAGCCGCGGTTCAGCTGCTCCCACTCTCCATACGCACTGGTTCTGCGCTGCCTCCGCTCTGCTTGCGCGTGCGTTGTGAAGCCGGCGTAACTCGCAATTGTGAGAAAAAAAAGTCCAGACTGCAAGATAAACAGTCGCAATTAACCTTTTAATTGATTTTTTTCATGGTGGAATCAAGCTAACAAGTGTCACAAACCCCTTCAATACTACTTCAAAATCATCCTTGTGACATACCCTTCCTCTTGTGCTGCCATTGGGAACATGGAGAGTTTGGAAAGGTTCTTGGCATATTCCTCTTCGATTTTAATCCTGAAACATAAAGCGTTATCAAGACGAAACAATTCAATGTGGCATACAGTTGCAAGAAAAATTATTTAGTGTTGTCCTGAATAAGATATTTTACTTTTTTTTTTTTTTTTTTTACATATAGTCCACAAGACAAAAAAAGCGCTGAATTTATTAAAATGACCCGTTCAAAAGTTTATGAACCATTGATTCTCAATACTGTGTGTCGTTCCCTGGATGATCCTCGGCTGTTTTTTGGTTTTGTGATGGTTGTTCTTGAGTCCCTTGTTTGTCCTGAACAGTTAAACTGCCCAACGTTCTTCAGAACATCCTCCAGGTCCTGCAAAATTCTTCTGTGTGTGAAGGTGTAAAAAATAATTGAAACATTCATTGATGCTCCAGAAGGAAACACGACGCATTAAGAGCCGGGGGGTGAAAACATATTGAATTTAAAGATCAAGTTAAATTGTACTTAATTTGTCTTCCGGGAAACTCTGGTTCTTCTGTTTCTTCCGAAGGGCAGTACTAAATGAAAAACATTTATTTTTTAAACAAAATAAGAACAATTTGGACCCCTTCATCCTGTTCATAAGTTCGGGGGGCATAAGTTCCTGTTCATGGGGGGGGGGCCCCATGTTTCCTTCTGGAGCATCAATCAATGTTTCAATTCTTTTTTAATAGTCGTGTTTGAGTCCCTCAGTTGTCCTCAGTGTGAAAAGATGGATCTCAAAATCATACAGTCACTGCTGGAGAGGGTTCAAACATGCAGAAGATGCTGGAAAACTGAAGAATTTGCAGGACCTGGAGGATTTTTCTGAAGAACGCTGAGCAGTTTAACTGCCCAGGACAAACAAGGGACTCAAGCACAACCATCACAAAACAAAAACAAAAAAGCAGCCGTGGATCATCCAGGGAACGACGCACAGTATTAAGTATTATTAAACTTTTGAATGGGTCATTTTAATAAATTCAGCTCTTTTTTTGTCTTATGGACTATATGTAAAAAATCTTATTCAGGACAGCACTAAATAAAAAATTACACATTTTGTATGATCTATTTTATTTTGTTACAATTATTCACATTTTCACAGATTCTGCAAGCGGTTCACATACTTTTTCTTGCATCTGTAGCCTCATCAGTACTATATAGTGTCATACTGAAATGATCCACCACAAGATGACTGAGAACTAGTTAAATTAATACATTATTATTAATATAAATAATACAACTCTAATCTACAGTAATTAAAATGCTAAGAAACACCTAAAATCAATCAGTAACTATTGATTTTATTGAAGAACATACACTTCAGTCACAGAATGAATTCTGGTTAATTTACGCATTTAATATATCAGTTGTGTTATTAGTTTTGTCATAATTACAGCAGAAATACCGGCATAATGGACAATAACAATGGTTGGATCCTTTGAATATTGTGGGCAACCTTTGAGTCCAAAAGGTTGAGAACCACTACTGTAAATAAGTAAAAAAAAATTATTCTCTTTGAAAACTTATTGTGTTTTAAGGATGTTTATACTTTTTTACAAGGCAAAAAAACTGATTAAAGTCACCATGAAATCAAAATGGACAATTCCTATTGTTTTTATGGAATATTGTGGCATTTGAAGGGTTAGTTCACCCCATGATTTAGTCACCCTCAAGTCATCCTAGGTGTATATGACATTCTTCTTTCAGACGAATACAATCAGAGTTATATTAAAAAATGTCCTGAATCTTCCAAGCTTTATAATGGCAGTGAATTTAGGACGAGATTTGAAGCCCACAAAAGGGGGGTTAATAAAGGCCTTCTGAAGAAAAGCCATGCGTTTGTGTGAGAAAAATATCCATGTCTAAAACTTTATAAACTAAAATAACTAGCTTCCGACAGACCGCCGAACGCATCGATTAGTAACCCTTGCCCCTTGACGCATGCGTATTGATGAATGCGGAAGCTCAGAGGATAGAGCAAAACAAAACACCGGTCCAAATTAGAAGTCTAAAATCAGAATTTTTAAAGAGAAATGTCAGAGGATTTCAATATAATAGAAGAGGAGCTTGAGTTTGTTGCCTAGTCCTATTTGTTTGAACCGCAAGAGGCATCAAAGCTTACACTACTCCTACATCATGTCAGGGGTCACTCTTCTGGCGTAAGTCAACTTGCATAGGCCGTCTGCCGATAGCTAGTTATTTTACTTTATAAAGTTTTAAATATGGATATTTTTCTTACATAAACGCACCGCTTCACTTCAGAAGGCCTTTATTGCATTCGTCTGAAAGAAGAAAGTCATATACATCTAGGATGGCTTGAGGGTGAGTAAGACATGGGGTAATTTTCATTTTTGGGTGAACTAACCCTTTAATATATTATTTATCCATGCACATTATTTTTTATTTAAATTCATGTTCCTCATAATCTTTAATTAAAATAACTTCCCCTCACTCTTCATGTTTAATGGCGTGAGGGTCAGATATACGTCATAATAAGGAAGAAAAGACTATCGCAACTTCCATTTCATGGCAATTTTTTTTGTTGATGTTGATGTTGATGTTTGTTTGCAGTGAAATACAGTGAGGTGTTATATAAGGAGTCAGTATGAGAAAGAGGCTTTCCCACCTTTCTCTGATGAACTCTGCCATCTCTTTCTGCATCTGCTTCCCCTTCAGCTGTTTCTGCAGCAGCACCTCGAACCCTGACACTGTGGCCCCCTGAGGGTCCCTCTTATCAGCCTGCAGAGGACAGAGCGACGTTACACACGCTATCACATCATCACCAGAACCAGACTGTCAGCAACACGTGAGCGGCATCAGTGTGTGTGAGTCACAGCGTGGGTCTGCATGAATCAGAACGCATGGAAGGGGGCATGCGGCCTTGCGGGTGTAACTGTGAGTGTGCGTTTCAGTGAAGGGTGTGTATAGGTTGTTGAGGGTATGACTAATGTAACGTGAGGGCTCCTGATGCAGTGTGTGTACGCAGCATGTTAATGGAATATGCTTTTCTCTCTCTGTGTGTGTGTGAAGGTGTAAGAGTCTGCTGTTGTGACGGCTGCTGACGTGCCAAGCCACACATGACAGATACTGGATTCTAAACAACAAAGAAATGCCACAATTTATATTTATATGTGCCAATTATAAGGTGCTTTCCTTGCCATTAACGCTTGGATAACATGCCTATGTCTCCTTCCATTAAAAATAATGGCTAGCGCTGTGGCTATGATATAAGTAAACCAACCGACATCCGTCGCCATGATTTTTGGAATGACTGTTAAAAAAAAATAGTTGCATAATGTTGGTTAATGGAAACGCCATAATTTCGCATTTTTGACATTGACTGTAATGGTGTGTGCACAGAAAACAAGACTGACACTATGGCGAGTGAACAACAGTTCAGAAAGTGTGTTCATCCCTGCCCTCGTTTCATTACGGGTGGGGATACAAACTCACTATGTGTGTTGATTGCATGGGAGTGCAGCATTCACAGGCATCTCTCGAGGGGGTTGCCTGTGTACATTGTGATCTCATGCCCATGAGATCTTCGAAGAGAGCGCTTCGGCTCGCATTCCCCGTGGCACGGTCGTGGGGATCGCAAATGGATTTGACAGAGAGGTTAGAGATGGGCCCTGCCTTATCTCTGCCCTCACCTCAAATCCAGGGCCTCTATCCAGGGTTTAGAAGCCCGCGGTCCGAAGTCATGGAAGAGACTGGTATCGTCCAAAATTTTCAGTCCACAAACATCAAAATACAGTAGTATTGTAGGGCTGGAAATGGGCAGATGCCGAGGGTGGAAGAGACGCTTGCGAGCCATCTCTCTCCCGAATTGGCATCATCCCTTAAAGCCCTGACATTACCCACCAAGCCACTTAGAGCTACATCTGCTTTGGTGGGAAAAGCGTACTCGTCTGCAGGTCAGGCTGTGGCATGCCTGCATACTATGTCGATATTACAGGCATATCAAGCCGACCTGCTTAAAGGAACACGCCAACTTTTTGGGACTTTAGCTTATTCACCGTATCCCCCAGATTTAGAAAAGTCCATACATACCATTTTTATCTAAGTGCGTGCCATAACTCTGTCTGACGCACCCACCGCTAGCCTAGCTTAGCACAAAGACTGGAGGTAAACGGCTCCATCTAGCCTACTGCTCAATAAGTGACAAAATAACGCCAACATTTTACTATTTACATGTTGTGATGTGTATAGTTACATCGTGTACTAAGACCGACGGAAAATGAAAACTTGCAATTTTCTAGACCGATATGGCTAGGGACTATACTCTCATTCCTGAGTAATAATCCAGGAACTTTGCTGCCGTACCATGGGTGCAGCAGGCACAATGATATTACGCAGCACTCGCACACTCTCTGTGCAAGCAGGTTGTCACGTTGATTATGTTGACGGAAGTTAGCCTATTTTCAGGCACTGCGTAATATCATTGCGCAGCTGCACCCATGGAACGGCAGCAAAGTTCCTTGATTATTACGCAAGCCAGATCAGTGGGCTGTTCTATGGCAGCCCTAGTGGCAACGGAGAGGCATTTATGGCTGAATCTCACTGAGATTAAAGAGAAAGATAAGAGTTTTCTTCTGGACGCCCTGCTTCTCCTGATGGCCTATTTGGTGACGCAGTCAGCACTGTCACCGATAGGTTTCAGGAGGCAAAGCAGCAGGAGGCGGCGCTCCAGCAATTCCTTCCTCGTAAACCTCAGGTCTCAGCTGCTGCAGAGTGGAAGCAGCAGAAGCCGAGTACGAGCTCCTTACACAGGGCTCAACAGAAACAGAGCGTCGCTACCCACGCCCCCCTACAGAGGGGGTGGGGCGGCACTTTCAGATGCAGCCTTCGAAGAGTTTGAAACCCTCTGAGGAGGGTTTTAGAACGGTCAAGCCAGTTGTTCCCTGCTGGTTCGCCGCTTCAGGGTGCTGCGCTTGCTGTTCGAAGTATACCAGAGGTCAGTCTCGAGAGACTCATACCCCTAGTAGATTTTTTGACAGAGTGGGAGAATCTTCCAAATATATCTCGCTGGGTCCTGCAAATAGTAAAAAAGGGTTATGCCATTCAGTTTGGATCGCATCCGCCCTGTTTCAGCGGGGTTCTGCCACAGTGGTGGGCCCCAAGTAGGCTCTGGTTATGACTCAAGAAATACAGACTCTTCTGTGAAAGGAGGCTTTAGAAAGAGTCCCTCTTCCCAGCAGAGAGTCAGGGTTTCACAGCCGGTACTTCATTGTGCCAAAGAAGGATGGGGGGTTGCATCCAATTTTATATCTGCGCCATCTCAATCACGCTGTAGCAAAGCTCAAGTTCAAGATGCTTACACTCAAACACATCGTGTCACAGATCAGGTCCAAGGACTGGTTTGTCACGATAGATCTAAAGGACGAATACGTCCACGTATCCATCCTTCCGCAGCACAGGAAGTTCCTGAGGTTCGCTTCCAGGGGAGAAGCATACCAATATCGGGTCCTTCCGTTCAGTCTAGCATTGTCACCCCGGACTTTCACGAAATGCGTTGAAGCAGCTCTGGTCCCCATGCGCATGCAGGGGATCCGCATTCTCAACTATATAGACAACTGCCTGATCCTAGTGCAGTCGGCACAGGTGGCGGTTCAACATCAAGATTGCCTTGGTAATGTGGAAGGAGCCTTGGTTTCTGTCCCAACGGCCTGTGTTGGGAGCTCCTTGTCGTCGCATCATGCTAACGACGGATGCGTCCCTCACAGGTTGGGGGCCGACCTTGAGTGGTCGCTCGGCTCAAGGTCGGTGGCAGGACCATCTTCTGTCCTGGCATATAAATTGCTTGGAGATAATGGCAGTGTTTCGGGCTCTGAAGCACTTCCTTCCAGCCCTCAGGGGCCATCATGTGCTAGTTCATTCAGACAACACATAGGTGGTCTCGTACATAAACCATCAGGGGGGCCTGAGATCGCGTCCACTATACAAGCTGACAAAATAACGCCAACATTTTCCTATTTACATGTTGTGATGTGTATAGTTACATCGTGTACAAAGACCGACGGAAAATGAAAAGTTGCAATTTTCTAGACCAATATGGCTAGGGACTATACTCTCATTCCTGAGTAATAATCCAGGAACTTTGCTGTTGTACCATGGGTGCAGCAGGCACAATGGTATTACGCAGAGCTCGCACGCTCTCTGTGCAAGCAGGTTGTCAGGTTGGTTATGTTGACGGAAGTTAGCCTATTTTCAGGGGGGCCTGAGATCGCGTCCGCTATACAAGCTGGCTCGCCAGGTCCTTCTGTGGGCCCAAGGGAAACTGTTGTCGATCAGGGCAGTTTATATCCCAGGGTATTTGAATGTGGAAGCAGACATCCTGTCGAGGCAGGGGCCGAGGCCCGGGGAATGGAGTATCCACCCCGAGGTGGTGGAGCTCCTGTGGGAGAACTTCGGCAGGTCAGAGGTGGATCTGTTCACATCAACAGAAACATCTCACTGCCGTCTGTGGTTCTCCCTAACTCATCCAGCTCCTCTGGGACTGAACGCTATGGTACAGGAGTGGCCGAGGCTGCCCCTGTACGCATTTCCCCCGATTGCTCTGTTTCCAGGAGTTCTAGCGAGATTTTGCCGGGACGAAGCCCATCTGTTGTTAGTAGCCCCATACTGGCCGGCCCAAATATGGTTTTCGGACATAGTGTCTCTTCTCGACGGCTCTCCGATGGAGATTCCGATTAGGAGAGACCTGCTTTCTCAGGCGAAAGGGTCAATCCTACACCCTTGCCCAGAGCTGTAAAAACTGTGGGCTTGGCCTCTAAGGGGGCCCAGCTCATAAGTACTGGTCTTTCAACTGAGGTTGTGGAGACCATTCTACAGTCTAGAGCTCAATCCACGAGGAAACTTTATGCCTTGGAAGTGGAAACTTTTCACTTCTTGGTGCAAAAAAATCACCAGTGGGACCCAGTTAACTGCCTGGTGGGTGCAGTGCTGGACTTCCTGCAGGAGAGATTCTCCGCAGGGTTAGCCCCCTCCACAATAAAGGTTTATGTGGCGGCCTTAGATGCTTACCACACTCCTTTGGGTGGTGTATCTTTGGGGCGACATCCTCTTATTACTTGTTTCCTTTGTGGCACTTTGAGGTTAAGACCTGCAGTTTGCATAGGGTGCCGGCCTGGGACTTGGCCATTGTGTTTCAGGGCCTTTCAGAGTCTCCCTTCCAGCCTACTGAAGAAGTTCCTGAGAAATTTCTGAAAACTCTCTTTTTGCTTGCTATTACGTCTCTCAAGAGACATTCAAGCTCTTTCGGTGGCACCCTCGTGGTATGGTTAAGGCCTTCCTTCATCCAAGGCCGGGATATATTCCTAAGGTTCCTACTAATGTTGTAAGACCAGTTATTCTGCAAACCTTTTGTCCTCCTCCCTTTCGGACGCCAGACCAGGAAAAGCTTAATCTAATCTGAGGGCTTTAGATGCTTATGTCCACAGAGCTGCCCTGTGGAGGAAATATGAACAGCTGTTCGTATGTTTCGGGTCACCTAGAAAGGGGTGCCCGGCATCTAAGCAGAAAATGAGCAAGTGGGTGGTCGAGGCCATTTCACTTGCTTATGAGGTGGCCGGTCAGCCTTCTCCTTTGGCTGTACAGGCACACTCTACTAGGATTATGGCTGCCTCTAAGCCTTTATTGTCAGGAGTTTCTCCTCAAGAATTATGTGATGCAGCAGGGTGGTCCTCACCGCATACCTTTGTGAGGTTCTATTAACTTGACCTTAGGTGTACAGCGGGGCACCGGTGCTCGATTCGTAGTACGCTATGTTTCACACAGACAGGCATCTGGCTCCTATGGAGACGTGTGTATAACGTTCTCACAACGGTGACGCAGCGTGAGTTCCCTTGAAAAGTATGTAACCTTAGTTCCCTGAATAGGGAACGAGACTCCCTGCATGCCCGTGATCGTCTTGCTTCAGCCACCTATGACGTTCCGTCACTCCACTGGACTGATTCCATATGTGCTTCACGACGCAATCACGCAGAGACGTTCCCACAGCAGTTACGCAGTGTCTCGTTCCCTATTCAGGGAACTAAGGTTACATACGTAACCGAGATGTTATGCTTCAAATAAAAACAAAAATTTAAGTAAATAAATAAATAAATATTTAAATTTGTTTGCCAGTGGGGTAAGAAAACTATTTTGCGTCTCAAATAATTGCATCTTGTTGATATAATGTTCAGATAGTTAAATAAATAAATTATAAATACATAAATAAATATAAAATATGATTAGGTAAATCTTTAAAAATTAAGTACATTTTTGCAGTCCAGTCTTGCTGTGAAATGCCATCTGTCATAAAAAAAAAGTCAAAACAAAAACAAAGAAGAAATATATCCACGCCCTGAAATTAAAGCTAAAAAAAACAAAAAGAAAAAAATTGCATCGGGGTGAAACTTTGTAAAAACATTTTTAGGGGCTTTAATTTCAGTATGTGGCGCAGTTTACATGTTTCATATTTTTTTATTTACTAATTTTACTCATTCTGACTCTGTGTGTGCTACAGTATAACAAAAGTTTGTCACAATGAGTGTGTTTTTGTTGTTCTAATGGTATTAGATGTGACCTGTTCGATACTAATCCTAGTATGGTATCAGCACTCAGCCACTGCGGTCCAGCATGGATGATTGTCCTCTCTCTCTCTCACTCTCTCTCTGTCTCTCACCCAGAAATAATCGCAGTAGCTCCATTCATTGGGCTTGAGAAGCTGCTGCTCCGTTGTAGACATGGGCACAGGGAAGGTGACGCAGTTGATCTGTGGTGAGATAAAACAGAGGGAGGTCAGTTCACAGTGTGTGTGCATGTGTGTACGGTGAGTGAGACAGAGCTGGCTTGTGTAAGTCTCAGAGGGGAGACAAATGAAAGGTCACGCTTTAAAAGAGAAAGACTGGTCATATAGACTGTGACCTATTGCTGCCTGAGAATGAAATGAGAGTGATTGAGGAAGATAGAGAAATAATAGGTATGTTTAGAATGGCAAACAATTTTTAAACTCCTGCTATTTTGAGCATGCACTATGTCTAGCGTGCATAGTCGGCAAGATTTCTCTATACAGGTACTTTATCAAAGCACACTGCATGAAATACTGTATCATACAGTATGTGAAGAATGAAATTCATTAATGCATGTTTAATACTGTTTCAAAATCTTAACCAGAAGCACATACCATAGTGCAAAAGAAGCACTCTTTTTACAGAAATAATATACTTAAGTGTGAACTGAATGTAATGCTTTCAGACACTGATTGCATGTTAGTTGCTAATTAAATTTTTTAAAATTAAAATATTACGGTTTAAACTTACAGCTGAACTTTAGAGTGCTTTTTTGACACTTAAGTATTTATATGTAATTTCATAATTACCTCTATTGTCTTTGAAATATGATTAAAGTTCAGGTAACACTATTTTAGGGTTCAGTTCTCACTATTAACTAGTTGCTTATTAGCATGCATATTACTAGGATACTGACTGTTTATTAGTACGTATAAAACATATTAATGCCTTATTCTGCATGACCATATTCTACATCCCTTAATCCTACCCAACACCTAAATTTAACAACTAACTTACTAACTATTAATAAGCAGTAATTATGAGTTTATTGAGGCAAAAGTCGCAGCTACTAGTGAATATGTGTTCCCCATACTAAAGAGTTACCAAAGTTTGCTTGTCAGTATATGGTTAATGTACTGAGAAGCATTTATGGTAAACTAAAACATATATTAATGTCATATTGAAACTCATATATTTGTAATTACACATTTATAATGATGAAAAATTTAACATATATTAACTTTAACATTATCTACAGGTTTCTATTTTTTAGAATTCTTACTTCATCGAAATGGTATGAAATGAGGTTTTGGCACTTGCGGTGTGAACACACACACACACACACACACACACACACACACACACACACACACACACACACACACACACACACACACACACACACAATCATGGACATGATTTGAAAAAAAAAAAAAAAATCACACTTAAGTCATACTTAGTACTCCTCACAATCAAAAATGATGGCATTGAAAATGAATGGGAATGAATGCTGAACAACGATTAATCGCGATTAATCCAAAATAATCCAAAATAAGTGTGTGTGTACTGTGTATAATTATTATGTATTTATTATATATATTTATATTTAAGATTTTTTTTTATATTTATATATAAAATATTTATATATGATAAATGGTATAAATATATATATACAGTATATGCATGAAAATATTTCTTACATTTATAAATGTGTGTGTTTAATCAAATATACATAATAATTATACACAGTACACACACATACATTATGCAAACTTTATTTTTGGATGTGATTAATCGTTTGACAGCCCTAGTGGAAACGTATGGTACTGCGTCTAAACAAAATTTTACAGAAAGCCATTTTTTTTTTAGATATCCACCATAAATTCTGAACATAACTTGTTTAGATCGTAGTTTTAGAGTAAAACATGTTTTAGAAAAAATAGGCCTATATATTTCATATAAACATATAAAATAGTATTTTGTACATTTTTCATAACAATAAGCTTAAACCTACAGTACTGTGCAAAAGTCTTAGGCACGTTGGTATTTTCACACGGAAAATGTTTTTAAGCCAGTTATTTATATCTTTTACTGTAGTGTGTCAGTAGGAAATATCAGTTTACATTTCCAAACATTCATTTTGCAATTAATTGTAATAATCCAGTGAGATTTTTTTTTTTTTATGCACAAAAAGTCTGTCAGCAGCCGGCCTGATCTCACCATCATCGAGTCTGTCTGTGATTACATGAAGAAACAGAAAAAACTGAGACAGACTAAATCCAGAAAAACTAAGGCAACGTCTCCCAGACACTTGAGGAAACCTTCCTGCAAAACTACAGTACTGTGAAAAGTTTAGGCACTTGTCAGAATGCTTTAAAGTGAGAATGCTGTCAAAAATAATAACATAAATAGCTTTTATTTATGAATTAACTTCTATTAACTAAATCAAATCTATATTTGGGGTGACCACCCTTTGCGTTTAAAACGGCTTTTGTCACCTGCATCTATTCCTACACCTATTCATGTAGTTTTGCAGGAAGGTTTCTTCAAGTGTCTTGGAGACGTTGCCACAGTTCTTCTGGATTTAGTCCGTCTCAGTTTTTTCTGTTTCTTCATGTAATCACAGACAGACTTGATGATGGTGAGATCATACTGGCTGCTGTCAGACTTCTTGTGCATAAAAAATAAATAAATAAATAAAAATCTCACTGGATTATTACAATTAATTGCAAAATGAATATTTGGAAATGTAAACTGATATTTCCTGCTGACACACTACAGTAAAAGATATAAATAACCGGCTTAAAAACATTTTTCGTGTGAAAATACCAACGTGCCTAAGACTTTTGCACAGTACTGTATAACTTTTTTAAAGTTTTTATTAGTTTTTACTTTTTATACAATAATCCTCTTTAAAAAGAGTCCAAACTGTCAAACAAAGTCTGTGATCTAAAGCCATCACGATTTATGACAGTTTAAGTTGGAAATTACATCTTCAGGTCTAAGCTCAAAAAGTGGTTAACAAGTAGGCCTAATAAATGGATTATAACTACTGCATACATATAATATAGTAACATACAATCCCTTAAAAATATTTTTGACCGCCACATGAGGAGAACCAGATAATGCTTTTTTAAGATTTGAAGTACACTACAAGTGCGCATTCAATACAATTAAGCACACTTCAAAGTGTATAACGATCAGAACAAAGTAATTTATTTTTTACTGAATATTTATTGGGCAACATCATTTGTGTAAAAGTGATCGAAGGCGGTTCACTTGGAACAAAAGGCCCAACATCATTGTAAAAATCTTTACACGTCCAAGAATTTACCCCAAATCTAAATCAACTGTTTGTCATTACACGCTCTCTGGAATATTTGATGCTTTGAGAGACAATAAAAAGGAAAAGATCTGAGGGCTGTAGCTACTCTAGCACAGTGTTTCTCAACTGGTGAGTCACGGAGTGCCTGAGAAAAATGTTTTGTCCCGATTCAGTATCTGTGGTCAGATGATATGTTGTCAGACTTCATGTTCATGTCTTCATGTTATCACTTCATATACAAAGCGCAAGACTGCAACGTTACGTTGTCAATTAGTAGGCCAAGTCATGAAATAATGTAAAGTACCAATAAATCACGTAACTGGTTCGACGTGTGTTAGCTGGGAAGGATGTACATGCAGGTATGATGTTCATTCTGTTAATCAGGAGCAGTTTACATGTTTCATACAGTTCATGTTGGTATTGTGTATTCGCCATGGTAACTGTTGTTTCCATAACCCCAAAATGCCACTTTATTTGAATTTTATGTTATTTTGTATATTTTTACATTAGTGTGGTGGCTACTTTATTGTATTAACAAAAACTAGTTTGGGACTGCTATATAAAAATATATACACTACATTTCAAAAGTGTGTAGTTTATTTGTGTGTGTGTGAATTTCTGTTAAATAAATTTGCTTGTTTTATACATATACACACACACATATAACCCTATATATATATATATATATATATATATATATATATAATTCCTAAAAAAAAAGTGGGTCATGACTTAATGACCATAGGAAAATGTAGGTCCCATGGCCAAATCAGTTGAGAACCCCTGCTCTAGCATAGTTTGCAGGTATGCAAGTACACTATTCCATTCAAAACACACCCAGAGATTTGCTCACAACCAGTAATCAAGTTGATCTTTTCCTACCTCAGACTCAGTTAGTGTGTGCGCTCATAAAGTGTTTGCGTATACACTCTAGAGTCCATGGCGTCTCCAATTAGCCTGTAAGCACTGCAATTATGTAATGCTCACCATCTGTACCGCCTCCCTGCCAATGCCAAACAGGATGTGCTCCCTACCATAGCCCTTCAGTACCTCACACACATACTCAAGCACAAACACACACTCACACATATTCATGCTCAAATACACCACTGTAAACAAACTGCTCTTACCCTCATGTAAGCAGTTATGTCACTGATTAAGATATTCCATTAACTTTGACTATTTAACACACTAATGTCATTCATTTTATCTAACTCAGTCAAGACTGAACAATTTTATTGTATTTTTTAAAGGTGCAGTGTGTAATATTTATGAAGATCTATTGACAGAAATGCAATATAATATACATAACTATGTTTTCAGACCTTACACAATGAACCGTTATGTTTTTATTACCTTGAGAATGAGCCATTTCTATCTACACACACCCCTTACAGTGAAGTCGCCATTTTGCGCCGCCATGTTTCTACAGTAGCCCTAAACGGACAAACTTCTCTACAGAGCGCTAGCTACTCTCTGCTCTCTCCGATGACCACATCTTTGTCCTATGTCGGCCACCGTAGCTTCTCTATGTGCTTCGAAAGGGAGGGGTGAGCGGTGGCTGATTGCAATTCACAACCTCACCGCTAGATGTCGCTCAAATTTACACAGTGCGCCTTTAAATAATTTAATTTGTAAATGTTACTACTGATCTTTCAAGAAATCCACCTCAGGAATAAAGTAACCACCATGGACATTGGAGGACCACTGTTTTTCAATGGCAGATTCTTAAATTTTTACTATCTATATCTGGTCTTGCAAACTATCAATAGTTATTTATTGCTACCTATTCGCTATAATTGCTTTAACCCTGTTACAGTAAATTTGGCATCAATAGTTTCAAAACATAAAGTAAATTCTGATAGTAATCACGCACTTCGTGTAATTAGGCACATTGTAATAGAATAAATATGTATTTAATCTTTTACATTTATTCTTAAATACTTGTTTTATGCAGTTACAATGTTGCATTCAAAATATGTCAGAGTTAAAGGTCATTGTGAAAATAGCAGCCTATAAGCTAGAACATATCTACAAATAGCAAATATATGCACAAATATTTTTATTATTAATATAAAATTATTAACAATATTCTTCTGAAAATATAAACTATATAATGGTGATAAATGGCAATGATGAAGATTGGCAAATATTCAAATAATAAAATAAAATCATTTAAATTATATATACATAATATTTTTTGCTCACCACTAGCTCACTGTGGCTAGTGGTTTTTCAAAGTTACTAGATATTTAGGATTATCACTGGCCACAATTTTGACATCGATACCATGGGGAAATACTGCCATATAGATATATTTAATATCATCTCATAATTTGGCAGCAGGTATATTAATATAATTAATATATTATTAAATAATTATTAATATACCTGCTGTCACTTTAAGACTTGACGCACGGATCCATTACACTGTTAAACATGCGTTTTCTTTAACTGTTTACGTTCACTTAAAACATAACTGACTGTATTTACGTGATACTCGCCAAGACCGCAATTTTGACATTATTTTGTGTGTATGTGACTGTTTAGGCAGCAAAAAAGAACTCAGTTTAGTGCTGAGAGGCGGCTTTATGTGCACACACGTTGGATGTGAGGACAAAATCTGCAGGAATGAGTACAATTATGCACAGAATGCACAATCCGGAGCAAATGAAAAGAGTGAGTGAGGGGAGGTGGGTTTGTGTGTAACTCGATGTCGGAGAGATGAGAGAGAGAGAGAGAGAGAGAGAGAGAGAGAGAGCAGCTGGTATCGAGTGTCTATTTTGGAAGCGTTTCAGATATTTTATCATCGACAAAAATCTATATTTTTGACAACGCTACATTGCACTTAGTTTATTATTTCAGATGCCTATTTAAAGGACTTCAATTGAAAAATGCTTATTATATATAAAATTCAACCCGCAAAAGTGTATAGTAAAGTGACTGTGTTACATGCCACTGCTGAAATACACCAGCATTTGGCGGGTTGGCAGGTGTTAATGTCAAGCCCTGTATACACACATGCACACACACACACACCAGCACTACGGTTCAATAGTTTAGGGTCAATATAATTTTTTTTCAATATATCAATTAATACTTTTATTTAGCAAAGGCACATTAAATTGATCAAAAGTGATTTTTACATTGTTTGAACCATTTCAATTGCAAATAAATGCTGTTCTTTTGAACTACACACTTTTGAAATGTAGTGTATTTTTTTTATTTGGAATACACACTAATAGAGACATCAAGAAAGCTTACAGAAATTATTTTAGTAGTAACTGTACACATATAGCACTATTAATTTAATATTGTATATATATTTTTTGGATTAATGTATTTTTCAAAGGACTATCATGGCAAGCCTTGATGAATTATGACTTTTCTATCTTGTCTCAGCAAAGCATCTCTGAATGCTAACTCCTCGGCTACATCATCAGCGTTTAGGACTACATCATTTGCACAAAAGGACAAGACGGCACAATGCAAATTGTGCAAACTGGAGCACAACGACACACACACAAAATGCAATTACGATCAAGACATTCGATAGATGAACCATACACATGCACCGTGATAAGACCATATCCACTCACCCTAGACTCTTCCTAATCTGATCCCATTTCAGCTGATTTACTAATTCGTGCCTCGTCACTTTGTTCATTTCATGCCTGGAAGATCGCTGATTGTCAAGGCCACTAGATTTTCCCTTACAGTGCCGCCACATCTATCACTGTTGTTTATCATTGCCTCTCATCCTCCACCAAATGAGACCATTCTTTAGATTCAGGCCCATCTCCTCTCCTTATAACTTCTCAGCGAGGTGATACATTATTATCAGGAGCTTATTCATGGAGGGCTATTACTCTTGATTTTGTAGTAAACTAGTTTGATTGAGGGCCGCTATTATTTCAATCACGGGCTGTGGGCTAATCAAACATCATCCCTACTTGTGGGGCTCTAGATAGGCCAGATATCTACACAATTGGTGCATTCCATAGAGATCAGTTTTTTATATTTCTTATGCAAATAACATTCCCAAACACTCTGAAATCTACATAAACTATGTTTACATGTACAAGCCATTACAAGCTTTCATGTAAACACCTCAGTTGTGCATTTGAGCTTGAATTGGATTGAAAGGGTCCGTGTAGACCTGAAATAATCCCAACATTAGGAAAAAACTAAGCATGTACATGCTTGATCTCAATCGGATTCAAAAATATCTTGCACACTTGTGCAGTGCAGTGAAGCACATGTTAACCAGAGGCCTTTCATAATAAGTTGTTTACATATGTTTTTATTTCTTATGAACGTGTATATGTTTATTTACAAATTGTGAACTGGTTATTGAAGCAGCCGGAATATTTACTAAATATCTGCTTTAAAAAACAAGCCCAGCTTTCCTTTTAGGTATGTATTAGGTAACGAAGTGCATAGGCTGCTAGATATAATGTTAAAGTTATAAGACAAAATAAAGAGAAGAGAGGAAGAGAGGGATAGACTGACCAACATAACACTGTTTCCATCACTATTTCAGCCCCGCTACAAATTCTCATGGATGATGTCATTGCTCATCAGTGGGTCCTCATATGTTTTGTCAATGGGGGCCTCAGATGTCAACCTATATTGCTATATCCCTGTATATAGAACAAAGTACATAAAAGAAAAAAAAACAAACAAACCAAAAAAACAAGATTGTAATATTTAAACTGTATCTTTAAAGGGATAGTTCCCTTCTGAAAAGCCCAGCATAAACCAGCATGAATTCCATGTTAGTCCAGGCTGGGTTATGCTGGCTAGAGCTGGTCTAGTTCTCAAGCAAAACTGAGCTGGAGTAACTGGTGTAACAGCAGTTCCTCTTCCCATGCTGGTGGCCAGAAAACAGCTTCCCATGTTGGTCCCAGCATGCCTTGTGCTGATGAGCAGCAATGCTGGATTTTTCAGCAGGGTCACCCAATAAATAAATATTCATCATAGTCATCATTTACTCAGTCTCACGTCATCCAAAAAACATTCTACGCCACTCACTTCTGCTGGTTGAACAAAAAACAAAACACAAAGCACATGTAAAACATAAAACAAAACAAATGTAAAACAAAACAAAAACTACAAAGTGTAAAATGTAAAACAAAACACAAAGCCTAAAATGTAAAACAAAAACTACAAAGCATTAAATATAAAACATAAAACAAAACAAAGCACACAATTTAAAACAAAACAAAAGAAACAATACACAGTGTAAAATGTAAAACAAAGGTGTAAAATGTAAAACAAAACATAAAACAAAACAAAAGAAACAAAACAAAGCACAAAATGTAAAACAAAACAAAAGAAACAAAACACATAGCACAAAATGTAAAAAAACAAAAAACAAAATGTAAAACAAAAGCGTAAAATGTAAAACAAAACAAAAGAAACCAAGCATACAATGCATAAACAAAAACAAAACAAAGCATAAAATGTAAAACAAAACAAACAAAACAAAAAGCGCAAAATGTAAAACATAAAATAAAACACAGTGTAAAATGTAAAACAAAACAAATGTAAAAGAAAACTAAACACAAACAAAACAAAAGAAACAAAACACAAAGCATACAATTTAAAACAAAACACAAAACAAAAGAAACAATACACAAAGCGTAAAATGTATAACAAAACAAAAAGTAAAATGTAACCAAAATGTAAAACATAAAAAAAACACAAAGTGTAAAATGTCAAATGTCAAACAAAACATAAAACAAAAGATAAAAAAAAAATAAAAAAAAATTGTATCATCTAATCGCTTAATCATTCTTCAACATGTCTTTTATGTTACACAGAAGTCGTCATACAGGTTTGGGCAACATGAGGGTGAGTAAATGATGACAGAATTTGCATGTTTGGGTGAACTAACCCTTTAAGAGTTAATAGCTCTTACATTTCATGAATGTTTGACTGACATGCGATCAGGGAATGAAATGTATTCCCTATAAAAACTCCCTAGTAATCACTGCCTTTAAGTCCAGAGTTTAAAAATAAACCACAACATCGGCAAGCAATGTGTATACGACTGTGTTCCCATGCGTGTGAGTGCTTGTCTTGCGTAGGGAAAGGTAAAAAACGGAGGCATTATTTGTTTGGGTAAGCAGAATGTCTGTGCCTGGCACCGGCCCATGAACCCGCTGCCCTACTCTCTTTTAATGCTGTAATGAACACGGCTGCTGGAAACCAACCATTTCTGCTGAACAGCCGCAAATATCATGGACCTAATGATAGCATGCAGCATGCATGAGGGACACAAAAATCACCAGGCAAGCAAACAATAAATCTACAAAACACAAATCCAGTCAGCAAGCTTCATTCCAACATACACACATCAATCCTTCCATCCATACATCCATCCATCCAGAGATCTTAACCGCTTCTCAGACTGTAGGGTCCTCAGCCTCTGTTGCTAGGCAACAAATTGCTTTCCCGTAAGGGCATTTTCCCCATTACAAAACAATATTTGTGCAGTACTAATAATGGACGACATCATTTCTAAATGCAAAACATTGTCGCAAACAAACATCTCTCAAAAGGGGTCTCCAGATATTTCTAGTTCACAATATTCTGTTGTTTACGAGCACAGGCACTACGACCAGCTATTGACAGCTACCTATTATTTCAAGTGCTGGAAAGTGCATCAAGGACTGAGAGCGAGCATGAATCAGTCAGCCAAACTGACATGCTTTTAGCTCCACATTAGTGATACTCAAAAGATACTGAAGGTGAGCAAAAGGTGAAAGCTTCTAGGCCAGCCTTTCAAACACCTGACAACCTCACGCTATTGATTCAACGTGTCTCCAATTTAGTGGTTGTCATGGAGAATCGCTTGTGCGTCTTGAGTGAGCTAAAAATACCTTGTAATATGCAGAGAAATCTATATATGCATTACACTTTCAGTAATGCGCTTTGTAATATTGATATTTCTAGCCAGATTTGAGCTAAATGGTGCATTTAAGCAAAATACAAAAGTGCCATGGTTCAGTGATGGTATCGTATGAGTAGTACTACAGTATGTGTATTTATACCATTATGCATTTTGTATATACTATACCGTTATGCAATATTTCCAATCATATTTCATGCTATTTAAGTGGTGCTTTAAACCCATTATTTTCACATTCTCTATTAAATTGCCCCTATTATGGTTTTTGGAATATTCCCTTTCATTCAGCGAGTAATAAAGCGGTTTGTGAATGTAAACGTTCTGCAAAGTTGTAAAGTCGAAAGTGCACGATAAAGTTACCGTCTCCCAAAAGAAAGAATTGACTCTGAACCGCCTAAATGAGTCATCTGTAATTCGAATCTCACTGAATTACGCTGTCCATCCGCGAACAACTTGACCAGACCTCAAACACATCATTTTACTGACAACTGCTTCTCAAATCTCGGAGTTTAATGCGGGATTCGCAAAATGCTTGCTCTTGAAAGATAGGTCAGAACTAGGGATGTGACAGTGAGGAAATTTTCCCACAGGTTAATCGACACCGGCTTTTAAATCGCTAATTCTAAACCGAAAGTTAGAATGCGCACGGCCGCTCTGGCATTCATAATGGTGTGGAGCAAAGTGAGTGCTTTCAATGAAAATCTTCTATAGGAATGAACTGAAAATGCGCCAGTGGACACGCACCGTGAATGACGTGAATGAATCACAGTGCGGTCGTGAATGTATCACAGTGCGGCCGTGAATGAACGACTTTCGTCTGGCACACACTATATTGAGCAGACACGTTCAGTTTTTAATTGTCTGTTCTCTAACTGAACTAAATTGTTTTATTACTAGCTATAAAAAAAGTGCGATGCCACGGTAAGAAAGTTATGTAACCGGTGTTGTGCCTGAACACCGGTAACACCGTCAACACCGACTATCGCAGGAAGCCTAGTCAGAACCCAGTTTATTTGGACCATACAATGAACAGCAGTGCGGCGGCCATGAATGAACGACAATGCAGCCGTGAATGAATGACTGTGCAGCCGTGAAGGAACGACAGTGCGGCCGTGAATGAATGACTGTGCGGCCATGAAGGAACGACAGTGCGGCCGTGAATGTATTACAGTGCGGCCGTGAATGTATTACAGTGCACCCGTGAATGTATCACAGTGCGGCCGTGAATGAATCACAGTGCGCCCGTGAATGTATCACAGTGCGGCCGTGAATGAATGACTGTGCAGCCGTGAAGGAACGACAGTGCGGCCGTGAATGAATGACTGTGCGGCCATGAAGGAACGACAGTGCGGCCGTGAATGTATTACAGTGCGGCCGTGAATGTATTACAGTGCACCCGTGAATGTATCACAGTGCGGCCGTGAATGAATCACAGTGCGCCCGTGAATGTATCAAAGTGCGGCCGTGAATGAATCACAGTTCGGCCGTGAATGAATCACAGTGCGGCCGTGAATGAATCACAGTTCGGCCGTGAATGAATCACAGTGTGGCCGTGAATGTATCACAGTGCGGCCGTGAATGAATCACAGTGCGGCCGTGAATGTATCACAGTGCGGCCGTGAATGTATCACAGTGCGGCCGTGAATGAATCACAGTGCGGCCGTGAATGTATCACAGTGCGGCCGTGAATGTATCACAGTGCGGCCGTGAATGAATCACAGTGCGGCCGTGAATGAATCACAGTGCGGCCGTGAATGTATCACAGTGCGCAATCACCATTAATGTGCAAAAAAACGAGAGGCGGGATTTATCACACGAACCAATCATATCCAATCATAGCGTGATGGAGGCATTGCCTCCTCTCACGTGACTTTCCCTCATTCATTCTCAGTTACCCCAATTTTTTTTTGAGAAGATACTGCCTCCCTTGCCTCCTATATATACACTATATTGCCAAAAGTTTTGGGACGCCTGCCTTTACATGCACATGACATCACATTCTTAAAGGGGTCATGAAGTGAGAAATCAACTTTCCCTTGAGATTTTATATAAAAGGTCATCTTAATATAAGAATGTCCTGTAAGTTTCAGAGCTGAAAACTTCCTTGTTAGTCAAAGAAAAGCTTTTATTGACAGCTGGCTCGATCGATCTGCGAATGTGCTTCCCTGTGACGTCAGAGAGCAGTGAAACCCTATGGGATCAGATTCCCGCCTAATGTATTGCGGTCACGCATAAAAAAATAATAAGCGTGAATCAAAATTTTAAAAACACGTGAAAATATAACGCACACAACTGAAAAATCTACGCAAAATTAACCAGAATCACAAACAACGCGGTCACAAAAAATAAAAATAATAAGCGCGAGTCAAACATTTAAACAAGTTTAAAATTATATTGCTCAAACATGAATTCAAAATTATCTGAATCGCACACAAAATCATGTTTTCTGCTTTTATTTCCTGTGCTCTTTTCTCATTTGCTTGTTTCCACATTCTGCATTTGCATTTCCAAATGTTGCTGTTAGAGTTTCATGTAAATCAGGGCGGGTCTTAGCATCACCATTGGTCCACTAGTTCTAGATTGACAGCTCATCCTCTAGCCAATCAATCAAAGAGGGACGTCACTCCAATGCAACTCATGCCACTCAGTTCAGCCAGCCACTGTTGAGCTACAGGGATAACGCAAAAAAAAAGCCAGCTTTGCATTGCACTTGGTGATGTAAGACTTGATTTTATACACCTGTGCCCATGGAAGTGATTGGAACGCCTGAATTCAATGATTTCCCAATACTTTTGGCAATATAATGTATATGCACATACACATCACAAATAAAGGTGTGTGGGCATCCATATATATCCATATACAGGTGTAACAACTGGAATAATGTACAGCCAGCTGGTCATTATAAAGAAAAAAACCCTTCAACCCTGGATCAAGACCCTTCTTATCAACCTATAGGTGTTTGTTTTCCTGTACATTATACCTTATGCTTCAATAAGCAAACAGGTATAAGTCAGACTGCTCTAGTATTCATATGTGGTGTACATTAATAAACGTGTAATTTCCTCTAACAAAGGAAGGAAATGACACGTTTATTAATGCACACCACGTATTAACACTTGAGCAGTCTGTCTTATAGCCTACCTGCCGCTAAAATTGCAGCATACTAAACACACCGCATGCTGCCTCTCTGAACAAACAATGACAGGTTAAATGACAGCTTTCTTTTTTCATTCCTACCATTTCACTTTCTTTCTTTTTCTCTCTTTGTGTGTATGTGTGTGTGTATGTGTGGTTTTTTTTCAACCCCTGTTAGTCAGTACTATTGCCTTTGTCACCATGGAAACTGGACTAGCCACGTCTTCCCCGGTTCTCTAGTTCCCTCTCTCTGGTGGGCGGTCTTTCTCTCGTCTGACGGATGCCTCACCTGCCCTATACACACACCAGAATATCTGTACACCTCTCACACTTCAGGTTACATAACACTAACCAACCTGCCATAAACACTCTCAATGAATGCTAATGTAAATAGTAACTGCGTAAAGAGGAGCCAGTCATCACCACTGACCATCAGTGCATTTTAATGAATGAGAGTTAGCCACCAAAAATATCACCCACACTGCTACACACTCTCAAAGTGAATGTTAGGGCTTATTCAGAAGTGAAGAGTTCTGGTGAGAATAAATCAGTGTTGTGTTGACCTGCAGTGGCATGCGGCTGCAACATCTGACCTTCTGCGTGCTGCTTTATGAAGCATAGCATTTCCAAATGCATTGCAACACAACTAGTTTCTCAAAAGCTTCGACTTCCAATGAAACCCGAAGCTCATCAGTTGTGTGAGCGTACAGTCTTATGCAACGTTTCCAGGTGAAGCTGGATCAAAGCAGGGTTCGAATACAGCTGCAAAGCCACGTCTCTGCACTCACACTGCATACATAATTTGAAAAGAAGTGGCGCTTCTGCAAGCGCCGCGTACGTGCATGAGATTCCCACTGTCGAGCATCAGCCATGTCACATAACAGAGCGTCCGCACAGCTTGTGTTGGCATTCAAAATACTCTCTTCATTGGTGTACTTGAACGTTTGGAATAGCAAGTGGTCTCTTGGGAAGGGGGGAAATGTAATGCATGTGCAAGAATGACAAACATGGAGTGGTTTCAAAGCAGTTCCCGGGAGTTCCATCATAGTAAATAATCTCGGAATTATTATTTGAATTAACGTGTCCATGTTGGTGAATCCTTTAAAACATGGTATAGCAAAACAGTGGTGATGTAATCCACTAGTCATAGTGCATCTTCAGACTCTCAGAAGAACACACACAAACTTCCATCACTCATGAAACACACATACACACACACAGGCGAAGCAGTGAAGAGAGTGGCACAAAACACAGAGCAGATGTTTCACATCTGTGAAACACTTCAGGGAAACACTGATTTGAAATCACAGGGGCCAGTTCTGCAAAACACGCACATGCTGGCACTTTCTGAACAACATCATTAAAGCTAATCAACTGAGAGACTGATGCAGTTAAGAGCATGTAAAGTGTCTCATCTATACGACTACTTGACAGCAGTATAAGTGTGTAGGTGTCTGTGTGTAAACAATACTCACAGTGATTTTGGTCTCCTTGATCTCCTTCTCCTTATACTGCCTCCTGGCCGGGGACGTGGACCCTGGGCTCTGGGGGGACAGACAGGAGGCATCATCAAAACTGCCATCCGCATCAAAGCTTTCCTCCATCTCCATTGCTCTGTGCCTCCTCTCTTTCTTTCTCTTGCTGTTTCACTCTTTTTGTACTTTCACGCCGCTGCTCTGCCGCTCGACTCCCGCGTGCAGTCTGACTGCCTGGCTCTGTTGCTGTGGCAAGCGATGCAGAGTGGAGCGTGTGTGTGGTGGTGGTGGTGGTGGTGGTGTGGGGGGGGGGTCTCAGGGGGAGGGGGTTCGTGGAAGCGTGACAGAGAGAGAGAAGAGAGATAGAAATAGGCAGAGAGTAGGTGAGGTACACAAGAATTCAACAGTTAAGAGGGCACACGGTCAACAGAAAAGAGGGTGAATTTCATGAAACCTGACAAGAACATGTCCAGGTCATATTTTACCCCAAAATGATTCTTTTTTTGCATCCATTTCATGCATTTATTATGACAACCTCAGTCAGGATTTTTATTTCTTATGTGTTTTTATTGCTCTTTTATTGCTTTTTTTTTTACACACATAAAATAGATTTTCAGATCCACTGATTTTCATGTGTTTTTGGTTTAAACTGAAGAGATACTGTATTAAACATAATAATAACACAGCAATACTCTGTGTATTTATCAAATCAATGAATAAAATGTAATATAATATATATATAATAAATACAAAAAATATAATACAGCTTCAATTATTGCAAACACAATTGAGTTTTTTTCCATTCGACCAGCAGACGAAGAACTTCATAAAAGTTGAACTTTGCGTGCCTTTGCTATCAAAACATGAGGACGTATTCCATCAAATGGCACTTTTCCACTGCATGGTATGGCTCGGTACGGCTCACTTTTGGGGGGTATTCCACTGTGTAACTGCTACTTTTTTTAGCCGTACCGATACTAAAATGTAAACACTGCAGATCACTGATTGGTCAGAGAGAATCGTCACTATCAGAGTCATTGGATTTTTCGACATGAGACACCAAACCCACTAGATTTAAATAGTCGGCAACAGCCACTGCAGTATCAATTGTATTTAACAAAGTATTTAAACAGCTTGCTTTAAACAACTATTGCACACAACTTGAAAAAAGAAATGGCTGCATCGTGGTTAGTAGATGAGGTGGCGGCGCAACTATAACGATGAGTCTATAATCTTTAATAATCTTTAATAAACTTTTTGATGTAACGAGTAAAGTAACGCATTACAAGTACATTACATAATCAGATTACTTTTTGATTAACTTGATACTCGTTATTTGATTAACGAGAAATGCATCACAAGTTACCTTTACCTTTTACAATACGTAATCAGAATATTTTTTGATGTAACAAGTAAACCATTACAAGTAACATGAATAATGTAATCAGATTACTTTTTGATGTGACGAGAAAAGTAATGCATTACAAGTAACATGCATAACGTAATGAGATTACTTTTTGATGTAACGAGTAAAGTAAGCCATTGCATGTAACGTGCATAACGTAATTAGATTACTTTTTATGTAACTGCAAATTACAATCTAATAACACAAATGCATTTATTTACAACCAAAAAAAAGTTACTGCAGATTACGTTTTTTTTAAGCTATGGAATGATATTCCAGACATTATTCAAATGCAATTGCAAATTTCACTTTCTCCGTGTCCTGCCACAACCCTCACATTAAAATGGAATCGTAATCCCCTTTGCACTTGCATTTCCGGTGTCTAACTGTCAATCAGTCTTGAGGGTGGGGTTTATTGATATAGTCGGATATAGTCGGAGAGTAGGCCATGCCCTGCTATAGTCTCCTAGGATAGAAGAAATGGATTGATATTCCGGAGCAACTTGGCATTAATGCAGTAATCAATGCCGATCTTGATAGCACATTTTCCACTGTAAAAAAATCTTATTCTCATTACTATAATGTGGAATAAAAATTCTACAAATGTAAGTTTAATTATAATTTGGGGGGAATGTGATTAATTATGTAAACAAATTCACAGTGAATAAATAAATAAACAAACAAACAAAAAACAAGTAAATAAATACATCGAAAATATATTAAATATGAAGAAGAAAAAACTCTTGATTTGGGGGTAAAATATTGGCTGGACATTTATTTTTTGGGTAGAGATAAAGATAAAAACAGACAGCCAGAGTTTTTGTCCTTTATAAAGAGCCATATATGAGAGATCCACATTGTGGAGAACAGCAGAGAAAAAGACTCTTAGTGGTTGTTAGCGTGCTGTTATGTGGTTGCTAGGGAGTTCTGGGTGTTTGCTAAGCAGTTGCTTACTGGTCCAAGTCAAAAGAGTCCACCCCCAAATCTCTAGGATATGCTAGTCTTTAGAGATGACTCGGGTCTCTCTTTCAGTGTAAATCTATGGGTTTCTTTTCACCAGTTTGATTGCATGCCAGGCAAAAAAATTATTAAAAAGATCATCATATGTCTTAAAATAATAACACACATCCCCCAACAATCTACATAATTAAGGTATCATTCACAGTACAAATGGTGTGAGCAATGAGCCAAAGTTATAGGGATGTGTCTTAGCAAACACCACTAATTTAAACAATAATATTAATACCTAAAAATAAAAAAAGAGTTAAAAATAAGAAGAGAAAAAAGATGGGAGGCAAATGATGTACTCAAATGGCACCACACCTCCATTCTTCTGTACAGCGTACGTGTGTTTGAGCAGAGAGGAGGGGAGGAGAGAGAGGGAGGAGGGGTGAAATGGGGCTAATTATCATTGGAGGTAAGCTGCAAACAACAGCATGTTGTCAGACGAGAAAAACCACATGACCTGCGAAAACAAAGCTTTTCTCACCGTGCGCGTGTGTGTTGGTGTGAGCTTATCTTTCAGACTCGCTGATGCTTCAAGGTATCTATATTCATTTTGCATCAGTATTAGCGCTTCGAGAGAGGTGTGCATGTGTGTGTCCAAGGCTGTTGTGTATGTGCCTTATTTAAAGCTGCAGATGCTGCATCACCGTCCTTGTGTTAGAGACTGTGTGCGTAGCGTGTGTATAAGCAAACATCTCCCAGCATGCATCAAGCTACACTGCCTCCCCTCTGTGTTTAACTGTACTAGGATAGCGCGTGTTTACATTATGTGTACACCTATGTACACACACACTCCATCTTTCCAATAAAAAACATGGCCGTGCGTGGCCAAAGATCCAGCATGCACAGCACTCTGTATAAAGAAAAGCTAATGAACGTGCACAACCACACATTTTTACATTCTCACCGTCCTGCAGAACATGTCAGCGCAGGGCCGCAACCTGCGGTTCCGTTCCTCGCCACTCACCCGGTCCTGTTCGATAACTGTTCCACACCACAGACTCTTCCAGTGTCCCTCGTCCTATCCGTCTAACCCTTCCCAGCTCCGCTTAAACCCAACACCTTCCCAATCCTGGCTTGAAATCAAACTCTAACAGCGTACAAGGATCCAGAACTGGGACGTCCATATGGCCCACGCTTTGCTGCTCCCATTTGCTGATGGGATGAGCTGCCCTTGTCTGGCTGTTAGTCGATCACGTGGGATAGGGAGGGTTTTACTTGGCCCTGCTTCACCATCTTATTTAACTGTTACCGTCCCCAGATTGGCGCAGATGGCACGGGATCTACTGACTCATATATTTCTGTCAGAATCCAAGCAACAATGGAAGACCAAATAATTTGGTATTTGTAAATTGTTTGCGCTTTATTCTTGGAATCATTTCACAGATATCCACCTGAAGTTTAGAAGCATTATTCATGAGCAGGTGATATCTCAAAATAGGACTGTACCTGGTTGCTGATGTTAGTCTTTCTCAGGGACACATCTGGAAGCTCCAGCACATGCCCAGAGGCTCCGAGAGGGTGATTTCCATTTACTGCAACATAGAGACAGAAAGTGTCTTCATTAACCTCAAAGGTTTCTCTCACATATGTTCAAAAGTTGGTGTGCGATAGATAGTGATTGATTAAAATTTAAGACTGATAACAAGAAGGTTTCTGGTTTAATCTCAGAAAGATCCCATGGATGCCCTGGAGCCAATCACAACGGGGATCCCTAGGGGGATGGTTCTTGTAAGGGAACTTTAAATCAGGGGTTTGCAAACTTTTTTGTATGCTAGAACCCAACTAGAGAAATATAAAGATGCGGTCAAATTTACTGTTTTTTGCCATATTTTCACAGTGCAAAATCCAGTCATTTGAATGGGAATACAGAGGATTGGTGTGAGGGGGACGTTGCCCATGCAGATTTCAGAACAGGTTAAATTTGGTCCACAGCGATGACCAACAGAAAGCTTCTTGATTTGAAAGTGACTTGACTGTGTGAGCCATGGCCGTGCACAGACATTTTGAGGGGCAGTGGCCCAAACAAAAAAAGGGGGAACTATAAGGGGGTTGAGTATCATCTTAATGTCGAGATTAAATAACAAACCTTTTACAATCATATTGTAAATACAATTGTCAGGCTTTAGTGCTAATTCATTCTATTTATGTTGTTGTAATTAAACTTCCAAAAAGTTGATTCTGCGCTAATTTGATTTCGTATTTAATGTTTTTTAAAATGTTGTAGATTTATGCAGCAAATGAGAATCGCTAAAATTACTGAATATATTTTGAGACAAAGGTCTTCTTAATGATTTTCAGTTTTGTTCAAAGTAAATTAAAGTAACAGTTTTCAATAACGGAAGAATATGTAAAAGTATGGTATTTGGGGTAAAGGGCACAATAATTAACATGATAATAAACAGTCAGTTCTCTTTTCCATTTGTTGACATGACATGTTTAGATTCAGATTCAAATATCATATATTAAGTTGGTTGTCCACCTTAGAGATAATTATCATACAGTTGTGGTCAAAATTATTGGCACCCCTGGTAAATATAAAGAAAAAAAATCTGCATTGTTTATCCTTTTGATCTTTTATTTAAAAAAAAATCACAAAAATCTAACCTTTCATTGAAGTAAAATAATTAAAAGTGTGGGGTAAATCACATTATGAAATAAATGCTTTTCTCCAAAACACGTTGGCCACAATTATTGGCACCCTTTTATTAAATACTTTTTGCAACCTCCTTTTGACAAGATAACAGCTCTTCTTCTATAATGCCTGATGAGTTTGGGGAACACCTGACAAGAGATCAGAGACCATTCCTCCATACAGAATCTCTCCAGATCCTTCAGATTCCCAGATCCATGTTGGTGCTTCTTCTCTTCAGTTCACCCCACTCATTTTCTATAGGGTTCAGGTCAGTGACTGGGACGGTCATGACAGAAGCTTCATTTTGTGTTCAGTGACACATTTGTGTGTTGATTTTGATGGTTGTTTTGGATCGTTGTCCTAATGGAAGATCCAACCACGGCCCATTATAAGATTTCTAGCAGAGACCGTCAGGTTTTGATTTTTTATCTGCTGGTACTTTTTATCCCTGTTTGCACCAAACACATCTGGTGGGTTTGCTGCCAAAAAGCTCTTTTTATAGTTTCATCTGACCACAGAACACAGAATTGAATTTCCAGTCGCGTCTGACAACTGAATATGCTGGAGTTTGTTTCTGGATGAGCAAGAAGGATTTTTCTAGATCCCTCCCAAATAACATGTGGTTGTTTGATCATTTTTAAGCTTTCTGACCCCAAGACTCAACTAATCTCTGCGATTCCCCATCCTTGGAGAGTCTTTGGCCACTCAAACTCTCCTCCTCGCCGTGCATTAGGACGAGACATACATCCTCTTTTAGGTAGATTCGTAACATCTTTAGTTGATTGGAACTTCTTAATTATTTTTAGCGGAACAGAACACTTTTATGGGAATCTGGGGGTGAGGAAGGGAAGGAGAGCAAGAGGGGCACCTCAGCTGATGAGGACAGAGGGGCAGTGGCTCTAGCCACTGGGCCACCCCCTGTGCACTGCCCTGGTGTGAGCTGTGCTTTATAAGACCCTTTTTACACCTGGTATTAAGATGCGTTTTGGTCGATCGGATCACAAGTAGACGATGCTAAATACAGGTGTAAACAGGGTCTAAAATGTTTTGAGCTTGTCCACTTTTGATCACTTCTAGAGGTAGTCAAAAACACATTCAACCGAATTGCTTTCACAGAGTAAATGCTCATGTGGTGGAATGAGTTCACCTACTGACCTAATGTGTAAACATAATGGGAAGCGCGCTAGCCAGACGGGATTTAAACTTTGTTGGCTGAAGACTCAAGTTTGGTTTGGTCTGGTTTTGTGACTGTCAGAGCAGAAACACAAGCTAATTCTCTTCGTATGTTTTTCCTTTGTCTCCGGGTACGTTCATATGAAAATTGCATGAGCTTATTTTGTCCATTAGATCCAATGATCTGGAAAAAGCCCATACATTTACGCCCATAGACCCTCCCCTCGAAGAAATCAGAGAAGAAGTGGTTAAAGACACCAGGTGAAAACGGGAATGTGTCTCCCTCATCTACTTGTGATCTGATCGACTAAAACGCATCTTAATACCAGGTGTAAACAGGGCCTAAATTGCTACACTATTGACAATGTACCTGTTTTTGCCTCGAAATTTGAGTGAAATTTTACTAATGCGAAAGCACCTTACCCAACTAAATACTTTTTAAAACGCTGTGCAGAAAACACTGCTGTGATTGGTAATAGACATGTTGCACGTCATGCCAGAGTAAATACAAGTTATGCCCATGATCAAACTTAATTGTTTCATATTTCTGACATAGTAAAAACACACCACCATTCTCAAACGTTGTACAATTTCAACTGCATGACCAGTCAGGCTAAATAAAAGTGTCTGATACTTAAATATAATGGTACATGTTTTAGACATGTTTCTCAACTCTGACCCTTGAAGTCCACATTCATGTCGAGTTTATACCCAACCTTGATTAAACTCACCTACCAGCAACTATCTAGTAATTCTGAAGACATTGATTAGCTTGTTCAGGTGTGTTTGATTAGGGTTGGAGCTCTGTAGGAAAGTGGACCTTGGGGGCCAGAGTTGAGAACCCCGTTTTGGACTTGAGCTTGTTCTATGTTTTCATCAGTTTATGCAAGTAGTGACGCGTGCACACTGACTTAATAAACCCTTATTGACATTACACTGAAGCTAATGTGCAAGATAATGCATTATGTCCAAATGGTAATCATATCACTGAGTCTCGCCCCAATGGCCCACAGATGGCTAACGTTCAGCTCTCACTAAGGCTGAACAGCCTGTGTGTGTGTGTTCAGTGACTGTGTCCAGTGGTGAGTGATTTTTATGATGGAGGCTGTGGCACAATGCTGTTCTTCTTTGAGCTGTCCCTCTACTTCCCTTAGGGCTGAAGAAACACACAGTCAGAGCATTAATGAGCCAGCCTTCCCTCATATAAGCACTGACATCCAGCATTTGATAAAAAAAGTCTACAGTCTCCTGAAACACTGGGACATTCTTTATCTTGCTGCTGTTACCATGTCTCTGATTCTTAGCCTGTTGTCTTCTAACGTGTCTTCTATTTTAACCTGTATCCACTATGTCACCTCTTGTGGCTCTCTCCACCATGTCCTCTCTCTTTGTATACCTTTTTCCATAATGTCCTCTCCCTTGACCTGTGTCCACTCTGTCCTGTCCCAAAATTTCTGTCCACGTCTTCTTCCTTTGCTCTGCCCTTATTGTACTCTCTCTACAGCTCTATCATATTCCCCTTCTACTTCAACCTCTACCTCTACCATGACCTTTTTTAACCTCTGCAGGGTTTTTCCTACATTGAAAATATCTCGCCAAAGCTTTATTTGATCATTTAATGTGATTTCTGAGATGACTGCTGTGCTTGTGATGGCGGCATGGCATGCTTGTTGATGACCTTAATGCGATTAAAACAGTGTGAATAAAAATCCCTTACTTCTTTGACTTTGTTTCAAATGCTCTTCTAATAAAGAAACATTCCAGTAATCTTAGTTGGATTTACTCTTCAAAATTAGTCATAAAACATAACTAGGGCTAGCTAGCATATTATATTAGCATAGCGTCAAAACACAACAATTTATTAGATTAATACCATGTTTGTTCCAAACTCGCAAAATAATGTCAGTCCAGTGTTTGAAATAACTTCCTGATGTAGCTTCTTATCACAGAATGAGGCAGAAGATACTGTATATTATTGTATAGTATTCTGTTCGATTAGCATTGTATTATACATACAGTGCTGCTTGAAAGTTTGTGAACCCCTTGCAGAATCTGTGAAAATGTGAATAATTTTGTGAGGACAATTGAGGGACTCAAACTCAACTATTAAAAACTGTTCAAACATTCATTGATGCTCCAGAAGGAAACACGACGCATTAAGAGCCGAGGGTGAAAACTTTTTGAATTTGAAGATCAAGGTAAATTCATTTGTCTTGCGGGAAACAACTGCTTCCAACGGGCAGTACTAAATGAAAAAGAAATGTGATATTTAAACAAAATAAGAATTCATCCTGTTTAAAAGTTTTCACCCCCGGCATCAAAGCAAAAAATTATAAACGTCTTTTTTTTTGCCTCAGCACATTCGCGTTCGGTGTGGAAGCACTCATTACACAAACAGCTGATCAAAAAATAAAACCATTGCGCGAATTATTCGGGCGTCAAAATTGCGTCCAGTGTGAAAGGACCTTTAATGTGTCATGTTTCCTTCTGGAGTAGGCTATCAGTGAATGTTTGAACCATTTTTAATAGTTGTGTTTGAGTCCGTCAATCGTCCTCAGTGTGAAAAGATGGATCTCAAAATCATACAGATGCTGGAAAACTGAAGAATTTGCAGGACCTGGAGGATGTTCTGAAGAACGTTGGGCAGTTTAACTGCTCAGGACAAACAAGGGACTCATGAACAACCATCACAAAACAAAAACAACAGCCGTGGATCATCCAGGGAACGACACACAGTATTAAGAATTAATGGTTCATAAACTTTTGAACGGGGTCATTTTTATAAATGTAGCTAGTTTTTAAATAGTAAACGTCTTTTATGTAAAATATCTTATTCATAACAGTACTAAATAACAAAATAACATGCATTTTGTATGATCTCTCTTATTTTGTTAAAATTATTCACATTTTCACAGATTCTCCAAGGGGTTCACAAACTTTCAAGCAGCACTGCATAGTTTATTCTTATGAAATTGTGTACTGTATGTGGATGACCATGTTCAAAATCCCTGTTCTGTCCACTAAGTTTTCTCGAATTTCTGTCCTCTGTAAATTAAAATAAAAAAAATTACATTTGCATTTTAACTGTTAATTGCCAAACCAATGTTGATCATCTTAAAATGGTCAAATCTTGATTGGTCTGAGTATGTCATTGCATGATTTTGCATAATTGCTAAATAACATAATTGTCAGCATTTCATTACGTTGTCTCTTGAATATAAGATGCAAACTGTAAAACTGTGGAAGCTGTGAACTCTATGGGCCAATGTGTACAGCTGGGTCCTGGTGTAATTAACACTTGCTTTGACTGTTTTATGTAAAATACAGACTTGTTGAGTCACAAACATAGTGATTCAGTAAAGATTAGTGTCAGGGACCGGTTGGGAGAAAAGGGAGCAAGGACTCAATTGCAGGAGGAAGTTTATTAAATCATAAAAATAAGACAAAGCAAAACCCACGAGGGGGAAAACCAAACTAAACAAGGACACAATACCAGGGTCAGGAAACATAAGCAGGTCAAGGAACAGGAACCATCAAACAGGGAGCAGAAGACATCAGACAACAATCCAGCACAGGACTGAAGACACAAGGAGATTAAATAGGGGACACACAAGGCAGGTAATAGGGAAGAACGTGACGAGCCATGTGCTCACACCAAACATGACAAACACAAGCACATGCACAGAAATGACAAATACCCAACATGTGCTACACAAGACCAGACAGACATGTGACAATTAGACTCATGATGACCTTGGAATTGTTTATTGTAAAAGCTATTTTGTTGAATTGAAAATCAATATTTTTCCCAAGCCCTTGTGGAAATATTACCTGAGTGTTGGTGAGACCCAGTAGCCTTTGAGGTGTTCGTGGGTGTGCTTGGCCGTTCCCACGTTGTCTCTAACACAAACACAGGCATTTTTATATTATTTACAGTATGATGCCCCGCTCATCTTGGTAGTGCTTACTAGTTTTGATTGCTCTACATTAGGTTTAGGACAGTACACAAAATCTTTGTCTTTGAGCTGTCTTATCAGGAATTACATTCTAAAAAAAGAATAAATAAAACTAAAGCTCTTCTTCAATCAAGACTATTCCTCACAGTCAGTTACTGAATAACATTGCAAAAGCAATTTTTCTTTTTCACAGCCATAGATAAAAATTGTTACCATATTTTTCTTACACAGTCGCCCCATGTTTCCTGTGAGTCAAGATGGGTTTTTTATGCTAACTCTTGCAAAACAGCATCCTTCTTTCCAAGTACACAAGCAGCAGTCAAAAACTATTTTCCCACAAAGAAACATTCTTGTGCAAACATAATTTGCTAATCAGCCTCAGATAGACCATCCAGGGATGTATAGCAGTGGTTCTCTGTTGGTTGTGATAGCTTCATGAACAGCAGAGAAATATTAAATGAGGCTATATAATTGTAATCAGGATAACACAATAAAAAAAGATTCAAAAAGTGAAAATAAACTGCTGCCCATAAGTTTTGTTGTTGGCATTAAAGGTTGTGCCTCCAATTAAACACTATGGTATTTTCCTGTAAATTCATCTGGTATTATAACTAAAACTAATAAAAAATGTTGGCCCAGTGTTTGTTGTATGTGTAGTAAATCACATTTCCTTTTCCTATTCATATTGTCGTGTTAATAATTTTGGCTATTATTAGGCCTATGAAGTTAATTGTAATGGGTTTAAATGTTACTAAAATAGAACTTAGATTTATATATATATATACTTTTTTTTTTAGTGTGTAATGTTGCTGTTTGAGCATGAAAAAGATCTGCAAAGTTACACAGCCACTCCAGAGGGAGTTATTCTCTATATCAGGTCACTGTTTCAACTCCCTGAAACGCCTCTATTGTAGTCTTGAGTTCCCTTTCAGTCGGTCACGTTCGACGTATGTCGGACGTCACCGACGAATGGGGATCATTTCAGGGAGCCCCTATCAGCTTCGAGATATAGAGAACCGGCCAATGACTATTGGCGTGCGAGATTTGCATCTCGCTCTCCGCCCCGCAGCGCGGGTATAAAACGGAAGCAAATGCAGCGCACTGTTGTCATTCACTTCGGAGACGAACGCCATTGATGAAGAGCGAGACTGCCTGTCTATTCAGCAAAGAGAGAGAGAGAGAGAGTGAGAGCGTGAGGAAGACGTTACGTGCGGGTGTGACAGCATAAACAGCGCGACCGCGAGTTCACTGCTGCTATAAACAAACTGCTGTTCTCACAGCAACTGTTGGTTTGGTGAGGGCGTTTGTTATAGTGAGTGCAGACACAGGCTCCTCACAAAAGTGCAACACGGGTGTGACACTGCGTCTTTTTCAAGATGTCACTCCACCCGTGCGTATCTGGATGCAGTCGTTCCCTGTCGCCAGCTTACGGTCACAAACGTTGTATCACGTGTCTGGGCATTCAGCACGCTGAGGCAGCTTTTGTGGATAGTTCATGTTCCCACTGCGGGAACATAACTATCTCGGCGCTTAGGTCGAGACTCACCTACCTTCGGGTAGGCGGAGTCCCCCTACCCATACCTCGATCTAGTGCTATTTCTCATAATAGACCTACTTCGACGGATGGCCGGGATGACCTGAGGATTACGTTCAGGGCAAACTCGCCGAGTCAGCCTCCGCAGGCCCCTGATCCTTCACAAGCGCCGCAGCCGGTAGAGCTTCCGGAGGAAATCGCTGGCCCCTCCCATGGGCGTCCAGTGGTGACCTTCGGGGCTCCAGCAGACGAACAGATGTCGATCGCTGCATCGGAGGGGGAGTTCCGGTCCTTGGAGGATGAAGATTCGGCTGTACTGCCTCCCTCTGGGAGAGTGGCAACGGCCGAGTCAGACCCCGAGTTGACGTCTATGCTTTCCCGGGCTGCCGAAAAGGTCGGGCTTGAGTGGAACCCTCCACCACGTCCCGAACCTTCTAGGTTGGATGATTGGTTTCTCGGGGCGGGTCGTGCTGGTTCTCAGTGTCCCGCCCCGGTGCCTTTCTTCCCGGAGGTGCATGAGGAGCTCACCAGGTCGTGGACGACACCATTTAGTGCCAGAAACAGACCTAGTGGCTCCTCCCTCCTCACTACCCTTGACAGAGGGCAAGCCAGGGGGTACGTGGGAATCCCGCCAGTGGAGCGGGCAACTGTGTCCGGCGACGCCTCCAACTGGCGCGTGACCCACGGCTCCCGTCCAAGGCCTGTAAGTTCTCTTCCAGTCTGACTGCGAAGGCTTACAGGTCTTGTGGCCAGGCTGCGTCCGCCTTGCATGCCATGGCGTTGCTCCAAGTGCATCAGGCCCAGGCACTCATGGACATGCACAAGGGTAGGCCTGACCCAGAGCTCCTCCGGGAGCTCCGGACGGCGGCGGACCTCGCCCTCTGGGCGACGAAAGTCACCGCCCATTCTATCGGTCAGGCGATGTCCACCTTAGTGGTCCAGGAACGGCATCTCTGGCTCAACCTGGCCGAGTGCAGTGTGACTCTTCCTGCGTGAATTTCCCGCCCGCAACAGTCAGGGTCTGAGGGGCTCTCGCTGGGCGCTGGAAGTGGTAGTAAATGTGGCGTTTTCCAAAGGGATCCCAATTCGTCGGTGACGTCCGACGTACATCGAACGTGACCGACTGAAAGGGAACGTCTCGGTTACGTATGGTAACCCTCGTTCCCTGAAGGAGGGAACGGAGACGTATGTCCTGTCGCCACAGTTGCTGTACCATCACTGCATGGCCGAGTCACTAGTTCGGCTCCTCAGTGAAAAACAACAGTGCGCTGCATTCGCTTCCGCTTTATACCCGCGCTGCGGGGCGGAGCGCGAGATGCAAATCTCTCACGCCAATAGTTATTGGCCGGTTCTCTATATCTCGAAGCTGATAGGGGCTCCCTGAAGTGATCCCAATTCGTCTGTGACGTCCGACGTACGTCTCTGTCCGTCCTTCAGGGAACGAGGGTTACCATACGTAACCGAGACGTTTTCTTTCTTTATATTTTTTGGAATATTTGACAATGACAACACACTGGTCCAACCGACCAATCAGAGCACACTGCAGTTTTCGGAAGGAGGGGCTTCATAGAGACAGAAACTAAACAGAGCGTTACTGACAGACTGGCATAAGAGGTGCTGCAACAATGACAAATATCTGAAAAAATTATGTTTTTTTACTTTAAAGCATGAAATCCTATTCTAGTAGAGCCCAAAAACAAGACTTTGAAAAAGGGCATGATAGGTCCCCTTTAAATTATTCCCAATATAAATATAGCTCCTGAATCAAAACCAGCTGAGACCACTGATATATAGTAACAGTTCTGACAAGCTCCCGTGGAAATTTCATAACACAATGAGGCTACGTTGAGACTGCGGATAAATGCGCACCAAATTCTTTTCTTTCTTTTTTTTGCTCACACATGACTCAGATCTGTTTTTCTCATGACAGTGTGAACAGCACAAAATATTTTCAATTCCGATTTGTGCCACTTCCATATGTGGTACTAAATCCGATACAGTTTGGATGTTTTGCAGTGCGACCCCAGTCTGAACAGTCATATCGGATTTCATGCAACTTTTACGTCACTCTAGATTAACATTCATCACAGTTCTGCGCTCATGGGAGTCACTTACATACCCAACATTATTAAGAGAGTTGCTAAAGGTAGTAAGAGCTCATATTATAGTGACAGCTCTACAAGCAAAACATGAGGGCTCGTATCATAAAAATTTAAACGCTCTGTTCTCTTTTTTTTCATATCCTCATCTTTGTTTTTAATATTGTATTTTTTATCATTCTTTTGCACATGCGGGTCAGTCCAAGACCATGATCTGTTCATACTGGAATCTGATATTGGCCACTTAAAGGCACAATATGTAATTTTCACCAATAGAGGTCACTTATTCAAAACACAGGTGTAGCTTGATGACGCCTTGATTTTGCTGAATCATGTGAGTTGTTGTCTTCACCTGTATATCCGGTGGAAAAGAATCCAACGGGACTCGGGCAGAAATCATATTCATGGATGAGCTAATGTATTAAAGCTTTATTAACAGTACTGTAGCATGAAGCAGGGTGGGGCTGAAAGCCGTTGAAGTGAACAAGGTCGCTGGAGCGATTGCTAATGAGACATAAGCGCGACACACGGTTCGAGAGCAGCGGAGCTTTTATTACGCCACAGACGACCGCTTCTGCATCTTCCACTAATGTATGTGCCATAGACTGTATGGACATAGTGTCCGTGACATCACCCGTAGGTTTCTGAAGAGTATTTTTGAAGCCAAAAAAAGTGTGTGGAGTCGGCCGTCGCCATCTTGGTAGCACGTCACCGCGCGTCACTCCCGGATAACAGAAAATGGGCAAAGAGGCGGGACGTGGGTGGAGCTGAGGTGCCTGGATACAAGCAGCAGTGGCAATCCACCTATTACTCAAGTGGCCAAATTGCAGTTTATGCCACTTACGTGTTGAATACAAGAGAGAGAAAGGAAGGCTGCCGCTTGGGGGTAACGTAACGCTGTTTTATCATATTAGATACATTTGAGTTTGTTGAACGTTATGTTATAATGCTACTCTGTGTGTTTGCTCAGCGGCTGCTATGAGACACTTGTTGCACACTGCAGTGAGCTAGATCGGTATTAGACATGGTAAAACATGGTACTCGTGGTAAATTAAGAAAATGAGATTTAAACAATAAGACTAACTGTGTTGAGCAATATAACAATGATTGGTTTTCTGTCAATGAATGTATCCATCAGTTGTTTCATTGTTTAATAAAACACATAATATATTAAAGCGTCTTTGGTGTTTCCATGGTTTCCGGAAATCGAGGGTAGCGTGGGTATGATGTCATTGATAGGCGTCCTGATTAAAATTGCTTATTTCTCTGGATTTGAACATTCCTGGAAACATTTGGGATAATGTAAGTACACAAGTCAACAAAATATATTATCATTGTTCTAGTGTTTTTTTTGATTATTTCAATCCAAACATTTTACATATTGTGCCTTTAAAACAGCTATACAAAAAAGCTGTTTAAGCAATAAATCGCAATTGAGCACTAAGGCTGACAATGTGAATGTAGCCTTAGATGTCCAAAAGATACACGCTAAAATTAGTGCAGGTCTAATTTAGCTGATCAAATAAGAAGCAGTCCTTAATAGATACAGTATATAATTTTTTTCAGCAAAGAGAAAGAAAGCATTAGCATAGAATGAAAGTGTTTACAGTGGAAGAACAGCAGCACATGGCTGCGTACTGATCGCCTCTGGACAGTTCTGCCAGTGTTTACAGGGCAGTCATTGTTTACTGCCAGACTGTTGGAGAATCATGCTGAGTGCCAGCTCAGAACGAACAGAAATACACAGCACATGTTTACAAAAGACAGTTGAACAGCATGGCTGTTTTAGAGTTTGAAGAGCAAAAACAACATCAGGATATAAAATCAAATCCCAAACTAAAGGGCTAGTAGGTGTCAAGGTTCGACTGGATATCTTTGTGACTACTACATTATGGCGCAGATAATATTTGGGGAAATATATTCACTGAACATGCCTATATACAGTAGTTGTGTGCATCTTTATATCCATCTGGTCTTTATCCTGCATTTTACAAAATGGTCTTTGGCATCTGCACTTTTAAATTGCTGATAGTTAGCATGACTAAACCGCCATGATTATGCTTCAGCGGAAAACAAGAGGTCATTACAGCTTCATACGTCCCAGGCAGCATGCTGGGGTTTGTCAGAAAAAAGAAAGAAGAAAGATGAACAGTGTGTGAGTATGCAAGGGACATGAGACTATCCGATTAATCCAGATCAGCTTGATTTATCCCTCTCTAGATGAATAAACTAAGAAGATGATGGAGAATGCTAATGAAGTTTTCCAGCCGGTGGCGCTCTACAAGGAAGAACTGGATTCTATGATTACACAACAACATACTGAGATACCTATCAACATTTCGCATTTTTATCAGGCAACGCACACTTGTAAAAAGGAGCCTGAGGGTATATAAATGAATCACTGTGGCATAGAAGACTGATACCACAGCAGCAGTGGAAAGAGCAATAAATAAGATAAATTTGGAAAGGGCAATGAAATTAGCTTGGAGCTTTTTTACTTCTATATACAGTATGACCATTCATGTCTCATGCACAGGGGTCAGAAATTCTGGTCTTTATAAAAACATGCACTGCATTTGTTTCAGACTATCTAAAATTGAGATATTATCTAGAATGCCATTACTGTATCACAAACCCTGACTGGGCTTCTCAAAGCACAGAACATTAGTAGCACATAAACAGTGCTTTATCTCTATGGTACATTGCCCAAAATGCATAATTTTTCCCTAAAGCATCAGTTTATCAGCAAAGATATGCTATAAGTTACAATGGGTTGCAGTGTTTTCAAAAAAACCTTCCTTTATTCTAGGGAATACACTCTTAACTGTCTTTACTGTCTCTACACTCTCAAAAATTGTGGGGGGGGGGGGGGGGGGGTGTTTAGTGTTTGGGTAGTTTTTGTGTTACCCAGATCCTGGGTCAGACGTACCTGTAACAACCCAGTGTTTGAGTTATTTATCGCGGGCTTTTTGCAACCTCTTCAGGAGCAGTGTAGCCAGATTGGGCGGTTTTGTAAAAGTGGGTTTGGGCGGGTGGACAAAATTTTGGCTGGTTTGGGGTCAGTTCGGCGGTTTTCAAAAATCAAAATTGTGTAGTAAATCTAGTAAATCTAATTGCTTAATAAACAAAACTCAGGTGTGCATGTTCTCCATAAAATCAGTCATCATGACACACACAGGCCCACGAAGAGTCAGCTGGCGTAAGTGTTGACGTAGCCGACGAGCACGAACTTTCAGGCAATCAGCAGGCAGACGTGCTCATTCATGACTGACGGGTTTTTAGCGCGATAACTCATAGCTGTATATTCAAGTGATCGCTATGCCAAAGTGGCATAAATATACAGTAAGTTGTATCTACAGTAAAGAGTGGGAGAGTGATCCAACTCTCAAACGTGGATTACACTAGTGACTCGAAGACTCTTTATAAATATAACCATGACTCCTGTCCATCGTCATATACACACTCAGGATATCTGCAACTATAGCAACCCCGACAGCTGCTGAAAGAGGTTTGAATCAACAATTACTCAGTTTTGACTGTGCTAAGTGCGCACCATTATAGTAAAAACGAATCAACCCATTATGCTGGGTAAAATTAGCCAAACGTGTTCTATCCTATATTTACCCAGCCCTTGGGTTTTTAACCCAGTGTTTTTTAGAGTGTATGCTGCTCTAAAAATTCAACTTGCTATTTCATAATAGAAAATGACAAAAAGAGAGTGCAAATAATGGGCAGCAAAACAGAGTTTTGGTCACAAGAACCTTCCTTCAAACACAACGTCTCACACTAAAGAGAGATTTTTAACGTGAGAATCGTTTTCTTGAGATGTTATTTGTACTGTATTTTTTAAATGTTCTGTTATGAGGGCTTTTTAAGTTTTAGTTTTTTTTAAAAGTGTGCCTTTGTTCATTGTTTTTTTATTTGTAATTTTTCCCTAGAAAAGAGCTTGAATATCTCTCACTGAACTTCTTTTTTTTTGTTTGTCTCCTAAAACAGCACTAGAGATTCAGCGAGCCTATTCCAAGAAGGGATATGAAAAAGATTTGGCAGCTTATTTATACATTTGCACAGTAGATGTATCTGAATCTGACTGTTGGCTTGAACACTCACTGTCAGTAATACTGAAAACATTTTGAGTAAAAAAAAAAATAGCTGCTTAAAAAATACTGTGAAATATACTGCTCAAACTCTAGACAGTCAAAACAAGCTTACTGACATACACAAAGACACAAAAGACATCAGCAATAATACCTTTAGTGCTTGTGTTGACATAGTATTTCCATCCCTCAGGTGATCTGTAGCTTTTCCAACCCACAGGAAGAGCTGCATTCTCGATTTCCTTTGTTGGCATACAGAAGGAGACGACTGGCTGCTGCTACAGAAACAAGCAGGAACAAGATGCATAGATATGAATATAAACAGATATAAATAAATGAATTTATAACAAAGCTTGACATAAGCTCATACAATCTTTCGTAGCGTGTGAGTAGTTCTCTTTGGTGTCTTATATTGTGCTTAAACTGTCAAATACACACATTTACATAAACACAGTCATTTATATCTTAAGAGAATGTAAATAGTTTGGATGCGTGTCAGAATATTATGATATGCACGTGTGACAGTATATTAGATCTTAAAGTGACAGCAACCTAATAAACCTACTGCCATCTGTGTCATGACTGCTAATCAAATAACAAAATACAAAGAGAATAACATCACTGGTATTGACTGAATAAGCTTTAATAAGAATCAGTGTATATTTAATTTATACAATGAAGTCTATATAGTTTTATTTTTATGTGTTTTAAATTTCTTACTTGAATGCTACTGTTAAATACACCTACTATAGCTGAAAAATTTTAAACACTGTTTATTTAATTTGTCCTATTATTTGTCATCTTTATTCTTAATTTTAAAAACAAAGATAAAATAATTAAATAAAATAAAGTGAAGTGAAGTGAAGTGAAGTAAGATTTTGTGATCACGAATTGTGATAAGATCGTGATCCTGCCTGAAAAAAATTGTGATATGATATTTTTGCAATATTGCCCCTAACTTATTGTACCATTTGTTTAACCCCGTAAGCCAGAGCCCACTGCAGACTCCAAGTCTCCTTTGTCGCCGCTGGTCCCGTGCAGCTCCAAGTCTCCTTTGTTGCCGCTGGTCCCGTGCAGCTCCAAGTCTCCTTTGTCGCCTCTGGTCCCGCACAGCTCCAATTCTCCTTTGTCGCCGCTGGTCCCGCGCAGCTCCAATTCTCCTTTGTCGCCTCTGGTCCTGCGCAGCTCCAAGTCTGCTTTGTCACCGCTGGTCCCACACAGCTCCAATTCTTCTTTGTCGCCTCTGGTCCTGCACAGCTCCAAGTCTCCTTTGCCACTGTTGGTCCCACACAGCTCCAATTCTTCTTTGTCGCCTCTGGTCCCACGCAGCTCCAAGTCTCCTTTGCCACTGCTGGTCCCACACAGCTCCAATTGTTCTTTGTCGCCTCTGGTCCCACGCAGCTCCAAGTCTCCTTTGTCGCCGCTGGTCCCGTGCAGCTCCAAGTCTCCTTTGTCACCGCTGGTCCCACACAGCTCCAAGTCTCCTTTGTCGTCGCTGGTCCCGCGCTGCTCCAAATCTCCTTTGTCGCCTCTGGTCCCACGCAGCTTCAAGTCTCCTTTGTCCTTGCTGGTCCCGTGCAGCTCCAAGTCTCCTTTATCACCGCTTGTCCTGTGCAGCTCCAAGTCTCCTTCTGTGGTTCTGTCCTGCTGTTCTGATCCACTTTGGGCTTCCAGGTCTCCAGCTCCACCTTGGTGTGTTGACCCCCTGGCTCCACTTCGGGCATCCTGGACTTCACCTCGGCCTGTTGACTCATCGGCTCCACGTTGGCTCCACGCTCCCACCAGCTTCACCCCGGTGTGCCGAGCTCCCATCTGCACCTTGGTCCCGCAAGCCTGCAGCTCTGCCTTGGCCCTCCAGGCCTACAGTAGCCACGTTTACATGCACAATTTTTTGTCATTCCGATTAAAATCATTCTGCTTGAAAGATTCGATGGACTGTTTACATGAGACGTTATCTAAACCGATTTGGCGTTTACATGTACTGACTCTTTCAATCGGAATCATTTTGTGACATACGCACACAGTTTGTCTGCCACATCAGATTCGTTGCCACAACGTAACTTTGTCCAAACTATACAATGGCTATTTCAACAGCTGTGAATGATAAATGCAGACTCAAAATGAATTCCAATCATTTATTTTGAAAAACACAAAATTAACAATAAAATGCACCCAAATTATTAATAAAAACATAGGATATACGGTGAAACATGCATGAAAGCATTCAAGAGGTGCTCAATATCATTACTATAGTACATAAATACTAAACACATAGATATTTCAGATGATTAAGGAAAGATACCATAATCACAGAGGTATAAATATTAACAAAATTAATTAAAGTAGACTGTGGGTAATGTTACTTAACCAATTTGAAGCAGTTGTTGAAATTTTTTTTATATGACTTACGAGAAACAGTGAGAAATGTCGACACATGTCCTCTCAAGCAGCTTGAATGTTCCCTGTTGCCACGGCAACTCTCAGGACTCAGGATACAGTTTTATAAAAGCTATTTATTTGTTGTAAAGTGTAAGAATCACCTCAGAAAAATAAATTATTCTGTCAGGCGCAGTTGAAGCCTGGGACAAACGCTGTCAAGATGAGATGGTATAGCCAGGCTATGTCTGTGTCATTATTCCAACATTATGTTCAAAACTTGTTACAAAATAAAAAGTTTAACACCTCTCTTGTCAACATTATAGCCTGGTGTGAGCGCGGCGCGCACTCTTCAGTGGTGGAGGCGAGCGCTGTATATCACGTCACACTCACAGAAGGACGTACATCGAGTTTAAGTAATCGGATCAGGTCGTTTACATGGAGGATTTTTTCGTTTGAACGGTTCATGAAAAGGTTTATCCCATCCCTCTTAAACCGATTACAATTTCATTCGGTTTGGGCATTTTATTCCGATTGAGGATTTTATATGGAGCATTTTCATTCGGATTGGACTTTTAAACCGATTACAGTGCTCCATGTAAACGCACCTACTGTCACCAAGGGTCTTCGTCCCCTTGGCTCTGAGCTGTGTTTCCTTTCAATTTTGTCCAGTATTTACTTTGTGCTGATGCCAAAGCTGTTACATTTAAATTCTCTTGTTATGTGGATTACTTTCTCTGTTTTTGTTTATAAATAAAGTTCTATGTCTACTTCTGGATCCACCTCTCTATCTTCTCTTCCTTTGCCTGACCTGACCTTACAGACATATTATTGGGCATATACACTCACCTGTTCAATTTCTCATTAATGCAATTATCTAATCAACCAATCACATGGCAGTTGCTTCAATGCATTTAGGGGTGTGGTCCTGGTCAAGACAATCTCCTGAACTCCAAACTGAATGTCAGAATGGGAAAGAAAGGTGATTTAAGCAATTTTGAGCATGGCATGGTTGTTGGTGCCAGACGGGCCGGTCTGAGTATTTCACAATCTGCTCAGTTACTGGGATTTTCACGCACAACCATTTCTAGAGTTTACAAAGAATGGTGTGAAAAGGGAAAAACATCCAGTATGCGGCAGTCCTGTGGGCGAAAATGCCTTGTTGATGCTAGAGGTCAGAGGAGAATGGGCCGACTGATTCAAGCTGATAGAAGAGCAACTTTGACTGAAATAACCACTCGTTACAACCGAGGTATGCAGCAAAGCATTTGTGAAGCCACAACACGCACACAACCTTGAGGCGGATGGGCTACAACAGCAGAAGACCCCACCGGGTACCACTCATCTCCATTACAAATAGGAAAAAGAGGCTACAGTTTGCACAAGCTCACCAAAATTGGACAGTTGAAGACTGGAATAATGTTGCCTGGTCTGATGAGTCTCGATTTCTGTTGAGACATTCAGATGGTAGAGTCAGAATTTGGCGTAAACAGAATGAGAACATGGATCCATCATGCCTTGTTACCACTGTGCAGGCTGGTGGTGGTGGTGTAATGGTGTGGGGGATGTTTTCTTGGCACACTTTAGGCCCCTTAGTGCCAATTGGGCATCATTTAAATGCCACGGCCTACCTGAGCATTGTTTCTGACCATGTCCATCCCTTTATGACCACCATGTACCCATCCTCTGATGGCTACTTCGAGCAGGATAATGCACCATGTCACAAAGCTCGAATCATTTCAAATTGGTTTCTTGAACATGACAATGAGTTCACTGTACTAAAATGGCCCCCACAGTCACCAGATCTCAACCCAATAGAGCATCTTTGGGATGTGGTGGAACGGGAGCTTCGTGCCCTGGATGTGCATCCCACAAATCTCCATCAACTGCAAGATGCTATCCTATCAATATGGGCCAACATTTCTAAAGAATGCTTTTAGCACCTTGTTGAATCAATGCCACGTAGAATTAAGGCAAAAGGGGGTCAAACACAGTATTAGTATGGTGTTCCTAATAATGCTTTAGGTGAGTGTAAATATCAGCATCATACTAACCATAAAAGCCTGATGTATAAAATACGAGACTAAAATGTCTAGGCCACCAATTGTGTTACTAATTGTGTTACTTGCATATACATATGACCATATGGGACTGTTTAGGAAACCTCTTTAAAAAAATAATTTTGTAATTCCATTTATAGTGCATCAATTAAACAGTGTTTCAAAAAACAATGAACACTCTCTCAGAACAGAGCAGAACACCAGCTAGAATAAGGCTAAAAAGAGATAAAGGGCTAATAATTGAATTGCACAGGCGATCATGCATTTTACAGCAGCAGTCAGTGAGGACTACTGTGGACTGATCCCTCCTTTGATGCATAACATAAAAGAGATTCCACACCCACACTGTCCATTTTTCTCTCTGTCTGAACCGCTCTACCTACATCTGTCCCTTCATCTATATGCCTCATCTACTCAATCTGTGAAGGGAGCACAGAAAGTGCAGGTTTCTCTCCATGAAGCAGCTTTTGTTCCATGCCGTTTAGTTAAGATAAATATCAAGCAGTCGTTTTAGTGAAACCCAGGAATAGGGGAAGTATCCATCAGCAGAAGCAACTAAAAAGCATTCAACTGGCCGCTATAGTTGACAATTTACTTACAGATTTTTTTTCAGGATATCAAATAAGGGAATTACTTTAGAGAAACATTATGGTTGTTTAAGTGAGGGGTTCTTTTCAAATCTTTTGATGACAAAGCATTCAAACACAGCTAATTTGATGCATAAAAAACCTATTTATACAGTGCATTATTGTTTTATATGCTATTAAAGAATTATATAAATCAGGTCCAAGGTTCTTTATATCTTTAAAATGTCATTCAAACTAAGAAAAAAAGGCCCTTTCAAGAACTGTTCACTAAAAGATTCTTTGAGAAACCAAAAGTGGTACTTCTATGGCATCAGAATTCAGCACTTCTGCCCTGTTGAGAAAAAAAAAAAAAAAGGTATGTTTGAAGCATGGCAGGTAGTTTGAGTTGGTTTATAATGGTCCTTAGTTGGTCATGAGCTGGTTTAAGCTGGTCAAGTGCTGGTCCTAAGCAACTAGCTCCAGCTCAGGGCCAGCTTGTAACCAGCACTTGACAGCTTAAAACAGCTCATGACCAACTAAGGACCAGTATAAATAGTATGTATTATATAATACTGTATGTACATAAACCAGCTCAAACCAGCTGCCATACTTCAAAACATACCTAACCAGCATATGCTGTTTTTTTCAACAGGGTGCGATGACGAATTTTGTCAGTTTAAGCGTCTATTTTGGGCGCACACTTTAAATAAGCTATAACAAGCTGCATTGACCAAAAAGGACGCCTTTGCAATTAGTACAATTTGTTTGGCTTGTTGCCGAAGATCTTTACTATGTCTGGTTTAATTTATCGGTAACACTTTACAATACGGGTTCACTAATATGCATTAATTAATGCTTAACTAATGCACAGATAATCATGAGTTAATGTATGACTCATGAAGAACTAAACCATTTATTAATGATTACTGCATCAGCAACTAATGAAGACTATATAGGATTAATAGATTAAGTAATACATGAATTGCTATTAATTAAATATGACATAATGTATTAATTCCTTTACAAATCATTAGCTAATGATTAATTAAAGCACACAACTGGAAGTTAAAATGCATGGCCATTGTCAACCATTGTGGTAATTAACATATGAACATGTGGTAATTCACTTTATTCTGTTGACTATAAGTAATGTTGCATCTACATGTTGCAACTCTCATTAGAGGTTTAGTAGAGTATTAGTAGACTGGTAGGGTTAGGGTTAGAATAAGTAGACATGTAGTTGCAAAGTTACTTATAGTCAGTAGAATGTCTGTTGGAGGACCATCACAATAAAGAGTTAGGCAGATATTCAGTAAGCAATCTACTTATACTCTAATGAGAGTTAGTTGACATGTAGTTGCAAAGTTACTTTTAGTGAACAGAATGCTCAAAAGGGACCATCAAAATAAAGTGTTACCGAATTTACACTATTAGTTAATATAATATGATATTAGGGAATTAATACAATATGACACGTTTTACTAATAATAATTTAATGATTACTTAATCTATTAATCATATATAATCTTCATTAGTTGCTGATGCAGTAATCATTAATAAATGGTTTAGTTTTTCATGAGTCATACATTAACTCATGATTATCTGTGCATTAGTTAAGCATGAATTAATGCATACTAGTGCACCCGTATTGTAAAGTTTTACCAATTTACCTACTGAGCTCACAATGCCTCGAACAGCATAAAGAGTTCACTTACCCAGTTACCCAAATTATCAAAGCTTTATTTTCGACTAAATATGGTGTTGATGTATTGAATGAAAATAAATTAATTAGTAAAAAAATCATCACTGCAAGTCACAATCAATTGAGAGCACTTGAGGCATAATGTTGACTTGTCTCTGGGTTACAGTGAAACACAATGGAATTGAATGGGGACAATTTGTGAACGTTAAAGGGCACTTATTATTTTTTTTTATGTTTGTGCATGTAAACAATATGTTACAAAGCACAAAGTCCATGGCAAACGAGTTAATCTCTCCCACTTGCCTTAACCGCCTTGTTTGTCCCACCATTATTTCTGTGTAGCTACGTCACCAACACATTTGTATAATGCCCGCCTGCTGGCTGCTTTGGCCCAGCCTCAAAGAACAGTTGGGTGAGTGAATGTCAAGGAGACAAAAAACTATTTAAGGACTTCCAGTACCGATGCCATTGTTACCATAGATATAATACTGTTTAGAGCTGCTCACAAAGCTTTAAAGAGAACAAACAGGGCATTTCAGGCAGAGGGTGAAAAGAGGTGCTGCAGCATGTTTTTTGAACTTTAAATCATGTAAATGTATTCTAACAAACCCCAATATGATCTTGTATAAGCATAATATGAGCACTTTAAAATGTTCACTCTTTGCCATTAAATTAAGTGATACGTATGTAAACATGAAGTTAGTGTAAAGTCAACTAACCAACCTTTTTTTGTTGTGCAGTTACGTCCAATTTTACAACTTTGTTGTCATGACCACATAACATCTAAAACCCTGAACTGACTGCACAAAACACGAGAACAACTTTACAAGTTTTAACAGCATAATTAATGTAAGTAATTTTATAAAATGTTGAGCTTCACGTTAAATCCTCCAAAGTTTTAAGTGCCTAACTTGAACCTCTGTAAACCCTAACTTAAACAAATTTGTTCAATCAAATTAACTTTCATGAGTATTTAGAACTTTGTTTTTCTTTTGTGTTCACAAAACTGACACGTTTTGAATCATCTGAATTGTTTCATTGTTTTGAGTTTTGTGAACTAGTTTTTTTGAATATTTTGAATAACTTAAATTTAACTGAAACTGGGCTGCGATGTCTATTTCCCAGCATGCTTTGCCATGACACTCGAAAGGGAGAGTAAATGCTAAAATTAAGTGTCATACAGTATACTGTATGCCAGGATTAGGCCTTAGTTCAATTAAGAAATTTAAGTAGCTTTTATGAACATGCCTTGTAAAAAGCATTGCTTGTGTGCATCTTAAAACAAAACAATGGCACTGACATATTTTAAAGGTGCAGTGTGTAAATTTTAGTGACATCTAGCAGTGAGGTTGTGAATTGCAACCGCTCACCCCTCCCTTCCGAATCACACAGAGAAGCTACGGTGGCCGACACATGACAAAGATGTCGTCGTCTGAGACAGCAGAGAGTAGCTAGCCTTCTGTAGAGAAGTTTGTCTGTTTAGGGCTACTGTAGAAACATGATGGCACAAAATAGCGACTTCACTGTAAGGGGACCTGTGATGTATGTAGATAGAAATGGCTCATTCTAAGGTAATAAAAAAACATAATGGTACCTGATGTAAGGTCTTTATACACCACTGAAAACATAGTTATGTGTATTATATTGCATTTCTGTCAATAGATCCTAATAAATACTACACACTGCACCTTTAAGATATATCACTGCAAGTTGCTTTCAGTTAAAACTGCTCAAACATGCATTTTAGTCTGAGACTAGTCTTAAGCCTTGTCTGTGAAACCGAAGGATAATGTTTTTGTGCAAGATTAAAGGTGCAGTGTGTAGTATTTATGAGGATCTATTAACAGAAATTCAATATAATATACACAACTGTTTTAAGTGGTGTATAAAGGTCTTATATAATTATATGTTTTTATTACCTTAGAATGAGCCGTTTTTTTTTCTACCTGCACCGCAAGTCCCCTTACAGGGAAGTCACCATTTTGCTCCATCATGTTTCTACAGTTTTTTGGAGGGTTTACCATCATGGTGACAAGTGGAGCATGAACTTAGCTTGAGAACAGATATACTGTATGTTAAATGTTTTATATTGCCGTACTCATTCAGCAATTGTTATGTTATGCTAATGCCATCAAGCATTGTGTTACCAATTAACAAGTTTACTAAATTAGCTAGTTAAGTTTCCATTACTAAAAATATTTAAGTTGAGATTACATGATAATTTTAAGTTAAATGTATGAATTAGCTTACTCAAACATTAAAGTTGAAAGTAATTTAAATGTATGAGTACTCAGTAACAATCTGAGAATATTCAAGTAACATACAATGATCTATAAAGAGGTATAAACGGTTTAAAAACATTCATTTTACCTTCAAATCAAATTGAACAAAAGCTCTTACCATAATACTTCAATAGAGTCTTTCCCAGCGATGTGAAAAGTCCACTGCCCTTACATATGGCCCTGTGCACATCTAAGAGCCGTATAAGTGTCTCAAGAGAGGCAGCAACTTCTCACACATGGAACTTCTCACTCCTTCATGCATCAAATGACCTATGGTCAGCGCTAAAGACAGAAAGAATGAACTAGCCTGAATGTCACTTAGCACATCTTTTTTTTTTTTTTTTTTAAGTTTCCCAAAAAAAGGGGTCAGATGAAAAATGTCTTGCTCTTGTTTCTGGGCTGGAGTGAGTTCTGAAAGCCTTTGTTTGGGAGCTCCAGATGTAAGAGACCTAAGAGAGTCTAGTGCCGTAATCTGGCTGTTCTCTGAGGGCTGAGCAGCAACACAATGTGTGACTCTGTGTGGATGTGCCGATGGCACTCTCTTAAGTAACAAGGCCCGTTTTGTGCCGTCAAACTCTCCTTTTCTACTAAATCAAATTGACCCTTGAGTGCGGCGCCTGCTGCCCATGCAGTCCCTCACTTCCTCTTTTAATGACACTCTCAAACAGAGCTAAAAGTGCTCTACTGTTCTTGCGAATGACAAGAGGGATCGCTAAAAGGGAAGGAAGGGCGGAAGACAGAAGACAAAATGCTCTCTTGAGACTGCAGCCTAAATGGGGCATTTTGAAGGAAAGTTTTCCTGCACAAACTCAAGTCCAATAACTGGCAGTGAATCTGACACATCCTTGGATGTAACAGAAGTCTAGAGGAAATGAATACGACAACTATCTTTGTAATTGGGTAACCACAGACCACCAAATTGAACTTTCTCATGGTTTGTTCTTGAAATAACTTGTAGGAGCAGGCTAAACAACTAATTTGAAACAAATATGCTGTGCAATTGCAGACTAAGTTCATCTTACAAGTCACTAGTTCTAATAGTTTAGAGATTTTCCACCCTAATGCATATTTGTATAAATTTTTTGCATATTCTTTTTTCTACTTTCTCTATACATACTTGCTTTGTCATTGACAATACATGTTAAAGATGGTTTACATTGTATATAAATAAATATAAATAGGGTTATGATTTGGGTTAATATGTAGTATTAGCTTTAATATAAAACAATCTATGATATGCGGTATGTACTAATTTAGTTAGAGCGCGCCCATTTCGGGTTACAGAAGCCGTCGACAGCGCTGTAATTGAGTTTTTAGACCATGAAATCAACAATGTCGCTAAAGAACCCTTACGAAAAATAACCATGGTTTTATTATAGTAAAAGTGTAGTAACCATGGTTTTTTGGCTAATTGATTACCATTTATATAACCACAGTTTTACCACAAATACCATGGTTAAACTATGGTTAGAGTAGCAAAATTTGTGATTACCATGGTTTAACTACAATAACCATGTTTTTTTGGTTTTATTTGTAGAAAAACCATGGTTCATTTTCGTAAGGGAAGTGTGTTTTTGGTTGTTCAGCTTCCCAAATAACCCAGCGTTAAGGAAACAGTGGATGCAGTTTGTTTTTCCAGAGCAGCAATGGAGTTCTGCAAGAGTGTTTGTTTGTTGCCAGTCACGAATCGAAACCGCAGGCGGTGATGTAAACTGCATCAAATGTGTGTTTTGTTGGCAATCGGCACGTAAGTGCATATAATCTAAACAACATGAACGTATAGGGAATCGAAAGTTATCCAGGAATAATGCCATGATGTATTTTGTGTGTGTGTTTGCTCTTGTCTCTTTAGCTCCGCCCACTGCACGCCTGCACAAACTCGGCTGTTTTCGATACAGCGTATCTGTCTTTTATAAATATGATAAAACTAAAGACTCTTCGGAGATATGAAGGATGCAGTACTACTCTATAGGTACTCAAGATTAACATGAGACTGGCAGAAACTGTGTGTTATGTACCCTTTAAAAATAAAGATTCCAAAAGAGTGTTTTCATAGTGATGCTATAGAAGAACCATTTTTTGGTTTCCCAAAGAACCATTCAGTGAACAGTTCTTAAAATAATTTTTTTTATTAGAGTGATAAAACGCAGTGTCTGAATCAACAGATACTTTGAATCCGCATCAATGGAGAAAGATGCTTTTAACTGCCAGATGGTGTAGTTACAATATCGACCAGCAGGGGCTCACTGGACTAATTCCTGATCTGAATGGAGATGAACAAAAGAATATTTGGTGCATGACACATCAGCCACTTCTCTTTAGTTAAACCTATCTGTGGGCAGAAAACACCCACTGGTTGTGGAGGCACTGTGCACTAAACACCACATCATTAGGACTAAAAGCAGTGTCAACAAATACACTGAACAGATCAGACACACATGCAGAATTACAGCAGTGCCCTTATAATACAAACACTCTCTAGGGTCCTAACAGCAGCTGTGCTTTATGAAGACACTACTTTCAGTTTATGTGCTAGAAGAAGTTATCTAAAAAACACTGGGGTAAATACAGGACAGAACACATGTTGGGTTAATTTAACCCTGCAAAATGGGTTGATTTGTTTTTACTATAATACTAGCTTATTTTTTTACTTCACACAAGAATTAATGTTATGGGGATTAACTTAAATCCTCTACACTTTTTTAAAATACTCCACACAACCACTGGTTTGCAATATAATTCCTTTATTTCCGATAATTTTAAATTTCATATTTTATATAGTTCATATTGCCTATTTAAGCGTGTTTAACAAATATTAGAAGTAAAAATTAAACATTTAGAAGTAATTCGAGTGTAATCGTCCAGTCTCTGTTGTCCCGTTTCCATGTTCAATGGGGGAACTTCTAACATCAGACCGTCGCCCTGCGTTTCTCTCGTAGCCGAGATATGCTGTGACTGACTCCATAACCTGTCCATAAACAATCAGCGTACAGTTCTGAGGACATAACTTAACATCCTAAGAATTTATATTCTGTATCTTTTTGAATAAAATCATAAAATTGTATGCAAGGGCAATGCATCAAGTGTTTCCATCACGCGAAAAGACTCACCCTTGTATGTTGCTTTGCATAAAATTAAATGATATGCAGCACAATAACGAATTTATAGATAAAATAAAATGTACACAAACCTGTATTTTACAGAAGACACCAATTTGACGGAGCTGCACTGCTCTCTCCTGAAGAGGTCACAGAAAGCCAACGATAAATAACTCAAACACTGGGTTGTTATTTCTGACCCAGGAGCTGGGTAACACAAAAACTACCCAAACACTGAAAAAATAACCCCCAAAAATTACCCAAAATGCTCAATCCAGGATTTGGGTAGAAAAAAAATAGATATTTTAGAGTGTAGTGCGGTGATCAAAGAGATATTTAACACAAACAGGACACAATTGAACCCTGGGGCCAAATGTTTAAAGCCGCTCAGAGTAAAATTTTAGTCTTAAGTGTCTCAAAATTCTAATGATGTAACTTTAGTCTCATATTCCTAGATTTAAGAATAAGTGTGATTCATAAAGGTTCCTATGTGTTAAGAATAGGTCTCATCTCCTAAATTCTTTAGGAGTGCTTGTGAGGTATCCTAGGAGTAACAAGATGACAGCAGAGAGAAGGAGACGAAGATATAATGTATTGGAGTTATATGACAACAGGGATTTCATAAAATGATACAGGCTTGGTTGTCAAGGTATTCTTTTTGTAACGGAGAAATTCAACAACTTCTCCCGGTGCACTCGACAAATGCTCTAACTACAGAAATTAAGGTAAACAATGAAGGCGAATGCATTTTTAAATCACAGAAGAAATAAAGCTTGTTGAATGTTCTTTTCTTTCAAGCAGCCCTTGAGGTAATAATATGTTATTATATGAGCTGAATGACAATAAACTCAAACCTTGAATATCGAACCTTCATTCATTTAATTTCTCAAAATAATGTATTTTGAGAGAATCCAATTTAAATAATTACAGAACATATGTGAATAACTGAAAAGTTATTCAAATTCAGTGCATACATACATATGAAAGTATGAAAGTATGTAAAGTATGTAAGTACATACATATGAAAGTATGTAAATTCATAGAATAATGAAAATAATCTGCTCCTCAACACCACCAAAACGAAGGAACTCATCGCGGACTTCAGGAAAGAGTCAAGAGGCACACACGACACCATCCACATCAATGGAATGGCTGTTGAGCGTGTCTCCAGTTTCAAGTTCCTGGGGATCCACATCTCGGCGGACATGTCCTGGACAACCAACACCTCCAGCCTGGTCAAGAAGGCTCACCAGCGTCTTTTCTTCCTGAGGACACTGAGGAAGAATCAGCTATCCTCGGCTATACTGGTGAACTTCTATCGCTGCGCAATAGAAAGCATCCTGACCAACTGTGTTACAGTATGGTATGGGAGCTGCTCCGTTGCAGAGCGCAAGGCACTGCAGCGGGTGGTGAAAACCGCCCAGCGCATCACAGGGACTCCACTACCTGCCATCGACCACATCCAGAGGAAACGCTGTCTGCATCGAGCTCGCAGCATCCTTAAGGACTCCTCTCACCCAACCCACAAACTGTTTTCTCTCCTGCCCTTCGGTAGGCGTTTCAGGTGCCTCCGGACCAGGACCAGCAGACTAAAGAGCAGTTTTTTTCCCAGAGCTGTCTCTTTATTGAACTCTAACCCTCGTTGATCCCACTCCCCTTATATACTGCTAACCTTCCCCTCCCCCCCCACATCTGCCTTCACTTTGTTATTTGCACTACTGGATGTTCATTTACCTTATCGACTGTTTATTACAGTAACACCTGTTCATATATGCATCTTACACTACTATACCTAACTGGAATATGCTCATTTGCACTATATCGTCCATTGCTATACTGCCCATCTTAGCCTAACATATCATTATATACATCTATCTGTAAATTCTGTTTATAGTAATAGCCATCTGTATATTATATTCAGTACATATCTATCTGTATCTGTCTGTAAATTCTGTTTATAGTAATAGTAATATAGTAATATATTCAGTACATATTCATGTCCTGCACTTATGAAACCACTGTATATCCTGCACTTGCTGCTATTGCACTTCTGGTTAGACCTAAACTGCATTTCGTTGCCTTGTACCTGTACTTGTGTAATGACAATAAAGTTGAATCTAATCTAATCTAATAAAGTTCACAGACAGTATAGACTAATCGTGTGATTGTTAAAATGGCCTTTTCTGTCGACTCTACAGAAAACATTACATTAAGGCAGCCGCTATTTGCACTTAGTGATAGATACCAAGTGAAAATAACATATTTTCTTAGCGATAGATGATATTTACACTAAGTGCAAATAGCTGTAGATGCTATTTACTAAGTGAAATAGTGAATAGTGAAAATAGTGATATATTCTATTTACACCATGTAAAAGTAGCAGTTCTTTGCAATATGTCTAAATAGTACATGCAATTTATACTTTATTTTGACATATACATACTATTTGCACTTCAGTATTGTTGTACATTAACAGGATGCAATAATAACATAGAGTGTAAATGATTATATTTATAAAAATTATTAAATGGATGCTGCCTTAATGGGACAATAAAAGCCCTCCCTACACCCTACCCAATAAATGCTTTTATTAAACATTTCGTTAGGCACTTTATTTCCACTTTCACTCATTTTTATTGAAAGTAAATGCCTTTCCGATGTGATGGGAAAAGGGAGAATAGTGAGTTCGGCAAAAGGTGGATTCAAACCTGGGTCGATTGCGTCTAAACCAAGATACTTAAGCCTTGCTTAACACTTAACTGACTGTGCCACTGAAGACATTGAAGTATCTGCGTTTTGCTCAACCAGGCATTGTTAGGTGGAGCTAGTGCGAATAGCACTTGCCAACAAGGTACACTATTTGCACTTGGTGTAAATAGACACTCCTTTACATTAAACCTGTCCTTTTTCACATATTTACAATGTATATGTGCATTTATGTATTTGTTTGTTTGTTTATATAGCAGATTTGGCTCGTCATATTGCAGCAGTAAGCTTATCAGTCACAGTGTGTTGAATGTGTTCTTGTGGATGCAACGAAACCCTGTAAATCTTGACACTGACAAATGGTTGTGGCAAGTCTGAGACTACATGCCTGTCATGAGAAGTCAAGCGATTAATTAGCCTGAAACAAAAGCCTTCCTGTATTGTTTCCCCCCCACCAAGCTTAGTCAATGCTCCCGCTGCAAAATCACCTTGCTGTGACATTGTATTCTGAAGTAAACTTTAGTTTTAATTAACACAATCATAATTAAAGGTGAGAACAGCCGCACCACTGATTAAAGCTGGGGGTCTAAATTAGACATGATAAGACGATGATGCCGGAGAGCCGGTCTCAAGCACTATCTATAGCCTACTCGTGGGCTTTATTTGAGTGCAGAGAGGGTAAAACAGCTGTCAAAGAGGAGATTCTGTGAAGGCACAGCAAACAATCCTCTGTCACTCACCCATTCAGAGTCTCTTGTGCAGGCAGTCTGCTGCAGTTAATTTGCTTCAATTGTGTGAGCCAAGTAAGTCAGCTAAAAGCCAATTGGTTATATTGTTCACTAAATGTTACATATTTTGTACATTCTGGATTTTATAAATTTACTAAGGCAGTGGTTTTCATCCAGGGGCTTCAGCAAACTTCCAACAGGGCCACAAGATGTCACAAGATGGCTGAAACAGTTTAAAAACATGATCAACAATTGAATTAGGCCGTGTGTCTACCATAGTGTTTTAGCCAGCTGAAAACACCAGCACTCTTCTGAAAACACCTTTCCCCATGTTGAAAGATATCATGAGCAAGGGCAGAGGCGTTGTGTGCGCTCTTTGAACATGGTGGTTACTGTAGTTCCAGACTAAATGTGTGCATTTACCCATCTCACTTGCACAGATTCAGTATTCCTCAGAATAAACTCAGAATATTAAGCAAACCTGCAATAATTCAACATTTTAAATAACACATATGTATTTAATCTTAGTGACCTTCGATGATCCAATTCAACCATAGGAATAAGCAAAAATTACTTTAGTTAAACATCACATTAGTGTTTCATTTTTCTGTTTTTATTGCCGAAGAGTGTTGAACTTTCTTCTCCTGTGTCCTATTCATCTGTGGTCAAGAACAGCAGCACAGCTGAAAGGTCTGTTGGAGTTGTGCCTTCTACTGTACAGGCGTGAATTTGCATTTCCTTCAGTCTGAGGCAATAGAACTTTTTTGCTGTTATTATAAAATAATAATAATAATCAAACAAGCAAGCTCCGCCCAGGTGAGAAAAAGTAGTATTGTACTGCATTACTTTTAAAAATAACTTTCCCCAACACTGTCCATGGATGTGTTACTAGTATCTCATTTCACAGTAGTCTCTTTCTGAAAATAAAAATGTTGACACAATGTAGTTCACTTGCTCTAGCACTGGTTTGGATGAAGAGATGTGCTTGTTGTCGTAGTTTATTACCATTGTATAAGCAGAATGTGATGGTTGGTCAGTGTTGTATTTGTTCACCTCCCCCCTCCTCCACTGTGATTGGACGGCTGTGTAAAAAGTGACAATGATGTGCACTGCGTTTTTCCCACACAAAGTTGAACAACTCTCAGCGACCGGTAAAAAACGTTGAGCACTCAGTGTGAAGTAGACACTCAACGCCACATTGAAAACAATTGAGAAAACCTGTTGCCTTAAAGTTTATTAAGTAATAAACTTCATGCATAATTGAAAAAAATAAAGTTATATGAACTTGATATTTCCACATAACTTAATTTTTTTAATTACACATGAAGTTTACTTACTTAATAAACTTTAAGGCAACGGGTTTCCTCAATTTTTTTAAGTTAAGTCAACTGATCACTTTTTACAGTAGAGATGGTAAAAGTAAATGGGTCCAATATCATTTAGTCTTGGGTGGGTGGGTCTTGTTCCACCCACATACAATGGTTCCGACGCTCATGGATTAATGACTAGAACCCAGGAAAACAGACAATGAAAACTCTGACTTAGGGTACATTTATACGACGACAATGACGGAAAAAAAAATTTCTTTGCTTTGTTTTGTCTACAGACGTTTCTAAAATGATATCTGTTCACAGTGATCCGTGAAAACTATTAAAAATTCTGTATTATTCCTGCCAGGCCAGAAGTTGGTGATGTGACTTTGTATAGAAACTCTACGAGCCTACAGACTGAACACTGTTTTCACAAATTCACTTTTTTTTGTTTATACAGACAATAGCATTATCGTTTTCAAAAACTTGCACTTTGAAACCCGTTTTCAAAAGTTAGCATTTTTAGGTCCCCAAATGTCAAACAGCCAAAACCCATAAAAGTTTTCCATTTTAAGTTGAAAACGGTGTTTTGTAAACGCCCACTAAAACTAAACATGACACATGACCGTGACAATGGGGGCTTTGAATTAATCAGTGGTGGACCTTTGAGTCAAAAAGAGAAACTGGTTGTAACCAAGAATCAAAGTGTAACCATTTTTGTGATTTTTTTTTAGTTGTTTAATATGCTAGCGTATCTGCAAAAGTTGAAAAATGAGGCACACAAATGTATCAGTTTGCAACAGGTAACTAGAATTAACTGGCATTGTAAAGCATATAAATTTGGGTATGTATGTATTTCTCTATGATTAAAGAAGCAGCCTCTCAGAAATGCAACATTTATTTGGCATTTATCAGAAAAGAATTTCACCATCAGCATCTGCAATTTGACAGGATGCATCAAGGGACCATGAACATTAAGATGAAGGTGATAACACAAATGCAGTAACTGTAATTCACATTTTAAAATCAATACAGCATTTTATCCTTTCTTCATTTGATCTTTTTGTAGCTTGATATCACACTATTCAACATTCACATAGTATCTGAAGAAAAGCAAACAGCCTTTAACTGAGCGTGTTGTACAGCTGGAAACTGCTGGCTGTGCTGTATGTGAGTGTAAATGAGTATTCATGATATCCACGTGGGTGTAATTCACCATGTTCTCTAGCTAGATGGAATCTAGATTATTAATATGAGCAATACATTATGAAGCTCTAGAGCTTTCAACAGCTTTTGAATTATTCTGTGTGACATACAATACTGCATTTCAAACACAATTTGCACAAACTAATATCTGCTTCCATGTCTCAACTGATTGAAGTTATGTAGGTAAAAGTAGATTAAAGTGGAAGTTTCCAAACTTATCTGTCCAAAGTTTCAGCCTCAGATGAAGCCCCATGGACTGCTAACAGACCATCTGTGCTGTTCTACAAAAAAAAAAAATGGTTCCAGCATCACAAGCTCCAATCTGAATGTTCGTGGCATTGGGTTTTTGAAAGACACAGTTTTATTTGAAGCACTGACCAAGCCAACTTGGAGCAGAACTGTATATTTTGCTTTGTGTTCAAAGTTAAATTATAATAGTGATTATTAATTTTGGAACACTGAAATGTCTGACCACTAGATGCTCCATTAATTTCTGCAATAATTGGTCAAACAGTGTGCCATTATTGATTCACCCATGGTTTAATGTTATGTTTACACATCAGTCATATGGCTCCTTCCTGTCTAAGTGACTATGTAAGAATACCTAGACCCTGCTGCTTTTTTTTTTTAACATCTGATATATATATATTCCCTTATTCCCTTCAGTCATGAATACTTATGCAGCTGCTAAAAAAAACAACAACAAAAAAACATGAATTATTCATTATCCTTGATTCATAGGAAAACCAGAACAAGTTTGTAATCTGAGTATACAGCAGTCTATAATTGTGCTGTGCTCAATTCATGTTGACACTAAAAACACAAGTATGTTTCACTATATCTAACCACTTCTTAAATTCACTTCTCTATCAAACAGGCTCATGTTTAGATGATTATTCTTATTATTCCATTTTACGATAAACAATAAGAAATAGGTAACATTGGTATAGGTCTGAAATAGGTATAGGTCACATTGAGTTAGTTTGGATAGATCCCAAAAATGCAACAAAAAAAGTCCAAGTTCCAAACTCATAAGACTTTCATTCATCTTCAACCACAAATTAAGATATTTTAAATGAAATCTGAGAGATTTATGTGACAGTTCACGCAACTATCACTTTGAACCACTTAGACTAGAGAGAGTTTCTAGCCTAGAAGTAGTCAGGTGGTACAATTAAGAGCTCTATAAGTTGTTTACATTCATTAACACACAAGAATGAACCTCCAGAGATGGTCTTATTATTGGGAGATGGTCCGTGGCTCTACCATTTGAAAAAGCGTAACCGCTAACTTGCATCACGTGTGCCTTGATAACCAATCACATTACAGCCTTGATGTCACTGAATTTCGTTCAGAGTTGTGCAACAGTCAATCAATTGTCTGTGACCTCTCTTATAAAACAGTATATTTTTGGGGTGCAAACTTTAAAAATAGATCGATCTAAAACAAATGTTTAAGAGTGAACATGTTGTAGATTAACTGATGGGCTGTCGATGCATTCATTAATAAGCTCCTTCCCTGTATATTGGTTCTTGCAGAAGATCTATCTCAAACGTGCTGAGTAACACGAGAATGAACCTCATTGGTTCTTGCTGAAGCTAAAACGTGCTGTGTAACACGTGAGAATGAACCTCATTGGTTTTAGCTGAAGTTCAAATGTGCTGTGTAACACGAGAATTAATCTAATTTGTTCTTACAGAAGCTCAAAAGTGCTGCGTAACACACAAGAATGAACCTCATTGGTTCTTGAGGAAGCTCAAACGTGCTGCGTAACACGAGAATGAAACTCATTGGTTCTTGAGGAAGCTCAAACGTGCTGCGTAACATGAGAATGAAACTCATTGGTTCTTGCTGAAACTCAAACGTGCTGCGTAACACGATAATTAATCTCATTTGTTCTTGCTGAAGCTGAAACATGCTACATAACACACAAGAATAAACCTCATTGGTTCTTGCTGAAGCTCAAACGTGCTGCGTAAAACACGATAATGAACCTCACTGGTTCTTGCTGAAGCTCAAACGTGCTGCGTAACACAAGAATGAACCTCATTGGTTCTTGCTGAAGCTCAAACGTGCTGCGTAAAACACGATAATGAACCTCACTGGTTCTTGCTGAAGCTCAAATGTGCTGCGTAACACAAGAATGAACCTCACTGGTTCTTGCTGAAACTCAAACATGCTGCGTAACACGATAATTAATCTCATTTGTTTTCGCTGAAACTGAAACATGCTGCATAACACACGAGAATAAACCTCATTGGTTCTTGCTGAAGCTCAAACGTGCTGCATAACACAAGAATGAACCTCATTGGTTCTTGCTGACTCTCAAACGTGCTGCGTAACACGAGAATGAACCTCATTGGTTTTTGCTGAAGCTGAAACGTGCTGCTTAACACACGAGAATGAACCTCATTGGTTCTTGAGGAAGCTCAAACGTGCTGCGTAACACGAGAATTAATCTCATTGGTTCTTGAGGAAGCCCAAACGTGCTGCGTAACACACAAGAATGAACCTCATTGGTTCTTGCTGAAACTCAAACATGCTGTGTAACATGATAATTAATCTCATTTGTTCTTGCTGAAGCTGAAACATGCTGCATAACACACGAGAATAAACCTCATTGGTTCTTGCTGAAGCTCAAACGTGCTGAGTAACACACGATAATAAACCTCAATGGTTTTTGCTGAAGCTCAAACGTGCTGCGTAACACACGAGAATGAACCTCATTGGTTCTTGCTGAAGCTCAAACATGCTGCGTAACACACGAGAATGAACCTCATTGGTTCTTGCTGAAGATCAAATGTGCTGCGTAACACACGAGAATGAACCTCATTGGTTCTTGCTGAAGCTCAAACGTGCTGCGTAAAACACAAGAATGAACCTCATTGGTTCTTGCTGAAACTCAAACGTGCTGCGTAAAACACGATAATGAACCTCACTGGTTCTTGCTGAAGCTCAAATGTGCTGCGTAACACAAGAATGAACCTCACTGGTTCTTGCTGAAGCTCAAATGTGCTGCGTAACACACGATAATAAACCTCATTGGATCTTGCTGAAGCTCAAACGTGCTGCGTAACACAAGAATGAACCTCATTGGTTCTTGAGGAAGCTCAAACGTGCTGCGTAACATGATAATTAATCTCATTTGTTCTTGCTGAAGCTGAAACATGCTGCATAACACACGAGAATAAACCTCATTGGTTCTTGCTGAAGCTCAAACATGCTGCGTAACACAAGAATGAACCTCACTGGTTCTTGCTGAAGCTCAAACGTGCTGCGTAACACAAGAATGAACCTCATTGGTTCTTGCTGACTCTCAAACGTGCTGCGTAACACGAGAATGAACCTCATTGGTTCTTGCTGAAGCTTAAACGTGCTGCTTAACACACGAGAATGAACCTCACTGGTTCTTGCTGAAGCTTAAATGTGCTGCGTAACACGAGAATGAACCTCATTGGTTCTTGCTGAAGCTCAAACGTGCTGCGTAACACACGAGAATGAACCTCATTGGTTCTTGCTGAAGCTCAAACGTGCTGCGTAACACGAGAATGAACCTCATTGGTTCTTGCTGAAGCTCAAACGTGCTGCGTAACACACGAGAATGAACCTCATTGGTTCTTACTGAAGCTCAAACGTGCTGCTCAACACACGAGAATGAACCTCATTGGTTCTTGCTGAAGCTCAAACGTGCTGCGTAAAACACAAGAATGAACCTCACTGGTTCTTGCTGAAGCTCAAATGTGCTGCGTAACACAAGAATGAACCTCATTGGTTCTTGAGGAAGCTCAAACGTGCTGCGTTACACGAGAATTAATCTCATTGGTTCTTGAGGAAGCCCAAACGTGCTGCGTAACACACGAGAATGAACCTCATTGGTTCTTGCTGAAGCTCAAACATGCTGCGTAACACAAGAATGAACCTCACTGGTTCTTGCTGAAGCTCAAACGTGCTGCGTAACACAAGAATGAACCTCATTGGTTCTTGCTGACTCTCAAACGTGCTGCGTAACACAAGAATGAACCTCACTGGTTCTTGCTGAAGCTCAAATGTGCTGCGTAACACACGATAATAAACCTCATTGGATCTTGCTGAAGCTCAAACGTGCTGCGTAACACAAGAATGAACCTCATTGGTTCTTGAGGAAGCTCAAACGTGCTGCGTAACACGATAATTAATCTCATTTGTTCTTGCTGAAGCTGAAACATGCTGCATAACACACGAGAATAAACCTCATTGGTTCTTGCTGAAGCTCAAACATGCTGCGTAACACAAGAATGAACCTCACTGGTTCTTGCTGAAGCTCAAACGTGCTGCGTAACACAAGAATGAACCTCATTGGTTCTTGCTGACTCTCAAACGTGCTGCGTAACACGAGAATGAACCTCATTGGTTCTTGCTGAAGCTTAAACGTGCTGCTTAACACACGAGAATGAACCTCACTGGTTCTTGCTGAAGCTCAAATGTGCTGCGTAACACACGATAATAAACCTCATTGGTTCTTGCTGAAGCTCGAACGTGCTGCGTAACACGAGAATGAACCTCATTGGTTCTTGCTGAAGCTCAAACGTGCTGCGTAACACACGAGAATGAACCTCATTGGTTCTTACTGAAGCTCAAACGTGCTGCTCAACACACGAGAATGAACCTCATTGGTTCTTGCTGAAGCTGAAACGTGCTGCTTAACACATGAGAATGAACCTCATTGGTTCTTGCTGAAGCTCAAACGTGCTGCGTAAAACACAAGAATGAACCTCACTGGTTCTTGCTGAAGCTCAAATGTGCTGCGTAACACAAGAATGAACCTCATTGGTTCTTGAGGAAGCTCAAACGTGCTGCGTTACACGAGAATTAATCTCATTGGTTCTTGAGGAAGCCCAAACGTGCTGCGTAACACACGAGAATGAACCTCATTGGTTCTTGCTGAAGCTCAAACATGCTGCGTAACACAAGAATGAACCTCACTGGTTCTTGCTGAAGCTCAAACGTGCTACGTAACACAAGAATGAACCTCATTGGTTCTTGCTGACTCTCAAACGTGCTGCATAACACGAGAATGAACCTCATTGGTTCTTGCTGAAGCTTAAACGTGCTGCTTAACACACGAGAATGAACCTCACTGGTTCTTGAGGAAGCCCAAACGTGCTGCGTAACACACGAGAATGAACCTCATTGGTTCTTGCTGAAACTCAAACATGCTGCGTAACACGATAATTAATCTCATTTGTTCTTGCTGAAGCTGAAACATGCTGCATAACACACGAGAATAAACCTCATTGGTTCTTGCTGAAGCTCAAACATGCTGCGTAACACAAGAATGAACCTCACTGGTTCTTGCTGAAGCTCAAACGTGCTGCGTAACACAAGAATGAACCTCATTGGTTCTTGCTGACTCTCAAACGTGCTGCGTAACACGAGAATGAACCTCATTGGTTCTTGCTGAAGCTTAAACGTGCTGCTTAACACACGAGAATGAACCTCACTGGTTCTTGCTGAAGCTCAAATGTGCTGCGTAACACACGATAATAAACCTCATTGGTTCTTGCTGAAGCTCAAACGTGCTGTGTAACACGAGAATGAACCTCATTGGTTCTTGCTGAAGCTCAAACGTGCTGCGTAACACACGAGAATGAACCTCATTGGTTCTTGCTGAAGCTCAAACGTGCTGCGTAACACACGAGAATTAACCTCATTGGTTCTTGCTGAAGCTCAAACGTGCTGCGTAACACACGAGAATGAACCTCACTGGTTCTTGCTGAAGCTCAAATGTGCTGCGTAACACACGATAATAAACCTCATTAGTTCTTGCTGAAGCTGAAACGTGCTGCTTAACACATGAGAATGAACCTCATTGGTTTTAGCTGAAGCTCAAACGTGCTGCATAACACGAGAATGAACCTCATTGGTTCTTGCTGAAACTCAAACGTGCTGCGTAACACGATAATTAATCTCTTTGGTTCTTGCTAAAGCTGAAACATGCTGCGTAACACACGAGAATGAACCTCATTGGTTCTTGCTGAAGCTCAAACGTGCTGCGTAACACAAGAATGAACCTCACTGGTTCTTGCTGAAGCTCAAATGTGCTGCGTAACACGATAATAAACCTCATTGGTTCTTGCTGAAGCTGAAACGTGCTGCTTAACACACGAGAATGAACCTCATTGGTTCTTGCTGAAGCTCAAATGTGCTGCGTAACACAAGAATGAACCTCATTGGTTCTTGCTGAAGCTCAAATGTGCTGCGTAACACAAGAATGAACCTCATTGGTTCTTGCTGAAGCTCAAACATGAAAATGAAAAGTAGTAAAAAATTCAAAGTAGTAAAAACGGTAAACCATTACTAGTAAAAAACTAGTAAATAAACTGCTGAATTCATTTGGATTATCTCTGTGAAGTGGAGGGACAGACATTCTCAGATTTCATTCAAATATCTATCTTATGGGTTTGGAATGACATGAGGGTGAGGAATTAATGACAAAAAAATAACACAAAGCTACTGTAGTAATATTTTACTACTGTAATAATGCTCTAATAATGCTCTTTAAGAAGCACATTAGCAGCTGTTAACATAAACATACATGTAAAATGTTTTATTGTTGTAAAAGTTCTATTCGTTTTCAAGATTGTGGATGGCTGAATCATCAAATGTTTTCCTCTCAGTGTGATTTTAAAATATCTCAGCTCAGCATTTTTCACCTTTATGTGATCTTGACATGCACAAGAACTGTGCAGTGCAAAAGTCTGGGCTGCATGAAAGGTTGTAAAAAAACTTTAGGTTTAAAAGAGAATATTCTTGGGGGTTATAAGTTATTAGTGTGATAATATTAGTTTCTTTGGGTGCAACATTACTATAATTTTAGTGTATAAACTGTCATTTTTAGCACGTTTGTGAATGGTAATGCAAATTTGTTTATGCCTGGTGCTGCTTTGCAAGGTAACTATTAAACACTGTAAATGTGGATACATATTATATTATAAAAATTATAAATCATGGGGAAATTTGACTACTCCTCTTAATTATTTATTGAATTATTTTCAATAAGTGTGAGCGTACACTGCTTAAACTTTTATCAACACAAGCAACACAAATGGCAAAGAAAATGAAGACTGGTGATAACTGATGACAATTATGATTGTTTGACAGGTATTTGAGTTACTTTTATAATAACTTGCAAGTCATGATGAGTATAAAAGAGTAGGCTATGTTAAAAACATTAATATATCAAATTAACTTTAAAAGTTAGTTCTTAAATAAACATCTTGCAGATATTTTTCCTTGAGCGCAAATATTGAATGCAGAATAGTTTGTTAGTTTAACTTATCAAATTGAAATAATTGTATAAAATAATGAAATTGAGAAATGTATGTGATTCTTATGTAGATGGTTAAATGAAACATGGTCAAATGTAATGGTATAGTTATTTTAGTATTAATCTGTAGAGATGATAGATGATGGTACTTGCTTAGGAAGTCACAAGTATGATTTTAACTGATAAATTCCCTGTGATGAACTACCCTGCCCACAATCCTAAGAGAGCCACAGACCAGAGAAGTTGCTGTTCCCATGGAAACAGGAATAGCACAAGAACTCAGCAGTGACCTTGCGTTCCCATAAAGCATTATGAATGAGCTCAAACAGCTCATATTTGTAAATGTTCACTCTAAAAATGGGTAGTATCTACAGCCACTCCACACAGCACACATTTTTATTTAAAATACAAGCCTATATGAGGTTTATTCCCATAGTCACATGACAGATCCAAATGTTTCCCCTTTCACTTTCTGCCATGTTAGCAATAAATTGTTTAGCATGATGACTAATAACCTGTTCCAGACATGCTGATTTGATTACTTTTTTAAGTGAAGACACATGGACTATGAATCCTTTACTCCACTTGGTTTTCTTGCCCCTGTTTGCAAAGAAAAAAATATTTTAATCTTCCTAATCTGCCCCAACTTTCCGTTCCACATTGCAATGCATATTATGAAAAGCATCTTAAAGGTGCCGTATGTAATTTATTGTTGACTGTACTAGAGCACAAAAATACCATAATATGCTTGAAGAGATTTAGGAAACATGCTAAGTTCACATACTTTTTTCTGAAAAACAATGGCAGCTATTCTACTTTGAAATGTACGTTCCATGTCAGGGGCGTATTCCAGAAAGCAAGGTTAACTTACCGTCACATATACCTTGAACTCCCGGTTGATTAACCCAAACCTTGCCTACTCAAGGGATGCTGGTTCCAAAAACGAGTCCTGGAGTAAGTTCAGACAACTCAGAGTGTGTTCCCGGTTAACACACAAGACATTCTCAACAGAGCGACGAATCAATGATTCACCATGGAAACAGATGCTAACAGACACTCATCTGAATACCTCTTAAGCAAACTAACCCTGGATCTTGAGCTGCTCCGGAGCAGGTTATGTTCAGAGAGTGAGTTGATATGGCTACTTACATACCCTGAAAGTTACCTCCGTTTTTGGAACCGAAAGTTGAGGTTATCTGCTTACTTACTCTTAAGCATACCAGGGTATGTCACATAACCTACTTTCTGGAATACCCCCTAGAATGTCAGTTTTTTTGTTTTGGTCTGTGTGATCCCGCCCACTGCTAATTTACCCAATAGTATTTCGACTCCACAGGTTGCCAGTTGGCAGAAAACGCATTGTAGCCACAGAAGCCAGCAAACAAACTAGGTCAGAGATCACAGATTCTACCCAACTTAAAGCCTTGGCATACATCTAAAAATCTCTATGACTAGAGGCATATTAAAAACGAGGATAAATCAACTCATCAACTTAGTGTAAGGCTCGTCACCTTCCATTGTAAATAGCGCTCGTTCCTGTTGCGTGTCCTCAATCTGGCAACCCACATGAGAGTCGAGTCTTAGGAGGAGGGGGTGGAAAATAAACAACCCTCTCCAATATTTTGAATTTGGACTGCAGTGCCCATTTTAACCACTAGCTGTCGGTATTACATACTGCACCTTTAAAGCTCAAGAGCACCAAAGCACTGACCTTTACTCCCAGATCCCGGCTTCTTGCTCTCATCTTGTTGACCTGAGACTCAGCCATGTCTGCTCTCTCCTTAGCCTGTTCAAGCTCATGTTTGGCCTTTCTCCAACTTGCTAGATGGACATTGGCTTGTTCCTCCTATAAAAGATATACAGTCCAGTAGAGTCCAGTTTTTATGCAACCACACAAGTGAGATTTACAGAGTTGAGCATTTATAAAGTCAGATAGATATTTTGACTTACAGCCTCCTCTGCTTTTCTCTTGTAGGCCTTGACTTTTATCTGAAGCTTATTTACCAGGTCCTGAAGTCTGTTAACATTCTTCTTGTCCTCCTCAGACTATATACATAAACACAATATTGTCACTAATTTATCTAATGGTCAACCAGCAGTCCAGATGTTGTTGTCTACTCCATACCTGGTAGGTAAGCTCCTTCATTCTTCTTTCATATTTCCGAGCACCTTTGGTAGCGTCAGCTCCACAGGTACCAATGTAGTAAAACATTTGTATGTTCCACGTGTTCATTTGACCAAACACTTACGTACCCTGGATTCCAGTTTCTGGAGTTGTTTCTTCCAACCCTTCAAGGCTAAGTTTTCTGCCTCATCCAAACGATGCTGCAGGTCTTTGATTGTGGCTTCCAGGTTCTTCTTCATTCGCTCTAGGTGTGCACTAGTGTCTTGTTCTTTCTTCAGCTCTTCTGACATCATTGCAGCCTTGGAGGGAAGTAAAGGTAGAAATTAGTGAATGGGATCACAGTGGAACATTTTAACTTAGGGTGCATTCACACTTGGCTTGTTGGGAACATTCGTTTCAGAACCAGGCATGTTTTATCCCTTAGTTTGGTTTGTTAAGGCATATATAAACACGGCGATCACACTCGGATCCACACCAAAACAACCAGTCTGAGCAGTTAGAGAGGGCATGAAGGCTCATATACACTCACCTAAAGGATTATTAGGAACACCTGTTCAATTTCTCATTAATGCAATTATCTAATCAACCAATCACATGGCAGTTGCTTCAGTGCATTTAGGGGTGTGGTCCTGGTCAAGACAATCTCCTGAACTCCAAACTTAATGTCAGAATGGGAAAGAAAGGTGATTTAAGCAATTTTGAGCGTGGCATGGTTGTTGGTGCCAGACGGGCCGGTCTGAGTATTTCCCAATCTGCTCAGTTACTGGAATTTTCACGCACAACCATTTCTAGAGTTTACAAAGAATGGTGTGAAAAGGGAAAAACATCCAGTATGCGGCAGTCCTGTGGGCGAAAATGCCTTGTTGATGCTAGAGGTCAGAGGAGAATGGGCCGACTGATTCAAGCTGATAGAAGAGCAACTTTGACTGAAATAACCACTCGTTACAACCGAGGTATGCAGCAAATTATTTGTGAAGCCACAACACGCACAACCTTGAGGCGGATGGGCTACAACAGCAGAAGACCCCACCGGGAACAAAACAAAGGTCTGAAAACACTCTTAAAGTAGATGTCTACTCACATCAGTTATTGCTTTATTTGCATTTCCTCTGCATTCCTTGACTCTTGTGCAGAGTCCTCCACTTCACCATGGAGCTGAGAAATATCAGCCTCAAGCATTTTCTTGGTGTGCAGAAGGCTGGTGTTCTGAAAAAGTGATAGATGGTAGATGGTACTTTATCAAAAGCTGGTGTACTTCTGTTTTTATTACTATGATAGACTATCGTTCCTAACCTGGGCGTGCAGGAGCCCCACTCGTTCACTAGCATCTGTCAAATCTTGCTCTGCAATTTTTCGGCTCCTCTCAGTCTGTTCCACAGCAGCCCTGAGTTCCTCAATCTCAGCCTGCATCAGCAAGTTCCTACTTTCAGACATTGCTAGCTGTTCCTTCATGTCCTCCTGTCCTCTGAGGGTATCGTCAAGGTGAAGCTGAACATCCTGTTGAGACATGAACCAAATTAGACCAGTCACTGGTCACCAGCATATGTGGTATTTTGGATGCTGGTGTGTTGGTCCCCACCTGCTTCTATTATCAACCAGGTTTGCCAAAAAGGCCATGTAACCAACCAGGTAAACCTTCTGGTGAAAAATAAGCCTATGCTGGTTAATCAGCTGGACCCTCACCAACAGACTGAATAGAAAATTATGATGAAGGTATTTTTTGCATGCTGGGACCATCATGGGATGCTGTTTGGTGGTTTGCTGGTCCCCAGCCAGACCTGCACTATACCAGCTCCAACCAGCAAAAAACAGCTGGGATCAACATGGAATTCATGCTGGTTTATGTTGGATTTTTTAGCAGGGATGTAATAGGAACAGATAATGGAATTGGGACATGTTGCAGACTGTGGAAGTTGAATTGCCTATATATGTTTATCCTCTAACTGCTCCAACATCAGTTAATATTAAATGATTTTGAATAAAGTCAAAGGTCACCTTGAGTTGTCCTTGAATGTTTCGTAGTTGTTTCTGGGCTTCAGTAGTCAGGTGATTGGCATGGCTTAACTGTATCTCCATCTCATTGAGATCTCCTTCCATCTTCTTCTTGACTCTCAGGACATCATTCCTGCTTCTCACTTCAGCATTTAGAGTGTTTTGCATGGAGTCTGTGACTCTCTGGGTGTTTCTCTTCAGCTGTTCAATCTCCTCATCCTTTTCAGACAGCTTTCGGTCCATGTCAGCCTTACGCTGATTGAGCTCTAGTTGGACACAGAGGATCTTAGATTCCTCATGTTCCAGGGATGCCTAAAGCAGATCACAATAAATCTTTGGAGTATAAACTTCACCTGTATGGATACAGGACTAGGATACAGGACTTCCTTTACCTCTGCCTCATCTAGTGCACTTTGAATCTCAAATTTCTCTGTCTCCATTTGCTTCCTGGCCTTCTCTAATTCATGGACGCTTTTTCCACTCTCACCAATCTGCTCAGTGAGATCTGAGATCTCCTCTGTGTATGAGATCAATTTCAAAGAATATGAGCCACTGCTATAACATTAGGAGATCATGCTGTAGATCTGCTGAGGATGTTCTTTGTTGCATTGAACCAATTAGCTACTTACGCTGCAAATTCTTGTTCTCTCGTTTGAAAGTTTCAAGATGGTCCAAGGTCTCCTCGTATGAGTTCTTTAGTATAAAGAGCTCAGTGCTCAAAGATCGAGACTCTTTCTGAGCGCCTTCTAGCTCTGCCTGTGACTCTTCATACTTCTGCTTCCATTCAACCAGAATCTACGAAGAGAGATAGAATAGAAAGACACTTTACAGAAAAACCCATCTGCTTATTATGATGGCACTATTTCAGAAGGTCTTAAATAAAACTTTTGTTTTTTTTGTTTTTTTTTAGATAACTGTGCAAAAAAAATAAAATAAAAATAGATGAATCAATGATTCCATGAAACCGGTTTTATTTACCTTGTCAAAAAAGTTCTGTTTCTTGTCTAAATTGACAGCTGAACTGTTTGCCTTTTTAAAATCTATCATAAGGTCCTCCATCTCACTCTGCAGTCTCTGCTTGGTTTTCTCCAGTGAAGCACACTTTGCGTTTGCTGCTTCTACTTGCTCTTCTGCTTCATGGAGTCGCTGAGCAAGCTTTTTCCTGCAATAATTTATAGGTCAGGGACGTATAAGAGTGTCCACAATAAAGAAAATGAAAAATCTTAAACCACACTTGCCAAGTTCTTAGAAATGTAGTCTTTGTTTTCACATTGGCTTCTGTGTTTTTTATACCATTTTCACCAAAAGTCTTTCTTTAACTGTATTATCCCTCAGGGTAAAATTAGTTTTGTAACAAAGATACTGACACAGACAGAGTATTACATAACAACAACAAGGATAATTCAATTATATTTTAAATGGGGAAAATGTATATATATATATATATATATATATATATATATATATATATATACACTCACCTAAAGAATTATTAGGAACACCTGTTCAGTTTCTCATTAATGCAATTATCTAATCAACCAATCACATGGCAGTTGCTTCAATGCATTTAGGGGTGTGGTCCTGGTCAAGACAATCTCCTGAACTCCAAACTGAATGTCAGAATGGGAAAGAAAGGTGATTTAGGCAATTTTGAGCGTGGCATGGTTGTTGGTGCTAGACGGGCCGGTCTGAGTATTTCACAATCTGCTCAGTTACTGGGATTTTCACGCACAACCATTTCTAGAGTTTACAAAGAATGGTGTGAAAAGGGAAAAACATCCAGTATGCGGCAGTCCTGTAGGCGAAAATGCCTTGTTGATGCTAGAGGTCAGAGGAGAATGGACCGACTGATTCAAGCTGATAGAAGAGCAACTTTGATTGAAATAACCACTCGTTACAACCGAGGTATGCAGCAAAGCATTTGTGAAGCCACAACACGCACAACCTTGAGGCGGATGGGCTACAACAGCAGAAGACCCCACCGGGTACCACTCATCTCCACTACAAATAGGAAAAAGAGGCTACAATTTGCACGAGCTCACCAAAATTGGACAGTTGAAGACTGGAAAAATGTTGCCTGGTCTGATGAGTCTCGATTTCTGTTGAGACATTCAGATGGTAGAGTCAGAATTTGGTGTAAACAGAATGAGAACATGGATCCATCATGCCTTGTTACCACTGTGCAGGCTGGTGGTGGTGGTGTAATGGTGTGGGGGATGTTTTCTTTACACACTTTAGGCCCCTTAGTGCCAATTGGGCATCGTTTAAATGCCACGGCCTACCTGAGCATTGTTTCTGACCATGTCCATCCCTTTATGACCACCATGTACCCATCCTCTGATGGCTACTTCCAGCAGGATAATGCACCATGTCACAAAGCTCGAATCATTTCAAATTGGTTTCTTGAACATGACAATGACTTCACTGTACTAAAATGGCCTCCACAGTCACCAGATCTCAACCCAATAGAGCATCTTTGGGATGTGGTGGAACGGGAGCTTCGTGCCCTGGATGTGCATCCCACAAATCTCCATCAACTGCAAGATGCTATCCTATCAATATGGGCCAACATTTCTAAAGAATGCTTTCAGCACCTTGTTGAATCAATGCCACGTAGAATTAAGGCAGTTCTGAAGGCGAAAGGGGGTCAAACACAGTATTAGTATGGTGTTCCTAATAATCCTTTAGGTGAGTGTATATATATATATATATAAAATATGTGCATCTGGAAAGTATTCACAGCGCTTCACTTTTTCCACATTTTATGTTACAGCCTTATTCCACAATAGATTAAATTCATTATTTTTTCCTCAATTCTACAAACAATACCCCATAATGACAAAGTGAAAGAAGTTCGTTTGAAATCTTTGCAAATTTATTACAAATAAAAAACGGGAAAAAAAAATCACGTACATGTACATAAGTATTCACAGCCTCTGCATGACACTCAAAATTGAGCTGACTTGCATCCAGTTTCCACTGATCATCCTTGAGATGTTTCTACAACTTGATTGGAGTCCTCCTGTGGTAAATTCAGTTGATTGGACATGATTTGGAAAGGCACATATCTGTCTATATAAGGTCCCACAGTTAACAGTGCATGTCAGAGCACAAACCAAGCCATGAAGTCCAAGGAATTGTCTGTAGACCTCCGAGACAGGATTGTATCGAGGCACAGATCTGGGGAAGGGTACAGAAAAATGTCTGTAGCATTGAAGGTCCCAATGAGCACAGTGGCCTCCATCATCCCTTCATGGATGAAGTTTGGAACCACCAGGACTCTTCCTAGAGCTGGCCGTCTGGCCAAACTGAGTGATTGGGGGAGAAGGGCCTTAGTCAGGGAGGTGACCAAGAACCCGATGGTCACTCTGACCGAGCTCCAGAATTTCTCTGAGGAGAGAGGAGAACATTCCAGAAGAACAACCATCTCTGCAGCACTCCACCAATCAGGTCTGTATGGTAGTGTAGTGGCCAGATGGCACATGATAGCCTGCCTGGAGTTTGCCAAAAGGCACCTGAAGGATTCTTTAGAGCATGAGAAACTAAATTCTCTGGTCTGATGAAACAAAGATTAAACTCTTTAGTTTAATCTAAAAAAGATTAAACTCCAAGCATCATGTCTGGAGGAAACCAGGCACCGCTCATCACCTGGCCAATACCATCCCTACAGTGAAGCATGGTGGTGGCAGCATCATGCTGTGGGGATGTTTTTCAGCAGCAGGAACTGGGAGACTAGTCAGGATTGACGGAAAGATGAATGCAGAAATGTACAGAGACAGCCTTGATGAAAACTTGCTCCAGAGCGCTCTGGACCTCAGACTGGGGCGAAGGTTCATCTTCCAACAGGACAATGACCCTAAGCACACAGCCAAGATAACAAAAGAGTGGCAACGGGAAAACTCTGTGAATGTCCTTGAGTGGCCCAGCCAAAGCCCAGACTTGAACCAAATTGAACATCTCTGGAGAGATCTGAAAATGGCTGTGCACTGACGTTCCCTATCCAACCTGATAGAGCTTGAGAGGTCCTGCAAAGAAGAATGGGAGAAACTGCCCAAAAATAGGTGTGCCTAGCTTGTAGCATCATACTCAAAAAGACTTGAGGCTGTAATCGCCAAAGGTGCTTCAACAAAGTATCGAGCAAAGGCTGTGAATACTTATGTACATGTGATTTTTTTTTTCATTTTTTATTTTTAATAAATTTGCAAAGATGTCAAACAATCTTCTTTCACATTGTAAGTATGGGGTATTGTTTGTAGAATTGAGAAAAAAAAATGAATTTAATCAATTTTGGAATAAGGCAGTAACATAACAAAATGTGGAAAACGTGAATCGCTGTGAATACTTTCCGGATGCACTGTAGCTTTTTGTCATGATTCAACATTTAGAAACAAAATTTATGAGACAGTTGTGGTCCGATTTCATTGGTGATTTCAAATTTAATCGTAAGCTTTGTGAACAGTTTTGGAGAATTTGATGTTTCCCCATTCAAAGAGAAAGGAACTGCACTTGCATGCCCAAGAGGCATTTCAAAGATGGCCGCCGAGTGAAATTACATGTCTTATGGTATGGCATGGTTCTTCAATTAGTCCTGGAATAGCATTTATGTCAAATTATCATGACACTTATACTAAACAACCTCTAAAATCAGAGGAAAATAATAAGAATGTTATGGTTTATAAAAATTAAAAATCTGGTTGACAAAGAATACTGAGATATCCAGGAACACACCCAACCTGGGTTCAACATGTTAAGTTGCGAACACATGCTTGTCTTACTTGGCCTCCTCAAGTTCCTCAGTGCGTTGAATAGCATCAGTCTCATATTTGGTTCTCCACTGAGATGCTTCACTGTTAGCTTTAGACATCCCTCTCTGCAGCTCAGCCTTGGCTTCCTGTTCTTCTTCAAACTGCTCCCTCAGGAGATCACAGTCATGGCACGATGATTGTAAGCCATGCGTTAGAGCATTCTTAGCCTATAAAGGTATATTATGAGAGTTCAAAAACACATTATTTGTATTGCTAGCTCTCATGCCACAGTAACATTACATTATTGTGGCAAGCAGTCGAGGGACCGTGAGAGAATGGCACGAGGCCAGTGGCGTGATTGACAATGAGCGCCAGCTGTGCGCCGCACCAATTTCATATCTCACGGAGGAGCTTGGATGCATAAAAGGAGGAGCGACAACAGTGAAGGATGGGAGAGGACCAGGCCTGGACTTCACTTTGTGTTTTTTTTATGTTTTATTATATGTGTGCAGCAGTCGTCCATGAGGAGGCTGGCGTTTTTAAATATTTATTTTGTGTCTAGTTGTGATTAAAGTGTTGAATGTTCGCCAGTTGCTGCCTCCTTCCCATAACAACATACCGTGTAACAATTACCTTTGACTCCTCCTCGAGCTGTCTCTTCAGTTCATCAATAAGCTGAGTGAAGCCCTGTTTGCCCCGTACCAACTGTGAAATGAGACTATCCTTCTCCTCCATTTGCCTAGAATACTCGCCTATTGAACAAACAAAGTCAGACGTTCTGCAACAGCATCACATATGACTCACTATGACTCATATGTCTCATTGTTATGAGTGAAATCACCGTCTACCATTTTCTGTTTGCAGCCGGGCTTTCTGGGAGCTGAGGTCATTGATTTGACGCATGTTCTCCTCATTCTTGCTTTTCACTTCAGAGAGCTGGTCTTCAAGATTGTTGCACATTTTCTCCAGGTTAACCTGTCATTTATAAATATACTGTATTAGTCAAAGCCATTTCCCTGTTGGGTGTCAGAATTGACAGAACGATAAAACCTTCAAACCTTGGCTTTTGCTATGGCCACCATGTTGCCTGCAAGATCATCAATCTCCATCTTGCGTTCACACTTCTCTTTCTCCAGTTTCTGTTTGATTCGCTGGAGGTTGTTGAGTTGTTCTCCAAGCTCTGCCATGTTGTCGGCATGTTTCTTGCGTAGAGCTGCCATGGTGGCCTGTAGGGTGGCCTCCTCAAGATCACGCCGCAGCTTCTGAAATTCAGTCTCTCGTTTCTTGTTCATTTCAACTTGAGCTGCAGTGGCGCCAGCTTCCTCCAACCTCTCGCTAATCTCCTCAAGTTCCCTGGAAAGATCAGCTCTCTGCTTATCCACCTTGGCCTGAGTTGCACGCTCAGCCTCGATCTCCTCTTCTAATTCCTCAGTGCGAGTCTAAGACAGGAAGGAAGATATGTTTTAAATTATTTTTCATGTCTTCAACTGGCACGTGTTGAAGATCAAACGACAAAACATCTTACATGGAGCTTTTTTATCTTCTTTTGAAGCTTGGCACTCATTGATTGCTCATCCTCTATTTTGCTTAACAGTTGGCTGATCTCAAAGTCTTTTCTGGAAGAAGTAATGTAGAAATGGTTCATACACTTTGTTACTGATCCATGTTTATTAATGCTTATCAGAAATATTACTTTTTAAGTTTCTCCTCTATTTGTTGCTTGTCATTCTCCAGGTCCATGATGAACTCCTGAGATATTTTCACATCCCCCTCCATCTTCCTCTTGGCCCTCTCAAGGTCCATGCGTGTTTTCTTTTCTTGCGCAAGAGAACCTTCAAGCTAAATTGAAGAGTATTAGGCCAGATTTACTAAACAGGGCAAATTAACATGTGGCTGCAATATAATAAAAGCACTGATAGGAGTGGAATGTTCCGTGGAAAGAAATCACTTTTTAAGGACTACAACAAACGGCTGGTAGTGACTACAACAAGCTTGTTAGTGACATCACTATCCCTTAAAAATGACATAAACCCTGCCCCTAGGAACACGCAACAAAGGCCATGTTGAGAAGAGGAAGAGTTGTTGTAGTAGAGCACATTAAGGAGTCCGTCTTTTCACATGTATTGCAATAAAGTATGTAACTTGAAGCCCTCTTCCTGAAAGCAGGCCGCTCATTTGCATTTAAAGGGACACACGAAAACGGTGCATTTTTGCTCACCCTCAAAAAACGACAATTTTAACATGCTATAAAAATTATCTGTGGGGTATTTTGAGTTAAAACTTCACATACACACCCTGGGGACATCAGAGACTTATTTTACATCTTGTAAAAAGTGGCATTTGCAATACCATTGCATTGACTACCACAAACCTTAGTAAATCACATTGCATGATTAATTTAAATACTCCACCCATAAATTTAGCTGTTTGACAGGGAAACCCCAACAAATGCATATGCATGTTACAAAAAAAACTGTCTACACCTTTTCATTGCTAATTTCTCATTGCGTGTCTTTAGTAAATCCTGACAGCGTTTTTTTAATGCCAAAAGAGGGTTTGCGCTGGCACAAGCTGTAAGTAAATCTGGCCCAAAGTATACTTTGTTTTTTTTCTTCGTATGCATACAGTAGCCTTTAAAAGTATACTCCATTTGAAAGCGTGCACGGACACAGGCAGTCTCCACATGCACTCTAGAAAGTTATACTTTTGTCTGGTGTCTGCGCTATTTTTCTCCAGAAGTTATGACCTATAAAAATGTCTTTGTATTCTTTTAAACTAAAGTTGCGGCTCTTATATCCCCCTCACACAAGCACTTGTCAATGTGGGCGTCTGTTGTTGTTGCTGTTGTTGCAGTCTCTTTTTGTTGTTATTGTTCCATCTCTTAAGTTTCATTTTCTACTGGCCTGAGCCAGTGTTGCCACCGTGTGGAACAACTGATTAGTGCAAAACAAACTCAATGCATATGTGCAAACTGCACATAAAAAGTATGCTTGGTTTTTGTAACCACACCTTGTACGTTCCGGTTTCACATGAGCATTGAATTTGAACTATTCTGGTGATGAAATTTGCATCATGCGCACTGTATGCGGACCACCACGTAAAAACTGAAGTATGTAAAAGGTAAAAGGCCACAATGTAAAAGGCTCCTTTGATTTTATTCTCCTCTAAAACACTAGATGGCACAAAAACTTGCCGCAGCACTTTCTAAAACATCCGCTTTTCAAGATGCACGTGGAAATTTGGCCGATCCTTGACGTGAACGCGGGCAGCAGAACAAAGCTGATTCTGCGCTAATTTTATCTCATAAGTAAGAGAATTGCTAAAATTATTGACTATATTTTGGGACAAAGGTCTTCTTAATCATTTTCAGTTTTGGTTTTGTTCAAGCTAATTAAAGCAACAGTTTTTCAATAACGGAAGAATGTAAAAGTATGGTAAATGGTGCCCCTGCTGTTGGGGCGAAAGGCACAATAATTAACATGATATTAAGCAGCCGGCTGACTTTTTCATTTGTTAAAATGACATGGTTAGATTCAGATTGTAAATATCATATATTAAGTTCGGTGTCAACCTTAGAGATAATCACCATATTTATAATAAAACCATCATATTTAAAAAATAAATAAATAAATAAATGATAGTAATCATTTCATATAATAAAATATGATTTAATGTTACTACTGTAAATCTTAAATTATTATTGGATCTCCTTCAATGCTTTCAGAATCTTTACTTTTTAAAATAATTTTGTTTATGTATTTTTAAAATATATTTTTATATGAACATATTTTATGACAGTAAAATAAATATAATATAAAAATAAATAAATAATAATAATAAAAAATAAACAACTTTTATGATTAATTTTCACACAAAATCTGTTGCTCCATAAATTAATGTTCAATACAAACCTATATATATATATATATATATATATATTTATCATACTCTATGGGAGTAGTGAAAAGCAAATTTTTTCTTAAGGTGTGCCTTTACCCCCGTTGTAGCCTACTTTGGGCAAATCTCAAATGAACTTCTTTTATATAGCGTTTTTGTGATTGCCATACTCACGTCATCCACTTGTTGTTCAAGCTTGTATTTTCCTTTGGTCAGAGTATTGACTTTGTCCTCCTCAGCCTGGAGATCATCAAGAACTTGTTGGTGTGCCTCCTGGAGGACTTTCTTTTCCTTTGTTAGCGTTGCAAGATTTGCATCTTGACTAGATATTTCCTCTGTAAGGTTTTTAACCTGTGAAGATACATTGTTTGGCTGTAAAAACTCACAATGGGCTTCATTTTTGCAAATTTGTGAAATGTTGTATGCTCAAACCTTATTCTCAGTTGCATGCTTTTCCTTCTCCACTTTAACCAAGGTCAGCTCCAGATCATCAATGTCTTTCTTCAGCTCAGAACATTCATCCTCTAGTTTCCTTTTTTTCGCCGTCAGCTCTGAATTGATTTCTTCTTCATCATCTATACTTTCAGTAAGCTCTTTCAGCTTGGCCTCTAGCTGGAGTTTGCTTTTTACCAGCCCTTCACACCTCTCTTCAGCATCTAAGAGATTCTCACTGTCCTATGAGAGATTGATAGTGTTGAGTCAATAGTGTTGAATTAGATTTGCTTTTTTCCTAAAAGCAACAGCAAGAAGAGGTCAGGAAATTATGAACTTGTGACACCCACAGGTCAATGATTTATAATTAGTAGGCCATGGCTCCAACAAATGCATGTTTTTTAACAAAGAATAAATGTATTAAAAAGGTCGTTTTTCTCCTGTTTTAAAGAGACCATTTTCTCCTCTAGCTCTTTGCGTTTGGCCTCGGCTTTGGCAAGGTCCTCTTTGCACTTTAGAAAGTCTTCCTTCATGGTGACCATCTCTTTCTCCATTTCAGCACTCTTCAAGAGAGGCTTTATCTTATAAAACAGCTTCATCCATGGCCAGTTTTTTACATTCATAAATGCACGGAGGTTGTACTGCAAAGTATAAATGGCATCTCTGGAAAAAAGATAGTCATGTACATCAGGGTTATACTGTGAAAAAAAGTTGCTGCCTTAAATTTTTGAGTGCAATCAACTTGGATGTTTAAGTAATTTAAACTTAAATTACATTAAACTGACTTAAAGGGTTAGTTCACCCAAAAATGAAAATTTTCTCATAATTTACTCATCCTCAAGCCATCCTAGGTGTATATGACATTCTTTTATAAGACGAATAAAATCAGAGCTATTTTAAAAAATGTCCTGCCTAATCCAAGTATTATAATGGCAGTGAATGGCAGCCCAAAAAAGTCCATCCATCCATAAACGTACTCCATACGGCTCCAGGAGGTTAATAAAGGCCTTCTGAAGTGAACCGCCTTCCGTATTCAACTTAGGGAAAAAAGCGTACCTCATGGGGTAATTTTCATTTTTGAGTGAACTATCCCTTTAAAAAATTTTTTATCTAGAATAACAAAAAAAAAAAGTTTAAATTGCTTAACTTATTTTGATGAGTTAAAGCAATGTAAAAAACATGTGTTGTCATACCTTTTTAATCATATAATTTTTTACAGTGTGTTAAAACACTGCAAACTAATTTAAAATATAGAAAACTATAATAGTATCTCAATGCCACTAATTGATGGGGTGTATAAGAGTATATATTGACAGAACATCAAATCCTCATTTGATTCATTCGAAGTTCCTGAAAACGCACTTTTGAGCATACATCTTCTCAAACTCTTTTCTCATCAGATATCCTCGGCACGGGGACTGGATGCAGGATACCAATGATGCCAATTTTTCATCACGCATTTCCTCTAATGTCCCCAGTAGGCCAGCTTTGAAAAACACCTGTTAGATGAATTAAGTGTCAGGATGTAATGTGAATGTTTACAATAATATTTGACAAGGATGATAACAGATTAAAGCCAGTAAGAAGATAAATTAGTGTGACCTTTGTGTGGCCAAACTTATACTGTGTGTGATCAATATCAATTGATCCCAAGAGCTTCTCAGAGGCCTTCTTTCCATCGATGAACTGCCCTTCAGGAATCGCATTGGCATTAAGGATTCTGTATCTATGACCATGAAATAATAGACGTTAGATCATACATCTTAGATGTGTTAGGGTAAGATGGTCATTATTATAGGACCCCAATGTAATACAGAGGCAGGGAGAGAATGGAGCGTACAGTTTATTACACAGTTAAATACTAAATAAATAGATATTAAATATTGACCTAAAATTATTATTATTATGAGAAGAAAAGAGATTGTGTAGTGTTATGAGAAACATTAAACTGTCATTGCTATATGGGAAATAAGTTGACTGGGACAACGGTCAATTATACAGGTTACTGGTCATTATGCAAATGCTTTTGACCACAAAATGTCATGATTGACTAATCAGAATCAATTTAATAACACTACAAAAGCAAATGCATTGATTATTCGAGTGAAATTACCTCTACTTGAAGTCAGCATAATGGATCCTACTTGGAAAACCTTTCCTACAGATCCTTATGCCTTCTAATACACCATTACAGCGTAACTGGTGTATAACCAGATGGTTGTTCATTATCCCTGTATGAGCCAATAGTTAAAATACAATTAAATTATGTTAATCTGACTAACAACTAACATTTCAGTCAGCTATGCAGTGCTGAGTTAGATCTTATTTGTGTACCTGGTGTTTTCACCTCATTGGGGATCAAGCAGCGCACAAAGTGAGGATGTGTGCTTCGTAAATTGGTCATTAGCTTGCCCAGATTTTCCTGTAAGAAGTGAAATAATCCATGTAATTTCAAATACTAAGAAGATAAATGATAACATAAAAACCCTCAGTCGTTCAAATAAGTATTCATACTCTGAAAACAGCTGAGACTGTCTGGAAAGAGCCTCCCTTCTTCTTGGCTTTCTTTTTGCCTCCTGCTCCTCCACTACTGGCCTCTTTGGAACAAAAAGTGATAGATTCATTAATTAATCATTTTAGTATTTCCTCTAATGCTTCTGAATGATTTACCTGCTTCAGCAGAGGCAAAGTATGCGTAGAGGTGAGCCAGAAGCTTGACTGATGACTTAATGTACAACTGAACAACAGACTCATTTAACGGGTCCTTGTTCTTGTCCAGCCAGCCGGAGATGTTGTAGTCGACGGTGCCGGCATAGTGCACTAAGGAGAAGTGAGCCTCAGCCTTGCGTTTGGTTGGCTTGGGCTTTTGGAAGGCATTGTTTTTGCCCAGATGCTGATCATTCAGCTTGTTCTTGAAGGAGGTGTCTGTTGCCTTTGGAAACATACACTCCTCTTCAAGGATGGAAAATATTCCCATTGGCTGGCAGACAAAATAAAATAAAAAAGTACACTTGGAAAATCAGACATGGTACATGCCATTTATGTAAAGGAAAGTAAAATTCAAGTGAAAGTGTGCAACAAGTGTACCGTTTTGACCTGATGGAAACCTGAGAAGTTGAAACAATGTACATTTTGAAATAATTTGGGGCATTAAACATACACCAATCAGGCATATCATTATGACCAGCTTCCTAATATTGTGTTGGTCCCCGTTTTGCTGCCAAAACAGCCCTGACCCGTCGAGGCATGGACTCCATTAGACCCCTGAAGGTGTGCTGTGGTATCTGGCACCAAGATGTTAGCAGCAGATCCTTTAAGTCCTGTAAGTTGCGAGATGGGGCCTCCGTAGATCGGACTTGTTTGTTCAGCACATCCCACAGATGCTCGATTAGATTGAGATCTGGGGAATTTGGAGGCCAAGCCAACACCTCAAACTCGTTGTTGTGCTCCTTAAACCATTCCTGAACCATTTTTGTTTTGTGGCAGGGCGCATTATCTATATGCTGATAGAGGCCACAGCCACCAGGGAATACCGTTTCCATGAAAGGGTGTACATGGTCTGCAACAATGCTTAGGTAGGTGGTACGTGTGAAAGTAACATCCACATGGATGGCAGGACCCAAGGTTTACCAGCAGAACATTGCCCAAAGCATCACACTGCCACCGCCGGCTTGCCTTCTTCCTATAGTGCATCCTGGTGCCATGTGTTCCCCAGGTAATCGACGTACATGCACCCGGCCATCCACGTGATGAAAAAGAAAACGTGATTCATCAGACCACCTTCTTCCATTGCTCTGTGGTCCATTTCTGGTGCTCACCTACCCACTGTTGGCGCTTTCGGCGGTGGACAGGAGTCAGCATGGGCACCCTGACTGGTCTGCAGATATGCAGCCCCATATGCAACAAACTGCGATGCACTGTGTATTCTGACACCTTTCTATCAGAACCAGCATTAACTTCTTGAACAATTTGAGCTACAGTAGCTCGTCTGTTTGATCAGACCACACGGGCCAGCCTTCGCTCCCCACGTGCATCAATGAGCCTTGGCCACCCATGACCCTGTCGCCGGTTCACCACTGTTCCTTCCTTGGACCACTTTTGATAAGATACTGACCACTGCAGACCGGGAACACCCCACAAGAGCTGCAGTTTTGGAGATGCTCTGACCCAGTTGTCTAGCCATCACAATTTGGCCCTTGTCAAACTCACTCAAATCCTTGCGCTTGCTCATTTTCCTGCTTCTAACACATCAACTTTGAGGAATGTTCACTTGCTGCCTAATATATCCCACCCACTAACAGGTGGTCATAATGTTATGCCTGATCTGTGTATATTGTTGTTACGTCTGGAGACGTATTTTTGCGGTGTGTCTCTCTCTCTCTTTCTCTCTCTCTCCTCTTTCTTGTTCTTAGATCTCCGCCCTAATTGGATGTACAAAGATGTGCCTGCGGATTCATCTTCTGAGGCCCTGCGTCTTTTTAAATACCCGGACGTGAAGGAGACTGGGAGAGAGAGTGCAGATTTGTTGTTGGAGTTGCTGTGTGTTGTGAATTGGAGTCTTGTAGTAAAATAGTATTGAATCTTGTTCTGTTGTTAAGAACTCCGTTGTACATATCTTTAATTGTTTAAACCTTTGTCCCTCTGTGTCAACTGTAGATTTGTTATCAACTATTAATCTTCAGATTTCTTTATTTTATGTTGGCCTCACTGACCCTAGACCAGGGGCTTAACATGAATTGGGGGCTCATCCGATTTTATGGTCATCGTTGAATTTATTCATCGTTGGTGTCGACAACCTACACTACCCTTCTTGTAACTATATGTCTGGTAAATCATTTAATCTCCTCTTTTCCTCGAAGGATTAGTTAGTATAATAATGGGATTTGATTTACTTACCTTCACACTGTGTCTGAGCACGGAGCAGTTCGAGGGGTGTAGGAAAGACGAGTTATTTAAAATTGCTGAGTTCTTTAAAATCAATGTGCCTCGAAACTCTTCTAAAAAGAAAGTTAAATCTGTGTTGCACAAAGAGTTGGTTCGGCAACATTTTGCTGGAGGAGTCGGGGATGATTGTCGAAGCAAGCACATTCATTTAGTACCTTCTTTTAGAGAAGCGGAGGTGGACTCATACTTCACAGCGTTTAAACGCATGGCCGCTGCATTGCAATGGCCTAAAGCAACATGTCCTCCAACCACTACACCTATATAGGTCGTTTGTCACTTCCCTGAAATACGACCAGGGAATGTAGTTGTTAATAAAAAAATATTTTTGCTAAATGAAAATATGACAAATGGTGGTAAAAAGTCCACACATTGCATTTAAATGACCACTCATTTTGATTGGTAACGACAGTCATACATCATTTCATGACGTCAGACGTAACACAACACTGTCATTATTTTTATGCCAGCTAGAGGGCGCATGCCTCTAAAACGTAAATTAAGGTCGTAATAAGGTGCTTGAAAAACGACCTATAGAGTCGGGTTTTTTTGGAGGACAGTTTGGCCTAAAGAGATGTGGGCTCTGCTGTTGCAGTGTAAATTGGTTGGCAAAGCCCTGGAAGTATGTTCGGCATTGCCGGTGGAAAAAAGTCTTGACTACGAGGCTATTAAGGCGACTGTTCTGCGTGCTTACGAGCTAGTGCGTGAGGCTTATAGACAGAGATTTAGAGCCCATGTGAAAAAAGTTTGCGAGAGAAAAACAAACTCTTTTTGATAAATGGTGTGCAGCCAGTAAAGTTATTACTTTTGAAGACCTGAGAGAGTTAATTCTGTTGGAAGATTTCAAAAGAGGTGTTCCTGAGACTATGGTGGTACACCTAAATGAACGAAAGGTAATGTCTCTCCATGCCGCCGCAGTGCTGGCTGATGAATTTGTCTTAACTCATTGAACTTTTTTCTCTCCTGTTGTAAAGTTTGGTAAGTTCGCTGTCCAGGGTACTGAAGTGCAGGTGAAAGGTGCTAAAGAGTGGAGTGCCAAGTTCAGCCAGGGTGGGGGATATGGGGAAGGTAAAGCAGCAAAAATCAAAACAAGTGAGGGGCGAGTATGTTTTTACTGTCTCAGTCCTGGCCACCTGATTGCTGATTGTGAGAAAAAGAAAAATGTATCAGGCAAAGCTAAGAGTGTAGGATTTGTACATTCTCTCTCATTTGTTTCTTCTCCAGCTGGTTACGAACCAATTTGCTTAATGGTTATGTAGCATCCTGTGCTGACAAAGAAACCAAACAAATTACGCTGCTGCGTGACACCGGTGCTGTTCAGACTATAGTACTGAATGCTGTGTTAGATTTGTCCTCTGAAACAGGCACTGATGTTTTGCTGCGTGGGGTAGGCTCTGACTGTGTAAAGGCCCTGTTACATCGAATATATTTGAAGTCAGACCTAGTGACAGGTTACGTTTCCATAGCAGTGTGTGCAAAGCTTCCAGTGGAAGGGATTGAGTTTATTCTTGGGAATGATTTAGCGGGGGGAAAGTGTTTCCACCTCCGGTGGTAGTAGATACTCCTGAAGTGTGTACTGATGAAATCATTGAGCCACTTTCAAAGATTTTCCCTGCGTGTGTGGTGACGAGAGCACAGGCTCGTAAATTTGGTGACGTAGTCAATTTGTCAAGTTCATTCATGTGTGATCCGGAGAACAGTGAGTTTTCTCAGAAAAAGAAAGTGACCGCTGTAGGCCTACCAAACGTTTCTTTCTATGAAATGTTTTGATGAGGAAATGGAAGTCAGCAGATAAGGTGTGCCAGATAGTGGTTCCTAAAGAATATCATGAACAGATTTTGAGTTTAGCGCATCATGTGTTGGCTCTACATTTGGGCATCAGAAAGACTTATAAGCGTTCTACGGTATTATTTCAGGCCAAGAATAAAATCTGATGTGGTTGCTTTCTGCCGTTCATGTCATGTTTGCCAGCTGGTCGGAAAACCAAACCAGAAAATACCACCTGCTCCATTGCACCTGATCTCTGCAATGGGAGAACCGTTTGAGCGCATTCTTATTGATTGTGTAGGTCCTCTGATAAAATCTAAATCTGGTCATCAGTATATACTAACCATGATGTGTGCCGCTACCCGTTTCCCTTTGCGCAGTATTAGGGAAAACGCTGTGGTGAAAGAGACTTCTGTTCAAAATTTAGGCTACCTCGGGTAATACAGACAGATCAAGGGTCTAATTTTACCTCGTCCCCCTTCTCACAGGTTCTTCGTGAGCTTGGGATAAAACATCAGTTATCGAGCGCCTACCATCCGGAGTCTCAAGGTGTGCTTCCACCAGACCCTCAAGACGATGTTGCGAGCGTTTTGTGTGAAAACGGGCAGAGACTGGGATGAGGGGTTGCCGATGCTGTTATTTGCGGTATGTGAAACTGTACAGGAATCGTTGGGGTTTAGCCCGGCTGATCTAGTGTTTGGTCATACAGTGCGGGTGCCCTTAAAGTGTTAAGGGAAAAGATGTTGGAGAAAAATTCCTCACCCATGTCTGTACTTGATTACGTATGTCAAGTTCGTGAGAGATTGTGCCATGCCTGTGAGATGGCTAAGAGAATCCTGTCTGCAGCTCAGGCAAAGATGAAGATAATTTACGGCCATAACAACAATATCATAACTTCGAGCCAAATGATTCAGTTCTCGTCTTGCTACCGATTCCTGGTTCACCGTTGCAGGCCAGATTTTCTGGTCCTTATACAGTCGCTGAAAAACTGAGTGAGACGAATTACATTCTCCGCACCCCTGATTGAAAAAAGAAAAGTCGCGTTTGTCACGTGAACATGATAAAACCGTACATGTGTAGAATGAAGGTTAGTGGTGAGACCATACCTGTTGCTACTGTCGTCAATGCACCCGCTCCAGTCACTCATGAGAAAAATAATTTGAGTGCCCATACTGAAACGAGACTATGCGCTAGGCTACCGAATTCTGAAATATTAAAGAGCATCGACACTACTTGCCTGTAGATCAGCGTAATGATATAGTGACGCTGATAAGAGAATTCCATCCAGTATTTTCTGACCAATTATCGCAAACTACAGTGCTTTTTCACGACATTCCCATGCTCCCATTAAACAACACCCCTATCGTGTGAATCCTTTTAAGAGGGAAGCGATGAGAGTCGAAGTTGATTATCTATTGAAACATGATCTTACATCTTCCAGTTCCAGTCCGTGAAGTTCGCCCTGCCTCCTAGTGCCAAAATCTGATGGTACTTTCAAATTCTGTACTGATTATAGGAAAGTGAATGATGTCACAAAACATGACTCATTCCCGCTCCCTAGCCACCTTCCAGCGGCTAATGCATAAGGTTTTGTCCGGTGTAGCCAATTGTGAAGCGTACTTGGACGATGTGGTAGTTTATACCAGTACTTGGGATGAACATTTACAAATACTGCGCAAGGTCTTTACACGCTTACGAGAAGCTTCGTTAACTGTAAATTTGGCCAAATGTGAGTTCAGGAAGGCTATAGTTACGTACCTGGGTAAGCAGGTGGGACAGAGTTGTGTGCGCCCTATGGAGGCAAAGGTTACTGCGATTTCAGAGTTTCCAACCCCCAAAACCAAAAGGGAGCTCCCCCAGTTTTTAGGGATAGTGGGCTGGTTCACAGGATATAACAGGCAGATACGACTGCAGGCACAATTTATTCAAAGTATGAATATTCCAAGTGTTCCGAGGCCAAGCGATTGATTTATGTAAAGCCATACGCCATCCGCCATGCATACTATGCACATGTTCAAAAATTGCCACCCTAAGAAACGTTACGTCAGGTTTGATAGTGAAATTGCATTGGCTCTCGGATGTCTCGTGACCGATTGCATCATGCTAAAGAGTTATTTGCCTGTTACGTGTTTTATATTGAGAAGTGGGTAGGTTTAGTTTAGGAGTTGCTCCAAAATATAAAAGTAGCCTATCAATGTCTTCTTTTACAAATGCAAGGAATTAAATGCGAAAAAAAATCTTGAAAAAATATTATAATTGTTTTATAATCCGAGTCGTCTTCTATTCTGAACAATATGGTAATATAATATTATCAGCAAGTCCAGTCTTTTTTTTTTTTACTTTTAAGATTTGGAGTACACTACACTAAGTACACATTCAAATTAATATGCACACAAATTATTATTATTCATACAATTATACCCACTTCTTTTTCCACAAAGGGTGGACTGCATTTATGTAGAAAAAAAACAGCTTTTTATAGGTTACTGATGTGACTGGTAATCTTGGGAGTGTGCATCATTTGATTTGTCAGAATACTATTCATTTCCTTAGGTGTAAAACACTCACATGTGCCTTTACAGTGATGATGGCCTACCTTCTCAATAAGCTCAATACAGACTGCCAGATCCATTCCAAAGTCTATAAACTCCCAGTCTATTCCTTCTTTCTTGTACTCCTCTTGTTCGAGCACAAACATGTGATGGTTGAAGAACTGCTGCAGTTTTTCATTGGCGAAGTTGATGCACAGCTGCTCCAGGCTATTGAACTAATTCAGAACAATCAAACTATGAATCATTTTGCCATCCACTTAACAAATGAACTTTCATGAGTCATGAAGCATTAAGCATTAAATATTTCATTTTCATAATCAAAGCTTCCCAAAGCTGTGACAGCCTGACACAATAATTATCAAATATGTGCAGCTCACATCAAAGATTTCAAATCCAGCAATGTCAAGTACTCCAATGAAGAAGGACCGGGGCTGCTTGGTGTCCAGCATCAGGTTGATTCGGGTGACCATCCACAAAAACATCTTCTCATAGACATACTTTGCTAAGGCCATCACTGAATTCATGACCTGTGGGGTTGATGAAAGATAGTTAATGTAATAATGCCACAGAAGCAGAGATGCAGGTTTGCGAAGCACATACCTGTTGAACCGTCTGCCCCTTGGTGACATACTCATTCCCAACTTTCACTCTTGGATAACAAAGAGCTTTCAACAAGTCGGCAGAGTTCAGTCCCATCAGGAAAGCAACTTTATCAGCCACTGCAACAGCCACAATACAAAAGTGTACTTACATACTTTGTTTCACATTTCCATTAACAATTTGGTAGGTTGGGAATAACAAACTCTTGGCATTATTGACGGCACGGTGTGAATCTTCACGTCATATTTGTGTATACATGAATCAGATCTGTGTGGTGGAAAAATGTTATCATAGCGGAAGATTAATTAAGACATATATTTGAGATCATACAGGAGCTAACATGTGTTTCTGCCATGCGGGACACCTTATTTGAGGGCTCTCCTGTACCAAAGGTGTCGGGCAGAACTTAATTCTAAATCTGTGTGCTGTGTCTTTTACTTTTACCATGTGTGGAAAACTACTGAGAAGGATTGTTTACACTTTGGGGGGTATAAGAGATTGCAGCTTCTGTTATGTCTTCAGTTAGCACTCTACAGACATTCAGGATGGCTGTATGACTGTGACTCTTTTCTTGTAAGAAAATAAATCTTTATAAAGACAATTGGCTAAGGCTTGTCTCTTATTCAGTGGTGCAACTGAGAGTTAATTTTTTGCCATGACAATTTGGTGTCAGAAGTTGGGATTCCTTGGAGAGCGGACGGTGACTGGTCTTCCTGGACGTTAAAGTCACAGCCCTCTAGATCTATGATAATGTTAATGTAAATTATTAAAGACAATGGTGAAAAAAATCTGAGTGGTAAAGATATACAAATAGTTATGTAGAGGGTTTTAAATGACAAATTTATGAGAAAATTCCTCTAATTCATTGTAAGATAATTGGTGTTAAAATATTGAAAACGCTAGAAGATGATGTTTTGGTTTCAAAAGATAAGTTTGGGCTTAGCTAAAATAAAACAATCCACTTATCTGAATCCGGCCCCACCATGTCATTTCTGGTGCTGGGTCCTAACTTGCTGTGTAACAGAGACTCAATCTGAGTGGAAATTTATAGTTTCTAAATTTATTGTATGGGCAAAAGACAAATTTAAAATTATGTTTATTTGAAAACGAATGTTTATGAAAATGCAGTACAGGTCCTGAGTGCCTCAGAGTCTCTCTCTCATTCAAAACCAGCTCAAAGCGGTTATCTGAGCCTGTGTCATAGGTGATAAGATATTTGTAGTAAAGCACAGGGCATCAGTGAAAATAATAGACAGTGATTTGTTAAAAGAGGATTGCCATTAAGAGGGCAATGATAAATATTTCAGGTAAAACGAAATGTGATGTCTTTAAATACAGACTTTAAATGAACTGAAATTTTTGACTAATTTATTCTATGACCAGTAACATCTTTGTCTGATCTTAGCCTCCACCATGTATAGAACCGATGGGTTGGGTTATAGAGATAGCCAAACATTAAATAGAATTGACAGTTGTTATGATTAAATTCACTGAGTATAATCTACGCACTGGTTGCGGCCTTGAAGAGGTATGATAGATTTTAGTGATTAAGTTATGTTGTAATTAACCTGTCTCCATGTTCTACCAATAGTAAGCAGACCAAATGGCTCTGGTGACTCTTGAATGCACTTTCCCCAAAGCTCCAGAAAACATCTGACCCTGTTAAAGGAAATGGTCAAAGATCTCGAGCAGTTACCAGTGTGCATGAGGTGATTTCTCAAAGACGGGTAAGACTTTCTTTGGCCAGATAGAGAGCAACCTAAAACAGAGGGTCATCGCCGCCACTGGGCACCTCCAAAAGGGCGGTGTTTTTATGTGAGGTGTGTATGTGTGTGAAGCAGATGTCTGTGAGGCCAGCAGCATCATCAGGGGGGAGCTGTGACAGATACAGCAGTCTGCCCCAAAAAAGCTCCTCCATACCACTCACCCAGGAACCGCATTTAGTTAATAGCTTGTCAGGGAACACCCTGAGGAAAAGAATGGGAAAGGGCTTTCAAGAGCCGGCTGAGACCATGGGGTGATTGTCATTAACTTTTGTGGAGATCAGAATAAAATGTATCAATTGGTATCAGTAAAACTGCGTGATCAGGAACTAATGTTATTAGTTTTTACTCCTGCAGGTCATTAGATATGACATGAGACATAGTGGCGCCTAAAGATGAGGACATCTTTTGAAGTTTAAAGAGAAGGTCTGGATAACAAAAGGTATTTAAACTAAAGCTCTAATTTGAAAAGTTAAACATTTTAATTTTCTAAACGTTGTCAAGGAATTTAATATTACAGTTGTCTGAGTAAAGTCTTAGGAGGCTGTGAAAAGATTATTTGGTTTGGAGAGAGAGGGAGAGACTGCATGAGTGGAAGCAGGGATTGTACTGTGTCTGTTATCGCCCTGTTAAAGCTGAGACAAAACAAAGAACCAAAACAAACCAGATGACTTGTGAAGACAAATTAATAATGAACAGACATGATTTGAAATTGGTTAAGAGACCATGTAAAAGCTAGGGTTAAATCATTTTTTAGAGTTTAAACTAAAAGGAAAATTTGAAAATGAGCAGTTAATGGTTATGTGTGTGTACGTTGATGACTGAACTTTATGTTTTGTATGTGTTGATTAGTGAAACCGTTCTGTCCTGATTGATTGTATGGGGTCATTCACCTCTGGGAAGAGGTATATCATTACAGATGGGTTAAGTGAAACGACAAACTTTAAAGAAGCTTATACTTCTGAAGGAATCTGGTGAAAAGATGATCCAGAACATGAGATGAGCTTTAAGTGGATTGGGTATCCAGCTCTGTCTGTCACTGGTAATTATGACTACTTTTGTCATTTATGATATGATTTGAATTACTCTCTGGAGCAATAGAGATAAGACTGCCGTCCATCATGGGGTTAACACCCTTGTCTAAATTCAACAGAGAGTCTGAGGTCAAATTAACAAATGTCACTACCCAAAATATCTAGAGACTCCCTGATATTTATGAAAGGCCAGAGGGCGAACAAAGGGATAACTTCTAAAAAGAAAAGTTTTATTTTATTTTATGTTTCCTCCTTTAAATGGAGGCATGACATTTGATTTATATAGAGAACTAAAATTTATGTTGAAGAAGCAAGTGGCTATAAGGCTTTCTGTGTGACTGGAATTGAGAAATAATATTTTGGAGTCTGCAGAGCAGTAGAGATAAGACTGAAACAATAATGATTATATAGTGCATCTGCAGACTGACTATTTGATAGAGGACAAGTTATGTGACAAGTTAAATGAGAGAAATAGCCCCAAAGATTAATGTGGTGAAAATAAAACACATGAAGCAAATTAAGTTAATATATATTGAACTATGAATGCTTTTCAAAATACAGATTGGGTTAAAACAGCTTTAAAAGAAACTGATGATGCCTCATAGTACAAATTTAAAATGATAGGGGAGATTATGAAAATTTGTAAGTTCTTTGTAATATTATAACAATTTTGGTGTGGCAAGGTAAGGCTAGTGAGGATTGGATGATAAGTATCACTGCCAAATAACATGAATTAAGAGGTTCACAAGACATTGAAAAAAAAAAAAAAGTATTTTAAAGGAAATCCTAATTAATTGATTAAGCATAATGTCACAAGATAAAGATGAGTGAACGAGCTGATTGAAGTTAAATATGATGTGGGCTATGATGATTGAAAATGGGTCGGTTGAAAATAGTAAGTTTAACAAAAGGGTTCTTGAGTAAGTCTATGTTTTGGTGGAAATATTGATATGAATGTTTTCTTTTATTTTCGACTTTTGAAGAAGAAGGGTACATGAAGAGTGACTGAGGGTCTGGCCTAGGGATGTGTGATGTGTCACTAAACACTTGATAGCGACAAGTTGTCGGGTGTTTTGGATTTTGGAGGTATCACACACCCCTAATATGACAGGAGTGCAGTGACAGTGCTTGCTCACTTAGCCCGGCTTCCAGATATGAAATATGGATTTGTCTTTTATTTCATAGGATATTTTCAGTATGTTTTGGGAAATGTTCTGGTTAGGACTGGAGCTTGTAGCCCCGACAGAAGCATGCAAGCTGACGGAGGGTAAAAGTGTAATGATTCACAAAGACTTGCGGTATGCGTTCGGGGTTGCACATGATTTTGGGGCACTGTGGAAACACAGAACATTTTTTAAATCTGATGGACGTCCAATTTTGAACGCTTCTCTTGTGTCTAATCTGCTAGACACAATTCTCTTGCCTGGCCAGGTTGCTATCTGTAAATGCGCAGCGTATACTAACAACAAAGATTTTATTTCAACAGGAAACCTGAGGGCAGACGCTGCTGCGAAGGCCGCGGCAGCGGGGGAGACAAAAGAATCAGAATGTCTTTTAGTATCGGAAATAAACAAGAATGCTTTGTCTTCTTTACAGATTATGCAGTCTTTCACCACAGGGCCAGAGAAACAACGATGGGAACAGTGTGGCATGCACTGTTTAAAATGGCGTGTGGACAAGTGGTGATGGAAAGCCTTGGTTACCCCGACAATTTTTTTCGTTAATTATGCTAAATGGCTGCATGGGCGATCATGCAGCCAAAGGGGGAATGGTAAATGAAAGATTTGTTTACATGAGAACGAGAAGAGGCCTAGAGCAAATCTGAGCCCGTTTGAGATTGTTTTTTTTGGAAGAACACCATTCATTGGAATGAAAAGGGGTAATCAACAGCTTCCGTCCACAGAATGTTGAATTACTGAAGAAATGTCTTCTCTGTTATATAAGGTCTGTGTGTAGGTAAAGGCAGGGGAAAACAGCTGAGACTCCTTTATACGACAGCAAGCCAAGCGATTTCGTGGTGATACGGGACCACAGAAGGAAGAGCTGGAAGGCGGGAAGGTGGCTAGGATTTTTTCTGTTGCATATGGCCATGAAGGTAGCTGAGAGGGTGACATGGGTTCACGCGAGCCACGACAGGAGAGTCTCACCAGCGATCGAGGAGGAGGACGAACAGAGAGGAAAGGAGCCAGAGGCACATGTCAGCGTATGCCGAAATGCTGTTTAAACAACAGATGCAGTTATCAGTTCACACAAGGTCACCAACCTTTCAGAGTGGTGAGTTCACAGGCAGCAGTCACTGTGAAAAGACGAGAATGAAACCACAGAGAACTGTACAGTGACAATCAGCGGGATGACAACGAACTTTATGAGAAAGGCCGTAAGAGAACCTGAGAAAGCTGACGAATAATGGTTTGGGTGGTTAACAAATCCGAAAGGATGAGGATATTGGTTATGTTTCACCGTGCTGCCAATCCTTGATATAGTAGTGCTGATATTGATGTGTCTGCAATGTATTTTCCAGTGTATGTCCAGCTCAGTACAGAGACTGGTGAAATCCAGTATGTAACACCAGATGGTTAAAATGTCTATTTACAATGATGGTGATGAATCTCCAGGTGCATTTGATGATGATACAACCAGCGGTGATAGTGAAATGCATTAAGAATTTCCTACTTTTAAATTTGGGAATGAGAAGTCCCCAAGAGATTGAAAAACTGTTTTTGCTTGCTAAGTTTAAGGGACTTTACCCACAAAAACAGCCTAAGCGTTTTATTTCTTCTTTCACAAATTTAAAAGAGTGATCATTTATACGAAAATTTAGAGATGAAGGATATAAGTGTGATAAGTGACTTAAATTTGATTATTTTATTATTATTACTTCTATTTTTTACCATTTATTATTTTTTATTATTTGTATTCTTTTAATTACTCATTATTACTTCTATTTTTTTACTATTATTATTATTACTTCTATTTTTTATGTATACACATTTTAAAAAATTTTCTTGTAAGATTATCAAATGAATGATAAAAGGGGGAATTGTGGTGGAAAAATCATAGAGGAAGATTAATTAAGACATATATTTGAGATCATACAGGAGCTAACGTGTTTCTGCCATGCGGGACACCTTATTTGAGGGCTCTCCTGTACCAAAGGTGTCGGGCAGAACTAATTCTAAATCTGTGTGCTGTGTTTCTTACTTTTACCATGTGTGGAAAACTACTGAGAAGGATTGTTTACACTTTGGGGGTATAAGAGATTGTAGCTTCTGTTATGTCTTCAGTTAGCACTCTACAGACATTCAGGATGGCTGTATGACTGTGACTCTTTTCTTGTAAGAAAATAAATCTTTATAAAGACAATTGGCTAAGGTTTGTCTCTTATTCAGTGGTGCAACTGAGAGTTAATTTTTTGCCATGACATCTGACAGGATATTTTAAATTGTAGTCTCCTCAAAGTCGGCATGAAATGAAAATCCACCCCAAATCTATTTTCTAAATGCATGTTATTGATCTTATTGTGAACAATTCATACATTCATCAGATTTTGACCTCAAATCAAAATGAAACTTGATCTTCCAGTGAAATGACAGACTCATCTGCCTAAACCCTGCACCCCCCCCCCTTTTTCTTTTACAATCAACTGCAAGCTCGCCTTTAGATCTGCCTCCATCCAATGAACAACCGACGTATAGAACCAAGTCCTTACCCCATATGTTTTTAGTTTTTTGTTCATCCGTTGTTTCACTCGGATGTACATCACAATAAAAAAGGAAAGATCTGTTGCTACTTGTGTTACATCACAACTTTAAAGAATTATATGGCCTCGTATACGTATAGCAACTATGGCACACATGATTTTATGATTTTTTTCTAGTCTATTTTTGTAGCTTGACAGCATCTGTCCATATTCAATTACCCATACCCTAACCTATAAGAAAAAATATATACAATTATAAAATAATGCCTGTATTTCCATAATAAAAAAAAAAAAATTGTATAGGGTCACTAACGACCCGAGGTGTGTAAGAGTGTACGTATATTTTTTTCTGCACAACAATAATTGAGTCTTTAATGACGGAATAGGTGCAATCCACTTTTATTCCACAAGGTGGCAATGTCTGAAACACAATGATGAAGTGCCGTTTCACTCATAGTTACCGCAGGCAGAAAACAAAAGAGTATAATCTGAAAAACTTGAAATGGTTTAGCGATTTACTGCAGAACAAGTACTGAACGCAATCAAATATTACTGTCACTGTCACTTGATGGTGGATCTGGTGAAGAAGCTGTCAGCTATCAAAATATTGATTTTAAAGATGTTGAAAATGATAGTTTTGAGAATATGTTTGAGATGGTAAATATGAGGCAGATGCTGAATGCACTGGGAAATGAGCTCTGACGAGGTCAGTGTTAGGCAGTTTTGATTCATATGCTGTTTAATGTTGATGATTGTGTTATTTTACATGTGCGTAAACTATTTTCTATCACTTGTTTCTGCTTCTTCTTCTCCTGTGTTTTGATCAGGAGATTCTGTACTAGAAGATGTGTCATAGCGCCCCCTACCATATAGCAGTGGAAACATGGATAGCTGGAAAATTCAGTCTGTGAAAGAGTGAAGTAGATTTGAAGTAAATTCCTTTGTACACTACCAGTAGACTAGCCTACACAATAATTCAGATACTCAGAATTAGAAACAAATCTGTTTTCTTTATAAATACATTTTCAAACAATGTAAGTTTATAAGACAGTATGTAAAACTATGTGGAAAAAAATATTTAATGGGCTTCTCAATCAACTACAAGCCAAGTATACTTAGTTTACTTAATCAAAAGATTGAGTACAAGTATAGGCTTAGACTTTTCTGTCAGTACAAGTCAAGTATTCTTAAGTGCAATTTTAAGTATATTTCTGAGAAGTACATAAAAAAGTAGACTGAAATTATACTTTCTTATTTTAATTTTAAAAGAAGTATACTGATAGCACACTTAAATAAACTTCTTTTGAATAATCTCTTCTTCGTATTTTAGTCTGACATGGATGCAAAAGGGCCTTCTCAAAAAAATGAAGCTTAGATATGTCAGATTACCTTCAGTGCCGTCAGGTTCAGCCTGTTCCTCACGCTGCTTCTGTTTGAACTTCATGTTCCCATAATGCATCACTGCACCTGTCATCTTATAGATGCTGCCCTTCTCATCAGTGATGAAGCCCAGGATGTCAATAGCTGACTGGAACATTTTAGAGAATCAAATTGAAAGAAATGAGTAGGGCTGCACAATTCTAGGGGGGAAAAAAAACTGCAATTGTGATTTTTGTGCTGATTGTGATTTAAAATGTGAAATGTGATTAAAATGTTTTTAAAGCTATAGGTTTGCTGTGCTTGTTTGTAAGGCTGCAATTTGTGACTATATACAATAAACAGCCTATTATAAGTTTTATTATTTGTATTATTACTAAATAAACATATTGGTAACACTTTACAATACGGGTGCACTAATATGCATTAATTCATGCTTAACTAATGCACAGATAATCATGAGTTAATGTATGACTCATGAAGAACTAAACCATTTATTAATGATTACTGCATCAGCAACTAATGAAGATTATATATGATTAATAGATTAAGTAATTATTAGATTGTTATTAGTTAAATGTGTCATATTGTATTAATTCCCTAATAACATATTATATTAACTAATAGTCTAAATTCATATGTTAATTATTACAATGGGTCAAAGCCATGCATTTCAACTTCCAGTTGTGTGCTTTAATTAATCATTAGCTAATGATTTGCAAAGGTATCATTTATTTTCTTCATTTAATTCTTCATTTGTTCTTAATTTCGTAATTTAATTTCTTCATTATCGGAAAACCGAAAGGAGACCTTAAGGCGTTTCTTTTGTTGAAAACAGTGCTTCTCATTACTAGTTTGGGAAGATTTTTGGTGCAAGTTGCCCAAATGCACGATATAAGTGACTCAAACTCAGAGCACATGCAGAGATGGGTTTGTGTAGAGCAGCATTTACTGAAACCCTGGGCTGTTTGAGTGTAAATGAACACATTGCTTTACTTTGAAACATGCAGTGCATATTTATTTAATTCAATTGCAGCCTTTGTGTTTTGATAACCACGCTAATCACAATCAGTGTCCTCCTTAAAGGTGCAGTGTGTAGTATTTATGAGGATCTATTGGAAGAAATGCAATATAATATACATGTTTTCAGTGGTGTAAAGACCTTACATATTGAACCGTTATGTTTTTATTACTTTAGAATGAGCCATTTCTATTTACATACCCTTACAGTGAAGTCGCCATTTTGCGCCGTCTTGTTTCTACAGTAGCCCTAAACGGACAAACTTCTCTACAGAGCGCTAGCTACTCTCTGCTGTCTCAGACAACGACATCTTTGTCATGTTTCGGCCCCCGTAGCTTCTCTATGTGCTTCAAAAGGGAGGGGTGAGCGTGAGGTGATTGCAACTCACAACCTCACCGCTAGATGCCACTAAAATTCACACACTGCACCTTTAAAGTCGGCATGAAAAAAAAAAATCCACCCCAAATCTATTTTCTAAATGCATCTTATTGATCTTATTACAAACAATTCATTCATTCATTTATTCATCAGATTTTGACCTAATAGTCAAAATGAGTTTTATTTCGATTAATCGTGCAGCCCTAGAAATTAGTAGTAAAACAAAGATTTTAAATGTAGTTTCTGAGTTCTTCTCACATCTGTGGCCTCCAGCTCCTCTTTATCATTAATGCTGGCCACGGAGATCTGGCCTTGACTGATCATGGGAAAGTCATAGGGATTGGTTGAGATGAGGAGCATGTCTGAGGAGAAAGAAGAAAGTGTGAAAAAGAGCTTAAAGATGTTTCACTATCATGGGATGTCTTGTGTGACACTCTCACCAATCAGCTCTGGCATATGGCCTGTGGTGACTTGATAGAAGATGTGATAACTCCTCTCTTCGGCCAGCTGAAAGGTCACCCTGGACTTCTCCAGCAAATCTAGAATGACAAAAACTCAGATACCTCGTGGAAAGTCAAAGAATAACATTCTGACTTTGTGCAAAAAGGCTCACATGTTTCGATATCAGCGGAGGAGAGTTTTCCAGATGTTCCAAAGTGAATTTGTATGAATTTACCCTGTTGGAATTTGCAACTTAAGGTAAACAAATGCTACTTAACTTCTTAAACAAAAGTAATATGACTTAACTGCTGAACTCACAAAGCGTGACGAGTTGTCGTTCCTCACAGTCTTGGCATTCCCAAAAGCTTCAAGCAGAGGGTTGGCTGAAATTATTTGATCCTCCAGCGTTCCCTGTGGGGGACGTGAAAGTGAGATTTCAGTAAGTTTAAAAGAAAAAATCTAAAGCCTGCGGCTCATACAAATGATCATTTCCTCACCTGCATTTTCCCTTGCATAGTCTCTTTCTTCTTGTCTCCAGACACTGCGATTGTCGCAAAGTACTGAATGACACGTTTGGTGTTCACAGTCTTCCCTGCACCAGATTCTCCGCTGGAAATGACACAGTTACACGGTTACACAGCTGGAGCTTCACAGCTCATCATCTATCATTTGTAGAGTTATAGCACAGCCAAGGACATTGATCATGACTTACGTAATCAGGACAGACTGATTCTCGCGGTCTACAAATAAAAAAAGGACAAATCGTCATGGGAATCTCTTACATTTATGTTAAAGTCTGCATTGATAGGTGGTGTTTTTTTTTTACCAGCAGTCAGGATGTCAAATTGAAAAAATGTTGGCTCTAAAATCCGATTGGCCGATATACACTCACCTAAAGGATTATTGGGAACACCTGTTCAATTTCTCATTAATGCAATTATCTAATCAACCAATCACATGGCAGTTGCTTCAAGGCATTTAGGGGTGTGGTCCTTGTCAAGACAATCTCCTGAACTCCAAATGTCAGAATGGGAAAGAAAGGTGATTTAAGCAATTCTGAGCGTGGCATGGTTGTTGGTGCCAGTGCCAGTTACTGGGATTTTCACGCACAACCATTTCTAGAGTTTACAAAGAATGGTGTGAAAAGGGAAAAACATCCTTATAAGGATTATAAGGAACACCATACTAATACTGTGTTTGACCCCCTTTCGCCTTCAGAACTGCCTTAATTCTACGTGGCATTGATTCAACAAGGTGCTGAAAGCATTCTTTAGAAATGTTGGCCCATATTGATAGGATAGCATCTTGCAGTTGATGGAGATTTGTGGGATGCACATCCAGGGCACGAAGCTCCCGTTCCACCACATCCCAAAGATGCTCTATTGGGTTGAGATCTGGTGACTGTGGGGGCCATTTTAGTACAGTGAACTCATTGTCATGTTCAAGAAACCAATTTGAAATGATTCGAGCTTTGTGACATGGTGCATTATCCTGGATGGCCATCAGAGGATGGGTATATGGTGGTCATAAAGGGATGGACATGGTCAGAAACAATGCCCAGGTAGGCCGTGGCATTTAAACGATGCCCAATTGGCACTAAGGGGCCTAAAGTGTGCCAAGAAAACATCCCCCACACCATTACACCACCACCACCAGCCTGCACAGTGGTAACAAGGCATGATGGATCCATGTTCTCATTCTGTTTACGCCAAATTCTGACTCTACCATCTGAATGTCTCAACAGAAATCGAGACTCATCAGACCAGGCAACATTTTTCCAGTCTTCAACTGTCCAATTTTGGTGAGCTCGTGCAAATTGTAGCCTCTTTTTCCTATTTGTAGTGGAGATGAGTGGTACCCGGTGGGGTCTTCTGCGGTTGTAGCCAATCCGCCTCAAGGTTGTGCGTGTTGTGGCTTCACAAATGCTTTGCTGCATACCTCGGTTGTAACGAGTGGTTATTTCAGTCAAAGTTGCTCTTCTATCAGCTTGAATCAGTCGGCCCATTCTCCTCTGACCTCTAGCATCAACAAGGCATTTTCGCCCACAGGACTGCCGCATACTGGATGTTTTTCCCTTTTCACACCATTCTTTGTAAACTCTAGAAATGGTTGTGCGTGAAAATCCCAGTAACTGAGCAGATTGTGAAATACTCAGACCGGCCCGTCTGGCACCAACAACCATGCCACGCTCAAAATTGCTTAAATCACCTTTCTTTCCCATTCTGACATTCAGTTTGGAGTTCAGGAGATTGTCTTGACCAGGACCACACCCCTAAATGCATTGAAGCAACTGCTATGTGATTGGTTGGTTAGATAATTGCATTAATGAGAAATTGAACGGGTGTTCCTAATAATCCTTTAGGTGAGTGTATACTATGATGAGATTGGCTACCATTGATTAGGCTATTCTCACGTGACAGAAGACTGCTACTCACTTTTAATGATCACCTAGCAAAGACAATTTAGGTAAGAAGAAATAAGGGACAAAACATGATTTTTTCATAATAAGTCGAGACACTAAAAATAGAACTTTTCATTGGTTCATTTTTTTGCAAAACCCACAGAAAGACGCAAAGGCTGACCAATAGTAATGATTTATGAAAATAAATAAAAATGACGAAATATGGAAGTTTCTGCCCGACAGTGACAATATGGCTGCATCCGAAATTGCATACTTCCCTATAGGCTAGTAGGCGAAAAACAGTATGTGACAAAGGAAGTATCACAGTACTCATAAAAGAGTAGGCAAAATGTATCGGGATGACCTGTGTCTTCCGGCGAGATTCTTAAGTGTGCATACTATCCCATGAGGCCACTGGAGAGGATTTGTGAATGGCAGTGAAGCGACACATCTGACGCTGGTAGGTCCCATGACAATAACAACATGGCGAATGTAGTACATCCTGATTACATTCACACTTCACATACTATATGGAACATACTTTTTAGAGGTTGTGAAGTAATAACCTAAAATTGAGCGTGATTTTAACGGTAAAAGACTGTAAAAATGCTACGGTGAAAAACAGTTAACAGAAAGCTTCCGTAATATATATACGGAGAATAACTGTAATAGATTTAACCGTACAATTAATGTAATTTTAAATTTACAGTTTTTGGAAGTGAAAAAGAACAAGTCATTGTGTAATTGTCAGTTAAAAAAAAATGTAAATTCACATTCCCAGAATTCCCTGCATGACATTTCACATTTGATGTATTTTTGTTGAAATAATGTTTCTTTATATATTTTTTCTAATCAGTTATGTACATTAGGGTTTTATGTTACATCTAATGTTGTTAAACTAATGTTTATTGCATTTTTTAAATTTCATGTAGTTTACCATGATGGCGTTTAATGCTTGTATAAATGACAATGTGCACCTTCTATACTGTATATTAGTATTGTCCTCTTCAGCTTGTGGAAAATCTGCTTGTGATGAGCTTTGATTCATCATGTGACTCTCATCAGCACTGTGATTGGTGGCTGTCAGTATATTACAAAGGTACATAACAGATATTAGTATTTCAGTAGGTTGGTAAATTAACATTATATCAGTTAATAAAAAAACGGTTAAATTTGTAAAACCTAATATGTTGCTGCTGTATTTTTTATTGTAAACTTCTGGCAACCACAGCTGGTAGTTTTTGCGATTTCGGAACCTAATATTGAGACAAGCAAGATTATGATTACTTCTTTTGATTAATTAAGCATAATTATCTGCAGTATTGGCCCGTTGGTTTATTATCCTCAAAACATTTTTTATTTAATTTACATTTTTTTCCCCCACAAAACAATTTTAGGCCTACACAGATACGTCATCAAGCAGATTGAAAGAAGATCACCCAATCAGAGCACAGTGTGTTTACATTTATCCACATCAGGATTCTTCTGCAAACAGATGACCGATCGACTCGACCTGATTTTCTCAGTGCAATATTTAAATTAAAGCTACACAGTTAATCAGAAAAAAAATGATTATGCTTACAATTACTGTCAATTTATCCTTTTTTTTTTTCATCATTGTGCATCATAATTAATCTTTGAGCACATAAACGCAATGGCCAATCAGAGGCATTTAAATTAGTAACTGTGCAAAAGAATTAAGCTCGAATAAAATGGAAATTCGTTGTGCAGTGTAGACAGATTGTAATTGGGAGTTTCGAACAGTGAACTGATGTTGTTCTGAAATAGACCGACCTGTAAGCATATTTTGATATGCATTGTCAGATACAGAGAAGATGTGAGGTGGGGCCTCCATGCGCTTTTTGCCCCTGTATGCCACCACCACCTCTGAGTTATACACCGGGAGCCACTTGTAAGGATTCACAGTAACACAGAACAGCCCAGAGTAGGTCTGCAGAGAAATCACAGAGATTCATTAAACTGATTAAGCGCTCCAGTCTGACCATTTTTCAGAACTGAGGCATTACTTACATAAATCATCCATGCCGCGTAACGATCTTTGAGGTTAAACAGGACAGAGGGCTCGTTGAGGTGGGTCATCATGACAATGTCCTCAATTTTATCATACTTGGGTGGATTCATTGGGTGACATTCCTCATCCTTCAATATCACTGTCTGCAGAGAAAATGCCATGTCACCGTATTCTCGAGCAGTCACTTTTTCTTTGTATTCTGAATGGAATGGGTTGCAGTGTAATGCTGTTTAAAGACTCTTCAATCAAAGCCGATTTCATGGCATCTCACCTCCCCTGTCTCGGTCTGGACTGTAGCCGTGTCTCCTTCTCTGTTTTGAATGATGCCTTTTATGTACAGTTCTTTGGCATCAGGAACAAAACAGGCTGTCTTGGCATCAAAAGGCTGATTCTGAGCTTCAATTCTCTCCTTTTCGGGTTTGCGGAGGTAGATTGCAGCTGGCCCGTAGTGGGCCATTTCGGCATCGCTGCTCATGATGAACCAAAACTGAAAGAAAAAAAAAAACACTGATGTTGTGAAAATATCATGCAACACCAAGAGGAAGAACAGAACAAAAATAAATGGAAAATTAGGACTGTACCTTTGCAAGTTCTCACCAGTAGTAGGATATCGATTGCACTGAAATTTGAAACAGTTATATTATATTATATTTAGCGCTGTAATTAATCGCGATTAATAGAAACATCAGAGTTTTTAATATTTTTAGATTGTAATAATTTTCACATTAATGTAGAAAGAACTTAAAGACAGTATGTTTTAAATATTTGTTGTATTGGCATCTTTTTATGAATGAAGGCCAGTATCACTGATACTAATACATCTCTATGAAATAAATTTTTTTAACATTATTGATGGACATTCTGTCAGGGTTCTGTCACTTCGGTCTAGCTTACTCTTGGTTTGTGACAGAGCCCTGACACTCCTGTATTGTTTGTCTTGTCTTGTGTGAGCACGCAGCTTTGAGCATGCTCGAGCTGCGTGCTCTTCTGTTCTTGTGAGTTTTGTGTGCGGGGCGTGGTGTTCGGATCCCAGCACTTCAGTCTAGTTTGGGTTTTGGTTTTGTGTTGGGATTCGGACATTCATGCTTTGTTTGTTTGTTTTCTGTCATTCTCGTGCGCTCTGTCTTGTCGTGTGAGAGTACGCTCTTCTGTCCGTGTGTTGTGTTCTCTGTAGCACGCGGTTCGTGTTTACATCGGCCGCGTGCTTTCATGCTATGTTTTGTCTTGTGTTGTATAGCACGCTGCTGGTGTTTTTCACTGGCTGCGTGCTTTCATGTTGTCATGAGTTTTCATTATCTGCATGTTCATGTCACGTTTGGTGTGAGCACATGGCTTGTCAAGTGTTTCTTTGTGCCATGTGCTCTCATGTCTATTGTCTAACCCTGCCCAACTTGTTTCCTGATTATTGGTTCATTTGCCCCACCTGTCTTCCCTCATTACCCTCTTTTGTTTGCTCCCTATTTATTGTGTTTGCAGTCCTGGGCTGGATCGTTGTCGTTTGTTCCTGTCGAACGTGCCTCATGTTTCCCTGCTCGTCAAGTCAAAGTCAAGTCTTGTTCTCCCCCTCATTTATCTTGTTTTATTTTATTAAATAAAGCCCATTCAGTCCTCACCTCATCCCTTACATCAACCTTGACACATTCAACATTACAGTATAATTGAAAGCTAGAAATTTCAACATTCATTAGGGCTACATGACTACATGAAAAGAGGTTTTACTGTTATAAAAACTGATTTGTGAGCATTATTTAAATGTTTTTAATTTTGAACAAAAAAGTTACATAGTGTACCTTTAATTTTAATTTGAACATTACACTGTAAAAAAATTATTGCTGATTATTTAGCACAACTTAAAATTCAACATTAGAATAAGAAATAATGTGTTGTTTCAACTTAAAAAAGTATATGTTAGTGCTTGACTTAAAATATTAAGTTTAGTTAACTTTAGTCAGGTTTAGTTAAGTTGGATATTCAAGTTCTCAACAAATTTTAAGTTGTAACTAATTACAACAAAAAAATTACAGTGTACTAATGCATTCTTAAAATAAATATAAATAAAGTTGTATCTGTTAACATTACTTAATACACTGTGAACTAACATGAACAAAGAATGAAGAATTGTATTTTTATTAAGTAACGTTAACAAATATTAATAAACGCTGTTAAAAATATAAACACTGTAAAAATGAAGTTATGACTCATCAAAATAAGTTAAGCAATTTTCAACTTTTTTTTAGAAGTTATACAAGATTCAACATCATCAGTTTAATGTAATTTAAGTCTAAATGACTTAAAAATCCCAGTTGATTGTACCTAAAAATTACATAAAATACATTTCAACAGCAAAAATACACTTCAATACTTATCTAGTTTAGAATACTTATCTAAAACCCATATCTACATTTATAATATTAATATTCTACAAATATTTTTGTCCACAAGTAATATGAATGTGAAACTGATCTTACCACGAGTGACCACGAACTGACAGTCTCCTTTTCACAGCATGATCCATCCTTTTATTAAGATGTGCCAGACCAGCAAAAGTCCCCCTCTATATTTGGGCATGTAATTCTATTCAAATCTTAATCATGTCACACTATCTTTTGTGTTCCGCTCTTAAATTGAGCCACGGAAATTCAATAGCTAATTGAATATGTCGCCAGGATCAGGTAACATTGTTCAAGAATGTGGATTTAAAAGTGCATGATTGCATGGAGATCCTTTGTGTTTATCTTGAACAATAATCCTCTGACTTTACATCTTTAAGACAGAGCTGAAACAGTACTGTAAATGGAAATGTAGTTAAAATCTAATAGATGAAACATTTTTAAAGGTGAAGAAGACATCAAAGGTTACGTTGCATCATATAATCAACCACACTCACATCCTTTATTACAAAGATCCTTTGACATTCACTGTTTCAAGTTTTGATTTTTAACTTACATACATCTGTAAGCCATAATTACTAGTTAAGGAATTTTTCGAGCTGGCTTTGTCTGTGTGCCATATACGTTACTCTTAAAGCTGTAGAGCACAATAGGGACCTTTGTTGTCACGTGACTTGGGGACACTTTAAATCCTTCCCTAACATTAACTTCCGATTTCAAGGACAGATGCTCTGCTTATTGTTATGAGCACTTGCTCCTCCAGATCCAAAAATACCACCTACAAAGCTCAGTTTGACACACTACACATTTTATTCAGCTGTGTTAATCTGTGAGAACGTTTGTTTGACATTATGCTGGAAATCCTTGGTGGAGGACACCAGCTGTAAGACAAGTCCTTTACATCTGCAAGCAGACTAATAATAAACTTAGAGTAGCTTTTCTAGGAAAAGCATAAAGTAAGCTACATTGCTTTGTGACTGTGAAGTGTGAATTGTGACTGACATGCTGTCCCCTTAAAAATGACATGGAAACACTTTTGGAAGATGACATATATGTCTTACAGTATTGTTTTAATGACATTGAGTGTTGCAAACAACAAATACTTTAGCATACTTTTATTACTAAAATAATATACTTCATTAAGCGTGTGAACTTTATTTGCATGTTATTTGAATGTATTATAGTTTAAATTTATATGAAATGCACTTACTTTTTGACCCATTTAATTAGGACTTAAGTACATCTTTATTGGCCGGTTTCACAGACAAAGCTTAAGGCTAGTCCTAGACTAAAATGCATGTTTGAGCTGTTAACTGAAAACAACTTGAAAGCAACTTGCTCTGACGTCTCTTAAAATATGTCAGTGCCATTGTTTGTTTCACACCAGTAATGATTTTTTCTAAGGCACGTTTATAAAAGCTTCTTAAATATCCTAATTTTGTGGGGTGTTCCCGGTCTGCAGTGGTCAGTATCTATCAAAAATGGTCCAAAGAAGGAACAGTGGTGAACCGGCGACAGGGTCATGGGCGGCCAAGGCTCATTGATGCACGTGGGGAGCAAAGGCTGGTCCGTGTGGTCGGATCAAACAGACAAGCTACTGTAGCTCAAATTGCTCAAGAAGTTAATGCTGGTTCTGATAGAAAGGTTTCAGAATACACAGTGCATCGCAGTTTGTTGTGTATAGGGATGCATAGCCGGAGACCAGTCAGGGTGCCCATGTTTTACCCCTGTCTACCGCCGAAAGCGCCAACAGTGGGCAGGTGAGCATCAGAACTGGACCACGGAGCAATGGAAGAAGGTGGCCTGGTCTGATGAATCACATTTTCTTTTACATCACATAGATGGCCGGGTGTGTGTGCGTCACTTACCTGGGGAACACATGGCACCAGGATGCACTATGGGAAGTAGACAAGCTGGCGGAGGCAGTGTGATGCTTTGGGCAATGTTCTGCTGGAAAACCTTGGGTCCTGCCATCCATGTGGATGTTACTTTGACACGTACCACCTACCTAAGCATTGTTGCAGACCATGTACACCCTTTCATGGAAACGGTATTCCCTGGTGGCTGTGGCCTCTATCAGCAGGATAATGCGCCCTGCCACAAAACAAAAATGGTTCAGGAATGGTTTGAGGAGTCCAACAACGAGTTTGAGGTGTTGACTTGGCCTCCAAATTCCCCAGATCTCAATCCAATCGAGCATATCTGGGATGTGCTGAACAAACAAGTCCGATCCATGGAGGCCCAACCTCTCAACTTACAGGACTTAAAGGATCTGCTGCTAACATATTGGTGCCAGATACCACAGCACACCTTCAGGGCTCTAGTGAAGTCCATGCCTCAATGGGTCAGGGCTGTTTTGGCAGCAAAAGAAGGACCAACACAATATTAGGAAGGTGGTCATAATGTTATGCCTGTTCGGTGTATGTAATTTCATAATTACTTTGAAAATATGGTTAGAATGTACTGACAAGCATTAATGTTAAACTAAAATATACTTTAATGTCATTTCTATTGAAACATGTATTTAAAATGTATTAAAACTATTGTATAAAAATGTATTAATATTACTATGTAATATTGACGTACACACATAGAAATGCAAAAAGTGCCTTAAATACTACGTTTCGGACATTGCTCAGAGTAGCCTAAGCTAAAATAGGGAGGGTGTAGAGAAGGATAGAGGATTTTTTTTTTATGATGAGATTAAGTGCTCGCGGAAGAGATGGGTTTTTAGCTGTTTTTTGAATGATGTTAGTGATTCTGCCATCCGGATGGAGGTGGGAAGATCGTTCCACCAGCCAGGAACAGTGAATGAAAAAGTTCTGGAGAGGGATTTCTTGCCTCTCTGGGATGGTAACACAAGCCGCCGCTCTTTAGCTGAGTGGAGGCTTCTGGTAGGGGTGTAGACTCGTAGGATCGAGTCGAAGTATCTGGGTGCTGAGCTTGTGGTGGATCCATAAGCAAGCGTCAAAGCCTTGAACTTAATGCGGGCAGCGAGTGGTAGCCAGTGCAGAGAGATAAAGAGAGGTGTGACATGGGCCCTTTTGGGCTTGTTGAAGACAAGACGTGCCGCTGCGTTCTGAATCATTTGAAGTGTTTTGATTGCACACGATGGAAGTCCAGCCAGAAGCGCATTGCAGTAGTCAAGCCTAGAAATGACCAGGGCTTGGACAAGAAGCTGTGTTTCATGCTCTGTAAGGAACGGTCTGATCTTTCTGATGTTGTGCAGTGCAAACCTGCATGATCAAGCTGTCTTTGAAATGTGGTCTTTGAAGGACAGCTGGTCATCAAAGATTATTCCAAGATTTCTGACCGACTCTGAAGGGGTAATCAAAGATGAACCTAGCTCGATGGTGAAATTGTGTTGTAGAGTTGGATTAGCAGGGAAGACGAGAAGCTCAGTCTTTGCTAGGTTGAGCTGCAGGTGATGTTGTTTCATCCATGACGAGATGTCTGCTAGACAGCGTGAGATTCGTGCAGCTACTGTGGGATCATCTGGTTGAAATGAAAGGTAGAGCTGTGTGTCATCAGCATAGCAATGGTATGAGAAGCCATGTGCCTGTATGATGGGTCCCAGTGATGTAGTGTAAATGGAGAAGAGGAGAGGTCCAAGCACTGAGCCCTGAGGAACCCTCGTGGTTAGTTGATGTGCTTTGGATACCTCCCCTCTCCAGGCAACCTTGAAAGACCTACCTGTGAGATAGGACTCAAACCAGTGGAGTGGAATCCCTGTGATGCCCAGTGATGAGAGGGAGGATAGAAGAATCTGATGATTCACAGTGTCAAACGCAGCAGATAGATCGAGGAGAATGAGGACTGATGATTTGGAAGCAGCCTTTGCAATCCGCAGGGCTTCAGTGACTGACAGTAATGCAGTCTCTGTTGAGTGGCCCTTTTGAAACCTGATTGGTTTACGTCCAGTTGAAAACAACTCGTTCAAGTCTTTTCGCTATGTATGGTAGGAGAGATGTGTTGAGTGTGGGTTTTTTAAGCAGTGGAGTTACCCGAGCCTGCTTGAATGTGGTAGGGAAGATACTTGTGCAGAGAGATGTATTGATGATGTGTGTGGGTGCTGGTAGGAGTGTAGGAGAGATGGCTTGTAGGAGGTGTGAGGGGATGGGATCTAGGGAGCAAGTAGTAGGATGGCTGGAAAGGAGAAGTTTAGATACTTCTGTCTCAGTGAGTGTAGAGAAGGAGGAGAGAAGATGTTTGTCTGTGGATGTGGCTGATCTAAGATCCTGTGTGTGTGGAGGTGAGAACTGACTACTGATGATTGTTGTTTTATCAGTGAAGAAATGGGCAAAACGTCGGCAGATAATGAGGTGGTGGGAGGTGGTGGAGGGGGACAGAGGAGAGAGTTGAATGTTCTGAAAAGTGTGCGTGTGTTTGAGGTGCTGTTGATTTTGTTGTGGAAAAATGAGGATTTAGCCGCATGGACATCATCTGAGAAGGATGAGAGCAGAGATTTTTACTTACCCAGGTCAGATGGGTCGTTTGATTTTCACCATTTTCTCTCTGCTGCCCTGAGTTTGGTCCGGTGTTCGCGAAGAACATCAGATAACCAAGGGTTAGAGGGAGTAGGGCGTGCTGGCAGATACTATCGAGACAGGAAGTTCAGGTAGAACATAACGTGTCTGTTGCAGTGTTGACATCCATAGATGAGAATTGTGTGGGTGAGGGAAGGGAGGATGACACAGCAGAGGAGAGATGAGAGGGAGAAAGAGAGCGCAGGTTTCGTCTGAAAGTAACTGGTAGAGGTGCACGAGTAGTAAGTTGTAGATTAAATGTGATGAAGTAATGATCTGAGGTGTGTAAAGGTTTCACCAAAATGTTATCCGTAGTGCAGTTGCGTGTGTAATATGAGGTCAAGTTGGTTGCCAGATTTGTGGGTGTGTGCAGTGATGAGGCGTTTGAGATCAAATGAGGCTAGGAGGGAGTGGAAATCTGTAGCATAAGGTTTGTCCAGGTGAATGTTGAAATCGCCAAGGATTACAAGTGGGCAGCACATCCAGTTCCTCAACAAAGGTAGCCAATTAACCTGGGGGGCGGTAAATGACTACAAGATGTATTTTAACGAGAGTTGTAACTGTAATAGCATGGTATTCAAATGCGTTGTTATTGCATAGAGAGGTGTGGGTTGCGTATTTCCAATTGTTAGTAATGAGAAGACCTGCGCCTCCACAGGGGTGTGGGAGTGTGGGAGAAGGAGAAGTTGTTAGAGAGAGCAGCAGGGGTTGCTGAGTCTTCTGACGGATCCAGGTCTCAGTTAAGGCCAATATATTGAGAGTGGAATGAGTGGAAAAGGCTGGAATGAAGTCAACTTTGTTGACAGCTGACTGACAATTCCATAGACCCACAGAGAAAGAGGGAGGAGTTTTAGCAGAGGAAGGAATAGGGCGCAGATTAGAAGGGTTGTGCTGCCTTCTGCGTGTAATAGTGGTGCGTGTTTGAGAGATAACGGGAATGTACTGAAAGCACATGGTTAGAGGGAGGAAGGAAGGTGAAAGAGGACAGGAAAAGGAGATACTTAAGTGCTTTACCGGTGTCCTTACTCGGTGGAGTCGCACGCAGGTACAGTCGAATGTCTTTACCCGAGTCGGTCTTCACACGAGGAGGCTGATCACTTCCGCTGACGCTTCCGCGACAGCGCTCACACGCTATTAAATAGATGCTTATCACTACTTGAGTGAGAACAGCTGTGGACGCTTTTATAATTAGCCCAAAGAATCAAGGCAAAAGCCTGTCAATGGCTCCAATCAAAATGAAACTATGTCTCACTACCAGTGCTAAAAGCCAGCAATAACAATTGAGTGCAACACAACGCGGCCGTTTCTTTAAACAGCCGTGGTTATAAATCAAATACAATTTGCTAACACAGTAAAATTATGAGTAGATAAATAAGTACAAAATCAAAATGTATCCTCCTTCTAGCACGTAATACGCTAAGCAATACAGCGAAACTGAGTATTCACAAAAACACTTACTTACGGCTCACGCTTCTTCACTGTCCAGTACGCTTCTCCTACATAGTTGTGGCGAGAGGGGCAGAGTCTGCAACTGGAGAGAGAGGCAGGAGACTAGCGGATCAATATAAGTGATATCAACATAATATCATCATGATATCACTGATCATCATAAGTGGATCAAGTACAAATAACTAACACCTGTGTCTTGTTTCAGTAATTGATGTGGTGAGACTGGAAATGCAAGACTGGGAGAGAGACTGGACTGGGAACTTGTGCGTGGCTGAGGAAGAGCTGGATCTGGGGAAAGTGAACTGAGAAACAGAAAGTTATTGTCTGATGCAGAGTGCGCCTGTTTTGTTTTGAGTTTTGAAATAACGCACAAGTTTATTTACACTTACGGACCAATTGCCCGATTGCGGTTTTGACTCATGACTGAGAACAAACAAACAATTAAATTCACATTTATTTGTATAGCGCTTTTTACAATACATATTGTTTCAAAGCAGCTTCACAGCAAATGCATGCGTCTACATTACAATTTAAAGTGATTATGTATTTCAGAAATGTACATATACAAAGCACACAGATTACACACACTTGCAGAACTCAGTTGCTGCTCCGGAAAAACAAACTGCATCCACTGTTTCCTTAACGCTGGGTTATTTGGGAAGCTGAACAAGGTTATCTTTCCCTCACACTTGGTCCCAAGGGGGAAAGAACACCATCAGAGACGACAGAGCAGGCTCTGTCAAGGGAAAGACACAGGGCTAGTCCAGTAGGGTAGCTGGTACTGTGAAAGAATACACATATGGGGTTGCCGTAGGAACCGCTACATATGGATACCCAACTTACACACACATTCCACATGCATACGGGTGTAAGCCTGGGGTCAGACGCCCGCAACGTCTGCCGCCAAGGGGTGACGGAGGAGCTCAACAGGGTTAGCCATTTCTGGGTAACAGAACTAGAGACAATAAACGCACGTATCCGGCCCAGGGGGCGGGAGTGGTGTTGCAAGCCGACACTAGAACGGGTCCTTCGCACTACTGGCCACTGGGGGCGAGTACACGGGAAGATAGCGGCTCTACACAGAGACTATAGAATCTAGCGAACGTGTTAGTTGTCGCCCAGCCCACAGCTCTACAGATATCTGTCAGCAAGGCGCCTTGAGCCAGCACCCAGGAGGAAGCTACACTTCTAGTTAAGTGTGCTCGCAACCCTAACGGGCAAGGCATGTCTTGGGATTGGTATGCCAAGACGATAGCATCCACTATCCAGTAGGCTAACCTGCTTGGAGACAGCCTTTCCCTTTTGCTGGCCTCTGTAACAGACAAAGAGCTGCTCTGAGTTCGGTCCACATAAGTGCGAAGAGCGCGGACGGGACAGAGCAAAGCTAGGGCTGGGTCTGCCTCCTCCGAAGGCAGCGCTTGCAGGTTCACCACCTAGTCCCTGAAGGGAGTGGTGGGAACCTTGGGCACATATACAGGCCGGGTCTCAGGATGACATAAGAGTTAGTCGGCCCTATCTCTAGGCACAATTCACTGACCAAAAGTGCATGCAGGTCCCCTACCCTCTTCATAGAGGCCAATGCAGTCAGGAGCACTGTCTTCATGGACAGGATTTTTTTAGCTCTATGGACTGCAAAGGCTTAAAGGGAGGACTCTGAAGTGGCCTGAGCACCAGAGCTAAGTCCCAAGAGGGTACCAAGTTTGGAAGAGGAGGATTTAGCCTCCTCGCACCTCTGAGGAACCTGACGATTAGGTTGTGCTTTCCTAAGGACTTACCTTCAACTGCGTCGCAATACGCCGCAATTGCTGCGACGTACACTTTAAGGGTGGAGAGAGACAGCCTTCACTCCATCCCATCTTGCAGGAAAGAAAGCATGGGGTCTTCCTTCCACCTTTGGGGTCTTCCCGACCGGAAGATCACCATTCCACGAACAGGTTCCACTTCAACGCATAGAGGCACCTTGTAGGCTTTTTGAGGCGGCCCAGCACAAGGCGTACTGCTAGCAACCCTAGGCAGTTGATGTGCCAATGCCGTTGGGGCCCCGTCCACAGAGCCGAAACTGCATGCCCATTGTACGTAGCCCCCCAGCTGGTGGATGAGGCATCAGTGAAGACCACAGCACGCCTGGACACCTGTTCAAAGGGCACTCCAGCCCGTAGAAACGAAGGGTCCGCCCACAGGCTGAAGGTTTTGCGACAGTTCGGAGTAACTGAGACCTGGTACTTGCCACTCTGCCATGCCCATCTCGGGACTCGGCTGTGAAGCCAGTGCTGAAGCGGTCTCATATGAAGCAATCTGAGCGGGGTTACTGCGGCTGCAGATGCCATATGCCCCAGGAGCCTCTGAAAAAATTTCAGTGGGACCGCCGTCCTACCATTCAAGCTTATTCAAGCAGTTCAACACTGACCGGACTCGCTCCTCTTTGAAGCGCAATCTGGTTGACCGAATCCAGCTCCATACTGAGATAAGAGATCCTCTGTGTGGGACAGAGTTTGCTCTTCTCTCGGTTGACCCAAAGCCCCAACAGGCTGAGCACCAGGTCCCTGTGTTCACACAACTGATCCCGAGACTGAGCCAATATGAGCCAGTCATCGAGATAGTTGAGGATGTAAACACTGCGTTCTCTGAGCGGAACAATGGCTGCCTCAGCAATGTTCGTGAAGACGTGAGATGACAGGGACAGCCCGAATGGGAGGACTTTCGTCCTTCAGGTCGATCGCTGCAAACCAATCTCAGGGACGGATGCTTTCGAAAATGCATTTCTGCGTTAACATCTTGAATGGGAGCTTGTGCAGGGCCTGATTCAGGACACGCAGGTCCAAGATTGACCGTAACCAACCGCCTTTCTTGAGTACAATGAAGTAGGGGCTGTAGAACCCCAACCTCATATCGGCTGGAGGAACCGGCTTGATCATGTTCTTAGCCAGTAGAACGAAGCGTCGCACACTGCCGACCTCGTCCTCTTGGGGCTCAGGGAGGGAAGAAACTGCTCTTGAGAATGTGGGTAGAATGTGGGCAGAACTGAAACCGAACCAAAATATTCTCCCCCCGGACACCATCTCCCCAAGAGCAGCTCCTCTTCTCCCTGGGCTGCCCATCTCACTTTGCAGGACCCTGGACGGGTTGGGCGCCTCCCTTATGCCCGGCCACCTGCTGCCCGGGTGGAGGCTGCTGCTTGGGCTACGCAGGGGCGGAGGCAGACGCAGGGGGACCCCCTCGGCGACGAGCAGACGGAGGCGCTGCAGCCGACGACTGGGTGGAGGCAGCAGCTGGTCGTTGGGGCAGGATGTTTTAAACCGCTTCCTTCTACTTCTGGGCCACCAAAAACTTCTGGCCGATTTACGCGTTGCACTACGCCTCAGCCACCCAGGAAAGCATGGCTGTCAACTCTAAATCTGATTCAGCATCATCTTCATTTCCAGTGCATAACAGCCCTCTCTCCGATGCAGCAATTGACATCTGTCCTCTGCCAGAGCCCCAAATGAAATGCTAAAAGTGAAACCAGCAATCCCATCTGTAAGCTATCAGCAGGCATGTGAGACAGTGAGCGTGTCCGTCAGACTCGACAGCACATGGCGTGCTGAACGCTCAAGCCCTTATGAAAAAGGCAAGACGAACAAAACACAGACATGGTCATGTTGTCATGAGAGAACATGAACCACCCACGAACAAAGTTTTAGCATTCTTGCGATGTGATAGAGGAGTGGGGGGTCCACGGAGACGTACTCGGCAGGTCTCCAAGGCTTACTAGCAAAAGTAGCCCTTTTCTGGAGCACCAGAAAAGAAACCAGATCGGGGAATAGGCAAAGGGACTCAACCCCGTTTGAGGTTTCATAGTCTTGACCACGCTGAACGCTCAAGCCCTTACGAGAAAGGTGAGACGAACAACGCACCGACGTGATCATGTTCTCCTGAGAGAACATGGATCACCCACGAATGCAAACACACATGTTTATATGTGCGAGAGATCGTGGCCGTCAAATGAACACAGGAAACAACCGCATCCAGAAACACATGGTTTGAATGACATCTTGAAAAAGACGCAGGGTCAAACCGTGTAAGCTCTTTTAGAGGAAACACTCTGACAGTGCTAAAGCACACAGGGGAATGGACACGGCTCACAGCAGTTTGAAAGTGCAAGCCTGCTGTGAGCACTCAATCTCATTGAAGACGCCCAGCTCTAAGCTGTGAAAACAGCTGTTTGTTCGTCAAACGTGACACGACCACCGCTGACCGCTGGACTCCGGAGAGCCAGCGGCAGAACTGAAACCGAACCAAAAATATTCCCCCACCGGACACCATCTCCCCAAGAGCAGCTCCTCTTCTCCCTGGGCTGCCCATCTCACTTTGCAGGACCCTGGACGGGTTGCATCCTCCTTCCCTCACTAAAGCCGTCTTACACAGTCTTGTACCTTTGTATTTTTGTCTGAATTTCAAATGCTTTTTGGCTTTAAGGTTTGTAATGTTATGATTCAGCGCATAGCTTGGTTCATGGCTTAAAACACTTAAAAGACTTTTAAATCACTATGGGAGAAATTATTGGAAAAATACTTCCGGAACCAACACTGCTGAAAAAGTGGGCGGGCACAGTGTTGCACTCTATTACCATATCTGAATTTCAGCTCTGGATCTTCCTCACCACTTGAACATAGTGATATAAACAGTAACAATGGCGTTGTTTTTTCTGTATCAATTCCAGTGCAAGTCCTCATTCTTTTAAAGTGCAGACTTGGTTTTAATTCACAATGAGCTTGTGCTCAAACTTTAATGTACGAACGAACATCATCATCACAAACCTAGCCTGAATCTATTCTTCCTCATCTCCCACCTACACCATGGTCATATTACTAGATAGTTCCCTCTGCTGGTCACATTAGGTATTACAGTTGATTTACTGCATATCAACACATCCCCCTTTCTTTGAAGCTGTGAACAAAACATGCCTTAACATATGTGAATGACACTGTGATCATCCAGATTCAAATTTTTTTCCTACAACGTATATATATATATATATATATATATATATATATAAATTTTTTTTTTTACACATAAAAGAGAACGTCACATATTCAGTCCATTGATTCACAGATCGAGTCTGACTGGTCTTTTGACTTGACGCTCAGATCTCCTCAAGATAGGTGACCCTGAGTGACCATCACTTGTGTCCACATGCACACATCCATCTGATTTCAGGTCTGGCACTGTTTCTGCATGCAACACAGAAGCAATTCCATCTTCACATTCTTCACAAAGTCTCTTTGGTTCTAAGAAGGCTGCGACGGTTCCTTCTGATCACGTGACCCTCCTCAGTCCTTACTTCATATGATCTCAGTCCGACCACCTGGAGAACAGTAGCTTTTCGGTTCCACACATCCTGGCACAACATCACCTTTGGCAAGTGGTTTTGGTTGACTTGTCATAACGCTGTTTTTGTTTCTATTTCATATTCTTCAATTTTGTCTGTACCTCTGCATTCTCCTTGATGTCTGTATGGCAAGGTAGGGTTGTGCGTAACTTGCGATTCACGCGAAACCACATTCAAGCGGGGCCGTTCTGTAACTTAGTAGAGCTAAATAAGGATCCAACTTGCTGTCTGTGGCATTTTTGAGAAGCTGTTTGATGATATGCACTTCTTTTTCAGCTTTGCCATTTGCCTGTTTATGCTGTGGACTTGAGGTGACATGGTGAAATCCATACTGCCTTGCAAACTGTTGCCATTCCTTGCTGTTATAACAAGGACCATTGTCACTCACCACAGTCTTTGGTATCCCATGCCGGGCAAAAATGGACTTGACATGAGTAATGACACTGTTGGATGTTGCACTTTCAGCAATTTCAGGAAAGTTGAATAGTAATCACTAGCAGAGAGTCTTTACCATTACAGTAAAACAAATCTGTTCCAACTTTCTCCCAAGGACCAGTGGGGAGATCTTGGACCAGCATAGGCTCCTTTGCCTGTTTACTCTGGTACTTGTTACATGTTTCACATTTTCCTATCATGTTTTCAATTTCCTTGTTGATTCCGGGTCAATACACAGCATTCCTGGCTCTTCTTGTACATTTCTCAATGCCAAGGTGTCCGTTGTGTAGCCTCCAAAGTATCTCTGGCCTCAGGCTGTGTGGAATGACAATTCTACTGTCTCTCAATAACAGTCCATTTGCCACACTTAGCTCTGATCTAATGTGATTTTTTTGGACAGGCCCCTTTGGGCCAGCCACTGTGAATGTTTTCCATAACTGTTTGTAGCTCATTGTCTTTGACTGTTTCTTCACAGTCAAACTGCTTCTGAGCAGTTGATGTGGTAGACTCTCCTCACTAGGTTCAATTTCTTAGCGGAGACACCACAGAGCAGTGACTCTCGGCCCTCAGGTACAACAGAGAACAGTACATTGTGGCTTTTGCCCTTTACTGTCACTTTCAGTCTGCACTGACCTTTGCTTTCTATGTCTTTTCCATTGTAGTCTTTCAGTTGCACTGTTTTTTTGCTTATTTAGGCTTTTCTTTCATGGCATTAATTCCTGTCATGCTGATCAAGTTTGCTTGTGCGCCTGTGTCAATCCTTAGCGCTACTAAAGCTCCATTAATTGGCAATGGCACAATCCATGTATCTTCATTTTCTAAGTGCCTAACATTTTCCTCTATGGTATAATTTTTTATATAGTTACATGATACCATGCCGACAAAGAAAGTCTCACTTAGGTCAGTATCTTCAACTAGCCTCACTGACTTGGGCTTGCCCTTTGACAGTTTTGCTACAATTTAAAACTTGTTCAAGCACATAGGATTACATCCGTCTTATGAATGAATACTGATGTTTCCTTCAGTGAATGAAACATAGTACTGATCATTAGGTTGCTATGCTTGTAGATGCAGCCAAAGTTTAGATGAATGACATCAATCTGACTATAATTTCTAAGGCCTTTACACTGTCGAAAGGGGAGCATCACCCAAATCTATATCTATATAACACTGTACTGAGATTCCTTCATCAGAAACAGGTTAAGCACTACTGCAAGTGGTAATTTTTTCCAACCAAAGCAGACTAATCAATTCTGGTACAGCTTATATGCTGCTGAGCTGAGATTCTTTTGTCAAAACAGACTTACGCTTTAATACTGAAATTAGAGTCTCTTTTCTAAAGTCAGAGTAGCCTTATGCTGATACCATTTGACATATGTTAAGATATGTTAAGACTCTTTCTGTTATAGTAGAGATGTCAATTCAAGCTATCGTTTTATCTGCATCTAACAAGCCAGCACTCGCGATCTGCATGCATATCGAATGTAATGTCATGTGTCATAATTATTAAAGGCAAACCTTTAGGTGAACAGTGGTTTAAGTGAATGGTGCTTGGCAGTGCTAGCTTAACCAGCTCAATCTGTCGTCACAGTGAAGCATGCACTATCTGGAGTTAGCGTTTTCTTTTGACAAGTCATTGTCATGGAAACCAATGCGCAGCAGTGCCAAATCAAACCATGTATATCAAACATCTGTATATTTCAATGCTATGTCTAGGCTGTTGACACGTGAGGCTTACACAGTCATTGAAGACTTCTCTTTCAATCAGTAAAATTCAAATGTCACTAATGCAGGCTTTTGTGTTTCTGTGAACACATTTTCATCTACTTTGACATTTTTATGCCATACGCTGACTAGGAACTTTTCTAGAGGATATCTTGCATTGTGGCCATGCTGGGTGCCTTCTGGTGCCCACTTTGGCTTCTGTGTTTCAAAGTTCAAAGTCATTGGGGTTTTGAGAACCCCTTCGGAGGGGGCCTTGTGTTCATTAAAGGCCTTCTTTGTCAAGTCACATGCATGGCATTGTGTGGGGGCAGGCTGTGTCACCTACAAGGTGACTAACTGGTGTCAGAGGAAAAGGTTCATGAAGCTGGTGTCCTCCTTCTGTTCCAGGTAGTAGAAACATAGGACATTTCATGTTTGCCCTGGGCAGCGCTCAGTCCACTTCCAGGGTCTGAAAATTCCTTTATGTTGGCCTGTTTCAGCTGCTGGTAGTCCGAGTGGAGGTTTCCTGGCTGCCGAGCCAGAAAGCGTTGCAACTCTGGGCTGGATGTGATCCAGAGCAGATAGAGTCTATCTTGGTGGTTCACACTCGCCGAAGACTGCAGGTGAAGGTCAATGTCTCATAGGTAGGCATGGACATTGTGGTCTCCTGCAAGCTTTGGTGTGAATGCAGGGATGTGTCTGTCCATTTCGCTTGAAGTCTTCACATGCAATTTCAGGGTTTGTCTGAATTAATCCTTTTCCTTCTGCAGCTGCAGAGGCGTTCAGGAAACTGGCTGGTGAAAGGTTAAGCAGAGGGCTTTGCGTCTGTGCGCAGGGCTGGAGGAGCTTGCGCTGCTGATGTGAAGTTCAGCAGGGTACATCTTTCTTGTGGGGGTTTCATTTGCAGTTGGTCGTTTTTGTTCTTTTCGGACCACATCAAGCTTGTCTCTAATGCTGCAGAACTTGTCTCTAATGCTGCAGTTAGATTAGATTAGATTCAACTTTATTGTCATTACACAAGTACAGGTACGAGGCAACGAAATGGATTTTTAACTGCATTTCGTTGCCTCGTACCTGTACTTGTGTAATGACAATAAAGTTGAATCTAATCTAATCTAACTGCTGAGTCATTGTTTGGACTTCAGCTTCTGGCTGCACGCAGATGGCCTCCAAGGGCCTTAGCTTTAGTGTCTTCTCTCTTTAAGTTCCACGTTGGATGTTTTAACAGAGTCTTTTGGGTGAAACAGTTCCCTTTCGAGGTCTTGTACGGTGGTGTTATCCAGCTGCTTTTGGTGCCCAGCAGTTGTCAGAGCCTCCTGAAGGCCAGTGATCTCCTCCTGTAGCTCCCTTTTATCAGGATCCTTGCATTTGTGCTGTGCCTTCTCATGCTGAGCGGGGGTTGGTTCTCTGTGAAACTCTGTGATTTACAGCGTCAGTCCATTTTACCTCCCTTTTGAGGCCTGTGGGAGTGTGGCCAAGGAGACGATGATGCTGGTCAAGTCTTCGTAGCTCAGGCTTAGTGTCTGCCCACTCATGTTGCAGTTTCACTGTTCCTTCCTCTGGTGTTGCATGTTGCTGGCTGCTTTTGGCTGAAGGGTGTCCATCACATGCTCTGCCGGGTCTACAGGGGTTCCTGGTGGTGGCAGGGCTGGATGTCTGAGGCATACTGGCACACTTTGTGGGAACACAGGAGAGAGATGGCAAAGGCAAATGCAAGTTTGTACAGAGGTGGTAAGCTAACTGTGTAGGAGAACTGCTATGGGGGCTGCGTGAATAGTTATGTGGGCCACTTAAGGCAGGGTGTTAAGATTTTGTGTTGGTAAACACAAATTATGAATTTGAGTATATTTGTTGATGGGCTGTATGCAGTCAGCTAATGACCGGGTTGTACGTGTGGTCAAACTATAACTCAAAACATGGATGGTTCTCCTGATAGGTTGGCACTACGAGAGTGAAAAATAAAACAATGAGATGAGATCAGAAAGGGAAAGGAAAGGAAAGAAGAATGAAAGAGTTTTTTACCTATTTAGTTTTAACTAGGGGATATGGCTAAGCAGGTGTCACTTGTGGGTGATGCTGCACTAAATAATATATTCTAGGGTTAGACTGGTAGCAAAGCTAGCAGGGACACACCAAACACCTCAAGGTCAAAAGAAAAGAAGCAATGGTAAGTGTTTCTAGTTCTATCTGGGGTCTATAGTGCCTTTGGACGGTAACCGTACTTCATGGACTAGGCCAGGCACTGAGGAGTTAAGACTAATAACCTGTGTAACTCATTAAAGAAACAACAGTTGCTAGAACTATTGTAATCTTATGCAGAGAAGGAAGATGGTGATGGTAAGGTAACTAAAATAAGGTAAAAGTACAGAAGAATTTCCTTATAGCTTCTAGAAACTGAAAGGAGAGTTATGTAGATAAGTTGACGTAATTAAATTTGAAATTTAATTAGATTCAACTTAGCTGAATAGGGATATTCAAGCTAAACAAAGGTAAGTAAATTAAATTAAATAAAAAATAGAGGAGGGATAAAGGTCGGAGTAGAACAAACAAACACAAAACAAAAGCACAATGGCTTAAACCAGTGATGGGTGCCTTTGAGGCCTCGGGGTCTTGTGAAGCTTTGGGACATGAATCATTTGTCTTGAATCAGTGATTCGAAGCGCATCAAACTGCTAAAGTCGTGTGATTTCAGTAAACAAGATCGTTAAGCATCATATCAGTTTCAGAATGATTTCAAATTTACATGGTTTGTCACTGGGACTCGTTAACCAATGTCTAGATGTAATTTGTATATGAGCTCATATCAATTATAAATCTAGGCACATTGGAGGATGCCTTTGATTGATAAAGGAAAGAGGCATATTTAACATTCTCTTACTCGTCTGGTTAACCCAGCTTTCACAAAATGAGAGCTACAGTTTACTGAAATATCATGCCTTATAAGAAAACCTCATGTTTAGATGGTTCATTGATTGTCTTTAATTGATTACATCTTCAACAAACATTTGTGAATGGTTTGTTAAAGGTGTTTTATTCAGTTTTCGCTGCGCTTCCTGTTCTGACCAGCAGGGGTCACCGGATTGTGGCGCTTTGAGCAGTTCAAATCAGTGAACCATTTGTGACTCAATGGATTCGTTTGAGTTGGAGCTTCACAAGCTTCAGATCCCTCATCAGTGGTTCAAAGTCCCTTAGTCTAAAGGGTCCCAAAGTCTGTAGTCTTTGGTTCGAACGTTACACTCTATGCTCAAACTTGTCTAGGTGTTAGCAGGGTGCTAACAGCTTTAGTTGAGGTAGAGGGTTTTAACTTGTACGTGTAGGTTTGCTTAAAAGCTAGTTTTGGCTACACGCAGGTCTGTGAAGTGAGTGCTGCTATCAGATTATTAGAAGTGTCTGCTCACACGTTCTGTTGTCATGCGTTGCCAAGAGACCAGTGCCAGCACACGACGCAGCTCGAAAGGGAGCAGACTTTCTAGCCGGGCCGAGGGCACGCACTGAGAACTCTAGCGTGGTCAGTCATGACTCACAAATCAAAACAGTACATCACTTCACAGACAATGGTGACTTTCTAGTTAGCTAGGCTAGAATTTACACCACTAATTCAACGCGATTGTTTCATATGAGCAGTTTGAGGCATCAATATGAATACAATGACGTAACGAATAAGTGAGATTTCTTCGTCACACAGGTTAATTCATGCTGCTAATCTGAGATTTCTTCATCAGAAAAAGGCTTACGCTCGCTTAACAACTGAAATTATGATTTCTTAGATCATTTCAGGTTAGTTTCGCATCGTACGATTTAAACATGCATTCTAGCATTGGTAAACTTTCTGCTGTTCGACGCGATTGTTTCATATGAGCAGTTTGGCGCATCAATATGAATACAATGACGCAACGAATAATAATAATAATACGGCCTTGATCGGTGACTGAGGAGCATCGCTCAGTCACCATTACAAACACTGTAGTGAGATTTCTTCGTCACACAGGTTAATTCATGCTGCTAATCTGAGATTTCTTCGTCATGAAAAGACTTATGCATTTAAGGCTGAAAGTGGTGTTTTCTTCACCCACGATCAGGATAATTTATTCTGGTAATTTGTTACCAGTTATATGTGCTGCTAATCTGGGATTTCTTCATCAGAAAAAGGCTTACGCTCGTTTAACGACTGAAATTATGATTTCTTAGATCATTTCAGGATAGTTTCGTATCGTAGGCTACGATTTGAACATGCATTCTAGCATTGGTAAACTTTCTGCTGTTCGCAGGATGGCGCACTTAAGCTATAGTTTTGCTGATTTTATCAGGAACTTGTACGTGCATTTATGATGTTAATAAAGTTTATGGAACAACACATGATAGATTACTGGGTCTGTCTGCAAACAATTGTTTAAAATGAAGCCCGCGTTTCTCCACCAAAATGTAGCGAATTAGCTCAGAGGGGAAATATTAATAATTATTCATAACTCATTATGATTATTCATTATAATTAATTATGAATATTTGAATCCATTAAATGTATTAACTTGATGTAGCTACATTAACATTACAATCAATCAATCAGTTATTCCTATGAACGTTCAGTAGGCCTATTGATTATTAATTAATTCTAAGAAAAGGGTATTTTTCCTGGCCACAGGAAAATAATTCTTCCTTTGTATTTACATAAGCGCTTAGAGCGCATAACAAGATCGATCATTTAAGTGACAATTTGTTTGCAGGCAGGGAGTCAGAACCAACATATATTGTGCACAAACTTTAATAACTAAATCGCGGACAAGATTAAACGGACATAAAACATACAGACACAAAACATACACTCACCTAAAGGATTATTAGGAACACCATACTAATACTTAGTTTGACCCCCTTTCACCTTCAGAAGTGCCTTAATTCTACGTAGCATTGATTCAACAAGGTGCTGAAAGCATTCTTTAGAAATGTTGGCCCATATTGATAGGATAGCATCTTGCAGTTGATGGAGATTTGTGGGATGCACATCCAGGGCACGAAGCTCCCGTTCTACCACATCCCAAAGATGCTCTATTGGGTTGAGATCTGGTGACTGTGGGGGCCATTTTAGTACAATGAACTCATTGTCATGTTCAAGAAACCAATTTGAAATGATTCGAGCTTTGTGACATGGTGCATTATCCTGCTGGAAGTAGCCATCAGAGGATGGGTACATGGTGGTCATAAAGGGATGGACATGGTCAGAAACAATGCTCAGGTAGGCCGTGGCATTTAAACGATGCCCAATTGGCACTAAGGGGCCTAAAGTGTGCCAAGAAAACATCCCCCACACCATTACACCACCACCACCAGCCTGCACAGTGGTAACAAGGCATGATGGATCCATGTTCTCATTCTGTTTACGCCAAATTCTGACTCTACCATCTGAATGTCTCAACAGAAATCGAGACTCATCAGACCAGGCAACATTTTTCCAGTCTTCAACTGTCCAATTTTGGTGAGCTCGTGCAAATTGTAGCCTCTTTTTCCTATTTCTGGTGGAGATGAGTGGTACCCGGTGGGGTCTTCTGCTGTTGTAGCCCATCCGCTTCAAGGTTGTGCATGTTGTGGCTTCACAAATGCTTTGCTGCATACCTCGGTTGTAACGAGTGGTTATTTCAGTCAAAGTTGCTCTTCTATCAGCTTGAATAAGTCGGCCCATTCTCCTCTGACCTCTAGCATCAACAAGGCATTTTCGCCCACAGGACTGCCGCATACTGGATGTTTTTTCCTTTTCACACCATTCTTTGTAAACTCTAGAAATGGTTGTGCGTGAAAATCCCAGTAACTGAGCAGATTGTGAAATACTCAGACCGGCCCGTCTGGCACCAACAACCATGCCACGCTCAAAATTGCTTAAATCACCTTTCTTTCCCATTCTGACATTCAGTTTGGAGTTCAGGAGATTGTCTTGACCAGGACCACACCCCTAAATGCATTGAAGCAACTGCCATGTGATTGGTTGATTAGATAATTGCATTAATGACAAATTTAACAGGTGTTCCTAATAATCCTTTAGGCGTGTGTATATGGCAAGAGGTAAAGTTAAAGTGGTTAGAAAAACCGGGTCAGTACAGATGGATGAAGTTATGCAAAGAGTCTAAACCTGAGATAACCATCTCTGATAAGCTCCTTTGTCTGAGCAAAGGAGTTTACAGTTTTACTACCTACACAGCGACTTGTATTTCTTAGTACATTACTTGCATTTGCCCAGGAAGGTGTCCAGATATACGTCGCAGAAGAAAGACTTGATGGTTCTGTCCGATGGCTTTGCAGTGGCTATCGTTTCCTTCCGTGTTGAGCGAAGGAACGACGGTGAGCTTGCAAGGTTGTTTTGACTCCATCGAGGTTGAGGAAGCTGCACACGCCATGAGGAGTTGGGCCTGCTGGCCCAACTGGCCGTATGGTGGCATCTGGTTTCCTGTCCCACACACACACGTGATGCTGTGTGTGCAGGCCTTATCTGGCCAGGCCTGTTGGCCGGCCAGATAGACAGCCAAGATGACGCGTCCAGAGAGAGAAGAGAAGAGAGGGAGGAGAGAGAGCGTCTCTCTCTTAAGAGTCTTAGAGAAATCCCACCCTCGATGGTTGAGTTGCCCAATGGGATTGTTGGGATTTCCCAGCAGGAAATTCCTATGTGGGAGATTTATGGATCTTTGTTTCAAGCAGGATTCAATGGGCCTTTGCCCATATATACTCCAATTAATGCAACAAACACACATTACTTTCTACAAGAAAGTGACATACACGAAAGTGTAAGTCGTGAAGAGAGCATTAATTTGATAGGAGACACGACATATATGAACTTACATGGACTAGTAAGTTGTTCATAAGACATGCATAAACGAAATAACATACAAGAGACACTTTACAAGACAGTTCTATGTGTACATACAATGTCCTGGGGTGCATATTCATTTATAGATGGTTGGTCTATAACTTGAGGCAAAAGCATGTATTTTACAGGCTTTGTGTCTTAACTATGGCCTTTTCCATGTGGCTACATTTTTTAGGGCCATAAAACGTCTTATCAGTTGGTATCTAGGGTAACTGAGGACCTTTCTCTGTTGTGTTGGGGGAAGGTCTGTTACTGAGAACAGAGCATTTAAAACATATTTGTTAAATGTAACAGGCGATCATGTGTCTGATTTGCCTCAGTCGCTACACCTTTGATAAGCACTTTTCTTGCAAAATTACTTTTTCCATTGCAATTTGAACATCTTTTGCCATAGGCAGGGCACTGCCGGGGCTCATGTCTGCTACTACAACGTTTGCATGAGTATGCTGCTGCATCTTCTCTGTTTTTCTTTTGTGGAGTATACTTTTTCACCTTATTTTTGACTACAGCTACCTTGGTCTGGCGTGGCATTTGATTCATTAAACGTCTTCGCGTGCTGTTGCATTCACTTGCATAACACAGCCTCTCTGCTTCTTTCAAAGTCAGTTTAGCATCTCTTAAAAGCCTCTCCCTTATCCTCTTATCTTGGATTCCATAGACAATTTGATCGCGGATCATAGAATCTTTCAGATCCTCAAAATCACATGACTGCGCTTTAAGCTTCAAATCAGTCACAAAGCAATCAAAAGTTTCGTCGGGCTGTTGCATCCGTGACCGGAACACATACCTTTCATACACAATGTTCTTTTTCCAGGTGTCGTACTTCTCTCTTCATCTATGCCGAATTTGAACATACTGGATACCTCAATGACTTAAGGACCTGCTACTGTAAGTAGCAACGCAATCTTCCTGGCGTCAGGTTTATTGTCCAGTCCTATGGCAGCCATATACAATTAGAACTGTTGCTTAAAAGGCCGCCAATTGCTGTCCACGTTACCCACCAGTTTCAGTCCCTCCGGTGGCTTCAATACATCCATTTTGCGATTTAAACTGATGCTTGACACGGACAGTTTACTCCTGGTACCATGTGTTATTCGAGTCTTAAAGATGAGACTTGGTTTTAATTCATAGTGAGCTTGTGCTCAAACTTCAATGTACAAACGAACATCATCATCACAAACCTAGCCTGAATCTATTCTTCCTCAGCTGGTTATTACAGTTGATTCACTGCATATCAACACATTACCTACTCAGACAGTACACGATTTTGGATGCACCGAATAACTTTTTGCCTTGCACATTGGTCTTTAAAACTTTGCAGACCTTTTACATTCACAAACAGCTATAGTACACACTGCATGAAAGGTACTGTAAAATTTATATATATATATATATATATATACTTTTAAAGTGCCCCTATTATGCTATTTTAAAGGTCCTAATGTTGTTTTGGAGGTCTCCTACAACAGGTTTATATGCAAGGTCAAAAAACACAAATTTTCTCATAATATACATTGTACACCACATTTTTCAATGATTCTCAAACGACTTTGAATCAGTCTCTCTAAATCCCTCCTTTCCTTGAGCTACTCTGCTCTTATTGGCCAGATGGCCCAGTCTGTTGTGATACAGCGCATGTTTCGGAAGCTAAATGCCCATTACCATACCTGAGCTTCTTCATAACTGAAGCTCCGTCCGGAGGCTTCCTAAAGCCAGCGATTGTACACACTGTTAAGACAGTAACGATGACGTTGATTTTACCACATCAATCCAAGCGCTAGTCCGATGATGAAACACTGGAAGAACTAGTTATTCAACCCGAACCTCCATCACAAGGACGACTTGAGCAGGATGTTTCTCAGTGATGCGCTACTCAGTTTGAGGTACATTATGAGATGTTAACACTGTAATTCCTCACCATCAGCATTAACAAGTGTACGTCCATCAGCAAACCCATGTGTATATTTCTAACTTATTGTGGTGCACATGCGGGAACTGTATCAATAACAGCACATACATTAGCCGAGCACTAACGTGAATGACTGATGTAACAAATGTTTGTAAAACAAATCTCAGTCCCTTCTTTATCTTTACTCAAAGTAGTAAGAACAACAGACAATCTGCATTAATAGACACAGTTTTAGGTAATAGTGGCACACAGCTGATTTGCAGAAGTATTTCAGTAAGACAGTAATAATGAGAGTTAGCCGGTTAGCCGGAAACTTACACAATATAAAACACAAAACTACGTATTTTGAACACCTGGTGGAAAATATATACATCAATAATTATTTATACTTAATGGTTGTGATTCTGAGGAGCAAGCTGGTCCAAATAAACGGAGTAATGACCCTATCAAGAGCAAGTGTTTTGCAAATCCTTGTTGAACTCCCGAGATTTGAGAAGCAGTTGTTAGGAAAATGACTTTTGAGGGCAGACAACGTACAACATAGCAATTATGCAATTTGCAATTTGCAATTTGCAATTAGCAATTAGCAATTAGCAATTAGCAATTAGGCATTATGCAAATGTCTGATCTAGTGACGTAGAACCGTAACACAGTGAGATCCAAAGTGCAGACGACTCTTTTAGACGGTTCAAAGTCGATTCTTTCTTTTTGGAGACAATAAATTTATTTATCGTGCACTTTCAACTTTACAACTTTGCAGAACATTTACATTCACAAACGGTTATATTACTCACTGAATGAAAGGGAAAATTCCAAAAACCATAATAGGGGCACTTTTAAGATTTGAAGTACACTACAAGTACACATTCAATACAATTAAGTGCACTTGTTTTTCACAAAGGATTAGTGCATTTAGACTTAAGCTGAATTCTAGATCGCCCCCTAAACCCTCATTCACTCTTCCCTACGTTAGTCTACTAATACAGTTCACTTGAAAGAGTGAATAAAAATGAGTGAGTGACTTCAGACAGCTGTTGAGTGTACATCAACTGTAAACTCGTTATTGCAGAGCATTGTGGGATAGAATGAGTGAACTCGATAACGTCCACAATGGTTTCGGACACCACTACAAATGGCTGTCCCTTCAAATAATGCCCTATTTGAGGGTATAGGGGTGATTTCGGATTCAGCCATTGTGCGTCATGCTTTAAAGAGAATGTTTCATGCTTTATACAGAGAAATTCTATTTTTGAAAGCAAGTTATGACTTAAGTCATCAGAATTAGATTGGAAAAAGTATGTAGAGCTGTTTTACTCAAGATGTCTTCAAAAGAGCCACAAAAGATGCGCATAACCGATGTCCATCACATATGCAGATTGATATCTCAAAGTTTTTTGTTTTTTTCTTTTTCTCACTAACATTTGGATATTAAAATTGAATAAAACACCAACAATATAAATAACTAGCCAGGTTAGCCAGTCACCTTAAAAGTCCATAGATACTGCAGTCCATACTGCTGTTAACAATTTCTCAGACAATTAAGCGGAGACTGGTTTTCCTGTTTGTTCATGTATTGTTTAAAAAAAAGCCTACTGTGTGAATTTAAAGGCGGAGTGTTTACTTGTTTAACTAAACAAATGGTACAAGGAGACAATCTTATTTATCAGAATATTATTTGTAGAAAAGAAATAACACCTTTTAAAGAAAAATTAATAAGAACAAGGACAGCATATGTGACTCTGGACCACAAAACCAGTCATAAGGGTCATTTTTTTAAAATTGAGATTTATACATCATCTGAAATATACACTCACCTAAAGGATTATTAGGAACACCTGTTCAATTTCTCATTAATGCAATTATCTAATCAACCAATCACATGGTAGTTGCTTCAATGCATTTAGGGGTGTGGTCCTGGTCAAGACAATCTCCTGAACTCCAAACTGAATGTCAGAATGGGAAAGAAAGGTGATTTAAGCAATTTTGAGCGTGGCATGGTTGTTGGTGCCAGACGGGCCGGTCTGAGTATTTCACAATCTGCTCAGTTACTGGGATTTTCACGCACAACCATTTCTAGAGTTTACAAAGAATGGTGTGAAAAGGGAAAAACATCCAGTATGCTGTTGATGCTAGAGGTCAGAGGAGAATGGGTCGACTGATTCAAGCTGATAGAAGAGCAACTTTGACTGAAATAACCACTCGTTACAACCGAGGTATGCAGCAAAGCATTTGTGAAGCCACAACACGCACAACCTTGAGGCGGATGGGCTACAACAGCAGAAGACCCCACCGGGTACCACTCATCTCCACTACAAATAGGAAAAAGAGGCTACAATTTGCACGAGCTCACCAAAATTGGACAGTTGAAGACTGGAAAAATGTTGCCTGGTCTGATGAGTCTCGATTTCTGTTGAGACATTCAGATGGTAGAGTCAGAATTTGGCGCAAACAGAATGAGAACATGGATCCATCATGCCTTGTTACCACTGTGCAGGCTGGTGGTGGTGGTGTAATGGTGTGGGGGATGTTTTCTTGGCACACTTTAGGCCCCTTAGTGTCAATTGGGCATTGTTTAAATGCCACGGCCTACCTGAGCATTGTTTCTGACCATGTCCATCCCTTTATGACCACCATGTACCCATCCTCTGATGGCTACTTCCAGCAGAATAATGCACCATGTCACAAAGCTCGAATCATTTCAAATTGGTTTTTTGAACATGACAATGAGTTAACTGTACTAAAATGGCCCCCACAGTCACCAGATCTCAACCCAATAGAGCATCTTTGGGATGTGGCCCTGGATGTGCATCCCACAAATCTCCATCAACTGCAAGATGCTATCCTATCAATATGGGCCAACATTTCTAAAGAATGCTTTCAGCACCTTGTTGAATCAATGCCACGTAGAATTAAGGCAGTTCTGAAGGCGAAAGGGGGTCAAACACAGTATTAGTATGGTGTTCCTAATAATCCTTTAGGTGAGTGTACAGTATATTACTACTAATAATACATTTTTTATATATTTACGGTAGGACATTTACAAAATATCTTCATGGAACATGATCTTTACTTAATATCCTAATGATTTTTGGCATAAAAGAAAAATGGATAATTTTGACCCATACAATGTATTGTTGGCTATTGCCACAAATATACCCGTGTGACTTATGACTGGTTTTGTGCTCCAGGGTCACTTATAAGCATAGAAATCTGCCTTCTGATCATAAAGGTGATCTCTGATCTATGACATCCCAGAAATAGCCTCATGAGAGTGAGCTTTGATCCTGTTTAACATGTTCAGAAGCCGGGACTTTGATGATGTCACATGAGTGTGTTTTGACACAGGATGCCAAAAGGATACTGTGACAGATGGCTGAGGAGCCTGCAGTGCTGTTATTGACTTGAGAATTGGACAAAAATCAAGGGAACTGAAAAGAAACATATTTATTTACTTCTTTATTTTTTGCACATTAATCTGTGCATCAGTTTGACTTCGCATAAAGTCTCTCACACACACACAACGATGTCGGACTAGCAGTTCTTAGCTTCGTTGTTATCCATTAGGTTCATTCAGGTCATAAATGTAGAATTTTTTTGATAATTCGGAGACATTTATTTGAGCATTCTGTTGTTGTGTCAAATCAATACCTCTCACAATTGTGTTTGCAACTGTCCTTGCAGAGGATCAGCACACCCAAAGTGAAGGTTATTAGGAGACCCAAGCGTCTAATTGATGTGCTTTAAGCATGATTGGAGCAAATGATCTATATGAAAGCTGAGGCCACTTGCAAGATGTCCAAGGCATTATGATCACAGTCAATCACTGTATTACTTGCAATCAGCTCAACACCCAAAAACTTAAATTAACTATATGAAATTTTTGCATCACCAACGAAGAGAACTTATATTTATATACAGCACAGGATCGGATTTGTATCTGTTTTGCACAAACACATTTACAGATGGTTGCCAACCCAATTTTCTTTTTTTCACGGGTACCTCTGCCCTTTTAGCAGCAAAATGCATTTGTAGTTTTTGATAGTTTTTAACAATACTGCAAATGTTTCATTTACAGTGATATATTCTATTTACACCATGTAAAAGTAGCAGTTCTTTGCAATATGTGTAAATAGTAATTAGATGTTATTTATACTTTATTTTGACAGATACATACTATTACACATACAGTATTGTTGTACATTATCAGGATGCAATAATAAATAGTGTAAATGATTGTAGCGACTCGGCTGCATATAATAATAATAAATTAAATTAGCTTAATAGGGAATTATGATTATTAATGTTTCATTATTTATAACTAATCGCAACGGGTTATGATTAAATTATAAATCTCCAAATCACCCAAAAAGGGAAATACCTAACCTAGGTATTTATGCAATATATATATATAGTTAACGACAATGGGTTGCAATTAACTACGAATATATATTAAATCATTACAGAATAACCTTTGAATTAGAATTAATTCAAAATTCATCTGATCCGTTCATTTAACGAACAAACAGTATTACAATCTTTTATCAATTCTCACAAAGTTTTATTCTTTCTTATCAAATCTTCGGGAAGATTATCCTTCTGGTCACGAAGAATAAACTTTCCGAACTATTATGATATTAATTAAAGTATTCAAAGATACTTGAGAGCTCGTAGCTAGATCGGAACATTAAAGTGACCATGCCTTGTGAGCGGCAACAATGACAATCGAACGTGGATACAATGGTTTTAATAATTGATACTACGAACACATACGACTAAAACAAAGAATACATGTATATACAGAACAACGAATAGTAACGAAAGAGAATGAAAAGAAGAGAATGAAAGAGAGGAAGGAAAGGTTCAGGAATGGCAATTTCACAAACATAACCACCGAGAGCCAGCAACGAATAATATCACCTTAAACAGGGGTACACATCTTAAAACGCATCTAAATTTCGATGGAATTTATACTTGCATGGGTTGTTTTGTGCTGAGTATAAAGAATGCGCGTGAGTCTTCTCAGAGCGTTCTTTGAGCTGGAGTGTGTTCTCTTTTGGTCCTTCCGGAGCGTTCTCGATCCGCGGGAAGTTTGAAGGTGGTTGAAGCGAATGCCGAAAAGGGGAGGAAAAGAAGATTGTCTCGTCGGAGTTTTAGAAGACGACTGAGCGCTGAGATGGAGCGCGCTGGGATGGCGCGCGTTGCCTGTCCGCCTGGCTGCGGAGCGCGCCGACTTCAAAGGAACCAACCCACGTGACTGAGCCGCCAAGCCAGGGCCGAAGCCGCCTGGCCAGGGGACGAGCCGAGATGATAAGAGGGTTGTTTATCGACTGCACCGACTGAGCAAAGATATGTTGGTGTTACTGTCCTTTAAAGAAACATTAACATCCGCCCATCTTTTCTGAAATGACCAATCAGGTATGGGAGTTTTAGGCGGGAGAACACTTTCTTTGTCTCCGTTTATGACCTCATTTGCCTAATTTATGATGGTGTCATACTTGGTACATTTCTACTCAAAAGGGGGGGTAACATAATGTGATGCATTTCATAATCATCTACTGTGCACCGTTGGTTAAGAGAAAGAGAGAGGAATATTTAGATATCAAACACAGTATGACTGGGAGATATTAGAGCAGAGATACATTCTTACACATGAATACAAGCATCTTACATGACTTTACATTGTTCGTACATCATGACTATGTTGGCAATGACATAGGGAGCATGCGTACACACAGGAATCATCATATACATTCTGGGATAGTTTAATTAGAGTTACATAAAGAAAATGTTTGTGTCTGTGTATTGGAAGGAGCCTGTGTGTCTAGGCCCCCCCTTATCTTTTGAGTGAGGGGGGGGGGGGGGGGGATTGCATCCTGATTGAAGTTCTCACAGGATTCTAACGGTGCTGTCTGTTCTACCTCAGCCAAGCCACAAAACTGTCCATGATGCCATCTTCCTCAGACTCCTCGGTACCGGAACCTAATTTATATACGGCTAAAAGGCTTTCTGACGTTTATAGTGGAATCGACTCATCTTTGATCCTGTCCAGAGAGACTCCAGACGCTACAGTCCCCCTTTTCGTCTGACGAAGTCCGTGTGACATCGTCGGACGACAGTCATGATGGTCGGATGGCAGGTGGATCATGATGGTCGGATGGCAGGTGGATCATGATGGTCGGATGGCAGGTGGTTTCTAATTGTTCTCAACCTTTGGTTCCTCAGGCTGAGAGTCCATCTCGATGAGGTTTGGCATGGTATCTGTTTTGGTACCTCTTTTCCGTGGGTTTCGTTTATACCCTAGGGGGAGAGCGACCGTGTTCTTGGTCATGGACTCTCGCATCTCGTGGACCTTCTTGAACAGGATGAAGGCCAGGCCCAGTGTCAGGGTGTAGCCTAATACCGTAGAGAGGCAAAGAGCTATGTCTGCGGGAGTTGGTCAGGATGGGCAGCCGGGACAGTGTTTGGAGGGCCGTGTCGATGGGAGTAATGTCAATTAGCTGGGACCCCCTTTTCCTCAATCCTCAGTTCCAGTTCCGGATCTAGAGTTGTGATTCTTGAAGAAGGATGGGATTTCCAGCTCTGACCAGTACTCTTCATTTGGGAGATGGTACAACGGCAGATCATCGAGGTGGAGGATGGCACCCTTTGGTACTTGAATCCACATACTCTGGTTGGGCAGGCTGATGCGGGTGGCCGTGTCATGCTGATCGTAAGTCAGGGTGGCCGTACGAGTGGGAGTGTTGACGAGCCACCTGTCACCCACAATCTCAGCTCGAGTTTTAGTGACTTGGGTGCGAGATGTGGCCTTGGCAGGGCAACGGGTGTCACTTCTCATGGGCTGCAACCTGCAGATTCCTTCAGTGTTGTCTCTGAGGAATGGCTTGCTAGGGCAGAGGTAGTGAATGTCATTTATCAAAGTACACATACGCAGGTTGGGGGCCAGGTACAGCTGTGTGTTACTGTCGTGGTAGGCCACCACATTGGGGGTGTGTATCTTGATATGAGTGTTGCTTTGCCAAAACCCGACATTGACCAGGTCCTTGAGTCTGTAGATGTTGTTTGATTCGATGATGGGTAGATTCAGGAGAAAGGCCACCTCCCTTTGCTCAGGGTCGACGTGCAAGGGGATGGCACTACCCAAAGAGTAGGCAAGGTGTGCTTGAAGAGGATCTGCTGGGCTGGTAGTGGCAGAGGCCAGCACTGTTTGCACAAGGCTCAGGGGTACCAGATACAGAGGAATCCTGCCCATGGCTAAGCTGTCAATTGAGGAGCTCACTTCCCGCAGCATGTCTGTCATCAGGGCTGTGACTAGCTGAGTTTGGGCAAAATCATTTTGGAAAACGGAAAACAGTTGTCTCACTGAGTTCAGTTTGGTTCAGCAGGACACTGTGAGTATTGAGAACCACCACAGTGTCTTTCAATGATTTGCCGATGGTCTGCAGGGTTGCACTCTGTGTTTTGCGAGCTGTTCTCTCAGATGTGGGATTTCAGTCTGGCTCATTGCGTTGACGCTAGACATGCCAATGTTGAACAGGGTTCCGACGGCAGCGTGAGCTGGAGGCAAAGGACAGTGAGCTGGAGGCACAGGACAGTGAGCCACAGCAGCATCCTGGTATAGGAAAGAGAGAGAGAGAAAAAGAGAGATGGGGAGAGAAGTGGTTGATCAGCGAGGAGTGTCCTTGGTTGGTCAGGACAGTCTTTTTGCTGTGGGGTCTGCAACTGAGTTTAGTTTGCATTGGCCCCTCCCAGTTTTTTTTTTTTTTTTTTTTTTTTTTTTTTTTTTTTTGCCAGTAGCCACATGTCTTTTGACTTGATTGCGGTGGACCCATTTGAAAATTGGCTCTTTCTGTCCCTGGCTCAGTTTGATTCGATATGCGACCGGAGAGAGTTTGTCCACAATCTCATAAGGGCCTGTCCAGTGAGGCAGGAATTTCTTTGACAGCTGATGGGAGGCTGTCCGGGGCGGCTGGACAAAGCTATAATGCCAGACCCTATCGCCTATGTCCAGTTCCTGGTGTGACGCTTTCTGGTCATAATATGCTTTTCTGGCCTTCAGCACTCTTTTGAAGTCAATGCTGGGCGAAAGCAAAGGTTGCTCTCAGGTGCCGGTGTAGTTCATCAAGATACTGGTGAGTGGTGTAGGCTGTGACAAGGCTGGAGTCTCCCGTTTGATACAGCAGGTGCAGCGGCAGTGTCATTTGCCGCCCAGCCATTAGTTCAAAGGGAGGCATACGAGTTGATTCATGCGGGGTGGCTCTGATGGCCATGAGCACAAAAGGAAGTTTCCCATCCCAGTCTTGCTGGTTGGCAGACACATACTTTCTCAGCATGCTGACTACAGTTCGACTTGTTAGTTCCACTTGGCTGGACGAGATGGAATGGTGGCTGATGGGCAGTTGAGCTTGTACTCCCAGGAGTTTACAACTCTGCTGCATGATCTCAGCTGTAAAGTGAGTGCCTCTGTCCGAGTTCACTTTAAGTAACAGTCCGAACCTGGAGAAGATGTGGTTCATCAGGAGGTATGCCGTGGTCTGGGCAGTGTCGTTTGGTGCTGGAAGACACTCTACCCACTTGGTGAACTGGCACACAACCGTGAGGAAGTATTCGTTGCCCCTCGTCGATCTGGGCAGGGGTCCTACCCAGTCTATTTGGAGGTCTGACCATGGGAATGTGACTCCTCTGCGTTGCAGTGGGGCTCTATGGTTTGGGTTTGCTGGTTGGAATTGGCAGCAAACCAGGCACTCACTGACATATTCTGCCACGTCTTGCTGCATGCCCGGCCAGTATGCCACTTGTTTCAGTGTCTCGTAAGTGGCTCTGGTACCGTGATGTCCGGCACATGGTGCGTCGTGGGCATACATTAGCATGACCCCCCTTTGGCAATGTGGCACCACAAGCCTTTGCGCTGTGAGGTCATCAGGGGCATACCACAGAATGTTGTCTTTCCCACGCATCATGTGTTTGACGTCATGCAGTCGTCTGAGGCCTGAGGCAGCAGTGAATTCAGACGTAGTAATAGGGTGGTTGGAGGGGTCTGAGAGGTGGTTTAGCATAGTTTGTATGGCAGAATCAGAGGCTTGCATGTCAGCTATGTCGTTGTTGGAAATTTGTGGAGCCGGCGCAAGCGGCTGTGATGTTGGAACCATCACAGGAATAGGTCGTTTGCTGCAGGTTATCACTGCAACATTAAGGGTGGGTGGGTGGGCTCAGACTTGTCTGAGTTCTTCGCGTTCTGCATCGTCCTTTATGGCATCTGCTTCTTTCAGGATTTGCTGGACTTGTGTCTCAAATCCTGGATACGGCTCCTCTGTTGTTGTGTCGCCTGTCGTGTTGGCAGTCAGAGGTGCGGCACTGTCATCAGTCTCGCAGGCAGGCTCGCTAGTGACTGTGTATACTGCAAGATGTTGGTCCTCTGTCAGTTCTGTTCTGCACACTTGATCTTTGGCCATCGGCATGACAGAAGCGATGGAGATGATTTTGAAGGGTGCTGTGAACACTGTGTTGTCTGTGCTCCCTTCTGGGATCATCGAAGATGGGATTGGACCAATGACTGGTAAGGTGAGTTCAAAGTCATGGAAGTCGTGACTCACTAGATATCCCAGGCGGTAGGCCTTGGGAATCCTGATGTCCATTGCTGTGCAGTTGTTGAACAGGAGGTAGACTACACGGGATGACAGTTCAGTGAGTGGTGTGGCTTCCAGACTGAGTCCAATCCCACACATTCGGGTGAAGGTTGGAAGAAGCCCAGCGTGTGGTTTAGTGTTTGGCCACATCGTATGTTGAGCCGAACAGCGACCCCTTTGGTGTAAGCTGGTACTGTGGTTTCCTGTTCATTGATTAAGGTGCAGACTTCTGGAATGGTCTGGCCTGACAGGAGGTTTTCAGGGTTGACAGGAACCACAGGGGGCTGTGATGTCGGTGGGGCCCACACCACCTCATTGATAAAATCCACATGAGCCTTGAGGCGAATCAAGATGTCTGCTCCTATGTAGACATTATGCGGCAGGTCTGGAAGGACCAGGAAGTAGTGGGTGAGGCACCGGTCATTCCATTTCAAGTTCACAGCACAGATGCCCTTGGTAGTTACCATGGTTGATAGGCAGGAGTCCAAGGGGAAGCGGGTGTGCTTGCTGGCAGACGGAAGGTCTGGTGTGTCTTCCATGAGGGCTTTGAACAGTGCTAGGCTGATGGCTGAGTTGTCTGCCCATAGTGCGAGCATGATGTCTGTAGTTGTTACATCATTCAGCTGGAGGTCAGTCATGACCTTGGGGAAGTGACAGTCAGAGTCTATGGTGAGTTGAAAAGTGCAGAGTAGCGAACTTGAACTTTGCTCTGGTGCTGAGACAGTGTTCTCGTGGCTGGCTGCAAGGTTTCTCGTGACCTCTGTGGCCTGACAGTCTGGCTCAGGTGATCTGGGCGGCTGGAGAGGTAGAGGTTCTCGCACTTGAGCCCAAATTTTCAGCTGTCTGAAGTCCAATAGGGGCTCGAAGCGGTCTAGCAGATCTTTGCCGACGAGAAGGGGGTATGTGTCCATTGGTGAGATGTACACAGGGTGTACCAGACTCATTGGACCAATCGTTAGATGGATGGGAGCGATCCGTTCAAGTTGGATCTCATTTTGGCTGTATGACTGCACATTTAGCTCACATTTTTGGGATTTCAAAGTTCGATTTTGTCTCTTAGCTTCAATTCGGAGTTGAGATGACCTTAAAGTGAGATCAGCTCTTGTGTCGACCAGGGCTTCAAGTCTCACCTCATTCTCCAATGTGATGGCTAGATATAGTTTTCTGGCCACTCCCTTTTCAATCAGGTTTCCCAGGAGTTTTGGTTCTGGGGTTTGTGTGGTGATCGGTAAGCAGTTAGGGATGGTATCATGTGGCTCGTTAGGGAGGCAGACAACCAAAACAGCACTCTCTGGTACCTTGGGATTTTGGTTGTTGGCGTGATGACTTGCGTTGTGTTGATCAGGAAGTGCAGCTGTCATCTGAGGTGATTGGGCGACGCTGTCACTTGGTAATGAGTTGTCTGGTTCTGTGGACTGTGACTGGTGCGCAGTGCTTTGGGTGCTTGGTTTAGTCGGAGGGCAGTCAGGAAGGATGTTGGGTGCAGGCCTTACACTTAGTCATAAGGAGTCTGGCCTGTCCTTCTTGTCTCCCTCGCGAGGTTTCTTCTGAATGAGTTCTTTCAGAATCCTCAGGATCTCTGCTGACTCAGACGAAGCTGCACTGTTTTGCTCTGGTGGGTGCTCAGACTTGAGTTTGCTCGGGGCGTGTCGCGAGCCGTTCCGCTGCTGGCCATCTGGGCTGGATGCTCTGGCTGATGAAGGTCGTCCATTTCTGGGCCGTCGGCTGGCATCTCACGTGGCTCCACCCTTTGGGTGGTTAGACTGACGTGGCTTGTCCCAGAATCTTTCAGAGCGCCCGGTCTGGTGCTTAGGATGGGCACCATGCCGGTTGTGCTGCTCTCTGCTGGCTTGGAACGGTCTTGACTCTCTGTTAAAAAGTCTGTCACTGTGGTGTTGCTGGGCGCCCTCTAGAGCCAGCTCTGAACGGTGGTCAGAGACGGGGCAAATTGTTGGATTTCTCACAGTCTTTTCAGAAGCAGTCTATTGCTTGGCATAAGCTTTATGGGCTAAGTCCCGTAGCTGTCGGGTGGACATGCTACGTGGGCAGGCCAGGACTCCCAAGTGATGGCTTACTGTTGGATGCAGATTTCGAAGGAATAGAGTTCTGAAGTTGAAGTCTTCCTCCATACCTGGCTCGTTTTGTGCTCCAAAGTAGGCCTGTCGGAGTCTGTTGTAGTAGGCCTGCGGGGTTTCCAGTCGGCCCTGTCTCAAGTCCATGGCGCTGATGATCCCTTGGTCTGAGTCAGGGTCCGAAAACTCTCTAATCAGGGCCTGATGCAGCTGCTGGTAGTCTGATTTGACAGTCTCGGGTTGCCGATCGAGGAAACTCCGCACCTCACGGCTGGACGTACCTCGAAGGGGATAAAGTCTGTCCCATGTGGTCACGTTAGCCATAGTTTGCAGGTGAAAGTCTATGACCTGCAGGTAGGCGTGCACGTCGTGGCCTCCTGCAGGGTTTGGGGTGAAAGTTGGGATGTTTCTGGCCAGCTTGTAGAGTTCTTGGGGAGCCATGGCGTGACTGGGGGCACAGATTTTCTGGGCAGGCTCCCCCCTTTTGCTGCTGATGGGGGCTCTTGGAAACTGGCTGGTGACATCTTGAGCAGTGGGCTTTCATCCCCCTTTTGAGCTCGGAACTCTTGACGGGGAGGCATAGGCCCACTTGTCAGGGGAAACTCTGTGGTGTGTGTTTCCCCTTTCTGGTCACTCTGCAGTCTGTAAGCGTACTTAAGTTCTCTGTGAACAGCTGCAAGTTCTTCTTTTAAATAGTCTTTTTGTTGAACCAAATCATGGATCTGGGCACGGGCCGCTTGCAAGTGGTTTTCACAGGCTATGGCCTTGCCGTCCCTTTCTTTCAGTTCAATTTCTGCTCTTGCTAGGAGAGCTTCACCTTGTTGGAGTTTTTCCCTTAGTTCCTTTTGGGATTCTCTCTCCAACTGCTCTCTGTGCTCTGTATCTACACGAAGGTCTGCTAGGGCATTTTGAAGTCTCTCCACTTCCTCCTGAAGCTGTGGGTCCGTTTCATCCTCTGTCTCGTGCCGGTCCTGGGCCTCGAGGAGTAGTTGATCTAGACGACTCTGTGCGTGGGCCTGGTTCCTCCGGGCCTCCTCAGCCTGGAGCTTCAGTGCTGCTGCTTCTTGCTCCAGGTGGATGTTGCTCTTTTCGCTGTGTCGTGCCTGGACGATGAGGTTGTGAGCGAGGCCCCCGACGATCTTGGCCCATTCCTTGTGGCTGTGGCTCTGGTTTGGATCGTGGGCCATCAGCCGGTTCAAGTTGTCGTCCGGCTGTTCTTGGCTCAGGTGCTGCAGGTCACCGGCGGCTTTAGGCAGGAACGCAGTCGTCATGGCGGTCAACCAGGTCTCGACGTGATCCCAGTGGTCAGTGGGGCTGGATGAACGGGACATACTGGGCTGTAGGCAAGAGAAAGACAGCACAAAAGAGGCCAATGCAAGTCCGTATAGGGTTTTAGCGAGCTATAGCAATGTGTGACTATTTAATTTGTGTGTGTAATTTTGACTAACTGGTTCAGACAGTTAGTGAAATCTAGGCCGGGCACCTATTGTCTTGGCCGTGAGCGGCCAGGTGGGGCCGATTTGTGTGGGTAAGTGTCGGATCTAAATAACAATTTTGACAGTGCGGTAGCCTACTGGGTCATTTACTGACACTGGCTGCTGGGTCGTCAATCTATTATTCAGCTTTCCTTGATGGCTCTTACAGGTTCTGTCTTTAGGTGAACTGGAAGAAAACAAAATTAAAGGAAAGCAAATAGAACAAAACAAAATAACCGAAAATAACTAAAAGAAAAGGCATGAAATAAAAATGAAACAAAAATGAGAACATAAGAAGAGATAGAGAGGGGAAAGGTCTCAGCTTAATACCAATGCTAGGGTTTATGACAGGGCCAAGCGAGTGGGAGGCGCTGTTGAGCTATAAAACCTAGGGGGATGGTATGGCTTAAGACAGGAAGGTTGGGCCAAACACTTAAATGACCAGGGAATATGTATATTCTATGGCTTGCAATAAGTGAATGGGCTTTACCTGATTTACTATGCCTGGGGTGAATTGGGGTCACTCAGGGGGGAATCGGCGGTGAAGTCAATCTCACCGGCGGTCCCTGGACACTCGACTGCGGTGTCCCCGGATCCTCGTCCCCTTTCTACCACGGTGCGCCCACTCAAACAGCTTGTGACTCTTAGCACAACTGGGTGGCACTCAGGTAAGGTGGGTCAACGGCCAGTCTGCAGGGTCAAAATTGGGTTTCCTCTGAGGCCCCTTTGGAGTCCAAATGGGAGGATCAGGGTAATTAACCAAAATTGCCCTGGTGGTCAGCTGGACTCGTTGACTTCTCCCTGGAGTGCCCAAATTGCTGATGTCGGCCGCGTGCCGCCACCAATGGTACGAGGACAGAGGTGCCCGAGATTCACACACGGCCACTGTCAGTTACGCCGGCCAGGTGACTCCACCCCTCGAAACCCAACCAGAAGGTAACCGTCACTTCACCACCAAGTACTAGGAGAAGTACTACCTGTAAGTACACAACTGGCTGAACAAGTGAGACTTAACGTCAACTTAAGCTTAGTACTTGTTTACACCAAATTTAAATAGTTAGGTATGGTAAGATAGGTAAAGGATTATTTACCAAATGGTGCTAAAACACAAAAGAATGATGAAAATAATGGTAATTATCTGAATAACCTTGAAAAAGGGAGACATCAAAATAAATCCATTCAGAAAACGGAGCCAAAGGGGAAGAGAGAGGAATGCCCACCCATATGAGGACACCCAGTAGGGGGCGTGCTACTGATAAGTGGCTATCACAGGCTGAAAAGAGAAGGCTTAATTTAAATTTAAGTTCAAACTTGTCTAAACTAAAATCTAAATAAGTGCGGAGTACTAGAATGGTACCAATTGGAAGGTAATGATAAATTGATGAGTGAAATCAAATAACTAAAAGGGAAAATAGAATCAAAATAATTCAAATTAAAACAACAGGAGAAAAGGAGGAAAACTGACTTAGCCGAGAATGTCGCATAGGGGCGTGCTCCCACCAAGTAACATTAATGGCTGAACCGAGAACTTAATTTAAATTCATGTTTAAACTTAGTTTAAACCGGATTTAAATAAGTGTGAGAAGTCAGCAAAACAAGAGGATTGAACAATTTAAAATAACAGTAATAACAGGAAAGAAATTGAAATGATTATAATAGTAAACAAATAAAATAGCGGAAAAGATAGTTCACTTTGACAAACGAGATAGAGGGAAGGAAAGAAACATCCACAGATGCCCACAAGATGGCGTAGTTGAGTCCACACCAAGGAGTGGGTGGGGGTGTGCGTAATTTGAGAGGTGCTGAACACCTGACAGGCTGCCCTCTTGTGTTAGTCAGAGGTATTACGACACTTTAAATAAAAAAAATAAAAAATAAAAAATAAAAAATAAAAAGTGATTTAAGCGTCCGAAGAGAGGAAGTTTTTTTTTTTTCTTCCTAAACGCGGCGATTTACAATCACGAGTGAGAAGAGAATTTATTTTCAAATCTCCTTTTTGTGCCAATTTGTACACAAAGAATATGTGGCCGGAATTCTTTTTCCGCATGCACACACAAATGTATGGAACAGAATATTTTTTTTTTTCTGTTACAAATTTTAAACTGGATCAAGGTTTAAAAATAAATACTCCCATTTACCCATCAATCGGACACTGGCCAGCAGTTTTTCTGATTGATTTGTATAAGGTATAAGCATTTGGTTAGCTACGCCAAAGTTTAACCTAAAGGAGTGAGATCGCTTAGTTGAATAATACACCGACGCAATTAAATCAACTACGATACATTAGTGAGGCCTTCACTAAGATGAAATGAGGAACATCGCTCAAATCAATATTTATCACACTGAAAGAAGATTTCTTCGTTCTTACAGGTTTTGAAAATATTAAACTGTGCTGTAAAGAGGTTTCCTTCTCTTTCACAGAAACAGTTTTAATATTATGAACTGCAGTTTATTTTAAGCAATTAACAGTGACTCGAATGTTTGACACATAGCAGCTGTTAACTGGACTGAAATCAGCTTTGGGCCATTTTGGGCCAGTTATCAGATATGTGAGTTTGCGTCGCGTTGCGACTTCTCTCACTTTCTGAAGCGCGCATACACAAACAAAAATTAATACCAGTAATATACACATAAAACTGACACCGTTGCTCACAAAACAAAGTTTAAAATGTGCCCGAATTTTTCTCCACCATAAAATGTAGCGACTCGGCTGCATATAATAATAATAAATTAAATTAGCTTAATAGGGAATTATGATTATTAATGTTTCATTATTTATAACTAATCGCAACGGGTTATGATTAAATTATAAATCTCCAAATCACCCAAAAAGGGAAATACCTAACCTAGGTATTTATGCAATATATATATATAGTTAACGACAATGGGTTGCAATTAACTACGAATATATATTAAATCATTACAGAATAACCTTTGAATTAGAATTAATTCAAAATTCATCTGATCCGTTCATTTAACGAACAAACAGTATTACAATCTTTTATCAATTCTCACAAAGTTTTATTCTTTCTTATCAAATCTTCGGGAAGATTATCCTTCTGGTCACGAAGAATAAACTTTCCGAACTATTATGATATTAATTAAAGTATTCAAAGATACTTGAGAGCTCGTAGCTAGATCGGAACATTAAAGTGACCATGCCTTGTGAGCGGCAACAATGACAATCGAACGTGGATACAATGGTTTTAATAATTGATACTACGAACACATACGACTAAAACAAAGAATACATGTATATACAGAACAACGAATAGTAACGAAAGAGAATGAAAAGAAGAGAATGAAAGAGAGGAAGGAAAGGTTCAGGAATGGCAATTTCACAAACATAACCACCGAGAGCCAGCAACGAATAATATCACCTTAAACAGGGGTACACATCTTAAAACGCATCTAAATTTCGATGGAATTTATACTTGCATGGGTTGTTTTGTGCTGAGTATAAAGAATGCGCGTGAGTCTTCTCAGAGCGTTCTTTGAGCTGGAGTGTGTTCTCTTTTGGTCCTTCCGGAGCGTTCTCGATCCGCGGGAAGTTTGAAGGTGGTTGAAGCGAATGCCGAAAAGGGGAGGAAAAGAAGATTGTCTCGTCGGAGTTTTAGAAGACGACTGAGCGCTGAGATGGAGCGCGCTGGGATGGCGCGCGTTGCCTGTCCGCCTGGCTGCGGAGCGCGCCGACTTCAAAGGAACCAACCCACGTGACTGAGCCGCCAAGCCAGGGCCGAAGCCGCCTGGCCAGGGGACGAGCCGAGATGATAAGAGGGTTGTTTATCGACTGCACCGACTGAGCAAAGATATGTTGGTGTTACTGTCCTTTAAAGAAACATTAACATCCGCCCATCTTTTCTGAAATGACCAATCAGGTATGGGAGTTTTAGGCGGGAGAACACTTTCTTTGTCTCCGTTTATGACCTCATTTGCCTAATTTATGATGGTGTCATACTTGGTACATTTCTACTCAAAAGGGGGGGTAACATAATGTGATGCATTTCATAATCATCTACTGTGCACCGTTGGTTAAGAGAAAGAGAGAGGAATATTTAGATATCAAACACAGTATGACTGGGAGATATTAGAGCAGAGATACATTCTTACACATGAATACAAGCATCTTACATGACTTTACATTGTTCGTACATCATGACTATGTTGGCAATGACATAGGGAGCATGCGTACACACAGGAATCATCATATACATTCTGGGATAGTTTAATTAGAGTTACATAAAGAAAATGTTTGTGTCTGTGTATTGGAAGGAGCCTGTGTGTCTAGGCCCCCCCTTATCTTTTGAGTGAGGGGGGGGGGGGGGGGGATTGCATCCTGATTGAAGTTCTCACAGGATTCTAACGGTGCTGTCTGTTCTACCTCAGCCAAGCCACAAAACTGTCCATGATGCCATCTTCCTCAGACTCCTCGGTACCGGAACCTAATTTATATACGGCTAAAAGGCTTTCTGACGTTTATAGTGGAATCGACTCATCTTTGATCCTGTCCAGAGAGACTCCAGACGCTACATGATTATATTTATTAAATGGATGTCGCCTTAATGGGACAATAAAAGCCCTCCCTACACCAACCCCTAACCCTACCCAATAAATACTTTTATTATTATTAAACATTTCTTTAGGCACTTTTAGAACATTTTCTTGATTTTTATTTAAAGTAAATGTCTTTCTGATGTGATATGTGATAGGAAAAGGGAAAAGAGCATGCTCGGCAAAAGGCTGATTCGAACCCGGGTCAGTCATATTACAACATAGTTCCAAGAGCCTTGCGCTTTACTGACTATGCCACTGAAGACATTGTTGGCCGGAGCTAGTGTAAATAGCACTTGCCAACAAGGCACGCTATTTGCACTTGGTGTAAGCAGACACTCCGTAAAAGGCCTCCATACAACTCCAGGGGGTTAACAAAGGCCTTCTGAAGCAAAACGATACGTTTTTGTAAGAAAAATATAAATATTTAAAACTTTATAAACTATAATCACTGGCTTCCGGTAACAGCCGTACGAGAGTCTAGTTCCGGCATAAGAGTGACCTCTGACCCGACACATGACATACTGACGAACGCAGAAGCGCAGAGAATCGAGCAAAAAAAAAGTGGTTTAAGAAGTCTAAAACGAGAATTTTTTAAGAGATATGTGGGAAAAAATAAAAAAATTTACTGGTAATTTTCTGCTAGGACATTATCCAGTAATTTTACAGATATTTCCGTTAACCCTTAAAACACAACCTAATGCAATGTGTGATTCAAAATACAAGTAAAATACCTGTAAAAAACCAATACAGAAAGTTCCTTCATAATTATACAGTACATTGTGCCCCATTTTTACAGACCTTTTTTTTACAGTGTACGGTAGGGGGCGCTAAAAGTGTTGAATCACCTGATCAACACACAGGCGAAAAACAAGCAGAAATGCGCGATATCATACATAAGCAGATACATATGTAAAATAATGTGATCACCGACATTAAACAGCATATAAATAAAAACTGCCTAACGTTACTGAATGAAATGTCGACCCAGGACGAGCTAGGACTGTGAAGTTTTAGGGGTGTTGATGGACTCCATCTCTCAGCTTTTTGCTCAAAATGTTGCTTTTTTTATGTAACTTACCCATATTCAAGTGTGAATGTTCAACATGTGAAAATGATAAAAAATGCTGGCAATGGCTGGCAACTTTTTTCAAAAACACTGGTGGGGAAAGAGTTAACCTCCTGGAGTCGTATGGATTACTTTTATAATAGATGGATGCGCTTTTTTGGGCTTCAAAATCTCAGGCTCTTTTCACTAACATTATAAAGCTGGGAAGAGCCAGGATATTTTTTACTCTGATTGTGTTTGTCTAAAAGAAGAAAGTCATATACACCTGGCTTGAGGGTGAGTAAATTATGGTTTTGGATGGGTATAATGTCATAAATGTCAGGAGGATACAACAAGATTAAAGCCTAATTAAAAAAAATATAATTCTTGTTAGTAGTTTGGCATAATCTTTTATTAGCTGTTTTTTCTTGAAAAAAATAATAACAACTTTTCACCATTAAATAAAACTCATGTGATGCCACTCACCAATACTTGTAAGAGAATATGACAGACAGATCATGTTTTTATTTATTTATTTTAGCTGAAATATGACATATTTAGGGTGGCATCTGCTGGTGAACTGTAGTCACTGCAAGCTTGAAAGTCAGATGGATCTTAATCATCCATAAAGAGCACAGGGAAAACACACATTTAAAAAAAAAAAATTATATTGTGTTTACCATATTAACATTCTTCAATGTGTGTTTGACAACTGAATTGACTTGCTCTTAAGTAACATCATGCTCTCTTTTTTATATTTCAGAGAACCCAAAGTAAAGAGGCAGTGGTCTGATTAAAACCTGATCCGTTGGACCACTTGTAGTTATAATGACAACAGACTTCTGAAACTAATTTTATTTACTAATTTTGTAATGCTTTTGTCCTTTTTGTCCCACTTTTCTTTTTCTTTTTCTTTCTTTTTTTAAAAGAATGATCTTTTATATCTTTTTGTCATTGATTGTTAAACTGTTAAATAAAATAAATTGACTCAAAACGGTTTTCCCCAAATTGTGAAATAATTGACATACCATTGAAGTGTAGCTGATATATTAATGTTGTTTCAACATTATTTTGGTACATCAGATGGAAACATTGTTTTATGCTGACATTCAATTTCAGTTGTATTTTCAATGTCTCAATAAAAGTGATTTAGAATCAACATCACATTGTAACATCACATTGATCGAACAATATTCCCAAAGATTCTTTTTGTTTATTTCAATGTTGATTCAACAGCAATGATGTAGAATCAACATCATAATGTAACGTTGATTCACTGACATTACCAGTGATTATTGTTGATTATACCGCTGATTATTTCAGTATTGACCGCATTGATGGTGTAGAATGTGTAATTGTTTCAACATTAATTGCAGGTGAAAAAGTGATATTGAACCAACATCACTTCATAACGTTGATTCAATGACATTATCATTGATTTTTTTTGGTTGGAATCTCACCATTGTTTTAACATTGATATTTGATATTGAACCAACATCACTTTGTAACATTAATTCAATGCAATTAGTATTGCCGCATCTACATTGACTCAACATTGTTTCATTGATTGCCTGCTATCTGGGAACATAATCAGTTATTAATATTTCATTGTCTCTCTCTTGTTTTTGCATGCGTTCATAATTTATTTGTATGACAGCCTGGGCAAAAATTATGTCCGCACAATATGACATTTCATTGCTTTATCAAAAATAAAACAATTGATTTAAGGCATAACTATGCAATATGCTTACAAAATCTTTAACAATTTTAATTAATATTTGAATAAAGGGTGAAGATGTCAATCGTTTAATGTATTCCTGTGTTCATGAACCCCTGGGTGTTCCCTTCGTATTCGCTGTGGTTTTTTTGGTTTAGTGGATTACTTTAATACATTTTAAGCTGCACTTAGATCCTCTTCTCTGCCTGCTTCCTTGTTCCTCAACAAAATGTGACAGAACGACTGACCACAATGAATCCAGCAGCGAGAATCATGCATCTCCGTCAAGGAGATCGTCCTATCGAGGAGTATGTGAGGGACTATGTTGAACTGGCTAATTTGTCTAAAATGGGGGAAATCTCCCTTATGATTTTTTTAATAAAAATCTGAACTACTCAGCTCAAGCATGCCATTGCATGACCCTAACTGGACTTTAGAATTCGATATTAGCTTAGCATTGCAGCTGAGTGGCTCTGCGTCTTATTATGGGAGTCGCAGAGAAGGAACGCGGCACTCCTCCAGACATCATGGCCACCAGTCCAAACTCCCATCCTAAGAAGGCTCCAGTCCCTGACCAGAGTCCAGCGACGGCTCCAGCCCCTGACCAAAGTCCAGGTCTGACAACTCGGTCCATAGAGGACAAGGTTAAGAAGAACAAGAGCTTTAGAGAGCTTGCTGAGAAATGTGGCCAGAACTACCTCTTCTTCAGTGAAGAAATAAACCGGACTGAAGGCAGCCAGACACAAGCATTGTTTGCCATGGTAGATGAGTAGGTACCTGGATAAGGCCATGGAGGCCGCGCCTCTGCTCCACGCCCATTATTCATGGCCCAGGTCCGCCCAGGCTCCACGGCCCAGGTCTGCCCAGTCTCCACAGCCCAGGCCCACCACTGCCTTACCATGGTTGTAGTCCTGTTCCCCTGCACAGGCCTGGCCTTCCATCCCTCCCCAAAGACCGCCCTCCTGGACTTTTGATTTTTGTTGGATTGTGGAGTGTCTGGAATCCGCTCCTTAAAAGGGGGGGCTCTGCCACATGTGCTCTGTGTCTGTCCTTGGTCTTTTACATTGAAGTGCTTCCTGTGCTTTATTTTGTAGTGCTCCTTTTTAGAAAGAAATGGTATCTGTGAGGATTTCCAGTCAGGATTTAGACCGTATCATAGTACTGAGACTGCTCTCAGTAGAGTTACAAATGATTTACTCTTATCATCCGATTGTGGTTGTATATCTCTATTAGTGTTACTCGATCTTAGCGCTACATTCGATACTATCGGCCACAACATTCTTTTGAATAGACTTGAAAATTATGTTGCCATTAGTGGAATTGCATTGGCATGGTTTAAATCATACTTATCTGACCGTTATCAGTTTGTAGCAGTAAATGAAGAGATGTCACACTGATCACAAGTTCAGTATGGAGTACCGCAGGGCTCAGTGCTAGGACCGTTGCTCTTCACCCTGTACATGCTACCACTGGGAGATATCATTAGGAAGCATGGCGTTAGTTTTCATCAACACTGCACTGGCTCCCTATTAAACATCACATACATTTTAAAATCTTGCTAATTACTTACAAAGTACTAAATGGTTTAGCTCCCCAGTACTTGAGTGAGCTCTTAACGCATTATACTCCATCACGTCTATTGCGGTCTCAAAACTCTGGCCAGTTGATAATACCTAGAATATCAAAATCAACTGCAGGCGGTCGATCCTTCTCCTATTTAGCACCTAAACTCTGGAACAGCCTTCCTAGCATTGTTCGGGAAGCAGACACACTCTGTCAGTTTAAATCTAGACTAAAAACACATCTCTTTACTATGACATACACATAAAACATTTTTTATTTATATTTTATTCAAATAAATTAAATGATTGTTAGGCTGCCTTAACTAGGTCAGCCGGAACCCTTCCCATAACACCTGATGTACTCGTTACATCATAAGAAGAATGGCATCTATGCTAATATTAGTCTCTCTGTTTATCCCGAGGTTTACCGCAGTCAGCCGGATCCGGGCCGTATCCAGATCAGATGGTGGACGTGCGCCTGGACATGACCAACTCATCCCTGAAGTGTCTGCAGAGACCGTTTTAATTAGTCTACCCTCTGAAATTGCTCATTGACATGGCATCCTCAATGGATCCATCTCCGGTGTGATGACTCCGATATTTCGAATATTCCTATTTAATAATTGTTTAATCGACACGTCATCAATAAACCCGTCTCCGGCATGATGCCTCCGATCTTTCGAATATTCCGATCTAATATTACTTCTGACCTGTAAGGCTGCCAAAATAATAATCATACACTGTTTGTTACTTGGCCAGAGGAGAACTGGCACCCCGACTGAGCCGGGTTTCTCCCAAGGTTTATTTTTCTCCATTATGCCACCTGATGGAGTTTTGGTTCCTTGCTACTGTCGCCTTTGGCTTGCTCAGTTGGGGATACTAAATTTCAAATAAATATCCAAATAAATTGAATTACTAAACTAAATTAACTATGTCAACTACATTACTTGAATATACACTCACCTAAAGGATTATTAGGAACACCATACTAATACTGTGTTTGACCCCCTTTCGCATTCAGAACTGCCTTAATTCTACGTGGCATTGATTCAACAAGGTGCTGAAAGCATTCTTGAGAAATGTTGGCCCATATTGATAGGATAGCATCTTGCAGTTGATGGAGATTTGTGGGATGCACATCCAGGGCACGAAGCTTCCGTTCCACCACATCCCAAATATGCTCTATTGGGTTGAGATCTGGTGACTGTGGGGGCCATTTTAGTACAGTGAACTCATTGTCATATTCAAGAAACCAATTTGAAATGATTCGAGCTTTGTGACATGGTGCATTATCCTGCTGGAAGTAGCCATCAGAGGATGGGCACATGGTGGTCATAAAGGGATGGACATGGTCAGAAACAATGCTCAGGTAGGCCGTGGCATTTAAACGATGCCCAATTGGCACTAAGGGGCCTAAAGTGTGCCAAGAAAACATCCCCCACACCATTACACCACCACCACCAGCCTACACAGTGGTAACAAGGCATGATGGATCCATGTTCTCATTCTGTTTACGCCAAATTCTGAATCTACCATCTGAATGTCTCAACAGAAATCGAGACTCATCAGACCAGGCAACATTTTTCCAGTCTTCAACTGTCCAATTTTGGTGAGCTCGTGCAAATTGTAGCCTCTTTTTCCTATTTGTAGTGGAGATGAGGGGTACCCGGTGGGGTCTTCTGCTGTTGTAGCCCATCCGCCTCAAGGTTGTGCGTGTTGTGGCTTCACAAATGCTTTGCTGCATACCTCGGTTGTAACGAGTGGTTATTTCAGTCAAAGTTGCTCTTCTATCAGCTTGAATCAGTCGGCCCATTCTCTAGCATCAACAAGGCATTTTCGCCCACAGGACTGCCGCATACTGGATGTTTTTCCCTTTTCACACCATTCTTTGTAAACTCTAGAAATGGTTGTGCGTGAAAATCCCAGTAACTGAGCAGATTGTGAAATACTCAGAGCAGCCCGTCTGGCACCAATAACCATGCCACGCTCAAATTTGCTTAAATCACCTTTCTTTCCCATTCTGACATTCAGTTTGGAGTTCAGGAGATTGTCTTGAACAGGACCACACCCCTAAATGCATTGAAGCAACTGCCATGTGATTGGTTGATTAGATAATTGCATTAATGAGAAATTGAACAGGTGTTCCTAATAATCCTTTAGATGAGTGTATATGATAATTGAAATGAGCTGGATGACATCACCGTTTTCTCCAGAGCGACTGTACAGCCGAATCAAATTCGGTTGCATTATTTTCCTGTTTAACACTGTGAAGCTGCTTTGAAACAATCGGCATTGTAAAAAGCGCTATATAAATAAAGTTGACTTGACTTGACTAGTTCTTTGTAGTTTTTGTGTTGATTAGTCTCCCCAGGTGTTTCCCATTTACCACACCCCTTGTTATCTTATTAAGCTTGTATGTGTATGTATACATATATATATACATATACATATACATACACTCACACTTGTGCTTCAGTTGCCTGTTGTCAGTTGTTTTCATTGCATATTGGTGTGAAGCTGTAGTGTTCCTTGTCTTTGGATGTTTGTCCTGTTTCTGGTCTGGATTATCTTTGTTTGTGTTTGTAATAAAATGTGCTGCAAATGGATTCTCATCTCTCCTCATCCCTGCTTCCAACGTAACACAAATATATTTATTTACAGCCAAAATTACTGCAGATCAAGTATTTTCAAGAACAACGGTAATTGTATGAATTGTAGTTTAAAATATAGTGTGGCATGATGTCCAATTTAGGGTACAGTGTGAATGTTGCGTTTCTCCTCCATGACACCCACCATAAAAGCTGAACCATTCAGTTATGTAATGTCAATACAATATTCCAGAGTCCAATTGGGATCATGCAAAGGCATGATCAAACTGAGGCTCAGATAGTCCCCCCTGCGAAAATAATATCATTAGGCATACCGTGTCTATTGTGGTTTTATATGCCAAGTACATATTCCTCGATCGGGTGGTCTCCCTGTCGGAGACGCATGATCTGTGCAGCTACATTCATTGTGGCTAGTCGTTCTGTAACATTTGCTGAAAGATGAGGCAGAGAGCACGCTCCACTTGCATGCACGCTTTTAGTAACAAAACTCCACATGAATAAATAGGCACATCTGACCCAAAACATGAACGACTACGACTAGCCAAGAGAAACAAAAAGGTTATATATACACAGGGGCAAACAGACTTAACAAAGTAACAAGGAAACAAGAAACACCTGTGGAAACTAATCAACATGAAAAACTACAATGAACTACAAACATGTCACCAGAACAGGAAATACAACAAAAGTCCACACAAGACATGAGGAAATATATGACAAGAAGGGATATATGATTCCTCTTTCTTAAGTTTGTCAACAACCTTGCTGCCGCATTTTGTACCTGCTGAAGATGTGACAGCGAGGACTGACTTACACCCAGGTACAAAGCATTGAAGTAATCAAGATGTGCAGCAATAAAAGCATGGATTACTTTCTCCAGCTCAATGAAAAATAAGAGCTGGAGAAAGTTATTATTATTATAGCTAGAGAAAGTTATTCATCCAGCATTTTACATCTTTTAGACATTCAGAAAGTTATTTAACGGATGTATCTCACATCTGGGTGTCATCAGCATAAAAATAATACGAAATATGATATTTCTTAAAAATAAAACCAAGAGGAAGTACATATAATAGAAATAACATTGGTCCTAAAAAGTAACCTTGAGGGACCCCACAGAATAGAAGCTATAGATGACGAGAAGTTTCCAATTTTAACAGAAAAGGTTCTATTTTGAAGATAAGAGGCAAACCAACATGCTGCCTTAGACATTCAATATGGATAGCATGGTCAATCACGTCAAAACTAAGGCAGCACTGCTACCAGTCTTGTCAGTTTTCAATAAAATGTCATTAGCTACTCTAAGAAGAGCTGATTCTGTGCTATGACCTGATCTTAAACTAGATTGAAATATATCAAAAACGTTTTTCGTTAAAGATTGATTGTTGATCAAATTCAAGATAAAAATGGTAGCTTAGATATTGGCTGGAAATTATTTGGAACTGCAGTAGGCCTATCTAAGCCAGGCTTTTTAAGATGGACAACCGCATGGTAAAGGCTCAAAAGAACATAACGACTAGTCAAGACTGCAATTTAAAACAAAGAGAATGCTTGGTCCTGTAGTATCCATGAGTTTAACAGTTTTGGGGGAAGCACACTAGACTGGGATGTATGCGCAACAACATCCCTAATAAATGAGAGTGAGACTGGCTCAAATTGACAAATTATAAGACATGGAAGTTGATATGGAAGCTATATTGGATTGAAATAGTGTAATTGACAGTTATACACCTCAATTTTTTTAAGAAAAAAAAAACTTGCTGATGGATCGGGGCACACACTGCACTCTTGTTTTTGCACACTGGTTTTATTATAGTATTTATAGTTTTAAACAGTATTTGTAGACTATGAGCATTTTGTGCAATTATCCCTGAGAAATATTCTGCTCTTGATACTTCACTGCTTTTTCATATTTGCACAGAAAATCTCTTAGGACCTGAAGCTTATCTTCCTGCCATTTCCGTTTCGCTCTTCTGCACTCCCATCTAAGCAACCAAGTATAAAATCTGCTTTATGTTTAGGAGGACTATATACAAAGGCACATAATACAGGACTAGACAAAGCAATTAAAAATTATTTGGAGAAAACGTCTCCGGTTACCTAATGTAACCTCAGTTCCCTGAGAGGAGGGAGCGAGACACTGTATTACCGATAGGTGTCGCTATGGGGTTGTCCCCTTCTTCTTGAATCTACTGAAGCCTTATGAAATCTCGCGGGCGAGAAACTGCCCGGCAATGGCATTCAAGTGTGCAAAAGCACACTTGAACGGCATGAGCTCATAACCAGAGTCCATATGGTCCTTTTTTACCGCAGTATAGAGGGCAGACAGACTCGTGCGCCGCTGCTTCTGAGTGGGTATCATTGCATCCTGAAAGAGATTGTCATACTCACCAGAACACTGTGGGGGAATCCAGTCACCCTCCCGGGAGGAGCATACCTCAACGGCGAGCTGTAATGTTAGGTGGCTTCTAGAAGCTAAAGGAAAAGATTCTGACCATTGGAGGGCGGTTTCTCACCCGCAAGATTTCCTAAGGATTCAATAGACTCAAGAAGGAGGGGATTAACCCATAGCGACACATCGCAGTGTCAAGAGACCAACTCGAAAGGGAACAATCCACATACAAAGGCCTGCCACTTGGTGCCAGTGTATAGAATGATGCACTAGATTCTACTGTGGAGGTAGATTTGCAACTACACCATCAAATCCCATGCATACACAAGAAAATGCTGCTTCCTGCTTAGCTACTGTTCGGACACTCTTGCTTACTGCTACGAGCTTTGCTCCATCGCTTTTATATTTTATCTCCTAATTTTAACTTCTGCAAATCAGCGCAGTGCTCAAACGACAAAGCTTGACATCAATGATAAAATTAGATACTCAGATGACTGGAAGATTACTACAAAAAAGCTGAATTTTTTATCCGGCCAGCTTCCCACTGCCATCAGCTTACATTCCAGAGAAGGGAAAACACAGCTGCCTACATTCAAAAGGATAAGAAAATGCCTCTTCTAGTTCAAGAATCTACTTGCTGCACAAACGGCCACAGACTTTTACAAAGGATTGCAGTTCTTGAAACAAAGTTACTTGCAGGACTACCAAACCAGATGGAACACACAGTAGAGCTTCGTCATGGACACCCTCAGCATACCTCAACAGGCCATAATGAGTGTAGAGAAACAAGCTGTAACTGATCAACACACTAATCAATGGCACAAATGGGGGGCGAGACCCAAAAGCACTCGAGACATTAGATTGTCACAAGCATCACATATTGCCGCAGTAGCATGCTCCACCCCAGACACAAGGATTGCAAACACTGGTTTCCTACCACTGCCTATACATCTTGAAAACAGATTTGAAGTAGTAATGAATGTGGGAGAGGAATTCCCAAACATGATGAATGTGATCAAACACAGATCGAATCAGCCTGCAGCTAACACTGATGCTAACAGGCACTCAAAGTCTGCTCAGAGCGCAGCCGAGCCAACAACTCTGATAATGGGTGACTCCATGATCAGAAACATTAGCAGCATGGATACAACTACGTGCTCCCTTCCACAAGCAACAGTTTCTAATGTAAACAGGGAACTTCAGAACATTCTGATGAAACTTAAGATTGCAAATCGACTTATTCATGTGGGGAAAAACGATATTCAGAGAAAGCAGTCAGAACTCCTTAAGAGGGATTTCAATGAACTTTTTGAAACACTTAGAAGACTGAAAGTTCAGCCGTTCATCGGTGGACCACTTCCAGCGAGGGGAACAAATAGGTTCTCATGGTTACTTGGGCTTAATACATGGCTGCAAAAAACCTGCAACATAAAAGGAGAACTTCATCAACAACTTCAATCTTTTCTGTCAGAGACAGAGACAACTGTTTACATTAAACTGCCCAAACAAACTTGGTGCAAGAGTGCGAAAGGACAATATTTACTTCTCCCTCCATCATCCTTCAGCAGTGTGTGCCAACCACTCCACCTGAATGGCACACACACACACCTGGACAGAGTATGGACGACCACAGGACTTCATTTCAGCACCTGAATGGACATGCAGGTAACCTACACCACAAAGACAATGATAACACCCCGCAGCCACAACAACCACTGCTTACGGACACATTCCCAGCTGAGCCCTCACCACAGACAGACTGTGACAGATTAGAACTGCTTCAAGATTCAGCACCCAAGGTTGACTTTCTTGAAAACAGCCAGGGAACATGTTACAGCCTCCAGTAACACTAGAGCAACAGCCCCTCTCACCAGATATGTTATTCCTCTCTCCAGCATCCCTACTTCTGAGCTTCTCAGAGAAAATGGAGGAACTGGTGTATGCTGGAACCAAACTATCACACTCTATTGCGAGCCCCCAGATATCAACCAAAAAGAGGCGAGCACCGCATAAGCCTGTGGGCCCAGCTTGCCCTCCCCCTCCTCCTGTGAGAGCTCTTCGTCACAACGCCAGGGCCCACACCCTCCTCCATCTGCTGTAGGTGAACCAAAACCCATCTAACCCATCTAACATCTAGCAAACCCATCAAAACTTAAGTTAGCACTTTTAAACATCCGTTCACTTAAGATGTCTATCAATGTAAGCAAGTATCATTTGGCGAAATCCCAACAATCCCATTGGTCGAGTCGACACTGGGGGAGATGACTTCGTGCAGAGAGGGACACACAGATCCGCCCTCTCTCTCTCTCTGGCTGAACCGACGCATCATTTTGGCTGGCTCTCAGCCCGGCCAAGTAGGCCATGCTGATAAGGCCTACACACACCTCAAGCCATGTGCATGTGTGGGACAGGAAACGCGATCCCACCACATGGCCGATGGGCCAGTAGGCCCAACATCTCAAGCTATGCGCAACTTCCTAAACCTCAACGGAGTCGAAATAATCATGCAGTTATTTCAGTCAACGCAGAAGAAATCGATGGCAACTACAACACCTTCAGACCGAACTATCAAGACTTTCTCCTTTGATTTCACCTCGGACGCTCTTCTACAGCTCAGGCTAAATGCAAGTAACGTACGGTATACAAATTGCTGTGTAGTTAGTAAAACTGTAAACCCCTTTGTTCAGACAGAGGAGCTTGTAGTCAATGATGGTTCTCCCAGGTTCCATAGTTTTATCCATCTGTTCTGACCCGGTTTTTTAACCGTTTTTTTAAGTCAATGATGGTTCTCCCAGGGTCCATAGTTTTATCCATCTGTTCTGACCCGGTTTTTTAACCACTTTAACTTTGCCTCTTACGATGTATGTGTGATATGTATGTTTTATGTTAGTTTAGTCTTGTCCGTGATTTAGTTATAAAATAAAATTAATAAAATTTGTGCACAATACATGTTTGGTTCTGACTCCCTGACTGCAAACAAATTGTCACTTAAATGATCGATCTTGGTATGCGCTCTAAGCGCTGTTAATTGGAGGAAGAATACATTTTCTGTGGCCATGAAAAATATCCTTCTCTAAAGCCGTGTTTTCCACCAAAATTACCTGGAACAATTTGTCCCAGGAACTATTTTTTTACCCAGACCTGCTGCTGTCTGCATTTTCATCGCGGTCTAAAGTACCGTGAAGATTAGTCCGGTGATGTAGGACTGCGCGCGACTTTCCAGAGCCCACTGGATTTCGTCCTCCGCAAATAAACTTAATAAAGCCTGAACCTCATTGTCGGCCCATCGGTCATATTTTTTAAACTCAATTGTTGATTTGAATAGCAAACACCTCATACTGTACGCACCACAACATACTTTTAGGTTGTAATAAAATGCTGCGTGAGCTCAACCAATCAGCATGTTCAGCGCCCAAGTCCCACCCCCGAAAGTTCCTGAACTTTGAAAAAGTACTACCTCGCAAGCAGGGCCGTTTTGAGGGGGAAGTCTTTACCCGGAACTTTATTTAGGCCCTGGTTTGAAACACACAGAGTACCACCCTAAAGTCCCTAGTTCCTGGGGAAAGTTCCCGGGGTGGAAACGCGGCTTTAGAATTAATTAATAATCAATACTGAGTGTTCACAGGATGAACTGATTGATTGATTGTAATGTTAATGTAGCTACATCAAGTTAATCTCATTAACTGATTCAAATTGTCAAGATCACCAGTGAGAGTGCCTGTGATTACCACCAGAGGGCACTCCACCCCAGACTATTTCCATACCATCTCAGACTACATCTCCCATAATCCTTTGTCCAGACTCATCAGCCATGATTGTTTTCAGCTGTTAAATCATGTTCACTCTGTCATTCACTGCGATGTCTTGTTTGTCGTAATACTGCATTTCTGAGCGTTTCCCAGGTTTCTTGTCTCTTGGTTTTGGATTTCTTGCCTGTTCCGTGGTCTCTCCTGTCTTGTTTGCCTGTTTGGACTGCTTGCTTTTGCCTGTTTTTGACTACGATTGTGGATTACCCTCTGAATAAATACTGTGCTTAGATCCTCAGCCTTCGAGTCTCAGAGCAGTTAGTTACACAAATATTCACAATTAATCATAATGAGTTATGAATAATTATTAATATTTCCCCATTTGAGCTAATTCACTACAACGCATTCTACTTATCATTATTTACAGGCCTCCAAAATACTCTCCAGCCTTTGTTGAGGATTTTACAGAGCTATTATCAACAACTAAGTTTGACTGTTGTGCTATTGCTGGGGATTTTAATATTCACATAGATAATGCAGAAATCATTATGGCAAAATAAATCATAACTGTTTTAAATACTTTTGATGTACATGGACCCACACATAATCATGGACACACTCTAAATGTACTTATGAGTAAGGGTCTAAACATTTCATCAATTGTTATTAAGGATAACGTTTTGCAAATCCGCCACTGAAGACAGACAAGGAAATGTCTAAGAAAACACGGGGAAACCATGATGAAGTTAGAAGTAGGGATGGAAAAGTTGTTCTAGTGAAGTGGTCTGATAACCGTTCTGTTGTGCTGGCATCCAGCTTTGTTGGTGTTGGAGATGAAGACGAAGTTGAGAGGTGGGATCAGAAAGAGAGGCAGTTTGTGAAGATCAAGCATCCAGAGGTTGTGAAGAAATACAACAAGGTCATGGGAAGGATGGACAAGCTTGATCAGCTAATCAGCCTTTACAGGATTGATATCAAGTCCCGCAAATGGCCACTGCGCATGATTACTCATGCTTTTGATGTTGCTGTAGTGAACAGCTGGCTTGAGTTTTGCAGAGACAATGAATACAAAGGAACTCAGCCACAGAAAATCACGGATCTCCTCGAATTCAAAATGATTGTGGCCGAAGTGCTTGTGCGTTCTGGGAAGCCACAGGGTTAAAAAAAAATGAGGGAGGCCAAGCAATTCTAACACAGCCAGTACCTCTCAAACTCCACATGATGAAGCTGGACAAAAGAGAGGGGCAAAGGAATGGCGGCCAGTTCTTGAAGTCCAAAAAGATATGGTGGACCAACTGTCAAATTATGATACAAAAAAAGAAGCAACAAGATGCAAATTGGAAGGTTGTTCTGGGAAAACACGTCTTCTGTGATAAGTGCAAGGTGCACTACTGCTTTGTGTCACAGAGAAATTGTTTCAAAGATGCACACCGGAAATGGCTCTAACGTGACTGCATTGATCGATTCCTTGGTTTATTTTGTTATGAATAAACAAATGGGCAATCTGTAAAACAAAAACCTCAAAATTAAAGTTGAAATGTTATACTGTTCAAGTTTTTGACCTTGAGAAGAAGCTTAAAGTATAGACCAACAATTTTTTATGTTTATTATTTTATTTCATGTTGGTACATTTTTGTGAAGAACACCTGTTTTGACCTGACGTCCATTGAAATGGACAAAAAAAATTACAATTAAAGAGTGTTGAAATTTGTATTATTTTGATTTGGTCTCATTTATAGAAGCCCCATGAGCTGGGAAAATGTACTTTTCTATTTTTCAGAAACTTGAAACATAATTCAGGTCTGAAGGGGTTAAGGGGTCGGAGGGACACTGGAAGATACCCCTTTTCCACCAAAATGAACCGGTTGTTAGTTCAGAGCCAGTGCTAGTGCCAGTCGATCGACTGACGAGCCTTCTAAGAAACGGTTTGCCTTTCCACATGCCTAGAGAGCCACCACAGAGCCAGGTCCTACGTCACTGTATACGTCTCATCTTGTTCAGCAATGCTAGCGAGGCAGCGGGAAACACAAACACACCAGGCTTGTTCGAGATGCATCGGCGCTGCGCAGACCGATCAGCGTATGATATCAAAATACCACATGAGCGATTCAAAAGCATAAGGAGTCGTATGCTCTCGTTTGTACTTTGATGTCATACGGCGATTGGTCTGCACAGCACCGATGCATCTCTAACAAGCCTTCCATCAATAATGTCGAACGTTGCGTTACTATTGATGCACGTGGCCTTATATCGGCATCAAAACACAGCGAATCCAACGCATTCGAGCAGCTATTAGCTTGAATACCTGCTAATTCAAAAATGGCAGTCACAAGTTTCTGTTCATCTTGTTGGTCACAGTAACCCCGCCCCCAGCTGCAGACGCAAGCAGTTCTTACTTCTAGACCAGCAATGATTTGGTGCTACTTAAGAACCACTTTTCCTGGTTCGGAGCTGGTGCAGAAGGCAGGTGGTGTCAGAAAAACTCCTCCCTATTGAAGGGCAGGAGGTCACTAGGAAGCCAGGCTGCTACTGCAGACAGGGGAGCCCTGAATTTAGTCAGGCATAGTATTTTAGCCTTTAAATACGATTCATTTCTTATGCATGTTGTGATTATTCACCTTTTCTATGTACAGCACTTTGAGTCACCATTGTGTATGAAATGTACTATACAAACTTACCAAATAGCTGTCCACTGTAGTGACCTCTATGTGTGAAAAGGTTAAATAATTGCATTACATGAAATGGTGACATTCTGCTATGACCACCCTTCTAGGCTCACTATTGACTGATTCAGAGATTTAGAGTTGAGGTCACTGTAGTCCTTAGCTTGCACCACCTTTGTTAACACCCAAGAGTCTGACTTAAATGTTGCCTTTAACTTTCACAAAAAAAAAAAAAAAAAAAGCACCAAGTCTTACTTTACTGAGAACTTTGACACTCAAGTTCAAGCCCATTCTTAAGAGCATTTGAGAAGTTTTATACACTGCATGGGTTAGGGATTTCTTTAAGAGCATTGCAACGAACGTCTTAACCATTACCCAATGGTTGATTTCACAATACTTTCTGCCAAAAGATGGCAACAGAAAAGCTTTTGTGGTACCAAAAAAACTAAAACTAAGCAATTTAAAAAACCCAGAAAGACAATTTGCTAAACGTAAAATTTATTTGGAAAGTAGTAATAAGGCTTTTACAGTTGTATTTGCTGCAGGCTTTGGTGGTCCAGCTACAGGCAGTTTATCTGCAGGCAACGGCGGTTCAGGTTCAGGCAGTTTAGCTGCAGGTAACGGCAGTTCAGGTACAGGCAGTTTAGCTGCAGGCAACAGCGGTTCTGCTTCAGGCAGTTTAGCTGCAGGCTTTGGCAGTTCCGCTTCAGGCAGTTTAGCTGCAGGCTTTGGCAGTTCAGGTTCTGGCTTCACTGCATGAAAACAAACATCAGCTTTAGTCTGTCCTTTCAGCAGCATTTACAAAAATATTCAAATCATAAATGGCAAGTTTAACTTACAGAGTGAATAGTATTTTAAGTACTATTCATCTGTTAATTTTGTAAAGCTACTCAGTGCTTGAAGCGGTGCTATGGGCTGAACTCAGGCTCTTGTGTCATTGAGTATGACAACAGAATAAAAAAAATTAAAAAAAAACATACGTAACCTAATACAAATACCTGTATATGGAGCCATACACGGACGTCCACATCCATTGCTGCAGCATCTCATTGTTTGGACAGTCACTGTTATAAGCACACAACTCAGATTTTGTGCTTGGACACTCTCCTGGCTTTGCGGTTTAACAGACACATGACAGAAAACACTATGCTTAAGGTCTAAATCACTGACAGGAAGTCAATGATGATCAGAGTCTTTTCTATGTCATAGTTTTACATTTTAGTTCAATGTGTTACTTGCCGTTTCTTTGCAATTTGTGAAATTTGCTAGCAGTTTCTGAATGAAAACTTAACACCATTTTTTCAGTGTTTCTTTTGAGACCTCTAGCATCCATCATTAATTGAAACTCACTGAAAACAGGTGGCACGTGTCGTGGCACAATCTAAGTCCAAAATATCCTTTCAATTCAGCAAAGAAGAAATCTCTCAGAGTCAAAGTTCCAGGTCTCAGGAAGTATAACTTTATTGCCAGAACAACAAAGTGAGATGCAGCTGTTCATCTGACTTAGCTATGTTAAAACTTAGTTTCTTATACCTTATTCTTATCACCCTTTATCTAATTAGCGTCTTTCTATGTATCTTTTCTTTTTAGCTCCACCTCATAGTCTCGCCACAATTAGATATCATCTTCTGCACATTTTAAGCTTATTGGTGGAAAATCCCAGCTTTCTGATTTTTTAAAAAGGCCTTATATAACACTTATATGACAGTTTCTAAGCGCTTCACACATGTTTCCCATACAACAAACACAACTTTCCCGTGTCTTCCATCTTTTGATGGGCAACAGACCTTGATTTTCTGGTACACAGCCGAGGCCTACTAAAAAATTAATTTCTTCCACACATCCCCCCTTTGGGACTAATTCAAGTCCCACACCTATACCCTTCCACTAGAGTAAGTCCCCATAAGGTTGGTCATCTTTCTTTTAAACTATCTATGGCCAAAATCCTAGCCATCCATTTTATCTCACTGACCTTCCTCATGTGGACACACTCCAGCTAGAGAATAAGGCCAAACATCTCCCCTCTCTTTTGGCTAGAAGGAAGTAAAAGACCTTACCTCTCTAACTAATACATCAATCAAGGGGGCATCATGGTATTAAATCACTTTCAACAAATCAGTGTACTATACTTATTTCAGCAGGTTAACATTTCAGTAGATCATTTTTCAGTAGAAACTCCCTTCTTCTGCATAAACATAGTGAAGAATAGAAAATAAGAAAGACAAAATAAAACACCATAGTACCCCTTCCCTTGTTTTTTCCAAATTTAGAACTCATCCAATTCATCCATTCCTGGACCTATTTTGCAGATCTCAGAACTGGCTCCAATGTCCACTCCCGTTTTTCTCACCGATACATTGACCATTTGTTTGGCAGCAACATTGGCCATCACCGATCTAAGGAAAGGCATAACACAACAAAACACCAAGGCAAAAATTCCAAGTGCAATTGCTATCACCATTCCCACCTTCATCAACCAGTCTTTCCATGAACCAAACAGTGAGTCAAACCATTCTCCCACTTTTCTTTGGCTGCCTGTGTTTTCAGAGACTTCTTGTTTGAGCTCCTTTAGCTTCTTCATGGCCCTAGTGAATGATCCATCTGGAGCTGTATTGTTTGGAATGAAAGTACAACAGTCAGCTCCAAACATCACACATACCCCCCCTTTCTCGGCCAATAACCAATTCAGTGCCTGTCTGTTTTGCCACGTCATTTTGCTTGTATATTTGAGTTGATGCCCCAATGCATCCAGGGCTTGATCTGTATAGTTAATAAACCTCTGCTGATTGTAGTATATGTAATTTATCCATTCTGCATTCTTATTCGGTGTTATCCATACAAATATGGACTCAAACCCAGAATTTATCTCATCTCTTGCCTTAAACTCATGAGGTATTCCTCTTGGCTGCCCAGTTGCATCAATCTTTACATTTGGGTCGGGTTCATATGCTCTCTTTGTTCTGTGTCTCTTAACAGAGGGTTTGTCAGATTGTTCGAATGTTTCTTCCCAATCTATTATTCCCACCTCTTGGGCTAATCTCACTCTTACACACAAACCTTTCCACCCCACCGGCAAAGTAGCCCTCAATTTCCTTCCTCCACATAGCCAGAAATAATCTGCAACCGCTTCACTCTGATCTTCCAACGGCTCTATTAATGAAAAGTTTAAGGTTCCACTTTCACAATCTTCATGAGACTGAACTACAGTCATGTTAGTGTTTACGGTCGCTGTTGCATATATTATACTAGTAGACTTGTGCACATTCGGATCATTATACATATCTCTGTTCAAATGCCAGATAATGGAACACTTGCCCCTAAATCTTCCAACATTTATAGAACCTTCAGTTTTGTTAAGGCACTCATATTCTAACGATGAATCCAGTGCATAATTTTGGGGTGTCTCTCTCTTTCGTGGATCTATTCTTACATCTAACTTCTGACACTCATCTCCCCATCCAGCCTGGTAGTAATACCTCTGATAATATGGATTTCCAAGCATAGCCAAACAATCTGCTGGACAATATGGCACATTTCTTCTAGACACAGCACAGTATTTTGAATAAAATTCTGCACAGTGCATGTTGTCATACTGATTTGGTAGTATCGTTAGTTTCTGTAGAGGTGAGGGTGCACATAGCATGCAAGTGTTCTTATTTACTCTTCTGGCGGTATATTCTGCCCATTTGTACCACTCATTGTGATGTGCTATATCTAGCAATTTTTCCTCCCCCAAGTCCCAGTTATCATTATGTTCTAATTCAGTGTGATTGTCATCAACAGATCTAGGCCATTCCCAGGATCTTTTCTCAATGTGTTTGTGTGCTACATTACCTTGTTCTTGCTCAGTCACGTTAGGATAGACTGCTTCAGTCAAGGTCTGGTACGTCACTGTCTCTGAGGTCGACTCCTGGTATGTCAATGTCTCCGAGGTCGGTTCCTGGTATGTCAATGTCTGGGAAGTCAATGTCTTGTAAGTTGAGTGTGGAGAATTCTTCGTATCATTGTAATCCACTCGTTGAGGGCCCTGGCTCTGGAGAGGGTCCTCTTGGGAGCTCTGGGTCTGAGGAAGGCACTGCAACATGTGTATCAGCAGTACGAACAGTGTCAAAATCTCTGTTACCTTCCTGTTCTGAGTCCACCGGAAGAGATGACCCATCCTGTGTCTGCACCTCATCTCTGGCTTCAGTTCTTTCAGCCTCCCTAGAATGAGGTTCAGCAACATCATTATTTTCTCCTGCAGGCACTGTGTCCATTCCACGTCCCTCTTGGACATCTTGTTCTATTTCATCTCCCTCTCCTTCTGCGCCCTCTACCTGTTCGTCTCTTCTTCGTCTCAATTTTGGATACCATGTGGTGCTACCCTCTACCTGTACTGCTGTTGGGGTTGCTCTTACTACAGTATACGGTAGTCTTGGTTCATTCCATCTTCTCCAAAAGACTCTTAAATACACTTGATCTCCTGGAGCTACTGGACAAGGTGCTTCCTCCTCCTCTCTAGCTCTTCTGCTCTGCTCCTGTGCATAAAAAGCCTCATGTATAGTAGTTAATTGCCTTATATATGTTCTTAGTTCATTTTGGAGCTGCTCTAGGGGCGGTCCTTCATATGGTCCTCTCAAATGAGGGACTGGCATGGGTCTCCCTGTTAACATCTCATGTGGGGTCAAATTAGTCACTCTGTTTGTCTGCATTCGATAACTCATTAACGCTAGGGGCAAAGCCTCGACCCAATTGAGTTTAGTATCAGCGCAAATTTTGTTGAGTTTGGCCTTAAGCGTCCCGTTCACGCATTCTACGACACCCTGTGACTGCGGCCTATAGACACAGCCTAGTCTTTGTTTTATTCTTAGTTGTTGTACCACTGTCTTTACTGCGCTTTGGATAAATGCTGAGCCATTGTCAGAACTGATTTGAGATGGTATACCGAATCTTAGAATTACTTCTCTGGTCAAAAACTTGATGACTGTTTGAGCTCCCTGATCCGCTGAATGTTCTGCCTCTACCCATCTGCTAAATCGATCAATGACTACTAACATGTATCGTTTTCCTCTTACTGATTTTATCATATCAACGTAATCCAAAACCAAATGCTTAAATGGTCCTTCAGGAACTGGGATTGAGCCTATTGGTGTTGATGTTCCCTTTCTGACATTGTTTTGGGCACAAATTTCACATTCACTTAAAAACTCATCAATACGTTGTTGTATGTATGGTGACCAAAATCCCTGTCTCTTAATTTTTCTAATTATTTCCCCCCTTGCGCAATGGTCAAAACCATGCGCATCTGTTATCAAAATGGTCAATAATTGATTTGGGGCTATCATATAGCCTTCATGTGAGCAATAAATTCCATTCACATCTCGTGTTGCCCCTCTTTGATGCCATAAAGCTAACTCATATGGTGTTGCTCTATTCTGCATTTCTTTTATATTGTCCACAGTAGGAATGGGTTGAATCAGCACTGAGGGTGCAATTACAGCAAGTTGGCACCCTGAAGCCTGTTTAGCGTGCAAATCAGCAGCATTATTTCCCTTAATGACAAAATCATTGCCCTTCTTGTGTGCTTGACATTTAACAATAGCCAATTTGGTTGGGTGCATCATTGCTGAGATTAGTTTAATAATTTGATCCCCATGTTGAATTGGAGTTCCATCGCTTTTCTTAAATCCCCTTTGTTTCCACACTGCTCCAAATAAGTGGCATACTCCATGCGCATATGCCGAGTCAGTGTAGATATTGGCTGTCTGATTTTTTGCCAATAAACATGCCTCTGTCAGTGCTTTCAGTTCTGCTAGCTGTGCTGAGCATGGTTGCTCACAATGTTGTAGCAGGACTGGTACAAAATAATCTTCTTCCTTTTTAACAACAGCAAAACCAGCATGATTCCCCAGGTGATCACGAAAACATGACCCATCAACAAAGTAATTGATTTCAGCATCAAGAATTGGGGTTGACTCCAAGTCTGGTCTCAAGCGTGTAAACGCCAGAGAATCTGTCACACACTCATGGGGTTGTCCTTCATCTTCCAAAGGAACATAATTTGCTGGGTTTGCTGTTATACATCTTTTTATGGTTACATCAGGGTAAGTCAACAGTGCAGATTAGGCTAAGCATCTAGCTTGGGTTAGTACAAATCTTCCTCTTTCTACTAGCTCAGCCACTTTGTGATGTGTGTATATTATGACTGGATAGCCCATTGTCACAGAAGATGCTTTGTCATATCCAAAATATACAGCAGCTACCCCTTGTTGATAGCAGGGTGGGTAGCCCTGTGCTATATTGTCCAATTTTGTGCTGTAATAGGCAAATGGTTGTTTCTTTCTGCCACTGCACGTTTCTTGCATCAGAACTGCAGATGCAAAACCATCTTTTCTATTGGCTACATATAAATGGAATGGTTCTTCATAATTTGATGTAGCTAAGGCAGGAGCGGTTTGCAGCTCCTTCTTCAATGTTTCAAAGGCTACCAGGGCTTCTGTGTCCCAGGTCAGCCGTTCTCTGAGGTTCTGTTGCCCTGTCTGTTTCATCAAAGCTCTCAGAGGAGCTGTTTTTATGGCATAATCCTCTATCCAATCAGCACTAAACCCTGTCATTCCTAGAAATGTCATCATTTGCCCTACTGTCTGGGGCTGTGGTGCTCTACTTATGCCTTCTAATTGGCTAGGTGAAATTGATTTAGTCTTATGGGCAATAATCCTTCCCAAGTATTCAACTTGTGGTAGGCAATACTGTAATTTTTCTTTGGAGGCCTTGTGTCCTCCCTCTGCTAATTTTGTGAGCACCTTTATTGAATCTTGATGACATTGTTCTACTGTCGTTGAACAAATTAGCAAGTCATCGACATATTGTATCAATGTGCTGTCCAGTCTCAGGTCTTCTAAGTCCATCTTTAACACTTAAATAAACACATGCGGTGAATGTTTAAACCCTTGTGGCATTCGCGTGTAGGTATATTTTTTACCTTGGTAGGTGAAGGAAAAAAGGTATCTGCTCTCTTCTGCCAATGGGATGCTGAAGAAGGCGGATGTGAGATCTATAACGGTGAAATAGTTAGCGGCAGGTGGAACATTTGTCAACAATGTATGAGGGTTGGGGACTTCTGCTGGCCAATCTTCTACTACCTCGTTTACTGCTCTTAAATCATGTACTAATCTCCACTTAGTTTTATTGGCCTTTTCAACTGGTAATATGGGTGTGTTGCAGTAGCTTCCTGTCTTAATTAGCACTCCTGCATCTACTAACCCTTCTATTGTTTTCCTAATGCCTTCTACTGCCTCCGGCTTAAGTGGGTATTGTTGCTTTCTGGGTAGCACTATTCCTGGCTTTGTTCTAATTCTTATTGGATTTGCTGATTTAACTAGCCCTACATCTGTATCATGTTTTGACCATAGTTGTGTGGGTACCCTTTGTTCCATTTCATGTATTAGTTCCTCAAATTTGGATCGTATGGTTTCCTTTTCTAATATAGTGTCCCTAGTATCTACCACTACTTTTGGGGTGCCTTCCATCTTTGTATAACATGAGATCTTTAGATATGTCCCATCCAATGTTTGGGAAATAAAAGGGTTCTCTGTATCTTTCCAGTTCATTCTTCTAGCTTCATTCATCATTGGTCCTAAGTCTCTTGCTTGTTTTCCCTTTGCTATATACAGGGTGACGTGTGGGGTTGATTCTTCCACTCTAAACCATTTTCTTGTAAAATCAGTGTCCTCTATCTGTAATGCTGCTCCCATTGGCCCTATTACTAAATATTCTGAACTTAGGGGTATTTGTTGTTGTCCTGTCTCAATTAACCAATCTTTTTTCCAGCTGTGGGTCTCTCATTATATCATAAATCATTGTACAGTGAAACTCAGTTTTTAGTTCTTCTATATCTCCCAATTGTTCTTCTATGCATCTTCCCCATTTGCTTAATGTTTTTTTCCACCCCTTCTCTTAAATCCCCTATCCAAAATATGTTTACTTGTGATTCTTCAGAGTTGTCTTCTTGTGTTAGTACCATTTGCTTTATTGCTCTGTTGTCAATATATGTTCCTTCAGGGGAGCACCAAATCTGTAGGTTCAGTTTACATATAGCATCTCTTCCTAGCAGATTAACTGGTGTCTGTTCTGATATTAAAATTGGAATTCTCACTTCAGAGTCTTTTATTTTTATGCTGACTGGAGCCGTCATTGGAATTAGCTGCGTTTGTCCCGAGAATCCTATTGTCTTAACATATTTTCCAGACTTGGGGAGGTGAGAGGCATATTCTGGGCTTAAACAACTGAAGGTGGCTCCTGTATCCAGCATCATTGGTGTCATTTTGTCCTCTATTTTAACCTGCAGCATTGGTTCTTGGTCAGCATTGTAAGATATTATTGGTAGCTGACTCCTCCCCATAGGATTCTCTGGGGAGCCCTAATATCCCATATCCGGGCCTCGCCATGGATTGACTGGTCCCTGGGCTTGAGCTGGTTGGTTCTGCTGCCATGTTGATTGTGCTTGATTCATTTGTTGCATTTCTTGTGGCCATGGGTTTACAGGGCAGTTCCTCTTGGTGTGTCCAGGCTGGTTACATCCCCAGCAGATCCCTGGAGGAAAGTTCATTCTCTGTTGGTAGTTGTTGTATGGTCTTCCTCTTCCTCTTCCTCGTTGTTGTGAATTGTTCCCATTGTTTCTCTGCTCTGGCATGTAGATGACTATTGGTGCACCTGGTTGCTGCACATTTGTTGATGCTGCGTTCTGTTGCATAGGTGGTGGTGCCATCAGCTGAGCAGATGCCATTGATGGTACAGGTGCTTGTGTCATTACTGCATTTTGTACTGGCGTCATCAGTGGGGTAGGCGTGGTGGGTGGCACTGCAGTCACTCCTGCTGTGTTCACCGTTGCCATTACTGCTGAGTCTTCATTGTCTCTCAAAGCTGCCTGTACTCGCTTCCTCTTTGTAGTCAGTTCTTCAAGCTGGAGTTGGGCCAACTTTCTTTGAAGCTGTCTTTCTTGGTTCTTTAACTTCTGCTCATTCTTCCTGAACTGTTCCACTGCATGTGCCACATGGTCACAAAACTCCTTTGGTGTCTTGGAGTTAAGTCCTACCACGTCTTCCAGTCTTGCTTTAACAGCTGGTGACATGGCTTCTACTATGGCATTTCTGAACAGTGCAGTCATCAGTGGATCCTGTTCTGGGTCTCTTTCCAAATCCTGCTTCCACCTTCTCAGTTGTCGCTGAACATAAGTTGTGGGGTTCTCTGTTTCCCCCATTGGCTCTCCCTTCAGAAGCTTTGGATCCATTTGTGTGGGATACATGTTTCTCAGTGTTCTCCACATCTGAGCACGATATCTGTCGAGTGGGAGAGCATCTAATCCAGCCTGCCCTACCGCTGCACGAAGTCCTGCCCCTTCAAGGATCTCGTTTGTCTTGGCTCCCCCCACACTTCTTGCCAGTAAGGCCTTGATGTCTCCGACAGCTAGTATCTTTCCCATTGTCTCCTCTTCCACCTGTTTGATCCATCTTCCTGCCCCTTCGTGTACATCTGGCAGGCGGGCTATCAAGCCCTCAAGATCCTGTCCTGCCCATGGCACATATTCCCCTTGCTGTCCCTTAATTAAAATTGGACACTGCATGGTTTCATCTTGCCAGTCTTCCCCTTGTGTTTCATCTTGTGTTACTATAATACTTGATGGTCTGTCTCTTAGAGTTTTACCTCTCATCCAGCGTGTTTCCGGGGCTGCATCTTCCATCATAAGTGTTCCAGAAACTCGCTTATATTCTCTGGAAGGACTGTTGGAGAGGGATTGTGTTTTGTGTTGTCTCTGCCATCTCGTTTGGTTCAAACTCTCTCTCATACTCCGAGTATCTCGTTTTAGTTGTTCCCTTACTTCCTCAGTTTCCTTTTTCAACTTCTCCAGTTCAAGCAGACCTTCTTCAGTTGCAGAGTGTTGTGATTGCTTCTCTTCTTCTGATGTATTTGTTCCTGCGAGCTGCTTCAGAGCTTGGGTCTACATGGTAGTATGGATTTCTAATTGTTGTGGCTGCAAGATTATCTTCCTCCTCTTCCATTTGTCTTGGGGATTTCGGCTTCAAGTTCCCTGGAGCACCTTTCTTTTCTGGCTTCTCTGGTAAGTGATCTAAATAACTGCCTCCTGTAGCACGGCTGCTTGCCACAGACTTTTCGCTCATCTTTGTCTCTTTTTCCCACAACTCTTCCTTTTCCTGTTGTTCATCTTCGTTGTAGCAGGGCCTTTCCTGTTATGTGCAATTGAGCGTCCACTAGTGGGAGCTGTTTAGCAGTAGTCAGGTCATATAATGGTGCATATGGGGGTGGTCTCTCTTCTTTTATTGTGTCTTTTTTATTCTCACTCATCCCACCCCTCTGTGCTTTAATCATCTTTATTCCCCAATCCTTAAATAATTTCAACACTTCTTGTTCTTTTGCCCTTTTTTCCTCTCTTTTCTTTGTTTTATCATGGGCCTTATGATTTTTTTATTAATGCCTCCATTTCCCTACACATTGGTAAATCAAATGTTCCCTCCGCTGGCCACTTTGTATTTAATTTTTTGGTCCTTTTTTCCCACTTCCTAGACAGATCTCTGATAGTGTCTCTACATATTGGGTATTGTGTTATTAGTCGTTCTATAGGGGTTTCTGGATCATGTGACACCGAAGCCATCGTCTTAAGGTTTGCTTTGTTGTATTTTCCTAAAGGGTTTCCAAATGCTTTATTGTGTTAAATTTTATTCAATATTTAAAATGATTTTAAATGAATTCTCTGTATTGTCGACCCTTCAATATTTGTTAAATGCTCTATCTTTTAGAATAAAAGCCTTTTGGCCTTGGGCCAAACAGTGTTTCCAGAAGTGATGTTCTTGGAGTTTTTTTGGAATATTTTTAGCTCTCAGAGCAGCCCTTACAACATGTGTTTCCTTCTGGTTGTTATTCATTTACAGTTGTCAATGTTTTACAATTTCAGTTTATAGGATATCCAGCAGTGGCATAATGGCAGTGTTCAAATGGTAATTTGGTAGGAATCAGGCCAATTTTCCCCGTTTCTCTGTTCAGATAAGGTCTCCAGCGAAGAGCACTGAAGACCAATATTATGGTTTGCCCTATACCAAGTGGTGATCTTCTGCTGGTGGTCGCAACTATTGACAATATAGCTGGGTCTGCTGTTAGTAGCTGTTCAATTTGCTTCCCTTTCTGTCTCCCTAAGCGTATATAACAGTCCTCCCACCCTACTGGGTTGAGTAAATAGACCTTATTCCACAAAGCGCTCGCTATTCTCAACCCGTGCTCTTCTACCGTTATTGGAACAACTCTTTTCCACAGTGAACGGTTTTGCTCAGTCATTTATCAAAATACCCTAGCTTATCTACAAAAGTAATTAGTACAGTTAATACAGCGCAGTCAGAAAACAATGCAGTAGAAAATCCAGTGTAGTTAGAAACTTGATTATAAACAAAATTCAAGGCAATATACAAAGCAATATACACTTCTGTTTGTTTTTCTCTTGGGAACAATCACTCTCAGCAATGCTTTCCTTTTTCTGACAATTTGGCGCTTCTTATCTCTTTTTGACCAAACTTGGATCTTTTCCCAGACAAGCCCAGCCTAACAAACGCACATACATACACACATGCCTTTTCTTCTAGGTAAACACACAGCACCTCTTGTGTGTTTAAAGAATAAATAAATACTTTATTCCACGCAGCACCTCTTGCGTGTTTGACGCAGCACTTCTTGCGTCCTACTTCTACTCACGTAGCACTTCTTACGTGATTAAAGCAGCACTTCTTGCGTTTTTTGACGCAGCACTTCTTTCGTCCTATTTCTACTCACACAGCACTTCTTGAGTGTTTAACTATGCATGCGCTTTTCCCTCGACCTGGAAATTACATCTCATTTTTCTTTTTAATGTAAACATACATTCAGGCATTTTATTCAATCATGTGGTTCGTTTGATAAGGCTTTTTTAGGCAGTTACCTTAGGCAAGCAGCTCACAAAGGTCCACAAAACAAAATATAAGCAAATTTCCTTACCTTTTATTTATATGGCGCCTTTTGTTTTGTGAGGCCTCTGCCAGCTCACCCACTGCTGGTCCCCCTCAGCCCTTTTCGGCTCCTGGCTGGCTCGCCAATTTATGTTGTGGCACAATCTAAGTCCAAAATATCCTTTAAATTCAGCAAAGAAGAAATCTCTCAGAGTCGAAGTTCCAGGTCTCAGGAAGTATAACTTTATTGCCAGAACAACAAAGTGAGATGCAGCTGTTCATCTGACTTAGCTAGCCCACTATAGTAGGGTGTGTAACAGAAGTACAATGCTGATAGACAATATGTTGTTCATAACTATTGCAACTAAATGTACTGTAGGCTACGTGTTAAAATAATATTTTGTAAGGCACTCATTTATGCATTTCTTCGGGCTGTGTAATGAAGCTAAAAGATCTTCTCACCTATGAGTCCAGCATCGATTGTGCTAAAGTATGCAGACAGACACAATAAAACAGCACTCAACGAGCAGAACACTCGGGCTGTCATCCTCTCGACCTGCGATCTCACAATGAACTCTGATGGAAACCACGAGAAACACAAAACTACACTGAAAACCACTGGCTAAAGAGTTTTTGAAAACGCCTTTTTAAGCATATCCCTTACAAAAGATTTTTTGAAGTAATACTGCAGTTTTTGTTACATGTAGAAAAATGCATTATTTTTTTGGACACGAAAAACTGCAATATTGCAGTTTTACTGCAATACGTCTAAAGTAGACTACTAATAAAATACAACTGCAACATAACTGTGGTAGTACTGCAATATATAATACAACCAAAGTACAATTACAATACACCTAAGTGCAATACTAATAAAATGCTGTACAATACCATTGAAATACAACCAGAATATCCAGAATAAATTTTATTTTCACACATCTGCAATATAATGAATTAAGATACAGAACAACAGTGAATGCCTCAAACTGCAATGCAAAAATAAATGTGATTTTACTTTTACTTCAAATAACAGGCTGAGAGTTAGACAATGTATTTAAAGTGTTTATTTACAAATCATGCAATCATGCAAATTTCTTCTCACATTATTCAGGTAGGTTTTGTTGTGTTTGTGGAAATGTTCATACTATTTCCAGTTCATTTCTTATGGCATATTGGTCAGCATTATCAAATCATAAATATGCTTTGAACACTCCAGGTAAAAGAAGTTAAAGGGATAAAAACAATATTATACAATATTAATTTAATTATATTGATTTCCTTTAACTATATTAAGACTCCTTTTGATAAATATTAATAATTGTTTTGTGATAAGCCAAATACAATTAGGGGTTTTGTAGGAGCCATTTTGTCTTAAGTTCACCCTTCTTTTATGTTTTCTGGAGTGCCCTCTACAGGACGAACCATGGGTACCCTAAAAATGTACCCTAATTCGGGAATTTAGTCTGATTCAGGGGGAATCAGAATGCTAAATCCTGACTGACAGGAGGAGGAGCTGGGGATGGGGGAGGGTAATTAGCTCAGGAAAAACGTGATAACAGCTGATAATACTGAAGGAGCTTATATATGCATGGTGTGATAGGCATCGTATTCCTATAGGTAGACGTGATCAGCTGACAGTCACTTGATGCAAGCTTGACTAACGTGACCTGCCAGAACTAACGCAATACACTTGATTTCTGTCAGGATCACTATCATCAAAGATGATAGACAATTAGCATATAGCAGGGAGAGCAGTGAAAAAAACACCAAAACAAAACCAAAGCTGATATCCCCATATCACAACTAATGAAAAAGCCACAAGCTGCCAATAATATCGGAAAGCCTTAAGAAGCAAGCATGTTGCTAATATCCGCATAAGCCACAGCAACAAGCATGTTGCCAATACCCACATAAGCCATAGCAACAAGCATGTTGCCAATACCTGAAGCTTAAGCAACACAGCATTTTTCCATGAATGATATGCCATCTGGAATAAAGAAAGTGAAGATTGATTTATCAAAATGAATCAGCCGCTGCTTGCTTATCTTGTATATCAGCAGCCAAGTTCCAGTTCTTGAGTGATGAATGCTACCACCACCTGCTAGTGTGGACTGTTATTCCTCTTATGCAGGTGCAGATGTGCATGCCTGTTGGCTGTAGTCTTGTGGTAAACCTTCATCGGTGCAAGCGGTCTTTAATAATCTTTACTCAAAATGTGAAGATGTCTTCCCTTCTGGAATGGTGTTTTCCACTTGGAATTACACTCACCTAAAGGACTATTAGGAACACCTGTTCAATTTCTCATTAATGCAATTATCTAATCAACCAATCACATGGCAGTTGCTTCAATGCATTTAGGGGTGTGGTCCTGGTCAAGACAATCTCCTGAACTCCAAACTGAATGTCAGAATAGGAAAGAAAGGTGATTTAAGCAATTTTGAGCATGGCATGGTTGTTGGTGCCAGACGGGCCGGTCTGAGTATTTCACAATCTGCTCAGTTACTGGGATTTTCACGCACAAACATTTCTAGAGTTTACAAAGAATGGTGTGAAAAGGGAAAAACATCCAGTATGCGGCAGTCCTGTGGGCGAAAATGCCTTGTTGATGCTAGAGGTCAGAGGAGAATGGGCCGACTGATTCAAGCTGATAGAAGAGCAACTTTGACTGGAATAACCACTCGTTACAACCGAGGTATGCAGCAAAGCATTTGTGAAGCCACAACACGCACAACCTTGAGCCAGATGGGCTACAACAGCAGAAGACCCCACCGGGTACCACTCATCTCCACTACAAATAGGAAAAAGAGGCTACAATTTGCACGAGCTCACCAAAATTGGACAGTTGAAGACTGGAAAAATGTTGCCTGGTCTGATGAGTCTCAATTTCTGTTGAGACATTCAGATGGTAGAGTCAGAATTTGGCGTAAACAGAATGAGAACATGGATCCATCATGCCTTGTTACCACTGTGCAGGCTGGTGGTGGTGGTGTAATGGTGTGGGGGATGTTTTCTTGGCACACTTTAGGCCCCTTAGTGCCAATTGGGCATTGTTTAAATGCCACGGCCTACCTGAGCATTGTTTCTGACCATGTCCATCCATTTATGACCACCATGTACCCATCCTCTGATGGCTACTTCCAGCAGGATAATGCACCATGTCACAAAGCTCGAATCATTTCAAATTGGTTTCTTGAACATGACAATGAGTTCACTGTACTAAAATGGCCCCCACAGTCACCATATCTCAACCCAATAGAGCATCTTTGGGATGTGGTGGAACGGGAGCTTCGTGCCCTGGATGTGCATCCCACAAATCTCCATCAACTGTAAGATGCTATCCTATCAATATGGGCCAACATTTCTAAAGAATGCTTTCAGCACCTTGTTGAATCAATGCCACGTAGAATTAAGGCAGTTCTGAAGGCGAAAGGGGGTCAAACACAGTATTAGTATGGTGTTCCTAATAATCTTTTAGGTGAGTGTATATATTGTTGAACGTGCACCCGCATTATCCCAAATGTTTCCAACCTGTTGAAGTAAAGAGAAATCCACCATTCCAACCAGTTAAGTGGTCCGCTCACTGCGTCGCTTGTCAATGATGTCATCCTTGTGTTACTTGGTTGACAGTAAACTCCTGTAGACTGGTTAATTCATCCTGATGTTAGCGGCAAATGTTGAGGCACTGTAGATCCAAGCACTGTAGAGACATTTCCAATGATATAAAACATGTATAATACTGTATGGTACTTGTTCACATTAACCCATTTAGATTTTGGGTCAATTTCAACATATAGAGAGGAGAGATTAGGGAAGAGGTAGTGAAGGGAAAGACATGTAAATTAAGGTGATCTTTAGATGATTAACTCGGTGTGATGTCGTCTCGGATGGAGACACTAAATGCACGAGAGTTCAGATGCTAATTTCCTTTGTTTTCTCAGAGAGTCGCAATCTACTACAGTCCTTACAGTCTCTCTAGTCTTACAGTTTAACCCTTTGAATTCTCCATTAATTAGCTTTGGAGAAAAGTGATAGCAGCTGATAATACTGAAGGAGCTTATATGCTGTGATAGGCATCGTATTCCTATAGGTAGACGTGATCAGCTGACAGTCAGCTGATGCGAGCTTGACTAACGTGACCTGCCAGAACTAACGCTATATACTTGATTTGTTGGTGCTCTTATAATTTACAGTTTGACTTATGTATTTTATTTATAATGTTAAGTTACATCAGTTTATTTTGTCAAGATTAATAAACGAACTGTGGTTAACTTCATTTTCCTGGACTTTAATGGCCTACTAAGGAATCAACAAAGAGGTGTCTAAAATTTCCCCAGTGGACCCAAGAAGTGACCAATGAACCTTTTAAGTCAAGTAAAGGTCACTACAATGGGTTTTAAACATGTTTACAGAGGTAGATGATCTGATAGACCTTGGTAAACCATTCCACAACTTTGGGGCAGCAACTGAGAAAGCACAATCTCCTTTGCCTTTTAAGCATGACCGAGGAGTTTCAAGGAGCAGCTAGTTATCTTATTAGAGATCTCTGTCAGCAATGAAAATTTCTAAGCTCAGAAGCATATTTAGGTGCAAGTCCTTGCAGGGCTTTAAAAGTATACAAAAGTACCTTGTACTTTATCCTAAAATGAACTGGCAGCCAGTGTAAAGAGGCCAGAATAGGTGTAATGTTTGCTGAAAGATGAGACAGAGAGACAATCCTGTTGCAAGCACGATTTTAATAACAAAACTCCATATGAATAGACAGGAACATCTGACCCAAAACATGAACATGATCCACCACAAAACAACGACTAGCCAAGCACAAGAGAAACACAAAGGTTATATATATACATCGGGGCAAACAGGCTTAACAAGGCAACGAGGAAATAAGAAACACCTGAGGAGACTAATCAACATAAAAAAAAAACTACAATCCACTACAAACATGGCACTAGGACAGGAAATGCAACAAAAGTCCAGACAAGACATGGGGACATATATGACAGAAACGTGGAGAGATAGAGGACCAGTGGACAGAGGCAAAGTGGGTGGCCAGGGTTGAGCAGGCAGTGCTGGTGGCCACGATGGGGCAGGCAGAGCTGGTGGCCAAGGCAGCGGTACTGAAGTCACCCACAGCTGAGAAGATGACCACCACAGCAGAGCAAATAGGACTGAAGAACCCCATGGCGGAGAAGATAACCACCATGCTGGAGCAGGCGGGACTGGTGACCACCACAGCAGAGCTGGTGGGGCTGAAGACCATCAAGGTGTAGCTGAGGATCACCACAGTGGTCCAGGCAGGACTGGTAACCACCTCAGGGCAGCCGACAAGACTACGGAACTCAGAATGGCCTCTCTAGTTGAGAAAGAACAGGCAGAGTTCAGCAGAGACCTCCATGTTCATATCTTGGCAGGCAAAGAGTTGTATCAGGGTAAACAAATTCATAGGCAACCTTTGTGGTCGTGTTGAGGCAGACTGGCAGTTTGAGGCCGAAAGGAAGTTCAGGGATGACGTCCGTGGTCATGTCAGGGCTGAAAAGAAGTTCAGAGTTCAAAAATATGGCCTCAGTGGCCGTAATAGAGACGTCAGTGCTAGGATTGTTGCTTTTCACCCTGTACATGCTACCACTGGGAGATATCATTAGGAAGCATGGCGTTAGTTTTCATTGTTATGCTGACGATTCTCAGCTCTATATTTCTTCACGCCCTGACGAAACTTACCAATTCACAAGATTAAACTTAATTCAGAAAAAAACAGATTTTTTAATTATTAGACAAAAAAACTCCACAAGTAGAAACCTAGAATACTGTCTAACACTTGATGGCTGCTCTGTCAAGTCCTCGTCATCAGTTAGGAACCTGGGTGTGCTCTTTGATACCACGTTTCTAGCATCTGTAAAACTGCATTCTACCATCTTAAAAAATATATCTAAATTACGGCACATGCTTTCAATGCAAAATGCTGAACAGTTAGTTCATGTGTTCATGACCTCAAGGCTAGATTATTGTAATGCTCTACTGGGTGGTTGCCCTGCTCACTTAATAAATAAATTGCAGCTGGTCCAAAACGCAGCAGCTCGAGTTCTTACTAGAACCAGGAAGTATGACCATATCAGCCCGGTTCTTTCAACACTGCACTGGCTCCCTTTTAAACATTGTATAAATTTTAAAATCTCGCTAATTACTTACAAAGCACTAAATGGTTTAGCTCCCCAGTACTTGAGCGAGCTCTTAACGGTCTCAAAATTCTGGCCAGTTGATAATACCTAGAATATCAAAATCAACTGCAGGCGGTCAATCCTTTTCCTATTTAGCACCTAAACTCTGGAACAGTCTTCCTAGCATTGTTCGGGAAGGAGACACACTCTGTCAGTTTAAATTTAGACTAAAAACACATCTCTTTAGTATGGTATACACATAGAACATTATCAATCTATATTATTCAAATCAGTTAAATGGTTGTTCTAGGCTGCATTAACTAGGTCAGCCGGAACCGGGAACACTTCCCATAACACCTGATCATAAGAAGAATGGCATCTACGCTTATGTTAGTCTCTCTGTTTATCCCAAGGTTTACTGCAGTCAGCCGGATCCGGGCCGTATCCAGATCAGATGGTGGACCTGCGCCTAGACATGACCAACGCATCCCTGAAATGTCTGCAGAGACCGTGTCGACTTCGATCTTTTGAATAATCTTTCGAATATCTTTCGATCTCATATGACTACTGACCTGTAATGTTGCCAGAATCATAATCATACACTGTTTGTTCGTTGGTCAGAGAACTGGAACCCCAACTGAGCCTGGTTTCTCCCAAGGTTTTTTTCTCCATTCTGGCCCCTGAAGGAGTTTTGGTTCCTTGCCACTGTCGCCTTTGGCTTGCTCAGTTGGGGACACTATATTTTAAACTATATTACTGATCTGCCCACATTGACACTATATGATAATTGAAATGAGATGAATGACATCACCGTTTTCTCAAGAACAGCTGTACAGCCAAATCAAATTCTGTTGCATTATTTTCCTGTTTAACACTGTGAAGCTGCTTTGAAACAATTGGCATTGTAAAAAGCGCTATATAAATAAAGGTGACTTAACTTGACGTCAGGGAAAACAGAGAGTTTAGAAATGCCCTCTGTGGCCATAACAGAGGCGTCAGGGGAAACAGAGAGTTCAGAGGAGAATGTCGCCGCCGCCACCGCCTTGGGAGAAATAAGAATGTCGCCGTCGCCTTGGGAGAAACAGGCGAGGTGTGTGCAGCCCAAATGCACAAATATCGCTACCGTCATCACAGGGAGCACAGAAAAAAATGGGAATAACCTCTGGGGCAGACAGTGCTGAGACTGGTGGGATTGAGAGTGCCGACGGGCTAGATGGTGCTTGGTCTAGGGATGCCGGCTGCACGCACCAACATCAGCAGTGTATCCGCCAAGTTGGATGCCAGTCTCACTTGCATAGGGACCACCTTAATGGCTTCATGTGCAACGTTCATGACGACCAGGAACTCTGGCCTGGCGTCCATGGCGGCTGAAGACTCTGGTGTGGCGTCCGTGGGGGCTGGAGACTCTGACATAGTGTCCGTGATGGCTGGAGGTTCTGGAGTGGTGGCCATGTTGGCTGAAGCGTGGCGGCCATCTTGGCTTAAGACTCAGGCGTGGCGGCCATCTTGGCTTAAGACTCAGGCGTGGCGGCCATCTTGGCTGAAGACTCAGGTGTGGCGGCCATCTTTGTGGTGGCCATGACGTGAAGAGACTCTGGTGTAGCGGCCATGATGACTATAGACACTGGCATGGTAGCCATGACAATTGGGGACTCTGGCATGGCGGGTACAGCGTGAATGCTGTGTTCCTCCTCCACGACACCCACCTAAAAGCTGAACCGCTCAGTTGTTATGCAATGTCAATGTAATATTCCAAAGTCCAATTGGGATCATGCAAAGGCATGATCAAATTGAGGCTCAGATAGTCCCCCCTGCGAAATTAATATCATTAGGCATACCGTGTCTATTGTGGTTTTATATGCCAAGTACATATTCCTTGATCGGGTGGTCTCCCTGTCGGAGAAGCATGATTTGTGCGGCTAGATTCATTGTTGCTAGTCGTTCTGTAACATTTGCTGAGAGATGAGGCAGAGAGAGACTCCACTTGCACACACGCTTTTAGTAACAAAACTCCACATGAATAGACAGGCACTACTGACCCAAAACATGAACACGATCCACCACAAAACGACGACAAGCCAAGAGAAACACAAAGGTTATATGTACACAGGGGCAAACAGGCTTAACAAAGTAACAAGGAAACAAGAAACACCTGGGGAAACTAATCAACATGAAAAACTACAATGAACTACAAACATGTCACCAGGACAGGAAATACAACATAAGTCCAGACAAGACATGGGGAAATATATGACAGAGACGTTCTCTGGAAAACACCCCAAAACAAAAGTCCAGAGGTTCGAGGAAGACCTCAATGGTCATGTCAAGGCCGAAAGAAAGTTCAGGGATGACCTGCGTGGTCGTAGTCATAGTGGAGCCATCAGGGGACAAAGAATATTCAAAAACGGCCTCAGTGGCCGTAACAAAGCCGCCAGGGGAAACAGAGAGATCAGAAACGCACTCTGTGGCTACAACAAACAGGTAACATGCTAACGAGGACTACAATAAACTACAAAATGGCACTAGGACAGGAAATATAACAAAGGTCCAGACAAGGCATGGGGAAATATATGACAATGGGAATATATGATTCCTCTTTCTTGAGTTTGTCAACAACCTTGCTGCCGCATTTTGTACCTGCAGAAGATGTGACAGCGAGGACTGCCTTACACCCAGGTACAAAGCATTACAGTAATCAAGATGTGCAGCAATAAAAGCATAGATTACTTTCTCCAGCTCATGAAAGATAAGACAGATTTCATTTTAGCAATATTTCGCAGAAACTATTCTTCACAACAGAACTGATTTGTCTGTCAAACTTTAACTCAGATTCTTGAAATAAGAATTCAGATTGGATGACAGAGGACCTAGACTCATTACTATATTATTTTCACAGCTACTAGGGCCAAATATAATAATTTCTGTCTTTTTATCATTTAACTGTATAAAGTTATTATTCATCCAGCATTTTACATCTTTTAGAGATTCAGAAAGTTATTTAACGGATGTATCTCACAAATACGATATTTCTTAAAAATAAAACCAAGAGGAAGCATATATAATGGAAATAAAATTGGTCCTAAAAAGTAACCTTGAGGGACCCCACAGAATAGAAGCTATAGATGACGAGAAGTTTCCAATTTTAACAGAAAAGGTTCTATTTAGAATGCCGAGAATTTGTCCTCTGTACCCGACAGACCGCTGCACTGAGACAGGGGGCTATTTATGTGAATGGCGGGAATGTGTCCTCTTTACACGACAGACCACTGCACTGAGACAAGGGGCTGCTGTGTTACATAACTGAGAATCTTTGTCGGCTGCACTCTGCTTCAATCCAAGATAACATATTAACATATCTGGTGAGAGGGGCTGTTGCTCTGGTGTTACTGGAGGCTGTAATATGTTGTCCTGGCTTCCCTGGCTGTTTTCCACAAAAGTCATCCTTGGGTGCTGAATCTTGGAGCAGTTCTAATCCGTCACAGTCTGTCTGTGGTGAGGGCTCAGCTGGGAATGTGTCCGTGTTGTGGCTGCGTGGTGTTATCATTGTCTTTGTGGTGTGTGTTAACTGCGTGTCCATTCAGGTGCTGAAATTAGGTTGTAGCGTCTGGAGTCTCTCTGGACAGGATCAAAGATGAGTCGATTCCACTATAAACGTCAGAAAGCTTTTAGCCGTATATAAATTAGGTTCAGGTACCGAGGAGTCTGAGGAAGATGGCATCGTGGACAGTTTTGTGGCTTGGCCGAGGTAGAACAGACAGCACCGTTAGAATCCTGTGAGAACTTCAATCAGGACACAATCTCTCCCCCTATCACCCCCCCTCCCCTCACTCAAAAAGATAGGGGGTCCTAGACACACAGACTCCTTCCAATACACAGACACAAACATTTTCTTTATGTAACTTTAATTAAACTATCCCAGAATGTATATGATGATCCCTGTGTGTACGCATGCTCCCTATGTCATTGCCAACATAGTCATGATGTACGAACAATGTAAAGTCATTTAAAATGCTTGTATTCATGTGTAAGAATGTATCTCAGCTCTAATATCTCCCAGCCATACTGTGTTTGATATCTAAATATTCCTCTCTCTTTCTCTTAACCAACGGTGCACAGTAGATGATTATGAAATGCATCACATTATGTTACCCCCCCCTTTGGAGTAGAAATGTACCAAGTATGACACCATCATAAATTAGGCAAATTAAGTCATAAACGGAGACAAAGAAAGTGGTCTCCCACCTAAAACTCCCACATTTGATTGGTCATTTTAGAAAAGATGGGCGGATGTTAATGTTTCTTTAAAGGACAGTAACACCAGCATATCTTTGCTCAGTCGGTGCAGTCGATGCACAATCCTCTTATCATCTCGGCTCGTCCCCTGGCCAGGCGGCTTCGGCCCTGGCTTGGCGGCTCAGTCACGTGGGTTGGTTCCTTTGAAGTCTTTCAGCGCTCAGTGGTCTTCAAAAAACTCAGACGAGACAATCTTCTTTTCCTCCCCTTTTCGGCATTAGCTCCAACCACCTTCAAACTTCCCGCGGATCGAGAACGCTCCGGAAGGACCAAAAGAGATCACGCTCCAGCTCAAAGAACGCTCTGAGAAGACTCACACGCATTCTTTATACTCAGCACAAAACAACCCATGCAAGTATAAATTCCATCGAAATTTAGATGCGTTTTAAGATGTGTACCCCTGTTTAAGGTGATATTATTCGTTGCTGGCTCTCGGTGGTTATGTTTGTGAAATTGCCATTCCTGAACCTTTCCTTTCTCTCTTTCGTTCTCTTCTGTTCATTCTCTTTCGTTATTCGTTGTCCTGTATATACATGTATTCTTTGTTTAGTCGTATGTATTCGTAGTATCAATTATTAAAACAATTGTATCCACGTTCGATTGTCATTGTTGCCGCTCACAAGGCATGGTCACTTTAATGTTCCGATCTAGCTCTCATAAGTATCTCTGAATACTTTAATTAATATCCTAATAATTCGGAAAATGTATTCTTCGTGACCAGAAGGATAACCTTTCCGAAGATTTGATAAGAAAGAATAAAACTTTGTGAGAGTTGATAAACGATTGTACTGTTTGTTCGTTAAATGATCGGATCAGATGAATTTTGAATTAATTCTAATTCAAAGGTTATTCTGTAATGACTTAATATATATTCGAAGTTAACTGCAACCCATTGTTGTTAACCATATATACTGTATATATACACTCACCTAAAGGATTATTAGGAACACCTGTTCAATTTCTCATTAATGCAATTATCTAATCAACCAATCACATGGCAGTTGCTTCAATGCATTTAGGGGTGTGGTCCTGGTCAAGACAATCTCCTGAACTCCAAACTGAATGTCAGAATGGGAAAGAAAGGTGATGTAAGCAATTTTGAGCGTGGCATGGTTGTTGGTGCCAGACGGGCCGGTCTGAGTATTTCACAATCTGCTCAGTTACTGGGATTTTCACGCACAACCATTTCTAGAGTTTACAAAGAATGGTGTGAAAAGGGAAAAACATCCAGTATGTGGCAGTCCTGTGGGCGAAAATGCCTTGTTGATGCTAGAGGTCAGAGGAGAATGGGCCGACTGATTCAAGCTGATAGAAGAGCAACTTTGACTGAAATAACCACTCGTTACAACCGAGGTATGCAGCAAAGCATTTGTGAAGCCACAACACGCACAACCTTGAGGCGGATGGGTTACAACAGCAGAAGACCCCACCGGGTACCACTCATCTCCACTACAAATAGGAAAAAGAGGCTACAATTTGCACAAGCTCACCAAAATTGGACAGTTGAAGACTGGAAAAATATTGCCTGGTCTGATGAGTCTCGATTTCTGTTGAGACATTCAGATGGTAGAGTCAGAATTTGGCGTAAACAGAATGAGAACATGGATCCATCATGCCTTGTTACCACTGTGCAGGCTGGTGGTGGTGGTGTAATGGTGTGGGGGATGTTTTCTTGGCACACTTTAGGCCCCTTAGTGCCAATTGGGCATTGTTTAAATGCCACGGCCTACCTGAGCATTGTTTCTGACCATGTCCATCCCTTTATGACCACCATGTACCCATCCTCTGATGGCTACTTCCAGCAGGATAATGCACCATGTCACAAAGCTCGAATCATTTCAAACTGGTTTCTTGAACATGACAATGAGTTCACTGTACTAAAATGGCCCCCACAGTCACCAGTTCTCAACCCAATAGAGCATCTTTGGGATGTGGTGGAACGGGAGCTTAGTGCCCTGGATGTGCATCCCACAAATCTCCATCAACTGGCACAAGATGCTATCCTATCAATATAGGCCAACATTTCTAAAGAATGCTTTCAGCACCTTGTTGAATCAATGCCACGTAGAATTAAGGCAGTTCTGAAGGCGAAAGGGGGTCAAACACAGTATTAGTATGGTGTTCCTAATAATCCTTTAGGTGGGTGTATATTGCATAAATACCTAGGTTAGGTATTTCCCTTTTTGGGTGATTTGGAGATTTATAATTTAATTATAACCTGTTGCGATTAGTTATAAATAATTAAATATTAATAATCATAATTCCCTATTGAGCTAATTTAATTTATTATTACTATATGCAGCTGAGTCGCTACATTATATGGTGGAGAAAAATTCGAGCACATTTTAAACTTTGTTTTGTGAACAACAGTGTCGGTTTTATGTGTATATTACTGGTATTAATTTTAGTTTTTGTATGCGCGCTTCAGAAAGTGAGAGAAGTCGCAACGTGACGCAAACTCACATATCTGATAACTGGCCCAAAATGGCCCAAAGCTGATTTCAGTTCAGTTAACAGCTGCTATGTGTCAAACATTTGAATCACTGTTAATTGCTAAAAATAAACTGCAGTTCATAATATTAAAACTGTTTCTGTGAAAGAGAAGGAAACCTCTTTACAGCACATTTTAATATTATCAAAACCTGTAAGAACAAAGAAATCTTCTTTCAGTGTGATAAAATATTGATTTGAGCGATGTTCCTCATTTCATCTTAGTGAAGGCCTCACTAATGTATCGTAGTTGATTTAATTGCGTCTGTGTATTATTCAACTAAGCAATCTCACTCCTTTAGGTTAAACTTTGGCGTAGCTAACCAAATGCTTATACCTTATACAAATCAATCAGAAAAACTGCTGGCCAGTGTCCGATTGATGTGTAAATGGGAGTATTTATTTTTAAACCTTGATCAAGTTTAAAATTTGTAACAGAAAAAAAATATTCTGTTCCATACATTTGCGTGTGCGTGCGGAAAAAGAATTCCGGCCACATATTCTTTGTGCTTACAAATTGGCACAAAAAGGAGATTTGAAAACAAATTCTCTTCTCACTTGTGATTGTAAATCGCTGCGTTTAGGAAGAAAAAAAAAAACGTCCTGTTTTCGTACACTTAAATCACCTTTTTTTTTATTTTTATTTAAAGTGTCGTAATACCTCTGACTAACACAAGAGGGCAGCCTGTCAGGTGTTCAGCACCTCTCAAATTACGCACACCCCCACCCACTCCTTGGTGTGGACTCAACTGCGCCATCTTGTGGGCATCTGCGGATGTTTCTTTCCTTCCCTCTATGTCGTTTGTCAAAGTGAACTATCTTTTCCGTTATTTTATTTGGTTACTATTATAATCATTTTCATTTATTTCCTGTTATTACTATTATTTTAAATTGTTCAATCCTCCTGTTTTGCTGACTTCTCACACTTATTTAAATATGGTTTAAACTAAGTTTAAACATGAATTTAAATTAAGTTCTCGGTTCAGCCATTAATGTTACTTTGTGGGAGCACGCCCCTATGTGACATTCTCGGCTAAGTCAGTTTTCCTCCTTTTCTCCTGTTGTTTTAATTTGAATTATTTTGATTCTATTTTCCCTTTTAGTTATTTGATGTCCCTCATCAATTTATCATTACCTTATTTCCAATTGGTACCATTCTAGTACTCCGCACTTATTTAGATTTTAGTTTAGACAAGTTTGAACTTAAATTTTAATTAAGCCTTCTCTTTTCAGCCTGTGATAGCCACTTATCAGTAGCACGCCCCCTACTGGGTGTCCTCATAGGTGGGCATTCTCTTTTGGCTACATTTTTCTGAATGGATTTATTTCGATGTCTCCCTTTTTCAAGGTTATTCTGATAATTACCCTTATCATCATTCTTTTGTGTTTTAGCACCATTTGGTAAATAATCCTTTACCTATCTTACCATACCTAACGATTTAAATTTGGTGTAAACAAGTACTAAGCTTAAGTTGACGTTACGTCTCACTTGTTCAGCCAGTTGTGCACTTACAGGTAGTACCTCCCCTAGTGCTTGGTGGTGAAGTAACGGTTACCTTCTGGTTGGGTTTCGAGGGGTGGAGTCACCTGGCCGGCGTAACTGACAGTGGCCATGTGTGAATCTCGGGCACCTCTGTCCTCGTACCATTGGCGGCGGCACGCAGCCGACATCAGCAATTCGGGCACTCCAGGGAGAAGTCAACGAGTCCAGCTGACCACCAGGGCAATTTTGGTTAATTACTCTGATCCACCCATTTGGACTCCAAAGGGGTCTCAGAGGAAACCCAATTTTTGACCCTGCAGACTGGCCATTGACCCGCCTTACCTGAGTGCTGCCCAGTTGTACTAAGAATCACAAGCTGTTTGAGTGGGCGCATCGTGGTAGCAAGGGGACGAGGATCCGGGGACACCGCAGTCGAGTGTCCAGGGATCGCCGGTGAGATTGACTTCACCGCCGATTCTCCCCTGAGTGACCCCAATTCACCCCAGGCATAGTAAATCAGGTAAAGCCCATTCACTTATTGCAAGCCATAGAATATACATATTCCCTGGTCATTTAAGTGTTTGGCCCAACCTTCCTGTCTTAAACAATACCATCCCCCTAGGTTTTATAGCTCAACAGCGCCTCCCACTCGCTTGGCCCTGTCATAAACCCTAGCATTGGTATTAAGCTGAGACCTTTTCCCTCTCTATCTCTTCTTACGTTCTCATTTTTGTTAAATTTTTATTTCATGCCTTTTCTTTTAGTTATTTTCGGTTATTTTGTTTTGTTCTATTTGCTTTCCTTTAATTTTGTTTTCTTCCAGTTCACCTAAAGACAGAACCTGTGAGAGCCATCAAGGAAAGCTGAATAATAGATTGACGACCCAGCAGCCAGTGTCAGCAAATGACCCAGTAGGCTACCGCACTGTCAAAATTGTTATTTAGATCCGACACTTAGCCACATAAATCGGCCCCACCTGGCCACTCACGGCCAAGACAACAGGTGCCCGGCCTAGATTTCACTAACTCTCTGAACCAGTTAACCAAAATTACACACACAAATGAAATCACATATTGCTGTAGCTCGCTAAAACCCTATACGGACTTGCATTGGCCTCTTTGTGTTGTCTTTCTCTTGCCTACAGCCCAGTATGTCCCGTTCATCCAGCCCCACTGACCACTGGGATCATGTTGAGACCTGGTTGACCGCCATGACGACTGCGTTCCTGCCTAAAGCCGCTGGTGACTTGCAGCACCTGAGCCAAGAGCAGCTGGACGACAACTTGAACCGACTGATGGCCCACGATCCAACCCAGAGCCACAGCCACAAGAAATGGGCCAAGATCGTCGGGGGCCTCGCTCACAACCTCATCGTCCAGGCACGACTCAGCAAAAAGAGCAACATCCACCTGAAGCAAGAAGCAGCAGCGTTGAAGCTCCAGGCTGAGGAGGCCCGGAGGAAATAGGCCCACGCGCAGAGTCATCTAGAGCAACTACTCCTCGAGGCCCAGGACCGGCGCGAGAGAGAGGATGAAACGGACCCACAGCTTCAGGAGGAAGTGGAGAGACTTTAAAATGCCCTGGCAGACCTTCGTGTAGATACAGAGCACAGAGAGCAGTTGGAGAGAGAATCCAAAGAGGAACTAAGGGAAAAACTCCAACAATGTGAAGCTCTCCTAGCAAGAGCAGAAATTGAACTGAAAGAAAGGGACGGCAAGGCCAAAGCCTGTGAAAACCACTTGCAAGCGGCCCGTGCCCAGATCCATGATTTGGTTCAACAAAAAGACTATTTAAAAGAAGAACTTGAAGCTGTTCACAGAGAACTTAAGTATGCTTACAGACTGCAGAGTTACCAGCAAGGGGAAACACACACCATAGAGTTTCCCCTGACAAATGGGCCTATGCCTCCCCGTCAAGAGTTCCGAGCTCAAAAGGGGGGTGAAAGCCCACTGCTCAAGATGTCACCAGCCAGTTTCCAAGAGCCCCCATTAGCAGCAAAGGGGTGGGAGCCCGTCCAGAAAATCCGTGCCCCCAGTCACGCCATGGCTCCCCAAGAACTCTACAAGCTGGCCAGAAACATCCCAACTTTCACCCCCAACCCTGCAGGAGGCCACGACGTGCACGCCAACCTGCAGGACATAGACTTTCACCTGCAAACTATGGCTAACGTGACCACATGGGACAGACTTTATCTCCTTCGAGGTACGTCCAGCCGTGAGGTGCGGAGTTTCCTCGATCGGCAACCCGAAACTTTCAAATCAGACTACCAGCAGCTGCGTCAGGCCCTGATTAGAGAGTTTTCGGACCCTGATTCAGACCAAGGGATCATCAGCGCCATGGACTTGAGACAGGGCCGACTGGAAACCCCACAGGCCTACTACAACAGACTCCGACAGGCCTACTTTGGAGCACAAAACGAGCCAGGTATGGAGGAAGACTTCAACTTCAGAACCCTATTCCTTCGAAATCTGCATCCAACAGTAAGCCATCACTTGGGAGTCCTGGCCTGCCCACGTAGCATGTCCACCCGACAGCTACGGGACTTAGCCCATAAAGCTTATGCCAAGCAATAGACTGCTTCTGAAAAGACTGTGAGAAATCCAACAATTTGCCCCGTCTCTCTGACCACCGTTTAGAGCTGGCTCTAGAGGGCGCCCAGCAACACCACAGTGACAGACTTTTTAACAGAAAGTCAAGACTGTTCCAAGCCAGCAGAGAGCAGCACAACCGGGATGGTGCACCGTCTTAAGCACCAGACCGGGCGCTCTGAAAGATTTTGGGACAAGTCACGTCCATCTAACCACCCAAAGGGTGGAGCCACGTGGGATGCCAACCGACGGCCCAGAAATGGACGACCTTCATCAGCCAGAGCATCCAGCCCAGATGGCCAGCAGCGGAACGACTCGCGACACGCCCCGAGCAAACTCAAGTCTGAGCACCCACCAGAGCAAAACAGTGCAGCTTCGTCTGAGTCAGCAGAGATCCTGAGGATTCTGAAAGAACTCTCGCGAGGGAGACAAGAAGGACAGGCCAGACTCCTTATGACTAAGTGTAAGGCCTGCACCCAACATCCTTCCTGACTGCCCTCCGACTAAACCAAGCACCCAAACCACTGTGCACCAGTCACAGTCCACAGAACCAGACACCTCATCACCAAGTGACAGCGTCGCCCAATCACCTCAGCTGACAGCTGCACTTACTGATCAACACAACGCAAGTCATCACGCCAACAACAAAATCCCAAGGTACCAGAGAGTGCTGTTTTGGTTGTCTGCCTCCCTAACGAGCCACATGATACCATCCCTAACTGCTTACCGATCACCACACAAACCCCAGAACCAAGACTCCTGGGAAACCTGATCGAAAAGGGAGTGGCCAGAAAACTATATCTAGCTATCACATTGGAGAATGAGGTGAGACTTGAAGCCCTGGTCAACACAGGAGCTGATCTCACTTTAATGTCATCTCAACTCTTTGACAGACTCCAAATTGAAGCTAAGAGACAAAATCGAACTTTGAAATCCCAAAAAATGTGAGCTAAATGTGCAGTCATACAGCCAAATTGAGATCCAACTTGAACAGATCGCTCCCATCCATCTAACGATTGGTCCAATGAGTCTGGTACACCCTGTGTACATCTCACCAATGGACACATACCCCCTTCTCGTCTGCAAAGATCTGCTAGACCGCTTCGAGCCCCTATTGGACTTCAGACAGCTGAAAATTTGGGCTCAAGTGCGAGAACCTCTGCCTCTCCAGCCACCCAGATCACCTGAGCCAGACTGTCAGGCCACAGAGGTCACGAGAAACCTTGCAGCCAGCCACGAGAACACTGTCTCAGCACCAGAGCAAAGTTCAAGTTCGCTACTCTGCACTTTTCAACTCACCATAGACTCTCACTGTCACTGCCCCAAGGTCATGACTGAACTCCAGCTGAATGATGTAACAACTACAGACATCATGCTCGCACTATGGGCAGACAACTCAGCCATCAGCCTAGCACTGTTCAAAGCCCTCATGGAAGACACACCAGACCTTCCGTCTGCCAGCAAGCGCAGCCGCTTCCCTTTGGACTCCTGCCTATCAACCATGGTAACTGCGAAGGGCATCTGTGCTTTGAACTTGAAATGGAATGACCGGTGCCTCACTCACTACTTCCTGGTCCTTCCAGACCTGCCGCATAATGTCTACATAGGAGCAGACATCTTGATTCGCCTCAAGGCTCATGTGGATTTTATCAATGAGGTGGTGTGGGCCCCACCGACATCACAGCCCCCTGTGGTTCCTGTCAACCCCGAAAACCTTCTGTCAGGCCAGACCATTCCAGAAGTCTGCACCTTAATCAATGAACAGGAAACCACAGTACCAGCTTACACCAAAGGGGTCGCTGTTCGGCTCAACATACCATGTGGCCAAACACTAAACCACACGCTGGGCTTCTTCCAACCTTCACCTGAATGTGTGGGACTTGGACTCAGTCTGGAAGCCACACCACTCACTGAACCGTCATCCCGTGTAGTCTACATCCTGTTCAACAACTGTACTGCAATGGACATCAGGATTCCCAAGGCCTACCGTCTGGGATGGCTAGTGAGTCACGACTTCCATAACTTTGAACTCACCTTACCAGTCATTGGTCCAATCCCATCTTCAATGATCCCAGAAGGGAGCACATACAACACAGTGTTCACAGCACCCTTCAAAATCATCTTCATTGCTTCTGTCATGCCGATGGCCAAAGATCAAGTGTGCAGAACAGAGCTGACAGAGGACCAACATCTTGCAGTATACACAATCACTAGCCAGCCTGCCTGCGAGACTAATGACAGTGCTGCACCTCTGACTGCCAACACAACAGGCGACACAACAACAGAGGAGCCGTATCCAGGATTTGAGACACAAGTCCAGCAAATCCTGAAAGAAGCAGACACCATAAAGGACGATGTAGAACGCGAAGAACTCAGACAAGTCCTTTACAAATACAAAGCGTCATTTGCCAAAGACTCTTTAGACTGTGGTCTCACTAACCTCCACACAGTGCGCATCCCAACGCACCCTAATGCTCCTCCCACTTTCGTCAAGCAGTACAAGATTCCCATCGCCTCACACAAACAGGAGATCGTTGACTCTATGATTGAGAAAGGTGTCATCCGTCCATGCAACAGCACCTACTCTGCTCCTATCTGGCCCGTCCTCAAACCAAACGGCAAGTGGCGACCCACCATTGACTACAGGAAACTGAACCAACAGGTGCCACTATCATGATGGCCCATGACCCAGCTGGAGCAGGAAATACCCAGAATCAAATGAGCCACAATCTTCTCTACACTCGATGTGGCCTCAGGATTCTGGACCATTCCAGTGCATCCAGAAGATCAACACAAGCTTGCGTTCACCTTCGGCAACCGACAGTATACCTTCACAAGGTGCCCGTTCGGCTATGCCAACTCACCAGCCGAGTTCAACATCTTCCTGAACAAAGCATGCCCAGACGCAAGAATGAGAGGCAACCTTATCTACGTAGATGATGTTCTCATGAAGAGCACAACAGTGGCTGATCACCTGAAAGAAATAGACCATGTTCTGAACCAACTAACCACTGTCGGCGCCAAAATTGCCCTCCACAAAGGACAGTGGTGTCGAACCAAGGTCAATTACGTGGGCCTACTCATTGGATCACGGGGCATCGAACCGCAATCCAGCCGTATCCAAGCCATTCAGAACATCAAGCCACCCACTAATGTCCCAGAGTTGCGAAGCTTTCTTGGGGTGTGTAACTACTCACGGCAGTTTATTGAGAACTACGCGGACATTGCACGACCACTAACTGCTCTTCTGAAGAAGGATTGCCCATTCGTCTGCACAGAAGCTCAAGCAAATGCCATGAATGAACTGAAACAACATCTGTGCATAGCTCCATGTCTTGCTTACCCTGACCCACAAAAGGAGTTCCACTTGGAAGCTGGATTCTCCAAACGCTGCCTTAGTGCTGGTCTATACCAAAGGCATGACCAAGACAAAAGAGTGGTCGCATATGCCAGCAAGACACTTCTTCCACCAGAGAGCAAATATTCTGACTGTGAAAAGGCTCTACTCTGCACTGTATGGGCCATCCAGCGATTCCCCAACTACATCGGAGCACAGAAGGTTATTATAGAGACATGCCACCAGCCTGTAATGTTCCTCAACAGCCAACGCATCCGAGATGGCGTTGTCACCAACTCACGCATTGCCACATGGTTGATGGCCCTCTAGGGGCACAACGTTGAGGCACGATATGCTTAGAATCACAAGTCTGCGCTTGGCAATGGCTTGGCTGCCTGCCAAAACTGTTCTGATGACACACCAGTGGCGATGCTGGACACAGAAGAACCCCAACAACAACAACAGACCTGTCACAGGTACTTTGAAGAGAATACGTGTCAGGGAATGCCCACCGCCTACATTGATGGATGCTCTTACAACCAAGAGGGCATCCTAAAAGCAGGTGCGGGCGTACTATGGCTGAATGACCAGCCTTGCCCTCCACAGCACTTCAACTTGGGGCCTCAGTCATCGCAATATGCTGAGGTAGCAGCCATCCTAATAACCCTCCAAACAAAATAACCCTGCATCGACCCATAACATCAGATAACTCCTTATTTGCACAGACTCCAACTATGCCAGACTCAGTTTCACATGCCATCTTCCAGGTTGGAAACAAAATGGGTTCAAAACGACAAACAACAAGTCAGTCAAACACCAACACCTGTTCCAAGCATGCGACGACATCACAAGCTTACCGGACATGATCATCTATTGGAAAAAGGTGAAAGGTCACTCAAAACAACCAGGCCTTGACAAAGACTTGAATAACCAAACTGATGCCTGGCACACTTCATGGCAATTCATGATCACCTCCAATCCACCTACCCACCCTTAATGTTGCAGCAATAACCCGCAGCAAACAACCTATTCCTGCGATGGTTCCAACATCATAGCCACTTGCGCTGGCTCCACAAATTTCCAACAACGACATAGCTGACATGCAAACCTCTGATTCTGCCATACAAACTATGCTAAACCACCTCTCAGACCCCTCCAACCTCAGGCCTCAGACGACTGCATGACGTCAAACACATGCTGCGTGTGAAAGACAACATTCTGTGGTATGCCCCTGATGACCTCACAGCGCAAAGGCTTGTGGTGCCACATTGCCAAAGGGGGGTCATGCTAATATATGCCCACGACGAACCATGTGCCGGACATCACGGTACCAGAGCCACTTACGAGACACAGAAACAAGTGGCATACTGGCCGGGCATGCAGCAAGACGTGGCAGAATATGTCAGAGAGTGCCTGGTTTGCTGCCAATTCCAACCAGCAAACCCAAACCATAGAGCCCCACTGCAACGCAGAGGAGTCACATTCCCATGGTCAGACCCCCAAATAGACTGGGTAGGATCCCTGCCCAGATCGACGAGGGGCAACGAATACTTCCTCACGGTTGTGTGCCAGTTTACCAAGTGGGTAAAGTGTCTTCCAGCACCAAACGACACTGCCCAGACCACGGCATACCTCCTGATGAACTACATCTTCTCCAAGTTCCGACTGCCACTTAAAGTGAACTCGGACAGAGGCACTCACTTCACAGCTGAGATCATGCAGCAGAGTTGGAAACTCCTGGGAGTACAAGCTCAACTGCCCATCAGCCACCATTCCATCTCGTCCAGCCAAGTGGAACGAACAAGTCGAACTGTACTCAGCATGCTGAGATAGTATGTGTCTGCCAACCAGCAAGACTGGGATGGGAAACTTCCTTTGGTGCTCATGGCCATCAGAGCCACCCCGCATGAATCAACTCGTATGTCTCCCTTTGAACTAATGACTGGGCGGCAAATGACACTGCCGCTGCACCTGCTGTATCAAACGGGAGACTCCAGCCTTGTCACAGCCTACACCACTCACCAGTATCTGGATGAACTACACCGGCACCTGAGAGCAACCTTTGCTTTCACCCAGCAACAACTTCAAAAGAGTGCTGAAGGCCAGAAAGCATATCATGACCGGAAACCGTCACACCAGAAACTGGACATAGGCGACAGGGTCTGGTATTATAGCTTTGTCCAGCTGCCCAGGACAGCCTCCCATCGGCTGTCAAAGAAATTCCTGCCTCACTGGATAGGTCCTTATGAGATTGTGGACAAACTCTCCCCGGTTGCGTATCGAATCAAACTGAGCCGGGGACAGAAAGAGCCAATTTTCAAATGGGTCCACCACAATCAAGCCAAAAGACATCGAGAAAGACGGGGAGGGGCCAATGCAAGCTAAACTCAGTTGCAGACCTCACAGCAAAAAGACTGTCCTGACCAACCAAGGACATCCCTCGCTGATCGACCACTTCTCCCCATCTCTCTTTTTCTCTCGCTCTCTTTTCTATTCCAAGATGCTGCTGTGGCTCACTGTCCTGTGCCTCCAGCTCACGCTGCCGTCGGAACCCTGTTTAACATTGGCATGTCTAGCGGCAACACAGTGAGCCTAGCCACTGCAGGGCGGCATGTAGCTGAAATCCAGACTGAAATCCCACAGCTGAGAGAACAGCTCGCAAAACAGAGTGCAACCCTGCAGACCATCGGCAAATCATTGAAAGGCGCTGTGGTGGTTCTCAATACTCACAGTGCCCTGCTAAACCAAACTGTGAACTTAATGAGACAACTGTTTTCAGTTTTCCAAAATAATTTTTTCATTTTTTCTGATGACAGGCATGCTGCGGGAAGTGAGCTCCTCAATTGACAGCTTAGCCATGGGCAGAATTCCTCCGTATCTGGTACCCCTGAGCCTTGTGTAAACAGTGCCGGCCTCAGTCACTACCAGCCCAGCAGATCCTCTTCAAGCACACCTTGCCTATGCTTTGGGTAGTGCCTTCCCCTTACACGGCGACCCTGAGCAAAGGGAGGTGGCCTTTCTCCTGAATCTACCCATCATCGAATCAAACAACATCTACAGACTCAAGGACATGGTCAATGTCGGGTTTTGGCAAGGCAACACTCATATCAAGATACACACCCCCGATGTGGTGGCCTACCACGACATTAACACACAGCTGTACCTTGCCCCCAACCTGCGTATGTGTTCTTTGACAAAGGACATTCACTACCTCTGCCCTAGCAAGCCATTCCTCAGAGACAACACTGAAGGAATCTGCGGGTTGCAGCCCATGAGAAGTGACACCCGTTGCCCTGCCGAGGCCACGTCTCGCACCCAAGTCACTGAAACTCGAGCTGAGATTGTGGGTGACCGGTGGCTCGTCAACACTCCCACTCGTACGGCCACCCTGATTTACGATCAGCATGACACGGCCGCCCGCATCAGCCTGCCCAACCTGTGGATTCAAGTACCAAAGGGTGCCATCCTCCACCTCGATGATCTGGCGTTGTACCATCTCCCAAGTGAAGAGTACTGGTCAGAGCTGGAAATCCCATCCTTTCTCAAGAATCACAATTTCACTCTAGATCTGGAACTGGAACTGAAGATTAAGGAAAGGGGGTCCCAGCTAATTGACATTACTCCCATTGACATGGCCCTCCAAACACTGTCCCGGCTGCCCATCCTGACCAACTCCCCTGTGGTCCAAGCTTGGACCGCCGCTGACACAGCTCTTTATAAATGATAAATTAGGCAAATGAAGTCATAAACGGAGACAAAGAAAGTGGTCTCCCGCCTAAAACTCCCACATTTGATTGGTCATTTCAGAAAAGATGGGCGGATGTTAATGTTTCTTTAAAGGACAGTAACACCAGCATATCTTTGCTCAGTCAGTGCAGTCGATACACAACCCTCTCATCATCTCAGCTCGTCCCCTGGTCAGGCGGCTTCGGCCCTGGCTTGGCGGCTCAGTCACGTGGGTTGGTTCCTTTGAAGTCGGCACGCTCCGCGGCCAGGCGGACAGGCAACGCGCACCATCTCAGCGCTCAGTCGTCTTCAAAAAACTCAGATGAGACAATCTTCTTTTTTTCCCCTTTTCAGCATTCGCTCCAACCACCTTCAAACTTCCCGCGGATCGAGAACGCTCCAGAAGGACCAAAAGAGAACACGCTCCAGCTCAAAGAACGCTCTGAGAAGACTCACACGCATTCTTTATACTCAGCACAAAACAACCCATGCAAGTATAAATTCCATCGAAATTTAGATGCGTTTTAAGATGTGTACCCCTGTTTAAGGTGATATTATTCGTTGCTGAAAATGTTTGTGAAATTGCTATTCCTGAACCTTTCCTTTCTCTCTTTCGTTCTGTTCTTTTCATTCTCTTTCATTATTCGTTGTCCTGTATATACATGTATTCTTTGTTTAGTCGTATGTATTCGTAGTATCAATTATTAAAACCATTGTATCCACGTTCGATTGTCATTGTTGCCGCTCACAAGGCATGGTCACTTTAATGTTCCGATCTAGCTACAAGCTCCCATAAGTATCTCTGAATACTTTAATTAGTATCCTAATAATTCGGAAAGTTTATTCTTCATGACCAGAAGGATAACCTTTCGGAAGATTTGATAAGAAAGAATAAAACTTTGTGAGAGTTGATAAACGATTGTACTGTTCGTTCGTTAAATGAACGGATCAGATGAATTTTGAATTAATTCTAATTCAAAGGTTATTCTGTAATGATTTAATATACACTCACCTAAAGGATTATTAGGAACACCATACTAATACTGTGTTTGACCCCCTTTCGCCTTCAGAACTGCCTTAATTCTACGTGGCATTGATTTAACAAGGTGCTGAAAGCATTCTTTAGAAATGTTGGCCCATATTGATAGGATAGCATCTTGCAGTTGATGGAGATTTGTGGGATGCACATCCAGGGCACGAAGCTCCCGTTCCACCACATCCCAAAGATGCTCTATTGGGTTGAGATCTGGTGACTGTGGGGGCCATTTTAGTACAGTGAACTCATTGTCATGTTCAAGAAACCAATTTGAAATGATTCGAGCTTTGTGACATGGTGCATTATCCTGCTGGAAGTAGCCATCAGAGGATGGGTACATGGTGGTCATAAAGGGATGGACATGGTCAGAAATAATGCTCAGGTAGGCCGTGGCATTTAAATGATGCCAAATTGGCACTAAGGGGCCTAAAGTGTGCCAAGAAAACATCCCCCACACCATTACACCACCACCACCAGTGCACAGTGGTAACAAGGCATGATGGATACATGTTCTCATTCTGTTTACGCCAAATTCTGACTCTACCATCTGAATGTCTCAACAGAAATCGAGACTCATCAGACCAGGCAACATTTTTCCAGTCTTCAACTGTCCAATTTTGGTGAGCTTGTGCAAATTGTAGCCTCTTTTTCCTATTTGTACTGGAGATGAGTGGTACCCGGTGGGGTCTTCTGCTGTTGTAGCCCATCCGCCTCAAGGTTGTGCGTGTTGTGGCTCCACAAATGCTTTGCTGCATACCTCGGTTGTAACGAGTGGTTATTTCAGTCAAAGTTGCTCTTCTATCAGCTTGAATCAGTCGGCCCATTCTCCTCTGACCTCTAGCATCAACAAGGCATTTTCGCCCACAGGACTGCCGCATACTGGATGTTTTTCCCTTTTCACACCATTCTTTGTAAGCTCTAGAAATGTTTGTGCGTGAAAATCCCAGTAACTGAGCAGATTGTGAAATACTCAGACCGGCCCGTCTGGCACCAACAACCATGCCACGCTCAAAATTGCTTACATCACCTTTCTTTCCCATTCTGACATTCAGTTTGGAGTTCAGGAGATTGTCTTGACCAGGACCATACCCCTAAATGCATTGAAGCACCTGCCATGTGATTGGTTGATTAGATAATTGCATTAATGAGAAATTGAACAGGTGTTCCTAATAATCCTTTAGGTGAGTGTATATTCTGAGTTAATTGCAACCCATTGTTGTTAACCATATATATACAGTATATATATATATATATATATATATATATATTGCATAAATACCTAGGTTAGGTATTTCCCTTTTTGGGTGATTTGGAGATTTATAATTTAATCATAACCCGTTGCGATTAGTTATAAATAATTAAATATTAATAATCATAATTCCCTATTGAGCTAATTTAATTTATTATTATTATTATATGCAGCCGAGTCGCTACAAAGTCCTGTAGTCATCCATACTCTGTCCAGGTGTGTGTGTGCCATTCAGGTGGAGTGGGTTGGCACACACTGCTGAAGGATGATGGAGGGAGAAGTAAATATTGCACACTAAATGACATACATTCTGAATTTGGCATACAGAACAAGGTTGTTCGAACTACTACGGACAACGGGAGAATTTTTTAAAGGCATTCCATATATATAGGGGAAAGCAAGATGAGAACAACTACTCTGCTTCAGATGAAGCTGAAGCTGAAGATGAGATAAATTATGAGATGTGTGACGATGAGGATGCGGATGCGGATGGTGTCGAGGTGGACTTTGTAGACATCACAGCTGTTCTAGATGAGGATGATGGCTTACAATTCCAACTTCCAAAACATCATCGTTGTGCCTGCCACTTTGGTTTCCACAGTGGATGCAGCCAAAGCCTGTTCAAACGAAGCCTACAAGAAGCTGTCCCGGTCAGCATTCGCAAAGTGTCATGCATTATGGAACAAGAGTGGCAGATCTGCAGCTGCTGTAGAGATTATAGAAGATGTGTGCAAAATTCAGCTGATCCGTCCCAACACAACAGGGGCTATCAGAACTGTCTGCACTTCACTCAAGTTGCCAATGTAAGTGCTGTTTTTAAAAAAAATTATTTTAAATTCATGTTCCAATAATGTTAATACTAAAACTTTTTTTTTTTTAAAACACATTACTTTGACTATTTGCTTTCATCAAGGATCTGATAGGAGTAGATACAGGAAAACAGTACAAAAGGTAGATACTGTAAAATGACATGCCCCTATCTCTCGCTCTCTCTCACACACACACACTCACACACACACTTAAAAGTGTAATGACATGAAATGATTAATTGTTTTTGTCTGAATGTGTAATAGGTTGAGTACAGTTGAAATAGCCTTTCTGGAAGAGTATGCCAGAACCATGAGCCCCCTAGCCAAAGCCCTCAACATTCTTCAGGCTGAAATCGATGTTCAGTTGGAATGGCTTCTGCCTACTCTGACCCTCCTCATCTCGAAACTTGACCGAATTCGCATTACCTCCAGGTACTGCAAACCTCTGGTGGATGCCATCCAACAAGGCCTGCAGCAGCGCTTTGGAGACATGCTGGTAGAGCCAGAGTTTATTGCACCTGCAATAAAACATCCTGGACGTCAGATGAACACATTGTCAAACTGGGTAAGATTATTTTAGTTTTGTTTTTTGAAAAGTGTTGTTAGTTAAATTTTCAAATAAACTGAGCCAAATCATTTTTAAAAGATATGCAACTTAATTTATCTTGACATTCTCAATTTGTTTAGGATAGTTTTAAATGCACCTTGGAAATACATGGGGCAATACTGTTCTATTAATATTTTAATCTGGAGATGTGTGAATAGAATCTGTGTGAATGTGTGAATAAAATGAAGTTTGATTCTTAGCCTCTGTGTCCATTTCAGGCCTGGACTACATCAAGGACCATCTGAAGGAAGAGACTTTGAAACACCACCAGCTGATGGTTCCAATGCCTCTGAGGAAGAGGACCTCTTTGCAAGCATGAAGCCTACTCATGGTCAGGAAGGTATCGAGCAATAAGATGGCTACCTGGCATGCAAAGCTGATGACAAAGAAATTCTCAAGTCCTTCCCAGCAGTCTGTAAGTTGTCTTTGTCTTTGCAAGTCAACACTGCTTTACCTGCTGCTGCAGCTTGTGAATGTCTTTTCAGCACAGCAGGGCTTATTTTCAGTCCTAGGAGGGCAAGAATGGACTCAAAACTTTGAGAATCAGCTCCTTCTCAAGCTGAATAAAAAATATTGCCACTTTAGTTAGATCATCAGTGCCATACTCTACTAACACACTCACCAGAAATGTCATTTGACATGTTGTGTAATTTGTTTTGATATTTACACACACACACACACACACACACACACACAATATATATATAGGCCTACATGTATAGTAGTAGTATGTGAAGTAGTATAAGATTAATGCACAAACACTGAAAACCATACATGAAAGCATTACAAAATTGATTAATCCAGGTTTTTATAAAACTAAAAACTGTTACAATAAACCTTAAATTGAATCTGTCTGCTTTTGAATCCTCTTACTTCATTTGGTTCTAAAGGAAATTGTTTAGCTTTAAGGTTTTGGGCTCATGGTAATTTGAACAGATATCAGTGTGTGAATAATTAATATCATTCTATTAATAGATCAGTGTGCTAAGAGTAACAGAGTCTTTCAACATAAACATAAACATAAACATAAACTGAGATGAATAAGCAAGAGACTTGTGAAAATGATGAGGAAGTTATAGCCATAATAAATGATAGTACTTTGGATACTTAAGTACATTCGAAGGCAAATACTTTTGTACTTTTACTCAAGTGAAAGTTAAAAGGGAGTACTTTTAATTTTACTGGAGTAATATTTTACCTAGTGTATCTGTACTTTAACTCAAGTACTTGGTTTGTGTACTTCGTCCACCACTGCTCTGTTGATTTCCTCCTTGACTCTTTTAACTCAAAAGTTAAGAGTGTAATTGATGATATTGCTCCTGTGAAAGTCAGGAAGAAGAGTGGCAGACAAAAAGCACCTTGGAGAAACTCAACAGCAGCGCAAATAATAAAAAAACAATGCAGAAAAGCTGAACGCATGTGGCGGAAGACAAAACTTGTAGTCCATTGTAACATCTATAAAGACAGCCTTCATGCTTTCAATGTGGAACTAGGCAAAGCTAGACAGACCTTCTTCTCAAATATTATAAACAGAAACATAACACCCGCACTCTTTTTGCTACTGTAGAGAGACTAACAAACCCCCCCCCCCCCCCCCCAACCTCAGAAAGTTACTATGTCTGATTTTGAAGCAACTGATGAGAAAATATTAGGAGAAACAGTACGGCACCTTAAAACATCAACCTGCGCACTTGACACACTCCCCACTTATTTTTTCAAAAGTGTGTTTAACTGTTGTTTAGAAGCAGATTTCCTAGAAGTGGTAAACTCCTCACTTCTTTCTGGGACTTTTCCAAAGTCCCTTAAAACCACAGCAGTTAAGCCTCTCCTGAAAAAGAGCAATCTGGATAACACCATATTGAGCAACTACAGACCAATCTCAAATCTTCCTTTCATAGGCAAGTTTATTGAACAAGTTGTTTGTTCAATCATCTGAACAAATTCCTAAACTCAAACGGATACTTTGACTTTATTAATTATTTGTAAATACTGATATATGCAAAATAACAATTCTGGTACTACTTGAGTGCTGCTTTCGACACTGTTGACCACAACATACTTCTTGACAGGCTGGAAAACTGGGTTGGGCTTTCTGGGATGGCCCTTTAATGGTTCAGGTCATACTTAGAAGGGAGAGGTTACTATGTGAGTATAGGTGACCATAAGTCTGAGTGGACATCCATGACATGCAAAGTCCCACAAGGGTCAATTCTTGCACCACTCCTATTCAACATGTATATGATGCCACTTAGCCAAATAACGAAAAAGAACAAAATTGCTTACCACAGCTATGCAGACGACACCCAGATCTACTTAGCACTATCGCCTAATGACTACAGCCCCACTGACTCCCTGTGCAAACGCATTGATGAAGTTAACAACTGGATGTGCCAAAACTTTCTTCAGTTAAAGACAAAACTGAACTCATTGCATTTTGGAAACAAAGATGAAATTCTCAAGATGAAGGTACACCTTAAATCAGGAATCTTGGTGTTATTTTAGAGTCAGACCTGAGTTTCAGTAGTCACGTAAAAGCAATAACTAAATCAGCATACTATCATCTCAAAAAATAGATGCGCTGTCTCCAGACAAGACTTTGAGAACTCGTTCATGCTTTCATCACCAGCAGGGTGGACTATTGTAATGGACTCCTCACCGGCCTTCCCAAAAAGGCCATTAGACAACTGCAGCTCATAGAGAACACTGCTGCCAGAATTCTGAGCAGAACCAGAAAATATGACCATATCACTCCAGTTCTCAGGTCTTTACACTGGCTTCCAGTTACATTTAGAATTGATTTTAAAGTACGGTTACTTGTTTACAAATCACTCAATGGCCTAGGACCTTAATACATTGCATATATGCTCACTGAATATAAACCTAACAGATCACCAGGATAAAGTCAGTTAGAAATACCAAGGGTTCACTCAGAGCAAGAAGAGTCTGATTTTAGCTATTATGCCAGCTGCAGCTGCAATTAGCTTCCAGAACCAATGTGCGCCAACAGTAGTCTCATTCAAATACAGACTCAAAACACATCTGTTTAGCTGTGCATTTTAATTTCTTATATGTTGTGATTATTCACCTTTTCTATGTACAGCACTGAGTCACCATTGTGTATGAAATGTACTATAAATAAACTTGCCAAATAGCTGTCCACTGTAGTGACCTGTGTCAAAAGGTTAAATGATTGCATTACATGAAATGGTGACGCTACTGTGACCACCCTTCTAGGCTCACTATTGGCTGATTGAGATTTAGAGTTGATGTCCTTGTTGTCATTAAAATAAAAATCCCGTTTAAAATAGGACTGAGAACTTTGACACTCAAGCCCATTCTTAAGAGTTTTAGACAGTTGCATGAAACCGTATGGGTTAGGGATTTCTTTAAGAGCATTGCAAAAAAAACAACAAAAAAAAAACACTAACCATTACCCAATGGTTGATATTTCACAATACTTTCTGCCAAAAGATGGCAACAGAAATTCTGATCAAAAAAATAAATAAATTCAATTTGCTAAACAATTTATTTGGCAAGAAGTGATAAGGCTTTTACAGTTGTATTTGCTGCAGGCTTTGGTGGTCCAGCTACAGGCAGTTTAGCTGCAGGCTTTGGCAGTTCAGCTGCAGGCTTTGGCGGTTCCACGTCAGACAGTTTAGCTGCAGGCTTCGGCAGAGCAGGTACAGGCAGTTTAGCTGCAGGCATTGGAGGTTCCGCTGCAGGCATTGGTGGTTCTGCTTCAGGAAGTTTAGCTGCAGGCTTCGGCAGTTCCACTTCAGGTTCAGGCAGTTTAGCTGCAGGAATTGGCGGTTCCGCTTCAGGAAGTTTAGCTGCAGGCTTTGGCGGTTCCACTTCAGGTTCAGGCAGTTTAGCTGCAGGCTTCGGCGGTTCAGGTACAGGCAGTTTAGCTGCAGGCTTTGGCGGTTCCACTTCAGATTCATGCAGTTTAGCTGCAGGCATTGGCGGTTCCAGTTCAGCTACAGGCAGTTTAGCTGCAGGCATTGGAGGTTCCAGTTCAGCTACAGACAGTTTAGCTGCAGGCATTGGAGGTTCTGCTGCAGGTACAGGCAGTTTAGCTGCAGGCTTCGGCGGTTCAGGTACAGGCAGTTTAGCTGCAGGCATTGGCGGTTCCAGTTCAGCTACAGGCAGTTTAGCTGCAGGCATTGGAGGTTCCGCTGCAGGCATTGGCGGTTTCGCTTCAGGAAGTTCAGCTGCAAGCATTGGCGGTTCAGCTACAGGCAGTTTAGCTGCAGGCTTTGGCGGTTCAGGTACAGGCATTGGCGGTTCAGCTACAGGCTTTGGCGGTTCCACGTCAGACAGTTTAGTTGCAGGCTTCGGCAGAGCAGGTACAGGCAGTTTAGCTGCAGGCATTAGAGGTTCCGCTGCAGGCATTGGCGGTTCAGCTACAGGCAGTTTAGCTGCAGGCTTTGGCGGTTCCACCTCAGGTTCAGGCAGTTTAGCTGCAGGCTTTGGCGGTTCAGGTACAGGCATTGGCGGTTCAGCTACAGGCAGTTTAGCTGCAGGCATTGGAGGTTCCGCTGCAGGTTCAGGCAGTTTAGCTGCAGGCTTCGGCGGTTCAGGTACAGGCAGTTTAGCTGCAGGCATTGGCAGTTCCACTTCAGCTACAGGCAGTTTAGCTGCAGGCTTTGGCGGTTCCGCTGCAGGCATTGGCGGTTCCGCTGCAGGTTCAGGCAGTTTAGCTGCAGGCATTGGAGGTTCCACTTCAGCTACAGGCAGTTTAGCTGCAGGCATTGGAGGTTCTGCTGCAGGTACAGGCAGTTTAGCTGCAGGCATTGGAGGTTCCGCTGCAGGCATTGAAGGTTCCGCTGCAGGTTCAGGCAGTTTAGCTGCAGGCTTTGGCGGTTCCAGTTCAGCTACAGGCAGTTTAGCTGCAGGCTTTGGCGGTTCCACTTCAGGTTCAGGCAGTTTAGCTGCAGGCTTTGGCGGTTCCACTTCAGGTTCAGGCAGTTTAGCTGCAGGCTTTGGCGGTTCCACTTCAGGTTCAGGCAGTTTAGCGGCAGGCTTTGGCGGTTCCACTTCAGGTTCAGGCAGTTTAGCGGCAGGCTTTGGCGGTTCCACTTCAGGTTCAGGCAGTTTAGCTGCAGGCTTTGGCGGTTCCACTTCAGGTTCAGGCAGTTTAGCTGCAGGCATTGGAGGTTCCGCTGCAGGTACAGGCAGTTTAGCTGCAGGCTTTGGCGGTTCCGCTTCAGGCAGTTTAGCTGCAGGCTTTGGCGGTTCCAGTTCAGCTACAGGCAGTTTAGCTGCAGGAATTGGAGGTTCCGCTGCAGGTACAGGCAGTTTAGCTGCAGGCTTCAGCGGTTCAGGTACAGGCTTCACTGCATGGACACAAACATCATCTTTAGTCGGTCCTTTCAGCAGCATTCGGTCCCAGATATACAGCACAAAATACTCAAGTCATGAATAGCAAGTTTAATTTAGCAAGTATTTTAAGTACTATTCTGTTAAATTTGTAAATCTACTCAGTGCTTGAAGCAGTGCTATGGGCTGAACGCAGGCTCATGTGTCATTGAGTATGACAACAGACTTCCATTTAAAAAAAAAAAAAAAAAAAAGCACTGACCCAAACCTCACATAACCGAATACAAATACCTGTAGATGGAGCCATACACTGACATCCACATCCATTGCTGCAGCATCTCATTGTTTGGACAGTCACTGTCATAAGCACACACCTCAGCACACTTTCCTGCTCCAGATTTTGTGCTTGGACACTCTCCTGGCTTTGCGGTTTAACAGATACTTGACAGAAAACACTATGCTGAAGGTCTCATTCACTGACAGGAAGTCAATGATGATCAGAGTCTTTTCTACTTCATAGTTTTACATTTTAGTTCAATGTGTTACTTGCCGTTTCTTTGCAATTTTTGAAGTTTACTAGCAATTTCTGAATGAAAAATTTAACACCTTTTTTCAGGGTTTGTTTTGAGACCTCTAGCATCCATCATTAATTGAAACTTACTGAAAACAGGTGGCACGCACGCATGTCCACTGTCAAAGCGACAGCATTTGTGTCCTCCAGAGCAGCCTCTATCAGAAGTGCATCCTCGACTGGACGGCACAACCGTCAGCTTCACAGGACACTGACCGGACACTACAGAAGAGGATTTAAGAGGATCATTAGGGGAGACCAGGGAGTGCTGTAATAGTTTCAGCAAGTTTTGGGTCTTACATTTAATATTCATATTTATCTGCTTGCTTCAGATAAAGTATAAATAAATACCATTTATCACTAAAATGTGTCAATCAGTTTCAAAGACAAAGAGATATTACAACCTAGCCCACTATAGTAGGGTGTGTAACAGAAGTACAATGCTGATAGTAGTGGACAGTCAATGTTTACTACTGCAACTAAATGTACTGTATGTGTTAAAATACTATTTTGTAAGGCACTTATTTATGTCTTCTCACCTATGACTCCAGTGTCTACTGTGCTCAAATATGCAGACAGACACAATAAAACAGCACTCAATGAGCAGAACACTCGGGCTGTCATCCTCTCGACCTGCGATCTCACAATGAACTCTGCTGGATCACAAAACTACACTGAACACATGTGCTGCTGAATCCCGCAACGCTGTTTAACAGGTCTTTGAAAACACCTTTTTAAAGATCCAAGGAGGTCTGGGTAACTCCAACCCTGATGAAACGCACCTGCCTGTAGCTTTAGCCTAATCTTGAAGACCTTGATTAGCTTGTTCAGGTGTGTTTGATTAGGGTTGGAGGAGCGGAGCGCTGCGTTCACGACGTGTGGTAATAATGACCGTAATTAGGAGACGATTGAGCGTTTCTATGGTAACCCTGTTGAAAAAAAACCAGCATATCCCTTACTAAAGATTACTGCAGTTTTTTTGAAGTAATACTGCAGTTTTTGTTAAATGTAGAAAAATGATTTTTTTTTATCTAAAGTGCTAATAAAATACAACTGCAACAGAACTGTGGAAGTACTGCAATATATAATACAACCAAAGTACAATTACAATACACCAAAGTGCAATACTAATAAAATGCTGTACAATACCATTGAAATACAACCAGAATATGTTTTATTTTCACACATCTGCGATATAATGAATTAAGATACAGAACAACAGTGAATGCCAGAATTCAAATAAAAGGCTGAGAGTTAGACAATGTATTTAAAGTGTTTATTTACAAATCATGCAATCATGCATATTTCTTCTCACATTATTCAGGTAGGTTTTGTTTTTTGAAGAGCTTATCCTCATTATTCCACGTGGATCTTATAACTGCCCTCATCTCAGATGTGAAAACACTATTTCGGATGTAACTTGGAAAAACAAACAAACAAAAAAAATCTGTTACATTCTTCACTACAGGCATATGCTTAAAGTCCTCATGAAATCAAAATCGACCTTACTTACTTTGTTAGCAAACATTACTGGTCTTAGGGTGAACAATTAATCTGTGCAAGTTAATACACAGAAAAAAATGGTTTGCCTTGGTAATCTTTAATCAAAATCTGAAAAGTAACTTCCGGTCTGGAAAGGCGTTCCTTCTCAGAAGATGTCAGTTTGACGGCTTGGGTTTAAATATCCTTATACCTTGGTCTGTTTAAATACTCAATTCTGATTGGCTGGAAGGTGTGCAGTAAAACCGTTTAATGCACAGGTAGTTCCAGTCAGTTTGATTACAGTTCGAAATTAATCCGCCACTATAAACATTGGTAACCATAGTAACACAGTTACGCTTGCAAACAGAGTGAGAGACATATATTAAAACGTTTATTTAGGTAGGCTAAATGGATGATTTTTGCATATCGTTTAATCTGTACGGTGAATATGGCAATTTTGAGAAATGGGCCCAGGCACAAGACGAAATAGAAGACTTAGAGAAGACGTTGAATGACAAAAGTGGCACAAAGAATTAACACTGGCAGAGCTAGATAAGATAGAAGACGACAAAGATTAGGTCAATACGAAAAAGACAACTAAATGGGCAGTTAACACTTTCAGTGACTTTTTGTGCCAAAGACAAAACAATTGTGATGTCGAGACCTACTCTGCTTCTCTTTTAAATGAGACATTGCGGGAGTTTTATGCCTCTGTTCAGTCTACCGCTGGACTCGCGCGAATACAGTGTTGCAAGTTTGATGTACCTCAGAGCAGGTATTAACCGTCACATTACAAAATACAACATCATAAGTGATAAAGACTTCAAGTTAAGCAATGCCGTCTTTAAATCAGTTTTAAAGCGCTACAGGAAAAATGGAAAAGACACCAGCGTTCATCATACTGAGTCTGACTTGGAGAAAATTAGAAATGCACCTGCACTCTCCCCTTTCACACCTACAGGACTTGTAAGAAAAGTTTGGTTTGACATTGTAGCGAAGGGCTACCTGAAGATGTTAGGGCTAGTTTGGATCGCAGTGAACCAGGTGTGTCGGTCAGAACACGACAGAGTGAAGGGTCAATTTAACTGGTTTATTATCACTGGTATGCAGATATCAACATCAGAGGGTGGAGTCAGCTTTTACATGAACACTAACAAATAGCATTAAGTGACAGGACTGCAGTGGACTGTGGCGGGCTTAGGTGTTAAGAGTCAATGAGGATTCCTTTGCCGTTTCAGAGGGAATGGATCTCTGTAGCTTAGGTTGAACTTGAGGATAATCGCAGAGAATCATGCAATCGTTGATACAATGCATGAGCAGGCTAAGCGCATTTAGCAGAGAAACCTGAGGTACAGTCAGCGAGTCCTGTCTCAATCAGAGTGGGTTTGGATCGTAAGGGGGCTGGGTGTCACATGTCTGTCCTGTCTTGTGTAGCACATGTGGTGTTTTGTTATTTTGGGCCATGTGCTTGTGTCTCTGTCTGATCCCTCCCCCTTGTTATCTGATTAGTGTTTGATTTGCCCCACCTGTTCTCCCTCATTACCTGCCTTGTTTGTACCCTTTATAATCTCCTTGTGTTTACAGTCCTGTGCTGGATCGTTGTTTGATGTCTTCTGCTCCCTGCCTTTATTCCTGTCCTTAATTCATGTTCCTGGTTTATTTTGTGGTATGCTCTGTTTTCCCCCTTGTGGGTATTTTGTTTGTTTCATTTAATAAATCTAATTCCTCCTGCATTTGAGTCCTCGCTCCCATCTCTCCTTGCCATCATGTGACACTGGGTGCCTATCAGCTGGCATGTACTTGGATGGTTGTGGTTAAGGATGTGTGGGTGTGGGTGTGGTTTCTCTGCAACACACAAAGAGCAACAAACATCATTACAAAAGGTTGTGATTCACATATGACTATAGGCTGCTCCCCTCATACAATAACAATGATGTATGAACACCTGATATAACATCTTCCATCACCTTTACTATCATTATTTATCTACCTGACTTACTATAATATAATAAACATTATAACTCTGAACATTGTAGATCGACAGTTCACTTATTAGAATTAACGCAGATGAATTTGCATCGTCATGTAACGTTTACAGCTGATAACTGATAATGAGCATAAATCAGCGAACACAAAGGATTATCAGTACTCACTCTTATAGGACGCACACAAAACACAAGATAAATCCGATCGGCGCCGCGCACTATTGGTAAGCGCTCAATGGTATAGTGTAAGCGCTCAAGTCACTACTTTGGGCTGATTATAGCCCTCGCTCGCACATGGCCAGACAGTGGAAATACGGCTAATAACTCCTGGATATCTGGCATACAAGTTAGCCTCATTGATCTGAGCTTATACATCTTGAATTCGATCGAGTACTAAAAAACATCATTGCTGGATTATTTTGACTATTATAAATAAGCAGATGAAACGTAGTATAGCCTACTGTTTATCACAGATTACTTTGGGCCAAATTTACCAAGGACATTTGTTTAGAAACCATTTAAAAATGTTTACATTCACATAAAGTAACACCTGTTTGGGTCAAAAGTGAGAGATTTTATCTGTCACTTTGGAAAAAGGGAGAGATTCGAAGAAAATGTTTGTGTAGTAGGTGTGAAAAAAGCAGGGGAATATTTAAAACATATTAAAAATAATAAAATGATCTACGGAAAGGAGTGCCATGTCTTTTTGGTACATGATAAAGTATCTGCATTCAGGAAAAAGTTGGACCTGTGTTGGGCTCGCGTGGAACAGGGCTCAGTGGAAATGTTTCCAACCTTGGAGAATGTTTTGGAGAATGCAGGACTGGCCATTGCCACTGCGCATTTGAAGGGGTTGCACGAGCAGTTTCGGGATTATTTTGGAGAGGACACCATGGCGAATCAATGGGTTATAAATCAATTCAGTTTCCCAGCAGAGCTCTGTGATGGATTAAGCATCCAAGAGGAGGAGGCCCTACTTGACCTGAGCTCAAATATGGAGTTGCAGAAGATGTGTGAAGTGTCGCTTGCACACTTTTGGCTGTCTGTGGAGACATGGTTCCCGTCCCTCTCCATAAGGGCTATAAAGTACTTATCCCATTCACGTCCACTTACTTGTGTGTGTGCAGGTTTTCTGCCTTGACCCTGATTAAAAGCAAGTACCGGTCGAGGCTGCAGGGGGAGGGCGACCTGCGCCTGTTCCTGTCATCACTACTATCCACCGTCTGTGTGCAGCAAAGACGCAGACTCACTGCTCCCATTAAGGTAGAGAATAACATTAACATGTTCTCCGTTCAGTTTTGTTTAAAGTGATGGATATGAGTTACATTTTCTTTTTGTTTGTTTTTTCTTCAGAAACACGCACAAATAATCATTGACCTAGGCTACATGCAAATTAACCATCAACCATATTATTGATTTTTATTAAAATGAGAGAGATCGTATTAGGACTTGTGTTCAAAATAAATTTTTTCAAACCCTTTGGTTGCGACTATTTATTTTTAACACAGTCCTCTTCTTCTTCTCCTTATTGTTATTATTATTAATGTCTTTTATTCAAATGGGCAGGCCCTGGTGAATTTATGTTCTCTGCAGGGAGGCTCACAAGCCATGTTTCCATTACCCTTCAAATTGCGCAAATTGAAATAGCGAATTGAAAATACGCACAATGGAAACTCTCGTTTATCGCAAAAACGTTTTTGCATGAGGTGGTTTTTCAGGCAATTCGAAAAAGGAATATTTCGCAAAACTGCAAATGAAACAGTTTTTGCGCATTTACAGTCATCTGACTTAGAAGACGCGGTGAGTTTGGGGTACGTGTACACAAATAATAATAATAATTATCATCATTATTATAACATTTATTAGGCTACATATTTAGAAGATGCTTTTATCCCAAAAAAGGAACAAATCAATTTGTCAAATGTCATTCATAATTCATGTTAGACAATAATAATACAGGGGCTAAGATTATTACAAATAAACACAAGATTTTGACGAATATCCAAGCATTTGTGCAGTGTGGAGTGCGCACTGCATGGCAGGGAGGCACGGGCGCGATCACTTGCATTTTCCTATCAACAGTGGAAACAACTATAATTTCTGGTCATACAGAAAATACTAATACACTATTCGCAACAAATTTTATTTGTGTAAACTCACAATAACAAGAAAACGTTGTGCTTTTGTAAATTAAAATAAAACAATCAGGCGCGGTTTCATGATCTACGTGAACTGGAACGCGAGAACTGAAACAAAATATAGCCTATGTAGGCTAAAGCTTGAAATGTCCACTTTAAAACGAACAAATTAAAATCGAAAGCTAATACCGTCTGATGTAATCCGTATGAAAGGTGCATTTCTCTCTAAAGGCGCATCCGCTTAACAGCGGAGATGGAGATATGTTTTTAGCCGACACTGATTTAGAAAACAATAGTTTATTAATAAACAATTACAATAAAATGCCTCGTTATTTTTTCAGACACTTTTATTATCATTAGCCTATAACTCACCTATAGATCACTTTTCTGTAGGCTGTGGTTCCAGAGACATATAGGCCTATGGCTCTTCTCATTTAGCACTGCGGGAAAAATATCATTTCCAGGTTCTAATTTGGCCTTAGAAAACCAGTCAAATCTACATTTTTTCCATATTAATTTGTGATGTTTAATAAAGGGGCAAAAAGTAATAAACAAAAATCTGAAAATTTGTCAATATTCATTTTTTGTGAGCAGCATTTGGTGTTGCCTACAGTTCAAATTAACATTTTGGTGTTCAACTTTGCGTTTTAACAATAGGCTACAACAACCGGTCATTTTTTGTTTTGCAATTACAGGTTAAAAAAGTAAAAACGAATGGACACAAAAGTACACTGATCGTTTGGACAGAATACGAGACAGAGTTCTTTATTAAATTCATAAAAGAAACAATAATTATAGGAATACTGGATTCTAAACCTCAAAGAAATGCCACAATCAAGACCTTCGAAGCAGAAATGAGTGAGTAGCCTATATAACACCCAGAAACTCCTTAGGCTATATGTGCCGTTTGCAGTATAAGGGTCTATCCTTGCCATTAATGCGTGGATAACACACCACGTCTCCTTCCATTAATAATAATATGGCACATCCTGCATTATATTGTATTATAATGACGATGTAATATTAGCCTACCACCAAACTTTGACTAAAGGCATGTTGCATATTACTTGTTCTAGGAACCTGAAAGCATATTAAAATTGTTGTGTATTTGTGCTACTCCATCATTATGTTTGTAGCACAAGTAGGGCCCAAACATAAACTCAAGCATAAACTTTATATTATATTAATATATAAAAAATTATATTATTCATAAGAATAAGTTAATAAAAACATCTAAAACAAAGAATAATGATTATTTACATTTGTATCATTTACATTTGTATGATGACAACTGTCAGTGCGTGAACATGTTTACATTTAGGCTATTTCAATAGATTTTTTCAGTCAGTGAAGCCAAATAATTGGATGACAAATATCATGCATATAGACTATTAATTTTACAGGCTAACAAATACAGTGTTGGGAAAACTCTTATTTTGAAAAACAATGAATGCATATCCTGCCAATCAGATTTCCGTGCAAGAACGGGAAAACCAAAAATCAAGTCATAATCATAGACAGTAAAAGAAATGGACACAGCGACCCCATAGACTTCAACGGAGAAATATGAAGTCAATTAGAAGCACTCACTTCCTGATGGCTGAGCGTACTGCGCAGCCTCAGACTGAGTTTGACGACGTAGATGTGACGTGTCATTTTGCATAGTATTTATTTATTTTAAAATTCAACGCCTGATTGCCTGCGAGCTTCTCCTCCTGTCTATACGGGTCTATACGGGAATTTATCTACTGTGCGACAGAGAGTCAAAAACAAAAACGGCTTCTACGGGGCGATAGTGTAAGATACAAGGTAATGGAGCCTTTTATACATTGTCGTGCTTCTTTAGAAATAAACAATGGACAAATGGAGTCTTTAAACGCCTCAGATGTTAAGTTATTTGCTGTCAAATGAATGGGAGTCAATGGAATGCTAACAGAAGGTGATGGCTTAGTTAGCAATGGCTGCCCCTATGGAAGGTATGCTTTCCGGGTGCTGGATTACCCCCTTGTTTTCTCGTTTTTCCGTTTTCATATGTGAAAGCAAAAACAAATGGCCGAACGATACCCAGAACCTCTTCCAGCCACGCGCGCACTATGTACCACATACTTTCATAATAAGAGTCCAAACTATGGTTCACGCAATATTACTCTTACATTCTCTTACTCAAGTAGCCTTTTGCACAGACATACAGCTGTGTTTTGCACGGAGAGGAAGAGAAGGAAACCGAAACCTATCAAAAGAGTCTTTAGTTCTCCGGCAAGAAGAGAATGGGAAAGAGTACCTGACACTGGCGCATAACCCAGAAAACCTGAAATAACCCTACAATTTCCATGTCTAATTTCACGATAAATGGAAATGTTGAGTTTAACATCAATTAGTATAACGATGAGTAAAACAATCCCCAAATTAAATTTCCAATTTTTTTTGTTGTTGTTTTTATTTAATTTAATGCATTTCAATAAATGTAATGTGTCTTTATATTTATAGTAGCCTAAACTGTGGTTAGAGACGCCGGTTTTATTTCACACTCTTCATAATTCATTTAAATAAATGATATAATTAGTTCAAATAAAGATTGCCTTGTCACTGTCAGTGTTGCCTGTCATTCATAAATACTTTTAATAAATCCATTAAAGAATCATTAAGTTAGCCTATGTTAGCTATATGCTTAAGCAACGTGGGGACTTCAGACTGTAGACTTTAAAGAAGAGTTGCACACAGTGCAGGTAACTCGCGCACACATCTCTCTCTCTCTCTCTCTCTCTCTGATCTTTCTCTTTCAGTTCTCTGTCTCTCTCTTTCAATAATGAATTTAAATAAATGTGATAATTCGTTCAAATAAAAAACAATCCGATGGCTCTACTTTATTTAAAGCGGATGGAGTGCTAGAACTAATGAGGCGTAACTTAAGAAAATAACCGTCATTTTAACCTGTCTGTTAAAAAATTACACTGTAAACATCAATTACAGCTTTAACTTGTTTTTAACTTGGCAAATAACCAAGGTATAAGCGGGATAATCCACGGCTAGCCATGCATTAAAGGATTTTAATGCACGACCTAGAGGCAACCACCCTCCACTTCGCATCGAGTGGTTCTTTGCCTCTATGTCGTGCATTAAAATCCTTTAATGCATGGCTAGCCGTGGATTATCCCTTACTTAACCACTCCCCTCCAACCGTTAGTCTGCTATGAGCGCGAGATGGAGAGGAGGAGCGCTGAAGTAAAACCCTGCCCTCTATTCAATATTCCGTTTCACTTGGAAATATGTCACAGCACTGAAATAAAATCAGTTGCAACTTCCGGTTCACTGGGATTTTAAAATGAATCTTGAATTGTGGTGTCACAAAGTGTTTGTGGAAAGTATTCATACTATTTCCAGTTCATTTCTTATGGCATTGGTCGGCAACAGGCCCGCCAGCAATAATATCTGGCCCACGCCCGAAGACAGATTATTTTGATAGCGGCTGGTTCTGAAATATATCTACCATGATAGTGTAACGGAGGCCAGCTAGTGAGAGCTGTTTAGGTAAACTCCCCTCATATCTACAGAAGCTCTAGTGGCTTACACTAGAGGTTGCAGCCTTTAGCCTACTTGTTAGAGTGTCTGACTCCCATGCAGAAAAACCAGGGTTCGAACACTCCTTGGAGCGGGCGGTGCGAACCGGAGAGATTACAACAACAACAGTTACCCACAATCAATTTGTCTTCAGTGATTTTGCCTTCAAAAAAAAATATGAGAACGTTTTTGCAGCAGTCTTTTATTTTGGGATGAATTAAGAGCTTTTAATTTGAAAAGTTCTGAAAGACATTCAAAAGAGTCTGTGGAATGGATCGCTAGACACGCCTCTAAAATAGCCGTCATGAAATGTGTGGTATGATAAAACCAGAGCCGTTAGAGTTAATGTTTATTGTAAATAAAAATGAAATATTACTGGATACAGTATATGGAATATATGTGTTTCATAGTTATTGTCCCCCTTCATTTAATACTTTGTGTAACCTACAACCCTTCACATAAGTAAAGGCTAATCCATGGATAGGTGTGCATTACATGATTTTAATGAACAAGGTGGAGGTAAAGAACCACCCAATGTGACGCAGGTTTCCTCTGTGAAGTGCATTAAAATGTGTGCAATACACACCCAGCTGTTAAACTTAAAAAAGTTAATGTGTGTGGAGCACAATTTGACTGGAAGGGTAAACTAACAGTTCATTTTCATTTCATTTCTGGCTACAGGTCATTAGATCTAGCATTCTAGACACATTAAATCAGGCACAGAGATAAATTAGCGTGGTTGGATTACATTTATTTGAATGAATAAACAAGGGAGAGAGAGGGAGAGAGAGGGGGAGAGAGATTGTGCGTCTCTGCAGCATCACTCTAGTGAAGCTGTCAGTTGAATTACTTCAGAAACAGCAACGTTAAGACCTTGTTGGTTAGAAATATGTTTCTGTGTGAGAGTCACTGTATGTGTGTGTGTGCTACAGAAAAAGGCAGCACATTCATTTAAAATGGGGACTAAACTGACTGTAACTATCTGTGCATTCATTGTTTTAATGCACACCTTCCAGTCAATTAGAATCGAGTATTCAATAGACTATGGTGTAATATATGAAGAAGAGAATCCACAAGCAATCTATTGTGAACTGATGGTAAGTACTGAGATGAATTGCTGTGGTATAACTAGATTTCATTACCTTTCCACTCCCTCAGCTCTTTTTATCCTGAATCGGTGCTAATATTTTAAATCTTCTTTAAAATAAAGCTCTTTGATTTAATTTTTTAAATCCTCGATCTCTTCATGTCTGAATTCTTACATGGCTGAGGAGACAGAGGACTTCGTACACTTGATTGCTCAATCCTCCAGACAGCCTACATGTCTTAATTACAGTAGGCCTATAGATAGTTATGATATGTGTGGCTTTAAAGCAATAGGCTATGCTATATTGTATAAAGGTGTATAAATAAACGTGACGTGACTTGACTGGAGTGCTGCATTGCAGAGCTGGTGCAAATATATCCATATCGATAGAATCAGATCAGATGCTTTCTTACAATATTTTTTTTTTTACTGCTGTCATTTGTTGTGTGTTTTTGTTATTGAAAGGAAAGAGTGTAGCACATTCACAAATTCATCTAAACAGTGCTTTTAGCAGTGTGGACGGCGTTGGGATGTTCATTAACAGTATTACGCTGCAATGGTATTTCAAAGTTCTTTTTAACCCAAACCGAGACATGTTTTTTTTTTTCTTTTCTTTTGCCGTCACGGTTACCGCTGTACTGCAAATACATTTGTAGATTTTGACCACTAAGTGGCGCTTTAACCATACAAAGTACATTAAGTAGCAGACAGTCAACATTGTTGTGCCAATGGGCTCGATTTTACATTGCAGTCGGCTGATAATGTAAGAAAAAAACATATTTAAAAGAATTCATATTCATAGGTACAAATTAAATGTCCAGAGTAAGTGTAATGTGGGTCAGTGAAATTACTTTAAAGGATTAGTTCACCCAAAAATGAAAATGATCCCATGATTACCTCACCCTCAAGCCATCCTAGGTGTATATGACTTTCTTCTTTCAGACGAACACAGAGTTATATTAAAAAATATCTTTGCTCTTCCTAGCTTTATAATGGCAGTTTATGACACTTTAGATTTTGAAGCCCCAAAAAGCGCATCTAAATAATAAAGAAAGACCTTCTGAAGCGAAGCCATGTGTCTTTGTAATAAAAATATCCATATTTATAACTTTATAAACTATAATCACTGGCTTCCGGTAACAGCCGTATGAGAGTCTAGTTCTGGCGGAAGAGTGACCTCTGACCCGACACATGACGTACTGATGAATGCGGAAGTGCAGAAGATAGAGCAAAACAAAACACCGGTCATAAATTAGAAGTCTAAAATGAGAATTTTTAAAGAGAAATGTGGAAGGACCTCCAGGTGTGTTGAGGCAAGCTGGAGCTAAACTCTGCAGGACAGCGGCCCTCCAGGACCGAGTTTGGAGTCTTTATTAATGAGCTGATGAGTTGAATCAGGTGTGTTTGATTAGGGAGACATCAAAAATGTGCAGTGTTGGGGGTTCTCCAAGACCAGGATTGGGAAACACTGTCCTACGTCATGCGTCGGCTCAGAGGTCACTCTTCCGCTGGAACTAGACTTGCTGACAGACATTACGGAAGCCTATCATTATAGTTTATAAAGTTATAAATATGGATTTTTTTTCTTACAAAAACACATCGCTTTGCTTCAGGAGGACTTTATTTTCCCTGCCATTTCCAACATAAATTTCTGTTAACCCTTAAAACACAACCTAGTGCAATGCATAATTCACAGGTAAAACACGTAAAAAAACTAAAAAAAACAATACAAACAATTCTTTCATATTTATACAGTACATTGTGCCATATTATTACAGACTTTTTTTACAGTGTACGGTAGGGGGCGCTATGAAAGAGTACTGAATCTCCTGATCAAAACACAGGCTAAGTAAATGCAGAAATGCGCGATATCATACGTAAGCAGATGCATATGCTACAGCAGCCATATCACCCTGTAGCCCAAGACTGGTTTCCCACTGAAGCGAAGCAGGGCTGAGCCTGGTCAGTACCTGGATGGGAGACCTCCTGGGAAAAGTAGGTTGCTGCTGGTAGAGGTGTTAGTGAGGTCAGCAGGGTGTGCTCACCCAGTGGTCTGTTTGGGTCCTAACACCCCAGTATAGTGATGGGGACACTATACTGTAACAAGCACCGTCCTTCGGATGAGACGTTAAAAACCGAGGTCCTTACTCTTTATGGTCATTAAAAAACCCAGGATGTCCTTCGATAAAGAGTAGGGGTGTAACCCCGGCATCGTGGCCAAATTTGCCCATTGGCCCCTGTCCATCATCCCCATATATATACAATTGGCTTCATCACTCTGTCTCCTCTCCACCATAAGCTGGTGTGTGGTGGGCATTCTGGCGCAATATGGCTGCCATCGCATCATCCAGGTGGATGCTTCACATTGGTGGTGGTTGAGGAGATTTCCCCTTTCTATGTAAAGCGCTTTGAGTGCATAGAAAAGCGCTATATAAATGTAACAAATTATTATTATTATTATTACAGGACTGTGAAGCTTTAGGGGTGTTGATGGACTCGAAAATGTTGCTTTTTTTATGTAACTTACCCATATTCAAGTGTGAATGTTCAACATGAAATGCTGGCGGTGACTGGCAACTTTTTTCAAAAACGCTGAAAACGCTGGGGAAAGAGTTAACCTCCTGGAGTCGCATGGATTACTTTTATAATGGATGGATGCGCTTTTTTGGGCTTTAAAATCTCAGGCTCTTTTCACTAACATTATAAAGCTGGGAAGAGCCAGGATATTTTTTGCAATGTAACTCTGATTGTGTTTGGCAGAAAGCTTTATAATGGCAGCAATTGTTGTTAATAAGGGGGGGTTAATAAAGGCCTTCTGAAGCAAAGCAATGCATTTGTGTAAGAAAAATATCCATATTTAAAACTTTATAAAGTTCCGGCCGATCTCCTTCTGTGGAAAAAGTGTTGAAAGTGCCTCTCGCAATTAAGAATGCGTACGCTACGTCTGACGACCGTAACTGGTAGCGTAAGCATGTGAACTGCAGAGGCACTTTCAACACTTTTCCCATAAATTGAATACGGAAGGCGATCGGCCAAATCTTTACTTTATAAAGTTTTAAATATGGATATATTTCTTACACAAACACATCGATTCGCTTCAGAAAGCCTTTATTAACCCCCCAGAGCCGTGTGGAGCACGTTATTTGACGGACAGATGCATTTTTATGGACTTCAAAAACAGAGCTACAACTAACTTACTGCTATTATAAAGCTTGGATTATCCAGGACTTTTTTAATATAACTCCGATTTTATTCATCTGAAAGAAGAATGTCATATACACCTAGGATGACTTGAGGGTGAGTAAATCATTGGCTTATTTTTTATTTTTGGGTGAACTATCCCTTTTAGCATTCATTTCAACATATATGGTAAAAACTAATCTTTTCAGCAACAGATAAAGGCTTAAAGCAGTTTGGAACAGTTTTTCTTAGTGGAAGCTTTGAGTAAGAGCTAATAAAATATTTAAACTCAAGACAATATTTTGTGTCTAATTTACTTGAGACAAGTAGCCGTGTAATAAGCAGGATAATGTACATCCAGCCGGTTGTTATCGCAGAATAAACCCCTTCAGAGTGATGCTCTGTCAGGGTTTATTCTGCGATAACAACTGGCTGGATGTACATTATCCCTTACTTAAGCTGCACTTGGATCCTCTTCTCTGCCTGCTTCCTTGTTCCTCAGCAAAATGTGACAGAACGACTGACCACAATGAATCCAGCAGCGAGAATCATGCGTCTCCATCAAGGAGATCGTCCTATCGAGGAGTATGTGAGGGACTTTGTTGAACTGGCTCATTTGTCTAAAATGGGGGAAATCTCCCGTATGATTTTTTTCGGGGGGGTCTATCTGAGCTACTCAGCTCAAGCATGCCGTTGCACGACCCTAACTGGACTTTAGAATTCTATATTAGCTTAGCATTGCAGCTAAGTGGCTCTGCGTTTCTTATGGGAGTCGCAGAGAAGGAACGCGGCATTCCTCCAGACATCATGGCCACCAGTCCAAACTTCCATCCTAAGAAGGCTCCAGCCCCTGAGCAGAGTCCAGCGATGGGTCCAGCCCCTTACCAGAGTCCAGCGACGGGTCCATCCCCTGACCAGAGTCTAGCGACGGCTCCAGCCCCTGACCAGAGTCCAGCGACGGCTCCAGCCAGAGTCCAGCGTTGTAGTTTTTGTGTTGATTAGTCTCCCCACGCCCCCTTGTTATCTTATTAAGCTTGTCTGCCTGTGTGTGTATATATATATATGAACTTGTGCTTCAGTTGCCTGTTGTCAGTCGTTTTCATTGCATGTCGGTGTGAAGCTGTAGTGTTCCATGTCTTTGGATGTTTGTCCTGGTCCTGTTTCTGGTCTGGATTATCTTTGTTTGTGTTTGTAATAAAATGTGCTGCAATTGGATTCTCATCTCTCCTCATCCCTGCTTACAACGTGACACTAATAACACAAATATATTTATTTACAGCCCAAATTACTGCAGATCAAGTATTTTCAAGAACAACAGTAATTGTATGAATTGTAGTTAAATATAGTGATGCATGATGTCCAATTAAGGGTACAGCGTGAATGTTGTGTTTCTCCTCCATGACACCCACCATAAAAGCTGAACCGCTCAGTTGTTATGCAATGTCAATGTAATATTCCAGAGTCCAATTGGGATCATGCAAAGGCATGATCAAACTGAGGCTCAGATAGTACTCCCTGCAAAAATAATATCATTAGGCATACCGTGTCTATTGTGGTTTTATATGCCAAGTACATAGTGCTCGATCGGCTGGTCTCCCTGTTGGAGACACATGATCTGTGCAGCTAGATTCATTGTGGCTAGTCAATCTGTAACGTGCTGTGAGATGAGGCAGAGAGCATGCACGCTTTTAGTAACAAAACTCCACATGACTAGACAGGCACATCTGACCCAAAACATGAACACGATCCACCACAAAACAACGAGTAGCCACGTGAAACAAAAAGGTTATATATACATAGGGACAAACAGGCTTAACAAAGTAACAAGGAAACAAGAAACACCTGGGGAAACTAATCAACATGAAAAACTACAATGAACTACAAACATGTCACCAGGACAGGAAATACAACAAAAGTCCAGACAAGACATGAGGAAATATATGACAAGGGATATATGATTCTTCTTTCTTGAGTTTGTCAACAACCTTGCTGCCGCATTTTGTACCTGCTGAAGATGTGACAGCGAGGACTGACTTAGCATTGACTGACCCAGGTACAAAGCATTGCAGTAATCAAGATGTGCAGCAATAAAAGCATGGATTACTTTCTCAAGCTCACTGAAAGTTAAGAGCTGAAAAAGTTATTATTATCATAGCTGCAGAAAGTTATTGTTCATCCAGCACTTTACATCTTTTAGACATTCAAAAGGTTATTTAACAAATGTATCTCACATCTGGGTGTCATCAGCATAAAAATAATATGAAATATGATATTTCTTAAAAATAAAACCAAGAGGAAGCATATATAATGGAAATAACATTGGTCCTAAAAAGTAACCTTGAGGGACCCCACAGAATAGAATCTATAAATGACGAGAAGTTTCCAATTTTAACAGAAAAGGTTCTATTTTGAATTATAAGAGGCAAACCAACTTAGGGCAGTTCCTTGGATGCCCACAAGCTGCCTTAGACATTCAATATGCACAGCATGGTCAATCGTGTCAAAACTAAGGCAACAGTCTTGTCAGTTTTCAATAATATGTCATTAGCTACTCTAAGAAGAGCTGATTCTGTGCTATGACTGGATCTTTAACCAGACTGAAATATATAAAAACCTATTTTCATTAAAAATTTATTGTTGATCAAATTGAAGATAAAAATGGTAGCTTAGATATTGGCTGGAAATTATTTGGATCTGCAGTATCTAAGCCAGGCTTTTTAAGAAGAGGCTGGACAACCGCATGGTTAAGGCTCGAAGGAACATAACGACTAGTCAAGATCATTTATAATAAAGAGAATGCTTGGTCCTGTAGTATCCATGAGTTTAACAGTTTTATGGGAAGCACATCACTAGACTGGGATGTATGCACAACAACATCCCTAATAAATGAGAGTGAGACTGGCTCAAATTGACAAATTATAAGACATGGAAGTTGATATGGAAGCTATATTGGTTTGAAATGGTGTAATTGACAGTCTTACACCTAAATTTTTTGGAGAAAAAAAAGGCCAACAGGGCCAACACTACACTCTGGTTTTATTATAGTATTTATAGTTTTAAACAGTATTTGTGGACTATGAGCATTTTGCGAAATTATACCTGAGAAATATTCTGCTCTTGATATTTTCACTGCTTTTTCATATTTGCACAGAAAATCTCTTAGGACTTAGGACTAGTAAGATACCTGAAGCTTATCTTTCTGCCATTTCCGTTCCACTCTTCTGCACTCCCATCTAAGCAACCAAGTATTTTCATTCAGCCATAGCTGGTTCTAGTCTTATATCTCCTTAATTTGTATGGAGCAACATATGCAAGGATATCAGAAGCATTACTGAACAAATTAATCAACTCTTCTGGACTCATTGAAGTAGATAGAGATTTGATAGTGTCAGTTAATGAATGAGTATAAAATGCTGATGAGAAATCACAAGGTGTATTAAATGTAATCGCACAAGTGTAATAAGCAACAGTTTTTTGTTTTGTTTCGGGGACCACAGGGAAGAGTAATATTAAAAACAATAGGCTAATGATTACAAATAATAATCTAAAATCTGTATATTACACACAGGAATACCTATACGAAGGATCAAATCAAGAGTGTGACCATGCTGATGAGTAGGACCAGTTACACACTGAAAAATTAAACAGATCAATATTTAAAAACTCTGACTAAAGGCTTTGATGGACAGCAAATATGAATGTTAAAATCACCAAGTAGTACAACGTTGTCAAAAGTCACAATCACAGATAAAAAGTTGAAAAATCTGCTTTATGTTTAGGAGGTCTATATACAAAGGCACTTAATACAGGACTAGGCAAAGCAATTAAAACTGATTTGGAGAAAACGTCTCCGGTTACCTAATGTAACCTTGGTTCTCTGAGAGGAGGGAGCGAGACACTGCATCACCGATAGGTGTCGCTATGGGGTTATCCCCTTCTTCTTGAATCTACTGAAGCCTTATGGGCAATGGCGTTCAAGTGTGCAAAATAGAGGTGGGCTCCCGTGCACTATAGGGTGCCAATGAACACCATTGCCTCAGAATCTTGGACTGAAGCAGAGTGCAGCCGACAAAGACTTTGAGTTATGTAACACAGCAGCGTACGCAGTGTCTCGTTCCCCCCTCTCAGGGTAACCGGAGACTTTCCCTTTCGAGTTGGTCTCTCGACACTGCGTCACTGATAGGTGTCGCTGTGGGGATATAATAAAATCCTGCCGTGTTGATAGCAAAGGTCCAGATCGGCTGCAAGCCAAGCCGTAGACCTAGCTAAAGAATTTCATGCAATGGAGACCTCATAAGCTCAGCGGCATAGCGGCTTTAAGAGCAAGTTGCTCAAGCATAGACTACTGCAAACACATTGAGTAAAGGACAGCAGTCTTCGCGCAGAAAGGCAGCAGTGTCTGCACCTGTAACAACAGACTGCGAATGGCTAAATGGCCTAGTTAAACACCACTTTAGCAGGGGTGTCAACAACTGTTGTAATAGTCAATTCTGACAATTCAGCCCATAGCGTCACTGCTGGGAGTGCTCACAGCTGATAGGTCACAGCTTATTTGGTGTACCTGAGCTGGTATACCAGATAGAATAGCAAGCTAAACTGAATACAGGGCAGCATAACAGCAGTAATCACATAACAGTATGCACATAAGCACAGCGTCAACAGCCCGAGCGGTAACAACTGTTTACAGAAGTAGTCAATAGAAGACTTAGAGATAAGTGAGGTTAATCACTTACCGAAAGCACTTGAGACGCCAAGGGCGGCACATCCAACTTGCAAAACCTAACAAAGGTGTTCTGTGAAGACCCAAACATATTTCCCGAACATATATCCCGAATACACCTTTAAACCAGGCCCATGAAGAGGCGATAGCCCTTGTCGAGTGAGCTCTGATGTTAAGGGGACATTCTTGTCCCTGGCTCGCCTAAGTCAAAGCAATAGTGTCCACTTTCCAGTGAGGGAGCCTCTGCTTAGACACTGCCCGTCCCTTAGTACAGCCCCCATAGCACACAAAGAGCTGGTCCGAGGAGCTGAGATGGGGCTAGATAACAGTCGCATAGAGTGAGTGCAGAGAGACATTGCATTGAAAATCACATTGTATCATCACAGTGTATCATCACATGAGGGCTATAGCCAGCGACAGTGCCAGAGTGTACGGTGACCAGTATAACTGACACTACCACCTTTCGTAAAAACCAACAGCCAGCCGGTGTTTAACATAGAAGGGAAGAATAGCGCAGCTTCAGTAGCAGTAACATACTCAGCCCGCTCCCTCACACAAGCAGCAGTACAGCCAGTGCTTATTGTAGAAAGCAATGAACAGCGGCCCACGCCGGCACACATAATGGTTAGTGTAGTACTTCACACCTATATCAAAGGCAGCGGCAAAGTCAGTGTTAACACAGAAGGTAGCCGCAAGTGGACAGAGCATTTATATAGGACAGGCCGCCGCTTTAAGATGGGCGGGCCACTTATATTGCACGGGTGAGTGAGTGGCTGGAACGCTTTGTACTCCATACATGACGGATCCCTCAACGCCCTGAGACGGGGAGCTGCATATAATGAGAGTGAGCGAGTGGCCGAGCTCCATGCTTTAAGGAAGGCAGACTGCCGTTCTGAGGCGGGTGCTGCTTTACCACTTATGAGTGGGTGATCGATTGAAGCGTTTTGTACTCAGGTAGGTCACATCACTGAGAATTGTGCATGGCAGAACGCTGCTCTGAAGCAGGGGCTACTTAAGCTGCAGGAAGAGTGGGCAACTGTAGCTTTTCCATGCTCCGAACATGGCAGACCGCTGCTCTGAGAAAGAGCGCTGCTTATATCGTGCAAGTGCCGAGCTTTTTGTCTGCTGTCCACGGTAGACCACTGCACTGAGACAGGGGCCGTTTGTATCTTGAGAATGCCGAGAATTTGTCCTCTGTACCCAACAGACCGCTGCACTGAGACAGGGGGCTATTTATGTGAATGGTGGGAATTTGTCCTCTTTGCAGATCGCCACTCTAGACAGGGAGCTTAGCATGTACAGTATAGTAAAACAAGGATCCATGCACCTTAGCTGCAGTCTCCACGCTCGGTTTGCAGCTCTACCACCAATGGGTGGAGCATGAGAAGCCGGGTTTATGTCCTTTTGAAGGGTCAGGTGAGAGGAATGTGGACGCTTAGTCTATAAGGTCCTTTTTTACCGCAGTATAGAGGGCAGACAGACTCGTGCGCCGCTGCTTCTGAGTGGGCATCGTTGCATCCTGAAAGAAATTGTCATACTCACCAGAACGCTGTGGGGGAAGTGACAATCCAGTCACCCTCCCCAGAAGGACGGTACTTCAACTGCGAGCTGTAAAGTTAGGTGGCTTCTAGAAGCTAAAGGAAAAGATTCACTAGATTCCACTGTGGAGGTAGATCCCCAACTACACCATCAAAACCCACGCATACACCAGAAAATGCTGCTTCCTGCTTAGCTACTGTTCGGACACTCTTGCTTACTGCTCCGTGCTTTGCTCTATCGCTTTTATATTTTATCTCCTAATTTTAACTTCAGCAAATCAGCGCAGTGCTCAAACTTTAGAAAATTAGAAACTCTGATGACTGGAAGATTACTACAAAAAAGCTGAATTTTTTATCCGACCAGCCTCCCACTGCCATTAGGTTACATTCCAGATAAGGGAAAACACAGCTGCCTACATTCAAAAGGATAAGAAAATGCCTCTTCTAGTTCAAGAATCTACTTGCTGCACAAACTGCCACAGACTTTTACAAAGGATTGGAGTTTTTGAAACAAAGTAACTTGCGGGACTACCAAACCAGATGGAACACACAGCATAGCTTCGTAATGGACGCCCTCAGCATACAGCCGGTGAGTCCTATGGATCTAATGCTCCTCAACAGGCCATAATGAGTGTAGAGAAAAAAGCTGTAACTGATCAACAAACTAATCAATGGCACAAACGGGGGGCGAGACCCAAAAGCACTCGAGACATCAGATTGTCACAAGCATCACATACTGCCGCAGTAGCATGCTCCACCCCAGACACAAGTATTGCAAACAACGGTTTCCTACCACCGCCTATACATCTTGAAAACAGATTTGAAGTATTAATGAATGTGGGCGAGGAATTCCTAAACGTGATGAATGTGATCAAACACAGATTGAATCAGCCTGCAGCTAACACTGATGCTAACAGGCACTCAAGGTCAAGCAGACAGCGGCATGTGGGGAAGAACGATATTCAGAGAGAGCTGTCAGAACTCCTTAAGAGGGATTTCAATTAACTTTTTTGAAACACTTAGAAGACTGAAAGTTCAACCGACCACTTCCAGCGAGGGGAACAAATAGGTTCTCACGGTTCCTTGGGCTTAATACATGGCTGCAAAAAACCTCTAGCATAAAAGGAGTGAACTTCAATCTTTTCTGGAGTCAGAGACAACTGTTTACATCAAACGGCCTCCACCCAAACAAACTTGGTACAAGAGTTTCTAAATCGGGCAATAAGGGACAATATTTACTTCTCCCTCCATCGTCCTTCAGCAGCGTGTGCCAACCCACTCCACCTGAATGGCACACACACACACCTGGACAGAGTATGGACAACCACAGGACTTACTTTCAGCACCTGAATAGACATGCAGTTAACACAAACCACAAAGACAATGATAACACCACGCAGCCACAACAACCACTGCTCACGGACACATTCCCAGCTGAGCCCTGCCCACAGAGCTCACCACAGACAGACTGTGACGGATTAGAACTGCTCCAAGATTCAGCACCCAAGGACAGCATATTACAGCCTCCAGTAACACCAGAGCAACAACCCCTCTCACCAGATCTGTTATTCCTCTCTCCAGCATCCCTACTTCTGAGCTTCTCAGAGAAAATGGAGGAACTGGTGTATGCTGGAACCAAACTATCACACTCTATCGTGAGCCCCCAGATATCAACTAAAAAGAGGCGAGCACCGCATAAGCCTGTGGGCCCAGCTTGCCCTCCCCCTCCTCCTGTGAGTGCTGTAGGTGAACCAAAAACAACTGATACCAGCTCTCAGTGATGTGTGTCGAGTCCCCGTTATGCTAACAGTAATTTTATCAAATATTTACGGAACAAGCGGGAACCCAGTGTGCCTGTATCTTTCTCTATTTCTGTTCTATTACGTGATAGAAAGGCTAAGGCCTTCCCAGGCCGTATAGCAAACCCATCTAATAGCAAACCCAAGTTAGCACTTTTAAACATCCGTTCACTTAAGAATAAATCATTTCTAGTCAATGACTTAATAACCACAAACAACCTCGATTTTATGCTTCTAAATGAAACGTGACTAGAAGACAGTTGCAGTGCAACAGCCCTCAATGAAACAGCCCCTCCTAACTTTACTTTTATGAGTGTCTGCAGAGCGGTTAGGAGAGGTGGAGGTGTTGCTGCTCTTTTTAAAGATGACTATCAATGTAAGCAAGTATCATCTGGCGATTACTTGTCTTTCAAATATCTGGGTATTGTGTTAAAAGGTGCTTCACGCTGTAACGACTGAGACAAATCAGACACATAATTACTTTCTACATTTAACAAATATGCTTTAAATGCTTTATGCTTAGTAGCAGACCTTCCCCGAAGAGAGCAGGAAAGGTCTCCGTTACCAGGGCTACCATCAGATAAGACTTTGTTTATGGCTTGAAAGAATGTGAAAAGAGAGACCCAATGCCTTAAAACAGACTTTCCTGCATTAATTTATAGAAAAATATATTGTATAGTATGTGTATAGTTACATTGTGTACTAAGACCGACGAAAAATGAAAAGTTGCAATTTTCTAGACCGATATGGCTAGGAACTATACTCTCATTTGTGCGTAATAATCAGGGAGCTTTGCTGCCGGAGCTTTTTTCTGCAGCGGTGCAATGATATTACACAGCGCCTGAAAATAGTCCCCAGCACGCTCTCTGTGCAAGCAGGTTGTCACGTTTTTGGCACATAGTCTTAAAGCTAAACCTTGACTAACTAGGGCCCAGGTCAGGAAGCAGACGGACTGGCTTACCCGACCATCTGCTAGCTGTCTCGCGTCACAGAAGTCAGATAAATCCCAGCACATAGAGACTCTTTTACCTAGCTATTATCACATAGAGACTGTGTCTGTTCCACGAATTAGTAAATACAAAAAACCACCAAAACTATTCAACGGTAAAAATTTAATTGATGTCCAACAAATAAACAACAGATATAATACAGATGAACAAATGATAAAGCTCGGGCTGCTGAATATTCGATCCCTTTCCTCTAAAACGCTTATTGTTAATGATTTGATTACAGATAATAATCTAGATGTGCTGTGTTTGACAGAAACCTGGCTAAAATCTGATGACTACATTACTTTAAATGAGTCCACCCCACAAGATTATTGTTATAAACACGAGCCGCGTCTGAAAGGTAAAGGGGGAGGTGTTGCTGTAATTTATAATAATATCTTCAGTATTACTCAGAAGTCTAGTTTCAAATATAATTATTTTGAAGTTTTGGTCCTTTACGTAACGTTATGTAGTGAAATTGATAAATCCTGTTTAACATTTGTGTTGGCTACTGTATATAGGCCACCAGGGCACAATACACACTTTATCAGAGAATTTGCTGATTTTGTACTGGCCACAGATAAAGTCCTAATTGTTGGTGATTTTAATATCCATGTAGACAATGAAAAAGACGCATTGGGATTGGCATTTAGAGACATTCTAAACTCTATTGGAGTTAGGCAACACGTATCAGGACCCACTCATCGCCGTAATCATACTCTAGACCTAATATTGTCACATGGAATAAATGTTGATATCGTTGAAATTCTGCAGCAGAGCGATGACATCTCAGATCATTACCTAGTATCATGTATACTTAATTTAGCAAAGGCTGCAAAGCCGTCTCCTCGCTTCAAATATGGCAGGACTATCACTGCTGAGACTAAAGATTTCTTTATAAATAAACTTCCTCATCAGTTTCATCTCCTCAGCATCCCAGATAGCCCAGAGGAACTTGATGTTGCAACAGAAACTATTGACTCTCTCTTTTCCAGCACTTTAGACACAGTTGCTCTTCTGCGCTTAAAGAAGATTAAAGAGAATAGTCCAACGCCGTGGTACAACGAGCACACCCGGGCCCTTAAAACAGCAGCCAGAAAAATGGAGCGCAGCTGAAAGAAAACAAAACTGGAAGTTTTTCGCACCATGCAGCCGTCTACTATTGTATCACATCAGACAGAGCATTGTAGTGTCACTGAGGAAAAATTACATTCATTCACTGCTATAGGAGAAGAAGAATTGGCTAAACTTGTTAAATCATCTAAATCAACAACATGTATGCTCGACCCTATACCGACTAAACTACTAAAAGAGATGCTTCCAGAGGTCATAGATCCTCTTCTTAATATCATTAATTAATCCTTGACTTTAGGATATGTACCGAAATCTTTTAAGTTGGCTATTATTAAACCACTTATTAAAAAAACGCAACTTGACCCTACAGAATTAGTCAATTACAGGCCAATCTCAAATCTACCCTTTCTGTCAAAAATACTAGAAAAGGCAGTGTCCTCACAATTATGCTCCTTTTTAGAAAAAAATGGTATCTGTGAGGTTTTCCAGTCAGGATTTAGACCACATCATAGTACTGAGACTGCTCTCATTAGAGTTACAAATGATTTACTCTTATCATCCGATCATGGTTGTATCTGTCTGTTAGTGTTACTCGATCTTAGCGCTGCATTCGATACCATCGACCACAACATTCTTTTGAATAGACTCTGAAATTAAGTTGGCATTAGTGGAATTGCATTGGCATGGTTTAAATCATACTTATCTGACCGTTTTCAGTTTGTAGCAGTAAATGAAGAGATGTCACACCGATCACAAGTTCAATATGGAGTACCGCAGGGCTCAGTGCTAGGACCATTGCTTTTCACCCTGTACATGCTACCACTGGGAGATATCATTAGGAGGCATGGCGTTAGTTTTCATTGTTATGCTGACGATACTCAGCTCTATATTTCTTCACGCCCTGACGAAACTTACCAATTCACAAGATTAACAGAATCTTGATTAGCTGATATAAAAAATTGGATGACTAGTAATTTCCTGCAACTTAATTCAGAAAAAACTGAATTTTTAATTATTAGACAAAAAAACTCCACATGTAGTAACCTAGAATACTGTCTAACACTTGATGGGTGCTCTGTCAAGTCCTCGTCGTCAGTTAGGAACCTGGGTGTGCTCTTTGATACCAATCTCTCATTTGAAAGCCACGTTTCTAGCATCTGTAAAACTGCATTCTACCATCTTAAAAATATATCTAAATTAAAGATGTATATTAAAGGCATATGCTTTCAATGCAAAATGCTGAACAGTTAGTTCATGCGTTCATGACCTCAAGGCTAGATTATTGTAATGCTCTACTGGGTGGTTGCCCCGCTCGCTTAATAAATAAACTGCAGCTGGTCCAAAATGCAGCAGCTCGAGTTCTTACTAGAACCAGGAAGTATGACCATATTAGCCCGGTTCTGTCAACACTGCACTGGCTCCCTATTAAACATCGCATACATTTTAAAATCTTGCTAATTACTTACAAATCACTAAATGGTTTAGCTCCCCAGTACTTGAGTGAGCTCTTAACGCATTATACTTCATCACGTCTATTGCGGTCTCAAAACTCTGGCCAGTTGATAATACCTAGAATATCAAAATCAACTGCAGGCGGTCGATCCTTTTCCTATTTAGCACCCAAACTCTGGAACAGCCTTCCTAGCATTGTTCGGGAAGCAGACACACTCTGTCAGTTTAAATCTAGACTCAAAACGCATCTTTTTACTATGGCATACACTTTTTTAATTTATATTTTATTCAAATTGTTAGGCTACATTAACTAGGTTAGCCGGAACCGGGAACACTTCCCATAACACCTGATGTACTCGTTACATCATAAGAGGAATGGCATCTACGCTAATGTAAGTCTCTCTGTTTATCCCGAGGTTTACTGCAGTCAGCCGGATCATGTAAATAGGAAAATATTGGCGTTATTTTGTCCCTTATTGAGCAGTAGGCTAGCTGGAGCCGTTTACCTCCAGTCTTTGTGCTAAGCTAGCGGTGGGTGTGTCAGACAGAGTTATGGCAAGCACGGAGATAAAAAAAGGTATGTATTGCCTTATCTAACTCTGGGGGATACGGTGAATAAGATCCCAAAATGTTGGCATGTTCCTTTAACACTTTTTGGTAGAATATAAATTCAATTTTGACCTGTTTTGCATGCAGCTTATTATGCTAAACAGTTGGCAGGTGGAGTGGAGTGCTGCTTATAAACCGAGATCGTTATTTTCAAAAGTTCAGCTTCCAAAGACTGTGATCTACAGAGCCCCACACATGGCATGCAAGAAAAAAAAATCTTGATCACAATTTACTGTTTTTTTCCCCGATTTACTAAAACGTGTGCACAATTTACTATTTCGCTCCCTTGATTTATAAATCATGTGCATGATTTTGAAAATCAAGGGAACAAATTAGTAAATTGTGTGCACAATTTAGCCTATTTTTTTCCTGCATGTCATGTCTGGGGCTCCGTAGTGATCTAAGCCTGTGTTGAAAATATTACTAGCTTTATTGAAATTACATCTATGACATGCAAAAAGCATATTAAATGGTTCTTTTATTTGTCAAGGGGAAAAAGACTGATCTCTGGATATGTAGTTATTTTTTGAATGTTTTCTTTTTGCAGAGAAAGCATGGTAGCCACTTGCAGCAATATACTGCCCTAACAGCGCCAAGAAAAAGAAAATTGGAGAGTGAGGAGGCTCCTTCAACCTCTAGACAGCTAAATCTGGGAGAAACTAAGCTAGTCACACAGAAGACTGTGGATCAAGCAGTGTTGGATTTTGTGACCCACAGTCTCCAACCGTTTAGTGTGGTGGAACAGCCATCATTTAAACTTTATTGCACGGTCTTCAGCCTAATAACTTTACGTCGTAAGATGGATGAGGCAGCGCTTGAGATGAAGACTAATATGAAAAAAGCAATGTCAGGGATATATTTCATTGCAACGACAACAGATTGTTGGAGTTTAAGGAGAAGAGGTTTCATCTGTGTCACTGCCCACTGGGTGGATCCTGACAGTCTGGAGAGGTCCTCAGTAGCACTAGCATGCAGGCAGCTCAAAGGCCCACACACTTTTGATGTTTTGGCTTGCGTACTAAATGACATACATTCTGAATGTGGCATACAGAACAAGGTTGTTCAAACTACTACGGACAACAGGTCGAATTTTTTAAAGGCATTCCGTATATATGGAGGAGAGCAAGATGAGAACAACAACTCTGCTTCAGATGAAGCTGAAGCTGAAGATGAGATAAATGATGAGATGTGTGACGATGAGGATGCGAATGGTGTCAAGGTGGACTTTGTAGACATCACAGCTGTTCTAGATGAGGATGATGGCTTACAATTCCAACTTCCAAAACATCATCGTTGTGCCTGCCACTTATTAAATTTGGTTTCCAAATGTTCAAACGAAGCCTACAATAAGCTGTCCCGGTCAGTATTCGCAAAGTGTAATGCATTATGGAACAAGAGTGGCAGATCTGCGGCTGCTGTAGAGATTATAGAAGATGTGTGCAAAATTCAGCTCATCCGCCCCAACACAACAAGGTGGAATTCCTTATTTCTTGCCGTTAAGAGAGGGCTGCGAATCATCAGGGTGAGGGGGCTATCAGAACTGTCTGCACTTCACTCAAGTTGCCAATGTAAGTGCTGTTTTTTTTTTATTATTCTTTTAAATACATGTTCCAATAATGTTAATACTAAAACTTTTTTTTTTTAAACACATTACTTTGAGTAGTTGCTTTATTCCTCAAGGATCTGATAGGAGTAGATACAGGGAAACAGTACAAACAGTAGATATTGTAAAATGACATGCCCCTATCTCTCGCTCTCTCTCACACACACTCACACACACACTTAAAAGTGTAATGACATGAAATGATTAATTGTTTTTGTCTGAATGTGTAATAGGTTGAGTCCAGTTGAAATTGCTTTTCTGGAAGAGTATGCCAGAACCATGAGCCCCCTAGCCAATGCTCTCAACATTCTTCAGGCTGAAATCGATGTTCAGATGGAATGGCTTCTGCCTACTCTGACCCACCTCATCTCGAAATTTGACCGAATTCGCATTACCTCCAGGTACTGCAAACTTCTGGTGGATGCCATCCAACAAGGCCTGCAGCAGCGCTTTGGAGACATGCTGGTAGAGCCAGAGTTTATTGCAGCTGCAATCCTTGTCCAGAAATTTAAAACATCCTGGACGTCGGATGAACACATTGTCAAACTGGGTAAGATTATTTTAGTTTTGTTTTTGAAAAGTTTTGTTAGTTGAAGATTTAAATAAACTGAGCCAAATAATTTTTAAAAGATATCCAACTTAATTTATCTTGACATTCTCAATTTGTTTAGGGTAGTTTTAAATGCACCTTGGAAATGCATGGGGCAATACTGTTCTATTAATATTTTAATCTGGAGAAATGTGTGAATAAAATGAAGTTTGATTCTTAGCCTCTGTGTCCATTTCAGGCCTGGACTACATCAAGGACCATCTAAAGGAAGAGACTTTGAATCAACTACCAGCTGATGGTTCCAATGCCTCTGAGGAAGAGGACTTCTTTGCAAGCATGAAGCCTACTCATGGTCAGGAAGGTATCGAGCAATTAAATGGCTACCTGGCATGCAAAGCTGATGACAAAGAAATTCTCAAGTCCTTCCCAGCAGTCTGTAAGTTGTCTTTGCAAGTCAACACTGCTTTAAGAATGGACTCAAAAAACTTTGAGAATCAGCTCCTTTTCAAGCTGAATAAAAAATATTTCCACTTTAGTTAGATCATCAGTGCCATACTCTACTAACACACTCACCAGAAATGTAATTTGACATGTTGTGTAATTTGTTTTGATATTTACACACACACACACCTACATGTGAAGTAGTATAAGATAAATGCACAAACACTGAAAATCATACATGAAAGCATTACAAAATTGATTAATCCAAGTTTTTATAAAACTAAAAACTGTTACAATAAACCTTAAATTGAATCTGTCTGCTTTTGAATCCTCTTACTTCATTTGGTTCTAAAGGAAATTGTTTAACTTCAAGGTTTTGGGCTCATGATAATTTTAACATATATCAGTGTCTGAATAATTAATATCATTCTATTAATAGATCAGTGTGCTAAGAGTAACAGAGTCTTTCAACATAAACATAAACATAAACTGAGATGATTAGGCAAGAGACTTGTGACAAAAATGATGAGGACATTATAGCCATAATAAATGATAATACTTTGGATACTTAAGTACATTTGAAGGCAAATACTTTTGTACTTTTACTCAAGTGAAAGTTAAAAGGAGTACTTTTAATTTTACTGGAGTAATATTTTACCTAGTGTATCTGTACTTTAACTCAAGTACTTGGTTTGTGTACTTCGTCCACCACTGCTCTGTTGACTTCCTCCTTGACTCTTTTAACTCAAAGGTTAAAGAGTGTAATTGATGATATTGCTCCTGTGAAAGTCAGGAAGAAGAGTGGCAGACAAAAAGCACCTTGGAGAAACTCAACAGCAGCGCAAATAATGAAAAGACAATGCAGAAAAGCTGAGCGCATGTGGCGAAAGACTAAACTTGTAATCCATTATAACATCTATAAAGACAGCCTTCATGCTTTCAATGTGGAACTAGGCAAAGCTAGACAGACCTTCTCAAATATTATAAACAGAAACACCCGCACTCTTTTTGCTACTGTAGAGAGACTAACAATGAATGAGCACTGTGCCACTGTACGTCCGGATCTTTTTATTCCTTTACTTTTTATAATGGTTTTAATTTAACCTTGTTTTTATTGAATTTATTTTTGGTTAGTGCTGTCTGGTTGAGAGAGTTAAGAGAATCGGGAAGGGAAACAGTGAGTTTATGTATATATACTCAGACATGAGTGTGGAACACCAGGTCCTTGGATACTGGTGTATTGCTGAAAGCCATCAGAGGCCGACGGTGGGTGATAACTCCACTCCATCAGAGGGACACTGGAAGCCATAAGAAGCAGGTGGTGTCAGAAAAACTCCTTATTGAAGGGCAGGAGGTCACTAGGAAGCCAGGCTGCTACTAGTGTCTTGCTGAAATCTTACTGAAAATCTCTGACTGTTCTGCTCAGACAAAGGAGCCCCGAATTTAGTCAGGAATAGTATTTGCACCTTAAAATATGATCGTTTTTATTTCTTATACATGGTATTTTTATTTCTTAGGCACATGTTGTGATTATTCACCTTTTCTATGTACAGCACTTTGAGTCACCATTGTGTATGAAAAAAAAAACCTTGCCAAATAGCGGTCCACTGTAAGGACCTCTGTGAGAAAAGGTTAAATGATTGCATTACATGAAATGGTGACATGCTGCTGTGACCACCCTTCTAGGCTCACTATTGGCTGATTCAGCAATTTAGAGTTGATGTCCTTGTAGTCATTAAAATAAAAACCCAATTCTTACTTTACTGAGAACTTTGACACTCAAGTTCAAGCCTATTCTTAAGAGCATTTGAGAAGTTTTATACAGTTGCACGAAACTGTATGGGTTAGGGATTTCTTTAAGAGCATTGCAACAAACAGCTTAACCATTACCCAATGGTTGATTTCACCATACTTTCTGCCAAAACATGGCAACAGAAAAGCTTTTGTGGTACCAAAAACAAAGTGATCAATTAAAAAAAAAAAAAAACCAGAAAGAATTTGCTAAACAATTTATTTGACAAGTGATAAGGCTTTTACAGTTGTATTTGCAGGCTTTGGTCCAGCTACAGGCAGTTTAGCTGCAGGCTTTGGCAGTTCCACTTTAGGTTCTGGCAGTTTAGCGGCAGGCTTTGGCGGTTCCGCTTCAGGCAGTTTAGCTGCAGGCTTTGGCGGTTCCGCTTCTGCCAGTTTAGCTGCAGGCTTTGGCTGTTCCGCTTCTGGCAGTTTAGCTGCAGGCTTTGGCGGTTCCGCTTCTAGCAGTTTAGCTGCAGGCTTTGGCTGTTCCGCTTCAGGTTCTGGCAGTTTAGCTGCAGGCTTTGGCTGTTCCGCTTCAGGTTCTGGCAATTTAGCTGCAGGCTTTGGCTGTTCCGCTTCAGGTTCTGGCAGTTTAGCTGCAGGCTTTGGCTGTTCCGCTTCAGGTTCTGGCAGTTTAGCTGCAGGCTTTGGCTGTTCCGCTTCAGGTTCTGGCAGTTTAGCTGCAGGCTTTGGCTGTTCCGCTTCAGGTTCTGGCAGTTTAGCGGCAGGCTTTGGCGGTTCCGCTTCTGGCAGTTTAGCGGCAGGCTTTGGCGGTTCCTCTTCAGGTTCTGGCAGTTTAGCTGCAGGCTTTGGCGGTTCCGCTTCTGGCAGTTTAGCGGCAGGCTTTGGCGGTTCCGCTTCTGGCAGTTTAGCGGCAGGCTTTGGCTGTTCCGCTTCAGGTACAGGCAGTTTAGCTGCCGGCTTTGGCGGTTCCGCTTCTGGCAGTTTAGCGGCAGGCTTTAGCAGTTCAGGTTCTGGCAGTTTAGCTGCAGGCTTTGGCGGTTCCGCTTCTGGCAGTTTAGCGGCAGGCTTTGGCGGTTCCTCTTCAGGTTCTGGCAGTTTAGCTGCAGGCTTTGGCAGTTCAGGTTCTGGCAGTTTAGCGGCAGGCTTTGGCAGTTCAGGTTCTGGCAGTTTAGCTGCAGGCTTTGGCGGTTCCGCTTCTGGCAGTTTAGCGGCAGGCTTTGGCGGTTCCGCTTCTGGCAGTTTAGCGGCAGGCTTTGGCGGTTCCGCTTCTGGCAGTTTAGCTGCAGGCTTTGGCGGTTCCGCTTCTGGCAGTTTAGCTGCAGGCTTTGGCGGTTCCGCTTCTGGCAGTTTAGCTGCAGGCTTTGGCGGTTCCGCTTCTGGCAGTTTAGCTGCAGGCTTTGGCGGTTCCGCTTCTGGCAGTTTAGCGGCAGGCTTTGGCGGTTCCTCTTCAGGTTCTGGCAGTTTAGCTGCAGGCTTTGGCGGTTCTGCTTCTGGCAGTTTAGCGGCAGGCTTTGGCAGTTCAGGTTCTGGCAGTTTAGCTGCAGGCTTTGGCTGTTCCGCTTCAGGTTCTGGCAGTTTAGCGGCAGGCTTTGGCGGTTCCACTTCAGGTTCTGGCAGTTTAGCTGCAGGCTTTGGCGGTTCCGCTTCTGGCAGTTTAGCTGCAGGCTTTGGCTGTTCCACTTCAGGTTCTGGCAGTTTATCTACAGGCTTTGGCTGTTCCACTTCAGGTTCTGGCAGTTTAGCTTCAGGCTTTGGCTGTTCCACTTCAGGTTCTAGCAGTTTAGCTTCAGGCTTTGGCTGTTCCGCTTCTGGCAGTTTAGCTGCAGGCTTTGGTGGTTCAGCTTCTGGCAGTTTAGCTACAGGCTTTGGCTGTTCCGCTTCAGGTTCTGGCAGTTTAGCTGCAGGCTTTGGCTGTTCCACTTCAGGTTCTGGCAGTTTAGCTGCAGGCTTTGGTGGTTCCGCTACAGGCAGTTTAGCTGCAGGCTTTGGCAGTTCAGGTTCTGGCTTCACTGCATGGATACAAACATCTTTAGTCTGTCCTTTCAGCAGCATTCAGTCTCAGATATACAGCACAAGATATTCAAATCATGAATAGCAAGTTTAACTTACAGAGTGAATGGTATTTTAAGTACTATTCATCTATTAAATTTTAAGCTACTCAGTGCTTGAAGCGGTGCTATGGGCTGAACTCAGGCTCGTGTCATTGAAGGACAACAAAATTATAAAAAATAAAAATAGGCTGACCCAAACACTACATAACCTAATAGAACACAAATACCTGTATATGGAGCCATACACTGACGTCCACATCCATTGCTGCAGCATTTCTCATTGTTTGGACAGTCACTGTCATAAGCACACAACTCAGCACACTTTCCTGCTCCAGATTTTGTGCTTGGACACTCTCCTGACTTTGCTGTTTAACAGATACATGACAGAAAACACTATGCTTAAGGTCTCATTCACTGACAGGAAGTCAATGATGATCAGAGTCTTTACAGTTTTACATTTTAGTTCAATGTGTTACTTGCCGTTTCTTTGCAATTTGTGACATTCTGTGATTTCTGAACAAATTAACACCAATTTTTTCAGGGTTTGTTTTGAGACCTCTAGCATCCATCATTAATTGAAACTTACTGAAAACAGGTGGCACGCACACATGTCCACTGCCAAAGCGACAGCATTTGTGTCCTCCAGAGCAGCCTCTATCAGAAGTGCATCTTCGACTGGACGGCACAACCGTCAGCTTCACCGGACACTGACCGGACACTACAGAAGAGGATTTAAGAGGAATCATTAGGCGAGACCAGGGAGTGCTGTAATGGTTTCAGCAAGTTTTGGGTCTCACATTTAATATTCATAATTTATCTGCTTGCTTCAGTATAAATAAATACCATTTATCACTAAAAATTGTCAGTTTCAAAGACAAAGAGATATTACAACCTAGCCCACTATAGTAGGGTGTGTAACAGAAGTACAATGCTGATAATAGTGGACAGTCAATGTTTACTACTGCAACTAAATGTACTGTATGTGTTAAAATACTATTTTGTAAGGCACTTATTTATGTCTTCTCACCTATGACTCCAGTGTCTACTGTGCTCAAATATGCAGACAGACACAATAAAACAGCACTCAACGAGCAGAACACTCGGGCTGTCATCCTCTCGACCTGCGATCTCACAATGAACTCTGCTGGATCACAAAACTACACTGAACACATGTGCTGCTGAATCCCGCAACGCTGTTTAACAGGTCTTTGAAAACACCTTTTTAAAGATCCAAGGAGGTCTGGGTAACTCCAACCCTGATGAAACGCACCTGCCTGTAGCTTTAGCCTAATCTTGAAGACCTTGATTAGCTTGTTCAGGTGTGTTTGATTAGGGTTGGAGGAGCGGAGCGCTGCGTTCACGACGTGTGGTAATAATGACCGTAATTAGGAGACGATTGAAAAAAAACAGCATATCCCTTACAAAAGATTACTGCAGTTGTTTTAAGTAATACTGCCGTTTTTGTTACATGTATAACAATGCATTTTTCTTTTTTTGTACACGAAAATACAAATACATCTAAATAAATACATTGGACACGAAAATACTGCAATACATCTAAAGTACTAATAAAATACAACTGCAACAGAACTGTGGTAGTACTGCAATATACAACCAAAGTACAATTACAATACACCTAAGTGCAATACTAATAAAATGCTGTACAATACCATTGAAATACAACCAGAATATCCAGAATAAGTTTTATTTTCACACATCTACAATATAATGAATTAAGATACAGAACAACAGGGAATGCCTCAAACTGCAATGCAAAAATAAATGTTTTACTTTTTTAAAACTTTATTTACAAATCATGCAATCATGCATATTTCTTCTCACATTATTCAGGTAGGTAAAAAGAATCAGTTACACTCTTCACCACAGGCATATAGTATGCTTAAAATTAATCTTGAATTGTGTTGTCACAAAGTGTTTGTGGAAAGTATTCATACTATTTCCAGTTCATTTCTTATGGCATATTGGTCAGCATTATCAAATCACAAATATGCTTTGAACACTCCAGGTAAAAGAATTTAAAGGGATAGTTCAGCCAAAAATGTAAATTCTGTCATTATTTACTCACCCTCATGTTGTTCCAAACCCGAAAGACTTTCATTCATCTTTGAAACTCAAATGAAGATCTTTTTGATGAAATCTGAAAGCTTTCTGTCACTACATTGACAGTGTATGTAACTTGTAGTAGAGTTAAATACTGTACAGCGCCCTCCACAAATACTTGCCCTCTTTATCCTCTGTCTTTTATTCAAAATTCTAACCTTAAATAAAAATTAAAATGAAATAAAAATGAAATATTATTGTAATACAGTATATGGAATATATGTGTTTCATAGTTATTGTCCCCCTTCATTTAATACTTTGTGTAACCTACAACCCTTCACATAAGTAAAGGCTAATCCATGGATAGGTGTGCATTGCATGATTTTAATGAACAAGGTGGAGGTAAAGAACCACCTGACATGACGTGGGTTTCCTCTGTGAAGTGCATTAAAATTGTGCAATACACACCCAGCTGTTAAACTTAAAAAAGTTATTGTTTGTGGAGCACAATTTGACTGGAAGGGTAAACTAACAGTTCATTTTCATTAGTTGTTTTGTCTACAGGTCATTAGATCTAGCATTCTGCACACTTTAAATCAGGCACAGAGATAACTTAGCGTGGTTGGATCATTTTTATTTTTGGGTGAACTAACCCTTTAATACATCTCTTATATGAATAACATGTTTTTAATTTATGTTAAAGAAATTATTTTGGAATGGCATAATGTCATAAATGTCAGCAGGATACAACAAGATTAAAGCCTCATTTAAAGACTGAGTCATTCTTGAAGTAGTTTGGCATAATCTTATTAGCTGTTATTTCGTTTTAAAAAAACTGCTTTACTGCTTATTAATAACAACTTGCTTATTGAACAACTTTTCACCATTAAATCCAAGTCATGTGGTCCAACCAACATGCCCTTGTAAACTCATTTGATGCAACGCAGCAATACTTGTAAGAGAATATGACTGTCAGGAAACGGGAAATCAAAGACGGCAGGCTGAGATGCAGGATCCAAATGCAGGGGAAATTTTAATGAAAATAAACAATCAAAAAACTAGGAACAAAATAACACTGAGAAAAAAACAAGGAAACCACGTGGACCAGAGAACACCTGCATACATAAAACAATGACCGACAGAGAACCAGAGAAAACATGGGCTATATATACACACAGGGAAGACTAGCTAAACGAGATAACAAGGGGTGTGGTAAATGGGAACACCTGGAGAGACTAATCAATATGAAAAACTATAAGAACTACAAAACCCCACAGGAAACAGGACACAGAAACAATGCACAGATAACCTTCAACATAAAAGTCCCACAGAGTCCCACAGAGTGTCAGACACAGAAGCAGATGTGACATTACAACGGTAGAGTTAAGCCATGGTAAGTAAACAAAATGTTTTCTGTAAACTGTAGACTGATTTAATAGTTAGGTAAAGTTTGATATCTGGCAATAATTGTGACCTGTGGCATGCTACAGACTTCAGACTGCAGACTATCTTTACATTAGCGTTATCACTATGACAACAGTAGATCGCTTTGTAATCAATGTGTGCAATTCTTTTTTTGTAGTTGAGGCATCACTTGACTCCAGTAGTCCTGACTTTGTGCCCTCCTTGTTTGTGTACACAAAACAAAGTCAGACACCTAAGACAAAAATGGAAAGGTACGAATAAAAAAGAGTATTTCCTCACTAGCCCTCTCTTGAGTCACATATATTTCTCTCTTCTTCTGTCTTTTATGGACTGTGGACCTTGTTTAAATTCAAGCAATACTCATTCATGTAAATTCTTTGAGAACATTTCAATATTGCAATATTGTGCAGGCCTAGTTTAACTAGACAATGATTAAATGGTTTCACAGCAGTAATTGTTCCTTTTGTTTTCCTTTAGGTATCACAGAAAAAGGAAGCGAGATGAACGCCCTGACATGCAACCTGCTTTTTCCATGGCTGAAATGGAACACGACTGTACCATTGATCATTGCAGTGGTATGAATAATCTCTTTAAACGCAAAGCTAAAACTAATGCAGTCTAATACACCAGCCCTGTGGTACCACAAGCTACACCTTCCATTTTTCACTGAACTTCTGTATGTCTGTTTATTTTCTGTTCAAGATGAGGAGGAAGCTGAAGGAGACCACCCAGTGTCGAGAAAGGAATATATTGATCTTTGCTTTAGACATCATAAACTGCAGGAAGACTACATCAACCTGGAGCAGGACTGTTTTAAATTACACAGTGAGAATGATGAACTAAAGCATGAATTACAGAAATCCAAATTTTCATACAGCAATGTTAAGAGTAGCATTAAACAATTACTGTTTTTCACTGGACTGACCTCTGTAATCTTTGAATGGGTCCTAAAAAAATTAGGTGTCAGTATTAAGATAAATCACCAAGCCCTTCCTCTAGAGGACCAAGTGTTGATGGTCTTGATGAAATTAAGAATGGGCCTCAGTAACACTGACCTGGCATATAGATTTCATGTAACAACAAGCACTGTATCAAATATTTATTGGAGCTGGATCTCTGTTATGTCTGTGGTCCTCAAGCCATTAATAAATGGCCAAATAAGGGAGCTATACTTAAAAATATGCCAGAACGTTCAAACGACACTTCAAAAAATGCCGCAGCATAATAGACTGCACATAAATTTTTGACTGCAAGGGCCCAGACCTGGTCTAATTACAAACACAATAATACAATTAAATATTTGGTTGCCATCACACCTGCTGGGGCAATTTCATTTTTGTCTCCAGGGTGGGGTGGACGGGCTTCTGATAAACAGATCACCAAAGAGTCAGGTTTCCTGGAACTGTTGGAGCCTATGGATGAGGTTTTAGCTGATAGAGGATTTTTAATACGGGATGAGCTTGCAGCTTGCGGCGCCACTCTTTGTATCCCTCATTTTACTAAAGGGAAAACGCAACTGTCTGCACAAGAAGTAGACACATCCAGACAACTGTCTCGGGTTAGGATTCATGTTGAACAAGTCATTGGTCGGTGGAAAAACTTCAAGATTTTACAAACTGTTATTCCTGTGTCTCAGGTTGATATGCTAGATGATATACTGATTGTGTGCGCTGCACTAACAAACCTATGTAAAAGTGTGGTTCCCAAATACGTCATTTCATTGAAAAATGTAATGATTAATGCTATTTTACAATCACTTTTGTATATTGTCAAAATATATAACATTGTTTCTGGAATAATTCTGGAAAAATTGATGTGCATCTGCATCTACAGACAACAAAATACATTCAAGAAATACAACTGATCACATAAGTAAAACGGTAGTTCATTAGTCAACACTTGGCTTCTGGCATTGACAAAGTTGTTTTGACATTCTCTACATAACCAAGTTGCTCCGTCCCCTGCACAGAGCCCAGAGAGGACTCCGTCCCCTGACTTGCTTTTTATTTGTGCGCAACTGTAATGGAAGTGGCAGTTACATCTGGCACAGTTGATCATTTTCCCGAAATCTGGCCTTTCACAAGGAAGTGTGCCCGCAAGGAAGGGTAATGTCTTCTTGTTAGGATCTCGGGCAACACAGTTGAAATGAAGGCAAGTTGAGCCATTGATAAATTCTCCTGCAGAAACTCTGCGTTTTTAAGGATGCGTTGCACTATAACCTCATTTCTCGTCCACAACACGAAGTCACAGTAGCTTTTGTCACTTACAAACATACAGTATGTAGTTGGGTTTGATAGTAGTATGGGTGTGAATTCTTCAAATTGAAAGACTTGTCCAGACAAAACTGCCTGTCCTTTGCGCTTCCCTGAAGACCGTCCCATTATTTGTAAGGACACTTAATTTCTATCAAACCTTTGCCACAACAGGTACATTGTACTATGCCATCTGGTGACGATCCGAGATGTGGCTCAGAAGGCCGCAGCACTAGGCCACAGGAACTTACACTGAAGTCTTGATGGTTTTCGACCATAAGGGCAGTGTAGGCTTGTCTTGCAGTTTCTTCCATGGACTTGCCCCAGAGAACAGATGGGACATTTAGCTGTGTGTAGTTGTACTGCATTATCTCACTCAGGCAGGTGTTACTGATATTGTCAGCTGTAGCCACACGATGAAACCTAGTACTTGTAATTCGAACAGGCCTATAGGTTTGCCAATCCTTTGAGCTTGACTGTTGTCGTGTGACAAATTCAAGCCTTTCACACTGATGAGGTTGTAGTTTATTCTACAGTCTGTGGAACGTGTCCTCACTTTTCACCTGCAATTCTTGTGGTGAGAGTTCCCTGAGTGTTCCATCAAATAAAGCAGTCAAGGGCTCTGGTAAGTTTGAGTGTTCCTCTGTATCAGTATCAGGGGCGTAAATTTCACCTAACAGTTGGGGGGGACAATAAACATAAAATTTCTCAAGAGCAATTTTTGAAGGGGACACAAATAATAGAGCCAAAATCGTACTTGTAAGGATGTGTACATTACACAAAGTAAAGCCTTGCTGCTATTATCAGTTGTAAGATTGGGAAAAGCTTGCATATGCCAGAATGTCTCTGAGAAAATAAAGGACATTAGCATCTGAACCCACTCATGCATTTAGCATCCCCATCCGAGACGACGTCACACTGAGTGAATCATCTACGAATGACTTTAAATTTACATGTCTCTACTTTCACCTGCATCTACCCCCATCTCCCCTCCAGAATTCACCCAAAATCTATATGGTCTAAAGTGAACAAATACTATACAGAATTATACATGTTTGATATTATTTGAAATGTCTCGTGTTGCAAAGAGGTCGGGGCTCAAACCTTTACATCGGTCAGCCCGTAACGCTGAGTGTCTCTTAGATGCTCAGTGTTATGTAATTTTAAAAAAGTCGGGTATCCATATTTTATTCTATACTTCAGAGCATTTGATGTTATGTATGGATTATCTTTGAATTGATTATGTAATTGGCATGATACATTTACCTGACTAATAATAAATTGTTACACTGATTTATTCTGACTTACTCTGGAATTATTAACTAGTAGATTATGAACGGGTATAATTTTAACAAAGGGTTAAACTGAATAATTAAATGTGTAAACTATTAAATATAAATGACCAAATAACCAATTGGCATTCTAACCTAAATTCGAGGTCATAATTAAAATGGAGTCAGATAAAGATAAATTAGACTTAAATCCCTTTGCCCCGCTGAAAAGACCGAACGCGCAAGAAACCTTCACCCACCAATCGTATGCCTCCATTGGGACGATTGGGCGGGCTTAGTGTAGCATGGAGACCGTGCCATTATCCTTCTTCTCAAAGTTTCTCTCTGGTTCAATGAAAAAGCTGACTAAATTGACAAAAATATTCTTCAAAACCATGTATTTATTGCAATATTTAATGTTTAAATATGAGTAAGGTTCACCACGCAGTCATATTATAATTATTAAATGATCTTGCGTCCTCCACATAGTATTTTATACTATGATATTCAGATATTTAGATATTCAACTGCAGCAAGCCCTCTGATCTGCCACTTATCATATTGAGCAAAAACCCAACACAGATCTGACCCATGCGCATATACTTTCGGTTTAGAATTAGCGCCAATTCAAGGGTGGCAGTTGCTTGAATTGTGGGTTAATTAACTTATTATTCTAAATTAAAAACACAACAAGAAAACAGGGTAACACTTTAGATTACAGCCCGGAAAGTACTGCGTAAGTAAAGCGTATTTACTGCGTAACTTTCGGTAATTATAGTGTAACTATAAAGTATGTATGTGTAGGTATAAGGGAACAATATGTAATATTTGGGGAATAAAGGGGTAACTATCAGGAAAATTAACAAATCATTTATAGTGTAAGTATTTTTTAATTAAGCCGTAATTATCCATGTAGTTACAGGGTAAGTGTTGCTTGTTATTCCATGTAGTTACAGGGTAAGTACAATAAAAATATGTACACAATCTGATATCACTCGGAAATCTTTATTTGAAAAACAACTTTCAAAACAAATGTATCTTGCTTGGCTTCATGCTCCTCTTGTTCCTCTACTTTTTCGTTCTTGCCACAGATGAATCTTAAGAAGGAATCCCATGTCTCTAGCTATTCTGTATTATGTATTAAAAGAAAATACAGTACACCCAGAAATGTCCTCACCATTTACTCGTCTTTTAACCTCATGCCATCCGAGATGTATACAACATTCTTTCTTCAGATGAACACAGAAAAATAAATAATCTCTGCTAATGAAAACTCATTTGGGTTCCTAAAAGTTGAAGCATCGAACAGCACATACAGCAATAACCACAGTAATGAATCAATGTCTTCTGAAGTGAAACGATAAGTTTTTGTAAGAAAAATACCAATATTTTACATTTTTTAAACTGTAGACTAACGAAAAAGAAGAAGAGGAACAAGAGAAGCAAAGCAAAAGAAACAAAAAAGGGACAAAACGTGCCTCTTTCTGTCAGTAAGTTATTATTTGAAATGAAAAGTTTATTTAAAAAAAATAATAAATGAATAAGTGTTGTAAATCTGTTTTGAAAGTTGTTTTTCAAATAAATGTTTCCCGCAGCCCGCAGATTCATACTTACCCTGTTACTACATGGATAATTACCCCTTAAATAAAAAATACTTATATAAAAGTATAAATGATTTGTTAATTTTCCTGATAGTTACCCCTTTATTCCCCAAATATTACATATTGTTCCCTTATACCTACATATACTTACTTTATAGTTACACTATAATTACCGAAAGTTACGCTGTAAATTCGTTTTACTTACACAGTACTTTCGGGGCTGTAATCTAAAGCGTTACTGAAAACAGTACAATGACAAACTCGACAAACTCACATGTATGCATGTATGGCTTTTACATTTCGCTTTGAAACCAAATCTTCCGCGATCATCTTGTCATTCAGCGCTTCGCTCTTGTGATGAATGAAATCTGACTCCTGTGCTGCGACTCTCGTTCGGCTCGCGCTGTATTGGGCAGACATGTTCAGTTTTTAATTGTTGTGTCTGTTCTCTAACTGGATAAAATTATTTTATTACTATAAAAGTGAAAACGACGGTGGGGCAGTGCCGCGGTGGGCACCGACTATCGCAGCAATAAACCTAATCTGTATTAAAGAGAAAAGATTAAGAATCACTTAATCTGATGTTTAAAGTGAATAAAATAGCCTTGACAGCTACTTACTGGTGTTTTACAACTGCTGTCTGAAGAGCTTTGTTCTCCCCCCAAACTTGTGTGGTATTTGCTATTTTTTTATGGTCTATAGGTAGTTGAGGTGCGCGGTGGATCAAACCACTGTGAGGCAAGGGAGGGGGGGTACTCAATGTTTCTAAATTTAAAACGCATCTTTTGCCACGTTTGCGTTTGTATTGTTTTACTACTTACACAATTATTTTAAGTATATATCATTATATTATTTACAATACTCAGCATGGTTTTTAGGGGGGGGACAGCCCTCAGATAGGGTGGGTCCTGACCCCCTCGACCCCCCCACGATTTACGCCCCTGATCAGTATCGGATGCAGTGTCTGTATCACTATTTTCTAGACTTGTCAGTACTGCAGCACCAGGGGCTATAATCTGCAACTCTTGGATGTCAGCATCTGTCAACACTGGGGAAGGAGAAAGACAATTATATCACTATACAACATTTACAACAGTATAGTCACATTTCACATTTGTCTCTCCCTCAATTTGTATAATAATATAGAATTTTAAATGGTTAGTGCACAATCTAGATACTCTTATTTCCATAATGTTGGGATTTACACAATCAAACTACCATAACGCTATACAGCATGGCATTAATTTATGCATTACAGTATACACTCACCTAAAGGATTATTAGGAACATCATACTAATACTGTGTTTGACCCCCTTTTGCCTTCAGAACTGCCTTAATTCTATGTGGCATTGATTCAACAAGGTGCTGAAAGCATTCTTTAGAAATGTTGGCCCATATTGATAGGATAGCATCTTGCAGTTGATGGAGATTTGTGGGATGCACATCCAGGGCACGAAGCTCCCGTTCCACCACATCCCAAAGATGCTCTATTGGGTTGAGATCTGGTGACTGTGGGGGCCATTTTAGTACAGTGAACTCATTGTCATGTTCAAGAAACCAATTTGAAATGATTCGAGCTTTGTGACATGGTGCATTATCCTGCTGGAAGTAGCCATCAGAGGATGGGTGCATGGTGGTCATAAAGGGATGGACATGGTCAGAAACAATGCTCAGGTAGGCCATGGCATTTAAACGATGCCCAATTGGCACTAAGGGGCCTAAAGTGTGCCAAGAAAACATCCCCCACACCATTACACCACCACCACCACCAGCCCGCACAGTGGTAACAAAGCATGATGGATCCATGTTCTCGTTCTGTTTACGCCAAATTCTGACTCTACCACCAGTTTAGCTGCAGGCTTTGGTGGTTCCGCTTCAAGCAGTTTAGCTGCAGGCTTTGGCGATTCCACTTCAGGCAGTTTAGCTGCAGGCTTTGGCGGTTCAGGTTCAGGTTCAGGCAGTTTAGCTGCAGGCTTTGGCAGTTCGACAGATAGCTAAAGGTTGGACTTCATATAGTGTTCATTACCAAAGCTCCAGTGATCAATGGATATTGACATGAATCCAGGAATCATGTTTCCTGACATTTATATGTGCCTGATTTCAACGCCGGGGAAATACGTAAAACAAATTGTCCTGTGAATGCTTTATACAAATACAATATAGGAAGGTCTAAATCCGGGGGATCACTTATATCAGTGTTGTATCATCACGTCCAGTCTTAAAATTAGTTTTTTTCAGTGTTTGTTTAAAAACATCCAATTTATGCAGAATATAAGCTGCTAAATATTTAATTGATGAGTTGTCAATACCATATACACTGATCAGGCATAAAATTATATTCACCTTCCTAATATTGTGTTGGTCCCCCTTTTGCTGCCAGAACAGCCCTGACCTGTTGAGGCATGGACTCCACTAGACCCCTGAAGGTGTGCTGTCGTATCTGGCACCAAGATCTTAGCAGCAGATCCTTTAAGTCCTATAAGTTGCGAGGTGGGGCCTCCATGGAACAGACGTTGTTTGTTCAGCACATCCCAGAGATGCTTGATTGGATTGAGATCTGGAGGCCAAGAGACCATTTGAAAGAGGCCACAGCCACCAGGGAATACCGTTTCCATGAAAGGGTGTACATGGTCTGCAACAATGCTTAGGTAGGTGGTACATGTCAAAGAAACATCCACATGTGATTTATCAGACCAGGCCCCTTCTTCCATTGCTCCGCGTCCAGTTCTGATGCTCACGTGCCCACTGTTGGCGCTTTCGAGAGTGGACAGGGGTCAGCATGGGCCCCCTGACTGGTCTGCGGCTATGCAGCCCCAAACGCAACAAACTGTGATGCACTGTGTATTCTGACACCTTTCTATCAGAACCAGCATTAACTTCTTGAGAAATTTGAGCTATAGTAGCTCGTCTGTTTGATCAGACCACACGGGCCAGCCTTCGCTCCTCACATGCATCAGTGAGCCTTGGCCACCCATGACCCTGTCACCAGTTCACCACTGTTCCTTCCTTGGACCACTTTTGATAGATACTGACCACTGCAGACCGGGAACACCCCACAAGAGCTGCAGTTTTGGAGATGCTTAGACCCAGTCACCTAGCCATCACAATTTGGCCCTTGTCAAACTCGCTAAAATCCTTACGCTTGCTCAATTGATAAGTCTGGAGTCCAGTTGTGACAACATGACATAGGGTTTTATTTTGGTTTTTGCTGAGACTGTTGTGACATGGTCACAAAGGTCATCATATTTCTCCCAGGCAAAATAGTTTCTTTTACAATGTTATCAAAAGAAGTCACAATCACAGATAAAAAGTTGAAAAACCCATGTATAAAAACTGCTTTATGTTTAGGAGGTCTATATACAAGGGCACATAATACAGGACTAGGCAAAGCAATTAAAAATAAAAAAAAATAAAAAATCCACATACAAAGGCTTGCCAATTGGTGGCAGTGTATAGGATGATGCATTAGAGTCCACTGTGGAGGTAGATGTGCAACTATGCCATGAAAACCCTGTTCCTCTAAATAGTAAATACAAAAAACTGCCAAACCCATTTAAGTGTAAAAATTTAATTGATGTTCAATAAATAAAAAACATATATAATGCAGATGAACACATGATAAAGCTTGGGTTGCTGAATATTCAATCCCTTTCCTCAAAAGCACTTAATGTTAATGATATGATTACAGATCATAACCTAGATGTGCTGTGTTTGACAGAAACCAGGCTAAAACCTGACGACTACATTACTTTAAATGAGTCTACCCCCCAAGATTATTGTTATAAACACGAGCCTCGTCTGAAAAGCCAGGGAGGTGTTGCTCTAATTTATAGTAATATCTTCAGTATTACTGAGAAGTCTAGTTTCAAATATAATTCTGTTAAAGTGTTGGTACTTAACATAACACTATCTAGTGTAAATGATAAATCCTGTTTGACATTTGTGCTGGCTACTGTATACGTACAGGCCACCAGGGCACCATACAGACTTTATCAAAGAAGTTGCTGATTTTCTATCAGAGTTAGTACTGCCTGTAGGCAAAGTCCTAATTGTTGGGGATTTTAATATCCATGTTGACAGGGTTCAGCAAAGATACATTAAAATGTATTTTAAAATAAAATACCAAATACCTTAATTTTAAGTGTATCAAAAAAACCAACATCAGTGTATCAAAAACACACATGTATCAAAATAAACTACTGTATTTTTGTATTTTAAAAATAATAAAAAAATACTTTTACAAGGATGCATGAAATTGGCCTATTTGATCTATCCCTTCACCATTACACTGACTTAGTTGAGTCAAGCAAACAATGTTTGATAGCTTTTCTCTGCCCGAGTTCTCTGCAATAAATCTGACATCAAACACAAAATATATTTACATATCCCTGTGATCTCCCAGATGAAGGTTAGTTTTAAAGTAACCAACAGTTTAATGTTTAACAGTTTGCGAATGACTCATAATTGTATCCTAATTTAGTCACTTGGTGTTTGGTAACGAAGGGCCTACTGTCACATATTCTCTGTGTGTTTGTGGTTGGACTGTCACATATTCTGTGTGTGTTTGTGGTTGGATGGTGTTTGTAGTTTTTCATGTTGATTTAAGTTCCCCAGGTGTTAACTATCTGCCACGCCCCCTTGTTACCTGGTTTAGCTAGTCTTCCCAGTGTATTTATAGTGCTTGTGTTCCACTCGTGTTTTATCAGTCGTTGTATGTACGTATATGGTATTATGAGTTCCTTGTCTTTCTAGTATTTTCATTAAATGTTCCTGCAGTTAGAGTCACTTCCCTGCGTGCTAGGGATGTGCCGAAAGAAGCTTCTGAAGCAGTGAGGCTTTTACAACAAACTGCGTTGGTGCTTGGAAGCTACTTTGCCATCTGGTGGTCATTAAAAATTCCTACACCAACTGTGTCATTCAGTTTTGTTCTTTGAGAAGGTTTATTTGTATATTTAATAAATTTCATTGTATTTTTCACAATACGATGACAATTTCTGTTCTTCATTTTTACTCACATCAAACTTCTAAATAGAATGTTTAATTCTATGTGTGGAATGGCCTAAGTGATTTTTTTATTGCACCATTTTTTGTGCGTTTCTTACAAAACAACACAAACATGCACATAGGTAAAAAACACAAATACACAATTACAAATGCAATTACATATTTTTGTTCAAGAATATTATTTGTTATGCTGTGCTGGAGCTTAAGCGGCTCCTTTTTTTACTAATCACATCCCCAGCTTTAGAAAATATTCATTCACATGGAACAGATGTGGCTGTAATGGATAGATATTTACTGGCCAAAGCTGGATATAGATGGGGGTACACTTTATGGGCCTGTCAGTATTTGAGAGGGTCCTCCCTTCGAGGGAGGTATGCATTATTGATGTATCTCTTGATCTCTATGATGGCATCAGCATTAAAGCTATGATGATGTTGTGTCTCACTGACCCAGGAGCTCCCACAGATCATCTGAGGATGGTGGATTGTGAAGCATGCTCACTGGTTAGCTGGATCATTGAAGCACATTCACCCGTCAACAGCCATTCAGCTTCACGGGCATTATCCTGGTTGCCAAACCCAAGGGTCTTAAATCTGGGGTCTAGCAATGTGGCCAGTGCAAGCACACGGATGGATGCAACATTACTGCACCGCTTGTTGATGTACTGCTGAAGAGCCATTCCTAAGGATGAAGCAGATGCATTTCTTGCCTGGGCTGTTTTTTCTGCCACATTATGCTGAATCATCCTAATGATTGGGATGATCTTTGAAGCTAACACTCTCTTCTCCACAGAGAGCTCTTTAGTGGCATACTTGAAGGGTGCCAGTACTTCAATGCTTTCAGAAATGATGTCAAAATCAGCACTTGAAAGTGGCATGATGTCGCTTGACAAACTAGCCAAAGCAGCACCAACAGGCTCTCTGAGGTCAATAAGTCTTTGCAGCATATCATGCGTGCTGTTCCACCTGGTGTCCACTTCCTGGAGAAGCTTCAGGGGCTGCCTGTCCATCCTTTCTTGGGCAAGGATTAGCTTTTCAGTGGCTTTAGTGCTGCTCCTGAAAAAATACACCACTCTCCTGGCTCTTCTACTTCAACTGTCCTCTTAACAAGGAGGTTGATGGTATGAGCAAAGCAAAGGAGATGGCATAGTCCCAGCTTCTGAATTCCTGACACCATACTGGTCGCATTGTATGCCACCATGGCAGTAACTGAACCAGTGAGCCCCCAGTCAGATATCAGATCTGACAAAGCTTCTTTGATGTTGTCATCTGTATGTGATTTTGGGAACTTTGATACTCCCAGCATCACTGAGCCCAGTTCTGTTTTGCTGTCAGTGTAGTGACATGTGATAATTCCTGAGTTCGGCATTAGAAAATAAATCTATAATAAATCATGGCAACGATACACTTTAGCTTGCATGAGCTCTGTGTTTCTGCCAAACCGTTTCGAGCAGAGTAATAACTCGAGGAAGCGGCCAGATGGAGCATTGCGGGAAAGCTCTCAAAGAAGGAGCGAAATAAACAGACAACAACACAAACAAATATTAGTAATAATGCAATAACTTGTTCAGTATTATGATTATTCTGTAAAGAGACAGTTCTGTTCTAGTAGACCTGGTGAAGAAGAAGTGACAGGTACAAGAAAAGTAGCAAAAAAGTAAACACACACAAGGGAGAGAGTCGAGACTAAGATATATCAGGGAAAATTAAGATAATGAAAAGGAAAAGGGAAGTGAAGGTGCAGTTCAAGAGAGAACCTTTAATTATTTTGCACGGCCTCAGCCTAAGGATTTAAACCTTTTTTATGTGATGACCATACAAAAAATATGGTTCCAAAATTTGTTGTGGGTGTATGGGATGGCCTGGATGGGTGTGACATTTCCCGGACTGAAATTTTGTCCTAGTCTGGCCCTGATCCAACCTTAACAGCTGAAGTCTATATGTCAACTTCCACAGTATTAAAGAATATTTAAGGCAATTCAAGAACCAATTCAACATCATAGCAATATCAGAGACCTGGATCAACACTGAAAAAGGTGTGGATTTTGAGACTGATGGCTATGAACTGAATTATAAAAATAGAACAATTAGAAGTGGAGGAGGTGGAGGCTTGGTTGACTTCTTCTTAAACTGGTTGTTCTAGCAAATGGCTTTAAAACTTTGGTTATGCTATTAGTGATTTGTTAATATACACTCACCTAAAGGATTATTAGGAACACCATACTAATACTGTGTTTGACCCCCTTTCGCCTTCAGAACTGCCTTAATTCTACGTGGCATTGATTCAACAAGGTGCTGAAAGCATTCTTTAGAAATGTTGGCCCATATTGATAGGATAGCATCTTGCAGTTGATGGAGATTTGTGGGATGCACATCCAGGGCACGAAGCTCCCGTTCCACTACATCCCGAAGATGCTCTATTGGGTTGAGATCTGGTGACTGTGGGGGCCATTTTAGTACAGTGAACTCATTGTCATGTTCAAGAAACCAATTTGAAATGATTGGAGCTTTGTGACATGGTGCATTATCCTGCTGGAAGTAGCCATGGTGGTCATAAAGGGATGGACATGGTCAGAAACAATGCTCAGGTAGGCCGTGGCATTTAAACGATGCCCAATTGGCACTAAGGGGCCTAAAGTGTGCTAAGAAAACATCCCCCACACCATTACACCACCACCACCAGCCTGCACAGTGGTAACAAGGCATGATGGATCCATGTTCTCATTCTGTTTACGCCAAATTCTGACTCTACCATCTGAATGTCTCAACAGAAATCGAGACTCATCAGACCAGGCAACATTTTTCCAGTCTTCAACTGTCCAATTTTGGTGAGATTGTGCAAATTGTAGCCTCTTTTTCCTATTTGTAGTGGAGATGAGTGGTACCCGGTGGGGTCTTCTGCTGTTGTAGCCCATCCGCCTCAAGGTTGTGCGTGTTGTGGCTTCACAAATGCTTTGCTGCATACCTCGGTTGTAACGAGTGGTTATTTCAGTCAAAGTTGCTCTTCTATCAGCTTGAATCAGTCGGACCATTGTCCTCTGACCTCTAGCATCAACAAGGCATTTTCGCCCACAGGACTGCCGCATACCGGATGTTTTTCCCTTTTCACACCATTCTTTGTAAACTCTAGAAATGGTTGTGCGTGAAAAACCCAGTAACTGAGCAGATTGTGAAATACTCAGACCGGCCCGTCTGGCACCAACAACCATGCCACGCTCAAAATTGCTTAAATCACCTTTCTTTCCCATTCTGACATTCAGTTTGGAGTTCAAGAGATTGTCTTGACCAGGACCACACCCCTAAATGCATTGAAGCAACTGCCATGTGATTGGTTGATTAGATAATTGCATTAATGAGAAATTGAACAGGTGTTCCTAATAATCCTTTAGGTGAGTGTATATTTAAGTAATGTAATTGATATAGTTAATTTAGTTTAGTAATTACATTTATTTGGATATTTATTTGAAAATTTAGTGTCCCCAGGAAAAAAATCCATACCTATAGTGTTGCGTCCATTGCTGGAGCGGCTGAGAAGGGTGCGCTGTCATTACACAGTATGAGAACTCTGAGAAGGGTCTGCTGGCATTATATAGCACGAGAGCGGCCTCTAAAGGCGAAATAAAAACTATCACTGACGTTGTTTATATTGATACATGAGGCTGCGCGCTGCATGGAAAGCACAAGCTGCACAGAGAGCGCTGACACATCAGATGTGCGTTTAAAACACAGACGTGGAAACAGTATGAATACAGAACACTTCAGTACAATGTTGCCAAATCACAATAAAGTAATTAATTTGTTCACTAGATGCTGCATTAGCAGGTAATGTAGTATGTATGTACTTTGTTGTCGAGGCTGAGAGGACGCTAACATTAGCAGTACCAGTGAGAAAGCAAAATATAAATATAAACAAATCAGAAACGCATTCGATTTCAATACATATTTTGATTAGATAATCGTGAAGTGTTCTAAAAAAGCAGACTGTTTGGATTTATGAAATGGTAACACTTTACAATAAGATTACATTTGTAACAGTAAGGTTAATAAATGCTGTAGAAGTATTGTATACATTTTTAAATTTGTATTTGATCTGTTAAACTTAGTTAATGCACTATGAACTAATATGAATGATCAAGGTACAATTGTATTGCTCAAATATTAATACATGCTGTAAAATGTATATTGCATAATACATACCTAGACAGCATGGTAACATTGATACAATGTTGAGTTTTGATCCAAATCATAATTTTGGTTGAGACTGACATTTCAATGTTCAAAGTATGTTGGATCAGCATTGAAATTGTGATGAAAGTCGACAGTGACATTGAACTAACAGTGATTTGTAGTTGATGAGCATAAGATCATGCAGGTGTGTATCTCTGCAGAACACTAGTGGGTGTTTCCCAATCAGTGGGGCGTTTTCAAACCATGATGGGCATTTTCAGTCGCTTTACCTGATTTGCTCTAATCCACTGGGGGCTTGGTTTAGGGGTGGGCCTTCATGAGTTTAGCAAGTTTTTTGAAAAATGGTTGAAAAACATCTATTGTAGTTGAAATTGGCCACTGATTGGTAAACGGCCATTTTGGTTTAGCATGTGTACTTCTCAGTAGTTTAACTGATGCTTCCTCAGTAGAGAGAAAACACAGGTGCATCCTATACAGTCTTGTGTGTTGAACCACCTGACATACATGACTTCTCTTGTACAATTTCATACAATGCTCCATCTACCTTATTATTTATCTGTTCCTTTATTTTGCGTGCTTGTTATTTGCGTTTGATTTGTATTGTTACTGACTGTAATTAGAAACATTTTTCTACATTCTTAGCATCTTGCTTTAGTAATCTTTATTGGGAAATTCCTGAATAAAGTTCTAACATCATTTAACAGATTTCTTGAAGTGCAAGAGACATGAACATGAGCAAGAATGTCACACTGCACATGTCTTCATCCATCAGTGCTTGCAGAGCACATTGCTCCTTTAGTAGGAGTGAAGGAGGATGAAGATGGACAATTTAAAAAATGAGAAGCACCCTCCTGATAATGCTGACATGGATTATACATTGAGTTGTTGTCAACAGCATAATCACCTGACCTGTGCTTTATCTCCTGCCCCCTTAATTACTAATCAGGTAATTATTCATATTCCTGAATCACTATTAAATTTAGGGAATATAACTGTTCTCCGTTCAGTTTAGCCTGTTTCTACTGAAACACAAATTATAAAAAACATTGTGTTGTAAGGGTGGTCGCCTACAGTGGTTCAGGCTGCAGGGTTGCCGAAAGACTAAAGAAACGTTATGAGCAAGATGGTAGAAAACTGTAAATTTCTCATCTATTATCCACCCACTGTACTTATACCAATGACGGAAAAAGCGCAGTTACAATAGCTAAATATGTGGGAGAGCGTTGCTATACTATGACTGTATTATATTGCAATAGAGGTAGCACTTCAAAGTCAATACCAAATCAAAACTAGTTAGCACATAATTTGTAATAAAAAGAATTTAATGACAAAATCTGGTTATGGTTACACTTAAAATAGTTACAAAATAGATGTATGAGATGATAAAAACTTATACCATTAATTGTACCCAGCATGAATAGAATGTTACCTGAGGGATAGAAAGAGAGAGAGGGAGAGAGAGAAAGAGAAGAAGAGAGCAAAGAAGAGAAGAGCCAAAGAGAAGGCCCCCAAGAAGAGAGAGAGCCAGAGAATAAAAAGAAGAGAGCAGAGAATAAAAGAAGAGCGAGAGCAACCGTTACAACCTTCTTTTATACTTCCTTGACCATGTAGGAATTCCAAATGGCCCTTCTGATAAGAAAGATAGGGGTTGAAAACAGTTTTGTTCAATTGAAAATATCAAATATCTTTGATCATTTACAATCCTACATGTGTTTATTGAGAAGGTGACTGGCATGGCTATTTTGTGATATTTAAAGAGATTAAGGTCTACATAAGGTGAATCTGCAGCTTTAAAGGGATAGTTCACTCCAAAATGAAAATTGTCAATTTACTCACCCTCAAGTTGTTCCAAACCTGTGTCTGCTGAACACAAAATCTGATATTTTAATGAATGAACCAAACAGTTGATGGCAGCTATTGACATCCATAGTATTTTTCCTACTATAGAAATCAATGGCTACCATAAACTGTTTGGTTCATTCATTAAAATATCTTCTTTTGTGTTCAGCAGACACAGGTTGAAATTTTTTGTTGAAAAAACCTAACCTCTTTTATTCTTCAATATTAACTTGTTATTTAAAAGCTATATAGTTTCACAGAAAATGAAATGAGATTTATGTAATGGTCATAGCTCAGTGTTTATTCCTCTACATAGCTCAAACTTAGATTAGCTGAGTCTCATTTCGAAGGCTGCGTCCTAAGGAGCTCGCATTTGAAGGATGCATACGTCATCAAGGTGGTCTCATTTAAGAAAAGTAACCGTTAGATTGCAAAATAAGAAAGAAATGACAGTATTTTACACCTAACAAGGAATAACAGTCAATTTAATTACGGTTACTTTTCTTAAATAAGACACCATTGATGACGTATGACGTACTTTTTCAGATTTCAGAGAACCCAAAGGAAAAGATGCGCATGCGTAGTAAGCCCTGGTAGGACAATCTGACGGGTAGGATGAAATGTCAGGACACCGGCGCATTCTACTGGAATTTTCCTAATTAAAGCAAAAAAAAAACTTAAAATACTCTGTCATTTTTGGCCTCACAGACATGAATGATATGTCTTTACAGAGCTTGAAGTGTATACTTTTATTTGTGTACACTCACAATAAAAACTTATTTTGCTTTTCACTAAATAAAGAAAACAAACAGGATGTGTAGTACTTCTGAAAAGAAGTGTAAGAAAGAAGATTAAAGATAAATGAAAGAAGAGCGCTGCTGCGATGGCTTCCTTGTGTATTTACTATGAATGAATAAAAGCATGTGCATAACTGCATATCACAAAAGCACAGCGCATTACAGTTTTAGTATCAACACATGCATCACATTTTTCACAGTAATGACTGGCTGTAAACATAAGTGACTTCAAACATTTTCCATCACACAAGAAGAAATAAGAAAATACGACCAACAGGCTATTTAACAAACACTCTCTATACAGCTCACATGCTATAGCCCAAAAAAAGACATGGGTGGCATTTGCAACTGATGCAGTGACACTCAAATCTCATTTTCTTTACAAAAAGAATAAGGTTTCCAGAATGTACACATATGTACTGAAACAATGTACAACATTCTACTATATTTACCCTTGACAATGAAATAACACTATGACATTGATGATACAGCAATGCAGCTGGATTATTAACTACATGCTCATATCTAAACACTGTTTAATCCCTCGTATCTGATGTATTTAATACCATAAAGACGCATACGAAATTCACTCAGCCAAACGTAACACATAATTCAGGTTAACAGACAGGAAGGGGTTAAATTTAACAAATGCAAGTTTAAGATATCTCATAAATCTGAAACAACATCATGAACTCTTATATAATGACCATTTATCATGTCTAGTGGGCTATCGCGCTCATTGCAAGGCACCCATGCTAACCAAGCGAACTGCTTTCTACACATACAACATCTCGCATTAAACAGTTTATACTCAAAACTGAACATCACGAGTGTGCACGTAGTGAAGCGTGCGATTACGTCATGACGCAGGTATGCCAAATAATCAATTAAACAATATTTAGCAGTATTAGAAAAATAACATTTAACAATTTTATAATGAATTTGAAGAAAATGTATAACATAAACATATTGTATATTCAATATATCACAGATGCGCGTTCTCCCGTCTGTCTCTCCATGATGTCCACCCTGAAATGCGTCTGAAAATGAACTGTAACTCAGCAAATACTTGCCACACTGACTTGACAGATATCTCTTTAGAAAGTCTACTTTTAAATGAAGTAATTTATATAAAAAATATTCTCTGTTTAGGTAATCCATATAAAAAAAGCGAGAGGTACAGTTCCTCAAGCGGAGCCTCATTATCTTTAATGTGACCACACCACTGATCTATATAATTACATCTCTATATATAGATCAATGGACCACACCCACGCGAGTGCAAAGAGATTCACAGGGTGAAGGAACGCGAAACTGTGAACGCCACCATCACCTCAAAACAAAGAATCAGCTTCATCGTTCTTCTGCTTTTCATGAGTTTGGAAGACATGCTGAGTTTGCCTAGAATTTAATTAAGGTAAAACATTTCTTCTCACTTATATTAGCGTTATTGTTGCATAAACTTCATTGTAGGTTACTAGTTAAACTATTGCCAGACTAAAATGTGTGAAATCAACGGAACATGTTAAACGCGCTGATCTAACCACTGACTAAGTGGCCGTTCATATGGCAAGCCAAAAGGGTCAGAATTACGCCGCAAAAACGCGCAAAATATGTCAATGACGGCGTATTTGACGGCGTTTTAGAGTGCCTGAAAGGCGCTGCTTGCCATATAACGGCGTAAAAAATGCAGTTTTGGTTGCACAGAGCATGCGTTATTTACGGCGTTTTTCTTATAGTACATAGAGCCACACCCACCGATTTCCACAGCCAGTAAGTTTGAACTGTTCTCACCCAATCAATGAACTGAGTCAGACCAGACAAATTCAGCACTGATCATTTTAGCCAAAGGAGTGCTTATGAATTGATAGGGTATATTTATCTACAATAGCCTATAACTTTTTGGATATTTTCATCTCTACTAACATTAAACATATTAATTGAAGATCACACCTCTTTATCATACTTTAATGTAATTGCTAAGATTTCATGTTCAACAATTATCCTACCTACCCCATGTATTCAACTTATTACACATATACTTTTCACATTAGTAAATAACTGGACAAAAGCTTTGAGTAATGTTTCCAAAATGAGAAATCGTCCCTAATATAACAAAACCCAGATAGTGTTTAAAAGCGGTGCAGCATGTGGTAGTCGATAGCCTGCTTGTTAGACTCCATATCTACATAATAGAAATAATGCAGCACTCACCCGAACACAGAGACCTCAATACTTGGTACACAATACAGAGTGACGCTCCTATAATCAGGTATGCAAACACATGTATGGTCAAAAAAGAGAGAGTTAATCGAATGAAATGAAAATCAAAATACAACGACACTAATTTGGAGTATTCAATTTCATTTTTTATTATGAAACAAACTCTTATTGAACTATCTAGCACTTCTTCTTGTTTCACTCCTTCTTCTTTATATTTCTATATAAATGCAAATAATTATATATATATATATATGTGCATAATACATATATATACACTCACCTAAAGGATTATTAGGAACACCTGTTCAATTTCTCATTAATGCAATTATCTAATCAACCAATCACATGGGAGTTGCTTCAATGCATTTAGGGGTGTGGTCCTGGTCAAGACAATCTCCTGAACTCCAAACTGAATGTCAGAATGAGAAAGAAAGGTGATTTAAGCAATTTTGAGCGTGGCATGGTTGTTGGTGCCAGACAGTATTTCACAATCTGCTCAGTTACTGGGATTTTCACGCACAACCATTTCTAGAGTTTACAAAGAATGGTGTGAAAAGGGAAAAACATCCAGTATGCGGCAGTCCTGTGGACGAAAATGCCTTGTTGATGCTAGAGGTCAGAGGAGAATGGGCCGACTGATTCAAGCTGATAGAAGAGCAACTTTGACTGAAATAACCACTCGTTACAACCGAGGTATGCAGCAAAGCATTTGTGAAGCCACAACACGCACAACCTTGAGGCGGATGGGCTACAACAGCAGAAGACCCCACCGGGTACCACTCATCTCCACTACAAATAGGAAAAAGAGACTACAATTTGCACGAGCTCACCAAAATTGGACAGTTGAAGACTGGAAAAATGTTGCCTGGTCTGATGAGTCTCGATTTCTGTTGAGACATTCAGATGGTAGAGTCAGAATTTGGCGTAAACAGAATGAGAACATGGATCCATCATGCCTTGTTACCACTGTGCAGGCTGGTGGTGGTGGTGTAATGGTGTGGGGGATGTTTTCTTGGCACACTTTAGTGCCAATTGGGCATCGTTTAAATGCCACGGCCTACCTGAGCATTGTTTCTGACCATGTCCATCCCTTTATGACCACCATGTACCCATCCTCTGATGGCTACTTCCAGCAGGATAATGCACCATGTCACAAAGCTCGAATCATTTCAAATTGGTTTCTTGAACATGACAATGAGTTCACTGTACTAAAATGGCCCCCACAGTCACCAGATCTCAACCCAATAGAGCATCTTTGGGATGTGGTGGAACGGGAGCTTCGTGCCCTGGATGTGCATCCCACAAATCTCCATCAACTGCAAGATGCTATCCTATCAATATGGGCCAACATTTCTAAAGAATGCTTTCAGCACCTTGCTGAATCAATGCCGCGTAGAATTAAGGCAGTTTTGAAGGCGAAAGGGGGTCAAACACAGTATTAGTATGGTGTTCCTAATAATCCTTTAGGTGAGTGTATATTGGGCCTACACAAATAATATAAAATTACAAGATGTTTATTGTAAACGTAATGTGCAGCTTTTTAAAGGGGCAACAAAGATATGATAGATACGAGAGAACAAGATAGGCTTTTAATAATCTTTCAGTGCACAAAACAATAATATGAAACGCTTCAAAACAGAGCGGCACAAAGCGCTTATGCGCATCCCGCATGCAGAATGATGCGCTTAAGCAGCATGGAGTCAGACCGCGCAGTGCTACGCAAGTGCACATTGAAAAGTTCACAGCACAAAGAGAAGAGATGTTGAGCGCACAAATCCTAGTCTATAATGTATATCTGTCCAGCGGTTTACTGATCATTTGTTTCTTCACGGTTTTAAATTCCAGGTATTGTGCGTGTAATGCTAATTAATAGTCCTTGTGTTATCACCCAATAGTGAGTACAACTTCGTTCAGAAACAGCTAGATAAACTCCAGCAAGATAAAGTAATTTTATGCAAATCCACAGCCCTTTATCTACATATCAAGTATAGTAACGGGAATATATCATCTTGGAGAGAGTTTTACCATGCTGCCTGTCGTAACCGAACGTTGAATGCTGAACAGAGAATGACTGACAGCTGCAGCGGAGGGAGTTTCCGTGAACTTTAACTATGTAAATATTTTTCTGGCCCTCACATTCAGCTATGGCTTTAGATGACTTTGTACCAGCAATTCATAATATAAGAATGATTGCTGAAGAGGATCATGTGACGATATACAGGTGTTGGTCATATAATTAGAATATCATCAAAAAGTTGATTTATTTCACTAAATCCATTCAAAAAGTGAAACTTGTATATTATATTCATTCATTACACACAGACTGATATATTTCAAATGTTTATTTCTTTAAATTTTGATGATTATAACTGAAAACTAAGGAAAATCCCAAATTCAGTATATCAGAAAATTAGAATATTGTGAAAAGGTTCAATATTGAAGACACCTGGTGCCACACTCTAATCAGCTAATTAACTAAAAACACCTGCAAAGGCCTTTAAATGGTCTCTCAGTCTAGTTCTGTAGGATACACAATCATGGGGAAGACTGCTGACTTCACAGTTGTCCAAAAGACGATCATTGGCACCTTGCAAAAGGAGGGCAAGACACAAAAGGTCATTGCAAAAGAGGCTGGCTGTTCACAGAGCTCTGTGTCCAAGCACATTAATAGAGAGGTGAAGGGAAGGAAAAGATGTGGTAGAAAAAAGTGTACAAGCAATAGGGATAACCGCACCTTGGAGAGGATTGTGAAACAAAACCCATTCAAAAATGTGGGGGAGATTCACAAAGAGTGGACTGCAGCTGGAGTCAGTGCTTCAAGAACCACTACGCAGAGACGTATGCAAGACATGGGTTTCAGCTGTCGCATTCCGTGTGTCAAGCCACTCTTGAACAACAGACAGCGTCAGAAGCGTCTCGCCTGGGCTAAAGACAAAAAGGACTGGACTGCTGCTGAGTGGTCCAAAGTTATGTTCTCTGATGAAAGTAAATTTTGCATTTCCTTTGGAAATCAGGGTCCCAGAGTCTGGAGGAAGAGAGGAGAGGCACACAATCCACGTTGCTTGAGGTCCAGTGTAAAGTTTCCACAGTCAGTGATGGTTTGGGGTGCCATGTCATCTGCTGGTGTTGGTCCACTGTGTTTTCTGAGGTCCAAGGTCAACGCAGCCGTATACCAGGAAGTTTTAGAGCACTTCATGCTTCCTGCTGCTGACCAACTTTATGGAGATGCAGATTTCATTTTCCAACAGGACTTGGCACCTGCACACAGCAAACTCGCCTGACCTTAACCCCATAGAAAATCTATGGGGTATTGTGAAGAGGAAGATGCGATATGCCAGACCCAACAATGTAGAAGAGCTGAAGGCCACTATCAGAGCAACCTGGGCTCTCATAACACCTGAGCAGTGCCACAGACTGATCGACTCCATGCCACGCCGCATTGCTGCAGTAATTCAGGCAAAATGAGTATTGAGTGCTGTACATACTCATACTTTTCATGTTCATACTTTTCAGTTGGCCAAGATTTCTAAAAATCTTTTCTTTGTATTGGTTTTAAGTTATATTCTACATTTCTGAGATACTGAATTTGGGATTTTCCATAGTTGTCAGTTATAATCATCAAAATTAAAATAAATAAACATTTGAAATATATCAGTCACTTTTTGAATGGAATTAGTGAAATAAATCAACTTTTTGATGATATTCTAATTATATGACCAGCACCTGTATATTTCTGATGATTATTGAATTATCACGACAGACCTAATCTGAGCATGTGACTGCCTATCTGAGTTTTGTCGACAGACGGAGGCGGCAAGAAATTTGACGGTGGCGGTCTCCTCGTAATTCTCTATGCAGGAAAAACCTAAACCAAAAATATCCTAACCTCCAGTGACCTCACCAGTTGCAAGTAAGACGGGAAGGCGCGGCGCCGAACTCTGGTCTCAGGGAGAAAATTTGTTGCAGTGGCAGAAACCAGCTTCACTCAGCTAAGGAGCGGCGGCTTGTGGTACCATCACAGAGAGGCATGAAATCCCTCTCCAGAATTTGTTCATTCACTGTTCCCGGCTAGTGGAACGTTCTTCCCACCTCCATCCGGATGGCAGAATCACATCTTCCGTGAGCACTTAATCTTATCATAAAAAAAAAATCTAATTCTTTTTCCTCTATTTTTCTCTATTCCCTTCCTATTCTAGCTTAGGCTACTCTGAGTAATGTCCAAAACCTAATATTTAAGGCACTTTTTGCGTTTCTTCACCTCTTCATGACGGATCGCTTCCTGTACTCCTCAGTTGTAAATCGCTTTGGATAAAAGCGTCTGCTAAATGCATAAATGTAAATACCATAGACAGTTAAAGATATGCAGCAAGAAGAAACACTAGTGTTCACGTTAGCGCGCATACTGTTGTTTTGGCGTGCAGTGTTCTGATTTGCTTAGCTATTTACTTGTTTGGTGAAGGCAATCCAGAATTAAAATGTGAATGTGAAATGTGAAATTATAATCAGACCCTCCTAAAGGCGGGACCTTGATAACACGGCTCCACTTCGTGCTCACTACTGCGCAGACTCGGGCTCCATATTTGAACACTGGCTGCTTTACTTATGCCAACGGAAGAGAGTGAAGGCGCGTCGTCCATCTTTTTTACAGTCTATGGGGTTTAATGTGTTTATATTTTGTATCTTCCATTGTTTCTTTTTATATGCTCATTGTTTTACTGTACAGCACTTTGGTGCAACTGCTTTTAAATACCATAGAAATACATTTTGACTTGACTTTTTTTTAGGTGAAAATGGGAGGACAATTTAATATTAATGAAATTGCCTGTTATGAATTTCCATTAATTTCTCAGAAAGTGCATTTCATGTTTGTAATTTCACCACCATAAAATACTACTTAAGTCGGAACCACTGCTGTTCTTGCCTGATCGTGTCGAATCTGCCGATGTAGTGTTTTTTTTTTTGTTGTTGTTGCAATTATAGGTTTTTGTCATGGTGTGAATCACTGTGATGCATGCTCTTTAATGGAGTTGTCCCATGCGCTACGAGAGTAATACACATCCACATTACTGATGATCAGACTATAATCTGATTGAGATGAAGGTGTTTATGTGAATTTAGGAGCAGAGAAACCAGATCCATATGTAGGAGAGCTCCAGCCAAGATAACTGAAATACACATTTCAAAATCTTCCTGGAGTCAGTTTGTACCACCTAGCTTCAGAATCAGTTACTGTCCCCAGATTACAGTCCAGTTTAGTCGTTTGTCCTTTATTGACTGTGATTAATGGAGGATTCGGAGTCACTACAGACAGTCACTTTTGCCTAGTTGTTGAGTAAATCAGTGGTGGCATGTGCTTTACCAAATTTTTGGGATAAAAAGATGCAGTGAATGATCCGTCAGTCACTAACATTTGGACGAAGAAATGGTCGTTTGAAAGTCTTCACGCTGGTAATTAATTACATTTATAGAATTTATATAAATTATGAATTTATTTATTTATTGATGTAAAGTCGATGTCATCTGTGATGCTACATGGTACCACACAATTCATCAACACAATGCCTTACAAAAATAGCCATCAAAACGTAGTTTATTGAAGTTGAATCCTTTTTGAATTTCAGTCACTTTGTTGGACTGCAGCAAAATGGGGAATGCTTCAAAAGTCTTTGATTTTTTTTGAATCAGACTAATTGCAGAGACAGAAATAAACACTTAAGTGTGTGCTGAAGCCATGACTCATTTTCCATGTTTGTACTTTCTCATGTAGGATGCAATGGATGATGAGATCTCAGATGATTTCTTGTTCTGTCCAAAATATTCAAGAAACTGGCCATCAGGTCCCACCAGGTACATGATGATGGTGTGATCGACCTGCAATTACAGGAAAATACAATATTTGCATGCTGGCTTTTGAGATTATTAGGAATTAAATTCATTAAAGGGGTGGTTGATTATGATTTCACTTTAAGTTTAGTTAGTGTGTAATGTTGCTGTTTAAACATAAACAACATCTGCAAAGTTACGACGCTCAAAGTTCAGTGCAATGGGAGATATTTTGTTTTAAAGGTGCAGTGTGTAGTATTTAAGAAGATCTATTGACAGAAATGCAATATAATATACATAACTATGTTTTCAGTGGTGTTTATTACCTTAGAATGATCCATTTCTATCTACATACACCACAGGTCCCCTTACAGTGAAGTCACCATTTTGTGCCGTCATGTTTCTACAGTAGCCCTAAAGGGACAAACTGCTCTACAGAGCGCTAGCTACTCTCTGCTGTCTCAGACGACGACGATGACGAAATCTTTGTCATGTATCACCACCGTAGCTTCTCTATATTGCAATTTGCAACCTCACCACTTACGTAGTAGTGTTGTTGCCGGGCCGTCGAAACGCTGTCATTCACCCTGATTGCAGGTCCTCTTTGTTCGGCCTTCCTAGGGACGCTGGACTGACACCATGTCTACACCGGACGCGAGTGGCGCGATGGGACGCTACAAAAGACAATATACCCCATTATAATCAGTGATGTTATCTACACTGGATGTGGCGTGATGCGAGCGGCAAATCTACGACAGTAAACTGATTCTTCGTATTTATGATGTACTGACACGATGGACAAATGCTTTGCAACGGGCACTGTCGCATCTAGTGGGGACAGCCTTTAGCTGTTCCGACGCGAGCAACAAACTTCTTTTTAATCCCACGAACGAACTTTGAATTTGTTGGCATTTATGTGATCAGTGTAAATTATTCTTTGATTAGAGCTTTTATAGGTGTTTACCCACATGCTCGTTTGGCTACAGGCACGGTAAACATGGTTCTTTACTGTAGTAAAATTCACTAAAATTCAGCTCTGGGTCTAATTCGGGCTCAAATTGTTAAGGCAATATTGACGCCATTAATATATATATTAAAATACACCTAAGCATATGCAACTAACCGTAATGGTAAGGGGCATGATGTTAGCGAATCACAACTCACTGGGCCAGCTAACCAATCTGAGCCCAATGCGTATTTCTGAGGGAGGGGCTTCATAGAACCAGGACGCTATCTGGCCATTATTCCCAGAAGGGACACGGTGGTGTAGAATAAAGCTAAATTATGCTAAAAATAATTTATTATGCTAAAAATATAAATTATATATTTTTTTTTACGAAGCATGAACATGTTAGACTAAACACCCCATAAATACAACCAAGCCTTCGAAAAAAGCTCATCAACCACCCCTTTAACATAACGCAAGAGAAAAGCTATTTTCTTGTGTCGAGGTTATTACACAAGCCAAACAACATTATTTAAGCTAAACAAAACCTCACAATGTAGTCGTTGTCTTCATCTTTTGGGCCCTGGCTGAAGTACACTCTGTAGGCTCTGGACGTTTGCTCAACCTGGGCAGTTGTGCCTGTCAGACCGATCAGCTTTGGGGAAAACTCTGCATGTGAGATATTGAAAAATATAAATGATGAGGAAAACATTTTACAGCATATGCTGAGTGCAGAGTAACAAAGATGATCCCTGCTCACCTTTGACATACGCTGCCATTGCTTCTGGTGTGTCTCTATCAGGATCAATGGTGATGAGAAGGGGTGTTAGGTCAGGAAGAGTTTTAATTTGATCTGTGACAAAAATGTAACAGAAGTAGTGTTGGATGAAATGGGTTTTGTGCTATTTAAAACAAATGCCACTCTGTGTGCCATTTAATTATTATATATTATAAATCTTATTAATAAATATTAATCATTAATATATTAATATTTTGGTAGCACATTTCCATCGATTTTATAAAAATAAATTCATATATTTTTAGTTGTAGCTTAAAGGTGATGTATGTAAGAATATGCATGTATCCGTCAACTTTCGATCAATCACCAATGTGTGAACAGCTTGTACTGAAACTTAAAAACAACTTCCTAGGTTGCTATCAAAGCCTGTAGACTGATTTTTGTGTGAAGGACTTGGGATGTTTTTACAGGGAAAATCAAAATGTGACGTTTACGCGCTCCCGAGAGCCTCTCCTCCGTTCAATGACACATGAAATTCATGTATTCACGGCGCTTCACTTTTTCCACATTTTGTTATGTTACAGCCTTATTCCAAAATGGATTAAATGTATTATTTTCCTCAAAATTCTACAAACAATACCCCATAATAACAATGTGTTTAAGTAAAAAAGAAGTTTGTTTGAAATTGATTTAACCAAACCCACCACCACCCCTGGAACGGGATTCTTACTGAGGGGGAACAGGTTTCCTAAAAAAAAAAAAAGTTAGGAAACCTGCCTGGCTGGCGTATTGTGCAGGTGAAGAGACAGGACTTCACTTCTGCATCGGCTTCGAAACACGCGGTGGTGTGTATAGTTTTCACTTTAGACTGGAGGATTATCATCCCGCCGATATGATGGAGTTCAACATTGTAATACTCGTGTAAAGCATGATATTAAATGAATAAGCATCCACATGCTTCTTTGCCATTTTTTTTATGTGAATCAATTTCAACATTGATACAAAGTATGTACATTAACACAAATGCATACAGTATCACACTTTTCAAAAAAGTCTGGAATTACTGTATGTGCTGGTAATGTAAATATTTTATTCATGCCATGTACTGTATGTAAATTCAAGTTCACTCAACTACATACTCATGGCGTCATACACATCCTCACACTATCGGTGAATCGGCAGGAAATAAACTCATGACACAGAATTAATGAATAAATGATAACATGAAACGCATAACACTATAGTGTCTGTGGTTCGGCCGCTGGCGGGAGAAGTGACGGTCACAGATCCGTCAGAGATGCAGCTCGAAGAAAATGTGAACTGTGCATGGTAAGTCTTGTTTTTTTTTTAAACATTTGCTAACTACCAAATCAGTCGTGATGAGAAACCACTAACGTTATATCACATAATGTTTAGAGTGGACGGATATTAATGAGTGTGACATGCGCCTGATCAAAGCTTATTAGTTTCTGTTATTGGCAAGTATCAATACTCCTAGATGACCAATACCAGCTTTGCTATTGCCTGATACATGATAATAATCAGTACAGTATTGTGATCTGATCACAGTGTTCATATCATTAGCTAGCATGTATATAACATTAGCTAACACTGGCCTCTCACCGAGACACCTGCTCTGTTCTCCACTGGTTCTCCAGACTCAATTTGTCTCCTCTAATCGTCATGAATGTTTAAATTGGCAAGGCTTAAATGATTTTGCTTTAACACAGATAGCAATGTGTACTGTTCAGGTCTCAACTGCACTCGGACGCTATCAACACCCGAGTGATGACGGCGTAAATGACTGGTCATGTTCGAGCACACGCACTCGCATACAAGAGTGACTGTTTTGTCCACGCGTTTTGATCGTCGCTGTAATAATGTATTGGAAAGCCAAAATGTGTATCCATCAACAGAAACATACATTAGCCTAACTGTCTGTCTGTTTCATGCATTGTTGTTTTCAACAAACCATATTATAGATGCAACGATGAACCATGGTGCAAGTGCGTGACGAACCTGGGTGGAGAACTGTATGGTTTAATTTTTTTATATTTTTTTTTACAGAAAACCGTTACACCCATAGTCAACATGATGCCGGTGATTCGCAGAGCTTCTGCAAACATATCCTTATCATTGTGATCAGATGCTTTCTGAACTGCTGCTTTCTCACCGCTGTCATTTTTGTTGTGTGTTTATTTTGTTATTGAGAGGAAAGAGTGCAGCACATATTTACATACTCATCTAAACGTCGTTATCAGCAGCGTGAACAGCATCTGGATGTTCATTACAAGTATATCGCTGCAAAGCTACACTATATTGCCAAAGTTTTGGGACGTCTGCCTTTACATGCACATGAACTTTAATGATATCCCATTCTTAATCCGTAGAGTTTAATATGGAGTTGGCCCACCCTTTGCAGCTATAACAGCTTCAACTCTTCTGGGAAGGCTTTCCACAAGGTTTAGGAGTGTGTTTATGGGAATTTTTGACCATTCTTCTAGAAGCCCATTTGTGAGGTCAGGCACTGATGTTAGACGAGAAGACCTGGCTCGCAGTCTCCGCTCTAATTCATCCCAAAGGTGTTCTATCGGGTTGAGGTCAGGACTCTGTGCAGGCCAGTCAAGTTCCTCCACCCCAAACTCCACACCACTCATCTATGTCTTTATGGACCTTGCTATACAACAATTCACCATGACATCACAACAATAATAGAGTTTCTTCCGGGTGGCAAAGTCCTAAGCGTTCCTATGGCAACGCTAGTAAATTGCTTGGAAGGGTGACCCATCGTCGGCACTCGGCAGTAGCCTAATCTACATTTCAACAGTTGATTCAAAAACAGAGACGTGGTGGAAATTCAGACATAGTTAACATGATCATTGAAGGACAGATTAACTAATTCAGGAGAGAGCAATACATGAAATGCCTAACCTTGGCCTAGTAGATGTAGCGCTAGTCTACTACCATAATTTTTAAGTGAGCCTCAGCCTACCATTGAGTAGTTATTTTAGTGACTGTTGCTATTTGACTTACAATATGTTAGGCTATGGTAGATGGTCTGTTTCCCTGTTATCTAACCAAAAAGGCTATGATCGTTTTCCGTTGCTCGGATCAGATGGCACAGAGCTTTTGGCGGTGAAAAGGATAGCTTGCTGTAGACTAGCGCTACTCAGCTAGGCATTCACTCAAAACTAAACTCACGGTGATGATGAAACCAATGTGGTACACGCATCAATCATCCATCAGCAGTAGCCTACAACTTTGTTTTGCTTTTCCTATTTCTACCATTGACATTTGATCAGTAGCCTACATGACACTAGAAGTTCCATCTCTTCCTTGTATAATACTTTTACTTCAGGCAGTGACTACGTTTACATGTGCACCAATAATGCGACTATTAATAATAATTGCAGTAAGAGGTTTACATGACATGAGCAGAACTCTTCACTCCAGTTTACATGCAATTTTCATTATTCTGATTATTTGCTAATAAGTATGGTTATACCACACTCAGATAGGCATACAGTATGTTACCAGCCATTGTTTTAATCTATTCGCATCAAATTCAAAACACGTTTTTTATGGACGTAGCTAACTGGATATTATCGGCGCCGTGATGAACATCACAATGCCGGGTTTGCCTGTGCTGCCGTCGCGTTCTTCGCCGTCTAGATGAAGAGACGGAGCAGCAAGTTGTGTTGACAGAGTTGTGTTGATTTGGAGAAGAATTATGTCACGAAGTTCATTCATGAAGTTGTGTGAACAACACACGGTATGTATCCGTGTATGTCCGTGCACATGCGCACTTTGGTCAGAATGGTAATGATGTGATTATGGTGTTTACATGCCTGTTTATTGCGATTAAAATCGGCGTAAGCCACCTAGTTTAATGCGACTATGGTTACTACGATTATGAGCTTAATCGCATTAGTTTGATTGAAGTATTGTGTTTACATGAGGTAAAGTTTAATCGCAATATTGTCAAAACCTTATTATAATCGCATTATGAGGGAGCATGTATACGTAGTCAGTGACTGGCAATGAGTTTGATCTTAAAAAGAGACCTTAAGTTTACTAATATTAGTCTCGAATTTCCCCAGCTGAAGATAATTATGCTCTGCTATGATTTTGTAGATGGACAGTTTTGAGAATACACGAAGTCCACTCACTTTAACCTCCTCACCCACAGGTTTCACTAGATATAATTTACTTTTTTTCTGAAGGAAATCAATAAAATCCTACACCTTTTGCTGTACAGGTGCTGGTCATATAATTAGAATATCATCAAAATCAGTTGATTTATTTCACTAATTCCATTCAAAAAGTGAAACTTGTATATTATATTCATTCATTACACACAGACTGATATATTTCAAATGTTTATTTCTTTTAATTTTGATGATTATAACTGACAACTAAGGAAAATCCCAAATTCAGCTGTCGCATTCCTTGTGTCAAGCCACTCTTGAACAACAGACAGCGTCAGAAGCGTCTCGCCTGGGCTAAAGACAAAAAGGACTGGACTGCTGCTGAGTGGTCCAAAGTTATGTTCTCTGATGAAAGTAAATTTTGCATTTCCTTTGGAAATCAGGGTCCCATAGTCTGGAGGTCCAAGGTGTTTTCTGAGGTCCAAGGTCAACGCAGTCGTATACCAGGAAGTTTTAGAGCACTTCATGCTTCTTGCTGCTGACCAACTTTATGGAGATGCAGATTTCATTTTCCAACAGGACTTGGCACCTGCACACAGTGCCAAAGCAACCAGTACCTGGTTTAAGGACCATGGTATCCCTGTTCTTAATTGGCCAGCAAACTCGCCTGACCTTAACCCCATAGAAAATCTATGGGGTATTGTGAAGAGGAAGATGCGATATGCCAGACCCAACAATGCAGAAGAGCTGAAGGCCACTATCAGAGCAACCTGGGCTCTCATAACTCCTGAGCAGTGCCACAGACTGATCGACTCCATGCCACGCCGCATTGCTGCAGTAATTCAGGCAAAATGAGTATTGAGTGCTGTACATATTCATACTTTTCATGTTCATACTTTTCAGTTGGCCAAGATTTCTAAAAATCCTTTCTTTGTATTGGTCTTAAGTAATATTCTAATTTTCTGAGATACTGAATTTGGGATTCTCTTAGTTGTCAGTTATACTCATCAAAATTAAAAGAAATAAACATTTGAAATATATCAGTCTGTGTGTAATGAATGAATATAATATACAAGTTTCACTTTTTGAATGGAATTAGTGGAATCAACTTTTTGATGATATTCTAATTATAAGACCAGCACCTGTATATCTGGCGGCGCAACCCCAAACACAACACGTTTTCATTATAGTTTCAACTTTGATCAACAACAATGTTTTTAACTATGTAACTGTTTACAGTAGCCGGCTGGATCTCTTCAGTTGGTCAGTAGAAGCCGCTATTGTTTACAAACATTCTGAAATGCCGTATTGACTCTGCAGAAAGTTGGTGACTTCTGCGCACTGTGCGTCTCAACATGCGCTGACCCCGCTCTGTGATTTTACGTGGCCTACCACTTCATGGCTGAGTTGCTGTTGTTCCCAATTGCTTCCACATTGTTATAATACCACTAACACTTGACCGTGGAATATTTAGTGGTGAGGAAATTTCACGAATTTATTGTGGACTTATTGCACAGGTGGCAACTTATCACGGTACCATGCTTGAATTCACTGAGCTCCTGAGAGCGACCCATTCTTACACAAATGTTTGTAGAAGCGTCTGCATGCCTAAGTGCTTGATTTTATACACATGTGGCCATGGAAGTGATTGGAACACCTCAATTCAATGATTTGGAGGGGTGTCCCAATACTTTTGGCTATATAGTGTATTTCCACCTTTTTTTTTTTACTTCTAAGCAAAGAACTTCGCCGTGAAAATATCGGGGCCCTGAACCACGTTGAATCTCTTGTATGTTACATGTGCACGAGTGTGAGCATGAGCAATAAGTTGCTGCAGTTCACTTAATGGCCACCGGTGTCAATAATAACAAGGGTTTCTCAATTCTACATAGAGCTTGTTTAAGTGTCCAATTTCTTAGGGGCCTCTGTATAAAATACCATCCAGCTTACAGACATTTTAATATGATATTCTGCAAACATCAAAACATGAGAAGTGAATCAAATCAACCCCTGAGAGCTTTATAATGTCTATAAAAATGTAATGGCTCTATGTAATAAAAAAAAAAATGAACGATACATTACCAATCTCATCAACGACCTCAATCATTTTCTCCAGTTCATCAGGACAGATGTCTGGACAGTGTGTGAAACCGAAATATATCAGCAGCCACTGGCCGAGGAAATCTTCACTCTTTGTGGGTTTATTGTTGTGGTCGACAAGTGAAAATGGACCTCCGAGGGCTGGTTTTCCCATCGACTTTGTTCTTTCTTTCTCAATCACTACAACAAAAACACATTTATTATAAAGCTATCATTATGATGTGGAGCATTTGCATAATATAGGGATGCAAAGACAAGGTGGTGTAGGTTAATCATTTATACACGCATAAATCCATGTCCTTACTTTCCTCTTTTTCTCTCTTGAAGTATTTCATCCCAAGAAGAAGACCTCCTCCCAGGGCAAATGTGATAGCAAGAGATTTCCATGTAACTGGCTGTGGAAAACAGACCATACATATGTTTGACTGAAATACACTCAATCATCAGCAATCCACAAACAATGTCAAACACTTTTGTGAAGTGTCCTATTAAAAAGTGTAAAATTTGGGTGGGAAGGATCAGCACTTTGTGTCTCTAAGTAAAGTTCTGAACCTGTTCCTTTTTTTTTTTAAATATCGTATACTGTAAAAAATAAAATGACAAGAATTCTGGAAACATTAAAAAAAAAATTAAAAATGTCCTAAAGGTGCAAAATATCAAGCAAATTAATACTATTATTCAAAAGTTTGAAATTCAAAAAAGGATTCATTAAATTGATCAAAAGTGACAATAAAGACATTTATAATGTTATAAAAAGATTTATATGTAAAAAATAAGCACTTTTTCTATTCATCAAAGAGCCTTGAAAAAAATATATCATTGTTTTTACAAAAATAATAAGCAGCACAACTGTTTTTAACATTGATATTAATCATAAATGTTTCTTGAGCATCAAATCATCATATTAAAATGATTTCTGAAGGATCATGTGACACTGAAGACTGGAGTAATGATGCTGAAAATTCACTGGAATTAATTACATTTAAATATAATATAGTAGAAAACAGCTATTTAAAATTATTAAACTATTTTACATTTTTATTACTGTTTTTACTGTATTTATGATCATTTTTATGGACCCTTTTATCCAAACCCAAGGCTTTGGGAACCACAATCTTTCAGTTATCAGTCCTGATCTTTACATCTTGCTGTAAATGAGACTTACACCAGTCTTCCTGTTGTTGGATTTGTCTCTGTTAGATGAGGGAGGTGGAGGTAGAGAGGACAGTGTTCGTATGTTCAGAAGGGACACACATGGTGCTGTTCTACATGTCCTAAACTGAAGAAGAAAGTCACATACAATTAATGAAATTGCTGAAGGAGTAAACACACCTGCACTACATATAAACATAATTTATACACTGATCAGGCGTAAAATTATGACCACCTTCCTAATATTGTGTTGGTCCCCCTTTTGCTGCCAAAACAGCCCTGACTCGTCGAGGCATAGATTCCACTAGACCCCTGAAGGTGTGCTGTGGTATCTGGCACCAAGATGTTAGCAGCAGATCCTTTAAGTCCTGTAAGTTGCGAGGTGGGGCCTCCATGGATCGGACTTGTTTGTTCAGCACATCCCACAGATGCTCGATTGGATTGAGATCTGGGGAATTTGGAGGCCAAGTCAACACCTTAAACTTGTTGTGCTCCTCAAACCATTCCTGACCCATTTTTGCTTTGTGGCAGGGCACATGAAAGGGTCTACATGGTCTGCAACAATGCTTAGGTAGGTGGTACGTGTCAAAGTAACATCCACATGGATGGCAGGACCTAAGGTTTCCCAGCAGGACATTGCCCAAAGCATCACGCTGCCTCCGCTGGCTTGCCTTCTTCCCATAGTGCATCCTGGTGCCATGTGTTCCTCAGGTAAGCGATGCACACACACCCAGCCATCCACGTGATGAAAAAGAAAATGTGATTCATCAGACCAGGATACCTTCTTCCATTGCTCTGTGGTCCAATTCTGATGCTCACATGCCCACTGCTGGTGCTTTCGGCGGTGGACAGGGGTCAGCATGGGCAACAACGCAACCCACACGCAACAAACTGCGATGCTCTGTGTATTCTGACACCTTTCTATCAGAACCAGCATTAACTTCTTGCAATTTGAGCTACAGTAGCTTGTCTGTTTGATCAGACCACATGGGCCAGCCTTCGCTCCCCACGTGCATCAGTAAGCCTTGGCCGCCCATGACCCTGTCGCCAGTTCACCACTGTTCCTTCCTTGGATAACTTTTGATAGATACTGACCACTGTAGACCGGGAACACCCCACAAGAGCTGCCGTTTTGGCCCTTGTCAAACTCGCTCAAATCCTTACGCTTGCCCATTTTTCCTTTGAGGACAAAATGTTCACTTGCTGCCTAATATATCCCACCCACTAACAGGTGCCGTGATGAAGAGATAATCAGTGTTATTCACTTTACCTGTCATAATGCTATGCCTGATCAGTGTAAAACGGACACATTTTAGACCAGTGGTTATCGATTTTTATCCATTTTCTGATCACAAATGAAGATATTTTTAAAGGAACACACCAACATTTTGGGACTTTAGCTTATTCACCGTATCCCCCAGAGTTAGATAAGTCCGTGCGTGCCATAACTCTGTCTGACGCACCCACCGCTAACCTATCTTAGCACAAAGACTGGAGGTAAATGGCTCCATCTAGCCTACCGATATATGGCTAGGGACTATACTCTCATTCCTGCATAATAATCCAGGAACTTTGCTGCAGTACCATGGGTGCAGCGGCACAATGATATTACGCAGCGCCTGAAAATAGTCCCCAGCACGCTCTCTGTGCAAGCAGGTTGTCACGTTGGTTATGTTGACAGAAGTAGTCCTATTTTCAGGCGCTGCGTAATATCATTGCGCCACTGCACCCATGGTATGGCAGCAAAGTTCCTGGATTATTACACAGGAATGAGAGTGTAGTTCCTAGGCATATCGGTCTAGAAAATTGCAACTTTTAATTTTCCGTCGGTCTTAGTACACGATGTAACTATACACATCACAACATGTAAATAGGAAAATGTTGGCTTTATTTTGTCATTTATTGAGCAGTAGGCTAGCTAGAGCCGTTTACCTCCAGTCTTTGTGCTAAGCTAGGCTAGCGGTGGGTGCGTCAGTTATGGCACGCACGGAGATAAAAATGGTATATATAAACTTATCTAACTCTGGGCAATACGGTGAATAAGCTAAAGTCCCAAAAAGTCAGCGTGTTCCTTTAATGAAATCTGAGAGATTTCTGTCTCTCATTGGCAGTCTACGTAACTACCACTTTCAAACCCCAGAAAGCTAGTGAAGACATCATTAAAGTAATCCATGTGACTCCAGTGCTTTAACCTCAATTTTATGTAGTGACAAATAAATTTTTTTTGAAAATACAGTTCTTGAAACTCCTGTAATCACACAAATAAATCTGGTTAATTAATTAAACATAATGACACTTAATTTCTGTCCATAAAAAGCAGCTGTGTCATAAGTACAGCAGAACATATCAATGGAAACATGATCACTTATATGAGTCAAAAAAGAAAAGAAAAGTAAAACACTTGAGAACCACTGCTTTAGACAATATATACATACACTCACCTAAAGGATTATTAGGAACACCATACTAATACTGTGTTTGACCCCCTTTCGCCTTCAGAACTGCCTTAATTCTACGTGGCATTGATTCAACAAGGTGCTGAAAGCATTCTTTAGAAATGTTGGCCCATATTGATAGGATAGCATCTTGCAGTTGATGGAGATTTGTGGGATGCACATCCAGGGCACGAAGCTCCCGTTCCACCACATCCCAAAGATGCTCTATTGGGTTGAGATCTGGTGACTGTGGGGGCCATTTTAGTACAGTGAACTCATTGTCATGTTCAAGAAACCAATTTGAAATGATTGGAGCTTTGTGACATGGTGCATTATCCTGCTGGAAGTAGCCATCAGAGGATGGGTACATGGTGGTCATAAAGGGATGGACATGGTCAGAAACAATGCTCAGGTAGGCCGTGGCATTTAAACGATGCCCAATTGGCACTAAGGGGCCTAAAGTGTGCCAAGAAAACATCCCCCACACCATTACACCACCACCACCAGCCTGCACAGTAGTAACAAGGCATGATGGAGCCATGTTCTCATTCTGTTTACGCCAAATTCTGACTCTACCATCTGAATGTCTCAACAGAAATCGAGACTCATCAGACCAGGCAACATTTTTCCAGTCTTCAACTGTCCAATTTTGGTGAGCTCGTGCAAATTGTAGCCTCTTTTTCCTATTTGTAGTGGAGATGAGTGGTACCCGGTGGGGTCTTCTGCTGTTGTAGCCCATCCGCCTCAAGGTTGTGCGTGTTGTGGCTTCACAAATGCTTTGCTGCATACCTCAGTTGTAACGAGTGGTTATTTCAGTCAAAGTTGCTCTTCTATCAGCTTGAATCAGTCGGCCCATTCTCCTCTGTGCATGAGGGATATTTCAATGGTCCTCTGCCATGGTGACAAAACATCTAAACATTTTGACTTGCAGTGCTTACACAATGCCAAAGGGACGAAGCATTTTGGGGGCACTGACTGTTTAAATGAGAAGGAAATTTAGTTTTGACACACGAGTGAACTGTTTTATGGAGAGGTATGAGCTTTTGCAGGTGAACCATGGTGTTGTGCTGAACCATCCACATTATTTTGGCAAAAGCACCAAGAGTGTTGAGAACATCCAGTCTGTTTCAAGAAATGAGCCAAAGCAATTGAGAAGGATCTTTGCCATTTTTGTGGCGCTGACTCTTTATATGGAAAAGGAATTTCGTTTTGAAGCATGAGTGAACAGTTTTGGGAGAGATATTAGCTTTTGCAAGTGAGCTATGGTGTTGTGCTGAACTGTAAGACTGTTTTGCCAAATGATCTCAGAATTTTGAGAATGTAATTTCTGTTTCAAGACATGAGCCAAACCAATGGAGAAAAACTGTAATACAATCAAATGGTTGTGCGTGAAAATCCCAGTAACTGAGCAGATTGTGAAATACTCAGACCGGCCCATCTGGCACCAACAACCATGCCACGCTCAAAATTGCTTAAATCACCTTTCTTTCCCATTCAGACATTAAGTTTGGAGTTCAGGAGATTGTCTTGACCAGGACCACACCCCTAAATGCATTGAAGCAACTGCCATGTGATTGGTTGATTAGATAATTGCATTAATGAGAAATTGAACAGATGTTCCTAATAATCCTTTAGGTGAGTGTATATGCCAGTGGCCAACTACAATTAACGCATTAATATAAATGCATACATGATGACAGACAGCACTTCATTCACTCTAATTACTTGGCATATGAAATATCAGATATAAGTTATACAGTATTATTTATGAATGTCAGAATGAATAAGCCAGTGACCTACCAGTGTGTTGGTCTGTGGCTGTGTTGATCTGGAGGCACAGCAGAGAATTTGAACATTATAACGTTTACTGACACAGGCTGATCTAAACATCTGAAATCTTAAACTCTTTAAACTCGAAACTGCTGTTAAACCCATAGTGCTGACAGTTATTGACATCATGCTTCCTCGACGCGGAAGTGACTGTCGGGTTACCATAGAGGGTTACACGACCTAGCGGTGTACAAACGTCGCATACAAATGACTGACCCCGAATCAGCTGTTAATATGAAAAACGACCAACTGAACGGAGGATGACGGCGATCCAACTGATAGGAGGTCTGTTTGAGGATATGACATGAAAGCGGAGGTGACGTAAGCAGACTTCTTCGCTTCCACGGACGGAGAATATTGGTGAACATCTAGCGCTGTGAAGCAGTTAAAGAAACACTCATATATCATATAACAAATCGATTCCATCCAAAATAAGTGTGTGAGTGTATACTGTGTATAATTATTTTGTATATATAAATACACACATGTATATATTTAAGAAATATTTGCATGTATGTAAACAGTACATACATACACACACACACACATATATATATATATATATATATATATATATATATATATATAAAATATGAATATAAATATTTTACATAAATATATACATGCATGTGTGTGTATGTATATAATTATACACAGTACACACACATATATTATGTACACACACACACACACACACACACACACACACACACACACACATACATATATATATATATATATATATACATATATATATATATATATATATATTTCTCCAAATACATTAAACAACAAAGCCGGATTGAAAACAAATCAACTGAAACCGAAAGAATGTAGACTATTTTTTATAATTCTTTTAAACATTTGCGCTTGTCAACATATTTTGTTTTTTTTACAAAAAAATATTTTATTATCACTGCTCTCTCCTAAAAATATATAGCGCAATTATTATTATTAGTAGTAGTCTTAGTATTATTATTGCTTGAATTACAACGATATTTTGTTTAGCATTTGTACGTTACTGTATCTCGCGCTTTGATTTGACGTCATATTAGTGCGACATTTGCTTCAACACATGCGCCATGCGTGTAAAATCTAGGGGTGCATGAATTAAATACACATGCTTTTTTAAAAGAACTATATTTTTCCCTAGAAGTTGCGATCATCATTGGTTGTCATGGCTGGAAACACGCTGCTGTATAAATCAAAGTAAGTGTGCTTTATCGTCTGATCTTAGTGGGAAAGATTCTTTGAACATGTTGAGCTGAGATTGCTGTTAATAACTATCTTATTTGACAACTACTTTATGATCATCTCATTTGTTTGTTTAGTTATGCAGTCTCCAGCAAAATAGAGCCGTTCTATAAGGGAGGCAAAGTGCAGGTAAGCTCATATTTTTTGGGTAATTTTACAGTGTCATTGTTACATATGCTACATGTAGTTACTATAGTAATAACTATAAATGATGCATAATCACATGCAAGTAAACCAAATCCTAACCCTATAGTAAATACATGTGATTTAATATTACTCAGTACTTAAATGTATAATTACAGTGTAACAAATAAAGTGTAACCTTTAAAATAAAAAATCATATCATTAGACTAGATAAATGACAGCTGTTTTACCTGCACGTTTGACTTGATTGTATCTCCATCCAGATCAGCCGTAATGAACAGTACATCTTCTGCACATGTGGACCAAGAGTCAACATTTTGCAGATCAATACAGGGAAAATCATACATAGTATTGAGCAGGTCAGTTTCTTACAGTTTTGTTTTAAATGAGTGTTTCTTCAACTGTGGCCACTTTTGATCGTTTATTTGGTTTGTCTAAAACAGTGGACACATATCAATCACAGGAGTTTGCACAGGAGAATGCTGTTTCTTTTTTTCCCCATAAAAATAATAATAATAAACATTTCCAGCACATCTCATATGATTTTTCAACATAAATATTGAAATTATTTATGATTGTTTTAAACTCACTGATTTAGTTTATTTTAATTTATTTTTAAAGGGATTGTTCACCCAAAAATGAAAATTACCCCATGATTTACTCACCCTCAAGTCATCCTAGGTATATATTACTTTATTCTTTTCAGAGGAATACAATCAGAGTTATATTAAAAATATCCTGGCTCTTCCAAGCTTTATAATGGGAGTGAATGGCAGCCAAAATTTGAAGCCCAAAAAAGTGCATCCATCCATCACAAAATTAATCCACATCTACAAGTAATCCACATGGTGACTAAATCATGGGCTAATTTTCATTTTAAAGTGAACTGGCGCAGATGAGCACTTCTGCTTCTGGTGGATATTTTAATCCAAAAATCTTACATATTATGCCTTTAAATGTAATCATATCTGTATGTATGATGGATTTTGTCTGGATCTGTGATAATGGTTAAACAATAAAATATGTAAATAAAAGCATTTAAAAATTGCAATATGATGAAGGGGTGGTAATACATTTTAATGTGAACTTCATATAACAAGATAAAAAATATATATATATAAAAGTTGAAAAAGCACAGTGTCTGAAAAATGACTGCATAATGCACATAATGCGGCTGCCTGTATGTCTCACTTTTGCTTTCTCGCCGCAGGATGATCAAGAGGACATCACCTCCTTCTCTCTCAGTCCTGATGATGAGGTGAGGTCATTCAGTGATCTGTCATTGAACCGTCTGGTGTTTCAGGATGTCTGAGACTGAGCTGGTTGCTGTTGTTTTTCTGCAGATGCTGGTGACCGCCAGCAGGGCTTTGCTCTTAAAGCAATGGGACTGGAACCAGGAGAAGTGCACTCGGTCATGGAGGGCCATCCACAATGTGCCTGTGGCCAGCATGACCTTTGATTGCACATCCACTCTGCTGGCGACAGGTCAGACATAAGCCAGATCTTTGATGCAGCGAGTAGAGCTATGTGTCAGCTATATCTTAAAGGGTTGGTTCACCCAAAAATGAATATTCTGTCATTAATTCCTCACCCTCATGTCGTTCCAAACCCGTAAGACCTTCGTTCATCTTCAGAACACAAATGAAGATATTTTTGATGAAATCCGAGAGCTCTCTGACCTCTCCATAGACAACAATTTAATTAACACTTTCAAGGCCCAGAAAGGTAGTAAAGACATCGTTAAAATAGTCCATGTGACTCCAGTGGTTCAATTTTATAAAGCGACAAGAATACTTTTTATGCGCAAAAAAACAAACAAAAATAGTGACTTTATTCAACAATCTCTTCTCTTCAACGTCATTCTCCTACACTGTTGATGTAGTAAATACAGTGCAGCGCTTTCAGGTTCTATGTCAGAATGCCGGCTTACCATTGGCCACCGCTGTTCCTGTGAGCATCACGACGCATGCGTGTGATGGTGATGCAGGAGCTAGCCAATACTGAGCCAGCGCTCTGACGTAGAACTTTGAAGGGTTGTACTATTTTTACTACATCAACAGTGTAGGAGAATGACATTGAAGAGAAGAGATTGTTTTATTTTTTATATATATATTCTCGTCGCTTCATAATGTTAAGGTTGAACCACTTTAGTCAGAGTGGTGCAGGTATGACATCACTTTGTAGGCCAAGTTAGCATTACAGCAAGTTAGCATTTTAGCACTTCTGTTTCATCGTCCCGAAGTCAATGGGATTTATGAATAGGGTTTTGGTTAAATGGTTGAAATAAGGTCTGTGGTGAACGCAAGCTCAAGACACTTTCACGTTTTATTCTACGACATAAAACACATCAGAATTACCCCACTTTTTTTGAAGCAGTTGCGTGTCTTGAAAAAGGTGGTTGCTAAATGTGGCTAAATGGGACTATAGAAGCTGTCAAGGAGGCAGCCCGCTTTTACAGCCTCATTATGCTCATAATTGTGCTTTTATAAACTAGTCTAACTCAAATATTCTGGTAAAATGTTTTGACATAACTGAAAGAGTGGTTGGAAGATTAGTAGTGATGGTGATGTTGAGGTTTAGCGACAGTGGTGTAGTTTGTTTATAGCCTGTCTTTTACTTCTGGCGACTGCATTTAAGACTTCAAAGTTCATAAAAGTTATGTTCATCTGTGAAAATGATCTTGATGGATTTTTCAGAAACAGGGACATCACTAGGATTGGAAGACGGGGGGCTTAGCCCCCAGGGTATTTGAAACTTGCGTTTGCAAAATCTTTGCACTCACATCTAGAGTTACACTACACACTGTTTTAGAATATGCCTATTATAGAGAGGGGTTGTATTATTGGCAAAGAATAAAGAGTTGTGATTAGCTTGCTAAGTTAACCATTTCTTGTATTTTGCTTGTTCACTCTAGCTAGACTACAGTTTTCCATAGCAAACCAAAATATCCCCTTTCCTTTACCTCAAGAAAACGTAGCTAAAGGTAAGCAGGTAATTAAAAACAACTTACAATTTCACTTTGTATCACGATTCTCGACACATACCAATCTTCCTTTCACCATTAGCATGTGTATCTGTGTGTGTATCGATGTGTGTGAGCGGGAGGGTGCATGGCGAGTTCAGACCAAACTAGAGTAATGACGAGACGAATCCTCCAGTTACTTGCAGCAGCGCTCCGGTCTGCAACGCTCTGAAAGCTGCCACAGTTCACACCAATGCAACGAGATGGTGCGGTGCATCATCTTGATAGCACAATGACTCTTTGTACTTCTGTCCAACTTCCGACTTTTCGGCTATTTTTTGTAGCTGGATATATATCATTTGTTGCGTCAAAATATGAATGATACGGTTATTGATAAATCGAATTGTTATTGTTGTTCTTCTTATCATTTAGGGGGGCTTAGGAACATTTTGGGGTAGCTTCAGCCCCCCTAAAATAGGCCTAACGACGTCCCTGTTCAGAAACCTCTCAGATTTCATCAAAAATATCTTCATTTGTGTTCTGAAGATGAGCGAAAGTCTTTCGGGTTTGGAATGACATGGGGGTGAGAAATGAATGACAGAATTGACATTTTTGGGCCAAATAACCCTTTAATAATAGAGCAAAATGTCATACTACGATATGTTTATTTGTAATCTTGTTTTTACCTGCTTTACTGGGCACCACCCTTGAGAAAAAGATCACTTTAGCATACTCTTAAAAAAAGTACTTATATATTTTAAAAGAATAAACATAAATGTGAACAGAATGTAATGTTTTCAGACAATTAATTGCATGCGTATTACGTGTAGGGCTGCAACTAATCAATAAAATCGTTTATCATCAATAATAAAATTAATCGACAACAAATTTGATTAGTTGGTATTAGAAACCTAGTAATCAACAGTAAATGAAACGCCATCAGTGGAAACAGCCGTCAGAATTTATTCAGCAAATGCATTTCCATATTCGCAAGTCAAAAACCAACTCAAGAAAGCGTAAAAACACACAAAAAAAATTAGCAAATTGAGAGAATTCCCAAAAAGTATAATCATTTTTAGATTTTCATCTAATTAATCGAAAAAATAATCCACAAATGAATCACTTATTAAAAGTTAGTTGCAAGCTAGTTGCAGCCCTAATTACTAATTACCGGAACACGCATAAGTGAAGTATACTGTAGGCTTCAGATACGCGCCTGACCGGTCAAATAGCCTACACACAAATATATCGAAAGTATCCAAATGCAGTCGGTTATGTCTGTTAAAGGGGTGGTAAAACACATTCTTTCGAAGGCTTGATTGTGTTTGTGGGGTGCACTGTAACATGTGTTTATGCTTCGTTTTTAAAAAATTGCATTATTTTACCTTTATTCTACACTGCTCTGTCCCTCCTTGTAAAAACGGTCTGATGGTTTCCGGGTTCTATGAAGCCGGCCCCTCAAAAATACGCAATGGGCTCAGATTGGTCAGCTGGCCCAGTGTGTTGCTAACCGCCTAGTCACTTTTGTATTTTTAGAACGATTATAGCCAAATATCTGTCGCAAGAACTATTAACCCAAAACGAACACTAAACATTGGCTTTACTATAGTAGCCAAATCAAACACAGAACCATGTTTAGCATGCCTGTAGATAAACAAGCATGTAGATAAACAATACATAAAAGCTCTACTCAAAGAATAATTTACACTAATTCCAAGTTCGCTGTTGAGATTTTAAAAAGTTTGTAACGTTAGGTGTTTGTCGGATAACGTTAAGTATGAATGAGCATTTAACAAACTGGTTTGCAGAGCCAAACAGCGTTGTCATTTGTTTACTTCCTTGCTACAACGTACAATTAACAATACGAACGATTACAGGTGTGAAAACACATCTATGAAAAATAAATCATACTTGCAGGTTGTGGCCCGTAAACAGCTTCTGTTTTTCAAGTTGGAACTGCTCCATCTTTCAGGACAAGCCGTTGTGCGAATCCTGCATTGAACTCACGAAGATTGTGGAAGCTTTCCTTTGTAAAATGTGCAGCACAGAGAGCGAGATTTGGGTAATAATTATGAGGGACCGAGTTAAAAATAAATTAACCATTGATCCCTAACTCCCCCGTCCCTAGGAAGGCTGAACAAAGTGGACCTGCAATCCGGATGAAAATAACAGTGTTTCGTCGGCATTGCGGCAACACTCCAGCCTACTAACTATACCACAACTCTTCTCCACAGCAATAAAAAATGGCCTCGCCCCCCTTATTTAATATTCTCGGAAGAGGGGTTTATGTAAATATTGGGGTTAGTGGCGTCAGCAACCCTGGAGGAATGTCTGTAGTCCCTACCGGCCGTTTGCTGTAGTCCTTAGAAATTGATTTCTTTAAAAGCAAATATCTCCCTTTGCTTTAAACTTTGAACGTTGTAACTTTGCAGATGTTTATGCTCAAACAGCAACATTAGACACTAGCTAAAGTTAGAAAAGTGAAATTGTGTTTTACCACCCCTTTAACATTTGAGAGAAAGCGTGTGTAACAGTGTATTGGATCTTAAAGTGACGGCAGCCTAATAAACCTGCAGCAGTCATTAATGTTAATCAAACAACTAAAGACAAAGATAAAATCACTCACTGCTTTTGAATGAACTTTAGTCTATGTATACAGCAGTGTTATTTTACATTTTGATTTAATTTTTGTTGTTTGTTTAATTTGTATTTAGTTTCTTTGTTCTTATTGTGTTGCTGACTGTTTACCTGTCTTCTGTAACTGTTTTGAGGATGTTTTAACTTTCATTAATAAGCTAGTATTAGTTTTTGCTGAAGTTTCGATAATTGTAAAATTTCACTGACATTTAAAATGACTCATATCATGATATAATATCACCCACCAATAATCGTGTCAAATAATCGTGATTTCAATATTGACCTAAATAATCGTGATTATGATTTTTACCATAATCGAGCAGCCCTAATTTGAAGTACACTCACATTGTGCACATGGAAAAGAGTTCAGGGCAGATCTTTTCACAAGGGTAATGGGTATTTGTTGTTGTGTTTGTAGGAGGTTGTGACGGCACTATCAAGCTGTGGGATGTTGTGAAGCAGTACTGCACACACAATCTGAAAGGACCAACTGGTGTTGTACAGTAAGTACTGAAGAAACCCTGCTTACAAAATCTTAAACTGCTTTGAAATCGTCTGTCATTTATGCTCCGTAGATTATTTAGAATTCATTCCTGTAATGATGTAATACTGGCACAGCTGGATGTTTAAAAGCTGCAACGCCTCTCTTTCAGTTTGGTTGAGTTTCATCCAGACATCAGCAGGCTGCAGCTCTTCTCTTCCTCTCTGGACTGTTGGATCCGTATCTGGGACCTGCGGACCAGCAAGTGCATCTGTGTTTTGCAGAGCCACTACAGTGCTGTCACATCGCTGGCCTTCTCTCCTGATGGCCAAACACTCGTCAGGTAAATATGGGGGAGAACGGCGCACATTTCTAGGGAATCTCATCAAGCATTTTCCTCATAATGGTCCAATTTTAATAGTCGCACTGTTTCCATTTTTAGTTCTGGCCGAGACAAAATCTGTTCGGTGTGGGACCTGAAGAAGAATGTGGTGAAGAGGACTGTCCCTGTCTATGAGGTCAGAATGTGACCTGATTTACCTTTATGGCGGCTCAATTATTGTCTGTGTATCACACCTGTAAAATAAGAAATACTCTGGAAATATGGCCTTGTTTTACAAGGAGTTCTTTTATTTGTGGATGTTCAGGCTGTGGAAGGTGTTGTTGTTCTCCCTGGGCCGAGCGATTACTCCCAGATGGGTGTGAAGAATGAAGGCTTACACTTTGTCACAGCTGGCAGTAAAGGTAAACTCTAGACTCTAGAGATAAAAATCCATAAAAGCAGTACTGACAAGGGGTGCAACTACCCACGTACTGATATCAGTTTTATTTTAGTATTATTTACATTCACCTAAAGGATTATTAGGCACACCTGTTCAATTTCTCATTAATGCAATTATCTAATCAACCAATCACATGGCAGTTGCTTCAATGCATTTATGGGTGTGGTCCTGGTCAAAACAATCTCCTGAACTCCAAACTGAATGTCAGAATGGGAAAGAAAGGTGATTTAAGCAATTTGGAGCGTGGCATGGTTGTTGGTGCCAGACGGGCCGGTCTGAGTATTTCACAATCTGCTCAGTTACTGGGATTTTCACGCACAACCATTTCTAGAGTTTACAAAGAATGGTGTGAAAAGGGAAAAACATCCAGTATGCGGCAGTCCTGTGGGCGAAAATGCCTTGTTGATGCTAGAGGTCAGAGGAGAATGGGCCGACTGATTCAAGCTGATAGAAGAGCAACTTTGACTGAAATAACCACTCGTTACAACCGAGGTATGCAGCAAAGCATTTGTGAAGCCACAACACGCACAACCTTGAGGCGGATGGGCTACAACAGTAGAAGACCCCACCGGGTACCACTGATCTCCACTACAAATAGGAAAAAGAGGCTACAATTTGCATGAGCTCAGCAAAATTGGACAGTTGAAGACTGGAAAAATGTTGCCTGGTCTGATGAGTCTCGATTTCTGTTGAGACATTCAGATGGTAGAGTCAGAATTTGACGTAAACAGAATGAGAACATGGATCCATCATGCCTTGTTACCACTGTGCAGGCTGGTGGTGGTGGTGTAATGGTGTGGGGGATGTTTTCTTGGCACACTTTAGGCCCCTTAGTGCCAATTGAGCATCGTTTAAATGCCACGGCCTACCTGAGCATTGTTTCTGACCATGTCCATCCCTTTATGACCACCATGTACCCATCCTCTGATGGCTACTTCCAGCAGGATAATGCACCATGTCACAAAGCTTGAATAATTTCAAATTGGTTCCTTGAACATGACAATGAGTTCACTGTACTAAAATGGCCCCCACAGTCACCAGATCTCAACCCAATAGAGCATCTTTAGGATGTGGTGGAATGGGAGCTTCGTGCCCTGGATGTGCATCCCACAAATCTCCATCAACTGCAAGATGCTATCCTATCAATATAGGCCAACATTTCTAAAGAATGCATTCAGCACCTTGTTGAATCAATGCCACGTAGAATTAAGGCAGTTCTGAAGGCGAAAGGGGGTCAAACACAGTATTAGTATGGTGTTCCTAATAATCCTTTAGGTGAGTGTATGTACTATTATAGTATTTATTAATGACTTAAACTGGCTTTAATTTTTATATTTTAAGTTTTCAATTTAATTTATGTGCTTTTGTCTTTATTTTTTTTTTATTTAGCCAAATTTATATTTATTTCATTTATTTGTTTATTATATATTTATTGTATATTTGTTTTAGTAATTTTAGTACTTAAACTTATTTTTAGTTAGTTGCCGAAGCAAAATTTAAAATGTTAGTAGTTTTGTTGTATTGATCTAATATTTATATTTTATTTCGTTTCAGCTTTTAAACTATTTTTCAGTTTATTGCCAAAAACAAAAATTTATCATATTTTTAGTTTTAGTTGACAATATGCAGCACCTTGACACAAACTCTCCAAAAACTTTGTATGAAATATTAATACCATATCATTCTTGGCCAATATTAGAATTTATATCTAGTTATATATCTGTATGTCTAATATTGTTTAATTGTTAATTTCATATATTTTTTAAAGTTAGACCTTTGCTGTCATCTAATGTTCAAAACACTAATAATTTACATTTTATCATTATTAAATGTAATTTTTTGCAAAACTCAATATGAATATTAATGTAGTTTAAAAATGTACATCGAGGTTTGTTTGTTTGTTTTTTTATTTGTTTTTCCCTGGATTATGGTAACTATAGTTTACTCTGTTCTTCTCCCTCTTCACCGGCCACTGCTTTCATGTATTTTTGGAGTGGATGAATTGACATGTTGTAAATCCGACAGATCCATTCTCTGAATTGCGGCGTAAATTAACATGGCAGCGCATATTGCATGTTATAGATCAACTAACATGATCATTATAAAGGTTTTTAAAACACATTCACTTATATGCATTTGAGAATCGTAATATCAGATAGTTGATGACATAACTAAAAAGTTTGTGAATGTTAAATTAATTAAATTAAATTGAATATTGTTGCTGCGATTGTGTCACGTGACAAGCATGATGAGTCGCCTAAAATAATGGTCACCTTAAAAAAACTAGAATATTTTAAATATTTACGTGTGAAGGGTTACTTCGTCACTGGTGAAATGGGCTTTCAATAAAAAAAGAAAGTCATTTTTAGCTATATAACGATGATTAGTTTTCTGTCGATGAATGTATCCATCAGTTGCCTGTCTAATAAAACGCATAACGTATTAAAGCATCTTTGGTGTTCCCATGTTTTCTACAAAATAAAACCGGAAATCGAGGGTAACGCGGGTATGATGTCATTGATGGGCGATGCACGGACATGGTCCGTGTCCTGGTTAAAATTACTTATTTCTCTGGATTTAAACATTCTTGGAAACATTTGGGATAATGTAAGTACACAAGTCAACAAAATATATAACATTGTTTTAGTGGTTTTTGGATATTTTAATATTGTTCCTTTTAATTTTTTCTAATCGTGATAAAAAGATGCATTCAAACCATTTAAAATATGAAATGAATGGGAAAATATTATTTAACAATGTTTAAAGATACACATTTTGCTTATTTGTCCTTCATTTTTTTTTTTTATGATTTTGGTGCTGTGTGGCGCTCCTGTGCAATGCATATGTGTGTAGTTGTTGTGTAAGTGTATGTTGTGTTGTTCTCCGCAGGTGTTCTTCGAGTGTGGGACTCTAGCTCAGCGTGCTGTGTTCACACGCAGACGCTGCCTGACGCTCCAGCTCTCAGCACAGAGGAGGCCGATTTGGACCCGCGCAGTCTGGTGCACCTTCTGCCCATGCCTCAGTCCAACAGACTGGCCGTAGTCACCGCAGAGCACAACATCCTCATCTATCAAATGCCCACCCTCACCATACAGCAGCAGGTAAGTCTTATAGCTCACCTTCAATCAGCATAAGCCTCTGCTGTATCTGGAATGGTAAACCATTCGGCTTGTTTATCTCTTCTTTTGAAGTTTGTGGGCTACAATGATGATATCTTGGATGTGAAGTTCCTGGGGAAGGAAGACACGCACATTGTTGTGGCCACTAACAGCTCTCAGCTGAAGGTGTTCGAGTTGGCCACTAACAGCTGTCAGATTCTGTATGGGCACACAGGTCAGTGAGCCACTAGAGGGCAGCAGCTCTCTGGATATGATACACATGCTACAGTGTCTGCTTTCATTCAAAACACTAAGACTGTATCCGAAATCGCCCCCTATACCCTCAAATAGGGCATTAATTGAGGGAACAGCCATTTGTAGTGGTGTACGAAACCATAGTGGACGATATTGAGTGCACTCCTTCTATCCCACATTGCACCGCAATAACGAGTGTACATCGGCTGTACAAATTCACTCACTCGTTTTCATTCATTCCTTCCAAGTTTTAGTGGACTAACGTAGGGAATAGTGATTGAGGGTTTAGGGGCGATTTTGGATTCAGCCTATGTTTTACGCAACAAACACTTTAAGCTTTAGTATTGCTATCACATGACCTCACTACTAGGTCTGCAAGGATTGATCAGTGATTTTTTTGTGACTGTAAAAAAAAAAAACACATTTGAGAGCAGTGAAAAAATATGCACGATGGAAACTAGGGTTATTATAGTTAAATAAAACTAAAACCATAAAAAAGTTATTTTTAATTAAATATTAAAAAATATTTTTTTTATATATATAGATGTACCAAAATAACAAACTAAAGCTGAATTTATTTATTTTTTTAAAAAGAAAAACTAATATAAACTATTTTACTAAAGTTAAAAATGTAAAATATTAATCATTTTAAAATGTTAATAAATGTGTAATATAATAAAATAAAATGTTAATAAATAAAGTAGTATAATATCTCAATTCTTCTAAAATAACATTGCATGGAACTTGATTCAGTCAAAACAAGATCGTTAATTTTGTGTGTGTGTGTGTGTGCGAGAGTGTGCTGTTAATGCACTTGTTTGTGGTGTTTCCTACAGTGCAAGTTATCATTAGATTCATATCTGCAAATAAAATTTATGTGAGCCACTGTTAAAAAACAAAATAAATAAAAAAAAAAAGATTTTGCTGAGCAAGGATATTCATTTTAATCAAATATTTGTTCTTGGACAAGGTTACTGTTAACTAAAACTGTTTTCTGTAATTGAAATAAAACTCAAATAAAATAAATTAAATTAAACTTAAAAATCCTTAACAAAAATAGAAATGTTTCCTTAGCAACTAACTGAAACAAGTCTGCTTACTAAAATAATAAAACAGAAATAAATATTAATTAAAATGATCTATAAATAAAAAAATGTAAAAATGACAAAAGTACAACAAAGTTACTGAACCTTAAAGATGCCCCACCCTGAAACTAACACTTTAACTAGTTGCTATAAAGTTAACATTTCCAGATGCAAACTGAAAGCTATTGTTTGCTCATTGTTTTGAGGAAAACATTAGTCAGGATAGGTTTCTTTTTTTATTATTAGTCATAAGCGCGGAGTTAGTGGCCAGGTTAATGGGTTGATAGGTGTGTGTGTGTGTGTGTGTTCATGTTTTTCTATCCCGGTCAACCTGAATGCACAGACTCATGGGCACTCGTGTCACCGTGGGGACCTACATTGAGGTCTCCATGAGGAAACAAGCTTATAATACAAAATTAGTTTTTTTGAAAATGTAAAATTGCTTGTAGTTTTGTGTGATGGGTAGGGTTAGTGTAAGGGGAGAGAATATATAGTTTGTACAGTATAAAAACCATTACATCTATGGAGAGTCCCCACAAAGATAGTGAAGCAGACATGTGTGTGTGCTGTTAATGCATTTGTTTGTGCAAGTTATCATTCGATTTGTAAATGAAATACAGTACCTTTTTTATTCAGTTAATCCAAAAATAGTGAATAAATGATCAAAAGCATCATTAGTTGCTGCTCTACATACCAGATTTTTAAGCTGTAACAACTCATAATGTAAAAACTACACATAATGTAATAAGTATTACATTATTATCGTAATAAAATGTTCATAATGTAATAATTTTTTCAAAATGTAATAAAATCTTGAGCTCATAATGTAATAATTTTTTACATTATGAGAAAATCATTACATTAATATCAACTCAAACCATGTCTCATTTTCATTATTGTAATAGCTTTTAAAACAAAAATATTAGTATTCCCTTGAGTGCTACAAACTGCATAAATTGTGTCAGTTGTGTAAAAACAACTGGCTTCAAACATTAAAAAGGGAATGTCACACTGAACTGATTCTTCATGCACCTCTCGAGTCATCAGTCTACATTGTTGCCATTCTCGTCGATAAATGTGGAGCACTATTACCTTGTCGTCTGCTGATGATCCTCTCTGATTTTTTGTCTGCAGATACCATCTTATCTATTGATGTGTTCCGCAAAGGCTCCATGTTTGCCAGCTGCGCAAAGGTGACACTTTTACTTTTTCTTAGAAAGCTGCACAAGGGTGTTTTCACTGGAACGTCATGGCATTCAAAATATCTGAATGCATAGTTTCGCCCCCACATGGGAAAACAATATGTTTATGTAACCTTTAATGCAGGACAAGTCCTTGCGGCTGTGGAAGATGGATCCAGAGACCGGCTACGTGCACTGCGTGGCTCAGGGCAGTGGACACTCCAATGCCGTGGGCTCTATCGCCTGCTCCAGGTCAGATATATCACTGTATATATCAGTTAGATAAGCAATACAAGTCAAGACGTGCAAAAACACCTGCAGCTGGTTATAGGTCTGTCCTGAAACATCTTTGCATGATTGACACTTTTTTGTTAAACTGATAACGTTGTCTGTTACATTTAAATCAAATAATTGCAAAACCGGGTCATAATAACCCATTTTAATATAGGTCAATAACTTTTTAGAGTTGCCAAGATATGCTGCACAAATTTGCTATTTTACAACACCTTAGAACGTGACCTATCCAATCAGATTTGAAGGGATAGTTCACCCAAAAATGAAAATTTACATTTACCCTCCCTCTTGTTATCCCAAATGTACAGGACTTTCTTTCTTCAGGTAAACACAAATGAAGATTTTTAGGAAAATATGTGAGTCCATATAATGCAAGTTGAATGGGTGCTGCTCGGTTGACATATTCAATATGTAGTTGTCATTGTCCTATGTACCGATAGAGGGCAGTATGCTATGTAAAGCCCCATTTCCACCAAAATTACCCGGAACAATTTGTCCCAGGAACTCTTTTATTTTTTCCCCCCCAGACCTGTCGCTGTCTGCGTTTCCATCACGGTCTAAAGTACCCTGAAGATTAGACCGGTGACGTAGGACTGCGCGCAACTTTCCAGTTCCCACTGGATTTCGTCCTCTGCATATAAGCTTAATAAAGCCTGAACCTCGTTGTCGGTCCATCAGTCGTCTTTTTTAAACTCCATTGTTGATTTGAATGGCAAACAGCTCTTACTGCACGTACCGCAACAGACTTTTCGGTTGAAATAAAATGTTGCGTGAGCTCAACCAATTAGCATGTTCAGCACACCCCCGAAAGTTCCTGAACTTTGAAAAAGTGCTACCTCGCAAGCAGGGCCGTTTTGAGGGGAAAATCTTTACCCGGAACTTTATTAAGACCCCGGTTCCAGTACCGAAAACACACCAAGTACCTAAAGTTCCTAGGGAAAGTTCCCGCGGTGGAAACGCGGCTTGCGGTGTAAGAGGGCTCTGTGAAATGATGTGGCATCAAACATGCTATTAAAAGAACAGTAATTCATGAGAAACAGGCTCTTTATTTGAGAGACATAACATGGTACCAGAAGTGGTTACAAGTTGTCTTGTAAAAAAGTAAGATGGAGAGCAGTTTGAACCCGCCCAATGGACTGAAATTAACCGGGAATGTCGACAGTAACTGGAGAACTTTTAAGCAGCAATTTGTGTTGTAAATGCAAGCTGTTGGACTGGAAAGTAGTACGTGCACGTTACTTCTCGCGCAAACTTAACAACACACTTAGAGTGTGTTCACACATGTAGTCCGGTTCTTTTGGTCCGGCCCAAAAATTAAAGTGATACATTTAGCCCTGGTTTAGCATTCACACTCTCATTTTTAACACCAAAGCTAAAGATACAAAAGAAAAACCCTGTTTTTATGTATATTTTGTGAAAACAATGCTTTGCCTGGGGCTAAATGCACTTGTTGTATAGCTACATATAACTAGTATTTTGATCAGCTGAGAACTCGTGAAGAGCTTATAAAATGTGCAAAGGAGTCAAAATGGCATCAAGAATATCTCTGTCACACACACACAAACCAAGATCTGCTGTGAGGAGACGCGGTTCTGACGCCTGCACCGAACTGTGATGTGCAACATCTCGACTATGATGAGAAAAAACAGGTATGCTCGAGCAATCTGTCCTTTTTAGGCTCGAACCTTGTGACATCATTTCCTGTTTTGGTTCGTTTAGATGTCTTTGGTGCATGTTGCATTCATATGTCAGTTGAACTGCACCAGAGTGCATTTGGAAGCAGAATGAGACCCCATGAAAAAAGGTGTTGTAATTGCTCTGTTAGTGCAGTTCATTTGATGTTCAGATGTCTTGGTCCACTTGTTTTAATCATACACGCACACCTATCCAGGGTCTAAAACTAACTTTTTTCTACACCTGCCAATGGCCGGTGTCTTATATTTTGACATAAATATTTTTTACCAGCCATGAAACCATGAACCGGCCATGGCAGATATGACACCGTTTTAGATTCCAGTGAAAATTCACAATTTTCAGGTACAGAAATTTAACACTGCAACCAATCACAGTTCGTTTTGTTCCACTTCATGTCCAGGGGTGTGAAAATGTAAAGTGGATGTCTCTACACTAACATACCGGCGTGCATCTAAAATTATTCATTCATGAACGTTGTTCAAGTTTACTGCAACAATGGAGCCGCAAACGTCACATATTTTTGAAATTCCTGCGTTTAGTTGATCCTCATAAACGCTCACTGTCACAGTTGTAAACACAACGGTGTTGTTCTTCCACGAGGGTGTTTGGAGTCGCAGCATTTGTTTCCAGGCGGACCATTAAAGAACGTAACGCACACATCTAGTGGACATCCTGTAGAATTCAACCAATCATGATGACTTTGAAACTCCTGAAGTGTTTCCAGATAAGTGTGCCATATGCATCAGACGTTCACTCAAAGGTCTGTGGGCACAATGTCTGAGGCTGAGACTACTTGAGACATAACTGACTATGTTTACGAGGAAACTTGCCAAACGGGCATTTGCGAGCACAAGAAGACGTGAAATGTTTGCGCACAGAAATCTTCCCACATAGCGAGTAATGAGTTGTTCTTTTTTGCATTTTGAATATTCGCGCTTGAATATTTCAATTGGCAAGGCTTAAACTTTCATGACGATGCAGCACTGGCCCGTCAACTGTCCCGAGTGTCATTCCTGTTCTCACAACATTGCTTTGCTAGAATTCATAAAAATATTACTGGCCAACTAGTTATTGACACGGTTTCATCTACTCACCAACACTGCTTTTTTTACTCCCATTTGGCGCTTGCCGAGTACTAATTTTTGGCCCTGCACCTATTGTTTGGCTTCAGAAGACATTGTGTCGTCCACTGGGGTCATATGGATTACCATCATGATCATTGTATGTGGTTTTTCAAGTGTCAACCGTGTGGCACCCATTCAATGGCATTATGTGGACTCACAGAGATGGATTATTTTCCTAAAAATCTTTGCATTAGTCTGAAGAAAGAAAGCCATATATATCGGGAAGGGCATCAGTGTGGGTAAATGATGAGAGAAATTTTTGAGTAAACCAGAACTATCCATTTTATAACCGTATACTTGTTTCTACTCATTTATCACTTTATATTATGATTATTAATGATTATTATTATTATTTATATAATATTATTATACTTAATAACTGTGCAAATAAGTATTCGTTTTTGAGTTCTTCTAACTCGTACACCCGTTTCCCTGTTCCTGTACGCAGGTTAAAGAAAGTCTTCCTGGTGTCAGGCAGTCAGGACTGCACTATTAAGGTGTGGGAACTGCCTGACCCTCCTCCTGCCGAGGGATGTGAACCGGCCTTGATGGCGGCACGACTCACAGAGAAAGCTCATGATAAGGTGGGTCTTTGCCCTCGTCATGTTCAATCTCACACAGGAAATGTGTTCAGGAAATGTGAACCATGGCGGATAACATGTGTTGACAGCACGTGCTCAGTTTTTTCAGTCTTCCACCTTTTTTTTTCTTTTCTTGTGTGTCTATTGCGTCAAAACAAGGAGTTGAGATAAGAGTAAAATGCACATTCTTATTGTGTACCCATAATATATAATTTTCACCATCATTCATTATACTGTCTATATCTTCTGTTGTCCTGTCTCTTCCTGGAATATTCCTGAAGGATGTGAACAGTGTGACCATCTCTCCCAATGACAAACTGCTGGCCTCTGGCTCTCAGGATCGCACGGCTAAACTCTGGTCTTTGGCTGACATGAGCCTGCTAGGCGTCTTCAGAGGTCATAGTCGAGGTATTTGGTGTGTTCAGTTCTCTCCTGTGGACCAGGTCCTGGCCACGGCCTCAGCAGACGGCTCTATCAAGGTCTGGGGCCTCCAAGACTTCAGCTGCCTTAAGGTAACTTACACTTGCAGGTTGTTGAGTTTTATGTGTGTTTTCTATCTTATCTGGGTATGACTATCATGCTTGTTCCTTAAAGCTATAGTGTATCAGTAACATTCTCATTGCTTAAGAGTCATCTGGTTATTGGGAACATACTTGTTGCTTAGGCTTTTGGTTACTGGAATGTGCTACCCTAGGTCACCCAGCTATCAGCAACATGCCTCTCTTTAAAGCTTATCTAGTGCATTGGTAACATGCTGTTGCTTAAGGCTTATCTGATTGTTATGGTAAACATATGTGTATGCGAAGGAGTGTGGAATCATGTTCATGAATGAGGTAGCGCACTGAGTTTATATGCAAGTAAACCGATGACCGAAGGTAACAAGGATACAATGCCATTGACAGGCGATATAGTGACATGGGGTTATTCCGCGTCAACTCCCCGGCTCAAATGTTTGCTTTTGTTAATATTATTTCTGTAGAAAGACAAACATAAATAGTGATGAAAGCCAAAATATTAAATGTCACACATGTATATTTACTGAGTAATCCACTATTACGTACAGTGCGTGCAGAATTATTAGGCACGTTGATTTTCTGATCATTTTAATTCCAAACCACATTAATCTTAAAGGGTTAGTTCACCCAAAAATGAAAATTAGCCCATGATTTATTCACCTTCAAGTCATCCTAGGTGTGTATGACATTCTTCTTTCAGACGAACACAGAGTTCTATTAAAATAATGTCCTGGCTCTTCCAAGCTTTATAATGGCATTGACTTGATGGGTCGTTATTGAAGTTATGTAAAGAGTCCTAAAAAATGACCCACACTTAATAAGAATCACAAGCTGAAGTGTTGTAAAATACACACAGACTGTTTTTATAGACAGATAAAGACAGATATAGACAGGTTGAGAGGACCAGCACCACATCTTCTTGGCAGTAAGTTTTGGGAGTTCATTTTTGGTCCATCTCTAATTCTTCACCTTAATCCTTCATGAACAATTGTATATCACTTATAAATGATTAAATACAAAATTAATAGTAGTTATTAAGATTAATGTGGTTTAGAATTGGTAAAATGTGCCTGGGAAAAAAAATACCAAAAAAACAACGTGCTTAATTCGATGGGTGTAAAAATGTCTCTAGAAAGATGGCAGCATCATTCTTTTATTTTTACAGAGAGATTGGTAGGTCTGTTACTAAAATCTGGTGACTTTTGGAATCTTTGTTTAATTTTATGCCAACGGTGACAGTTTAAAAATGGGAAAAGCACTTCTTATGTTTTTTGCCTCAAGTTTGCATGCCTGTAACTCAAAAAGTATTAAAGATATCTTAATATCCTTTTAGATTCTGGTTCTAAACAAACTTTCCTTTTAGTATTTTCATTTTAAAGGCCCTTGATCGTTCAATCCCAGAGATATGGAGATCTTAATACGGCCATGAGTAAATTGGTAAATTGTACACATTTTCAGTCGTCAAAAACCAAATGTGGGTCACTTTGGATAAACCTGAAACCTTTTTCCTTTAAAGGGGGATATCTAAAGAACAAATAATGTTGACTAGAAATGTATCTTGTGGCTTTCTATCAGCTCAGTTACATAGAACATTCCTGTCTGAGTGCCATAAGTATTCTTTTTCTAACGTTGGCATGCTTGTAACTTTAAAAGTATTCAAGATATCTTAATGTCCTTGATTCTCTTAAACTTTTCTTTTGTAACCTTCATTTTTAAGGCCCTATATAGTTAAGTCCCATAGATAGTGGGACCCCAATCTGACTCCATGTCAAAATTGTTGAATTTTACCCATTTTCATAAGTAATTTTTAAACCGCTGATAGTAGAAAGAGGAATGTCTAAAGTAGATTTGCATGATATCTGTTTTATCTCTGCAGACATTTGAGGGACATGATGCCTCTGTACTAAAGATCATATTTGTCAGTCGAGGAACTCAACTAGTGTCTAGGTAGGTATCATTACATTTTCTGACTGCGGTTCAAACAGTTCACATGCACTACATGTTCAAGTTACTATATAAACAGATTTTATGATATTTATAGAGCATTTTTTGTGCTTGTGGTTCATAGAACAAATGTGCCTTTTTGACCCAACTTTTTGACCATATTTCTCTGTCATTCTTCAGTGGATCTGATGGACTTGTGAAGTTGTGGACCATAAAAACGAACGAGTGTGTGAAAACATTTGATGCTCACCAGGACAAAGTGTGGGCTCTGCATGGCAGCAGCAAAGACGAGCTGATGGTGACGGGATCAGCCGACTCCACCATCACACTGTGGAAGGTCAGTCCACCTGGCATGTGTCCTAGACATGTAAAACGCTGTTATGAAACCCAATGCTAAATGAAACATTGCAAACTGTGCGGAAATAGGCAGTTTTACATACCAAGAGAAAAGGCCCATTGTTTTACACCATGGCACTGATCATGATGAATGTTGAATATGTTCCAGTTCCATTTCTGGATTATTATGGACTCTCTATTCAACAATCCTGATAATGAAGCAGATATCTCAAGCATTTATGTTTATTTTAATGTTACATAAATTTGGTGTTACATATTTCGTTCAAAAGATTTAAATGTTCAAATCAAAAATATTGTTTTCAACATTGATAATAATCGGAAATGTTTCCTGAGCATCAAATCATATTAGAGTGATTTCTGAAGGATCAGGTGACACTGAAGACTGGAGTAATGATGCTGAAAATACAGCTTTGATCACAGGAATAAATTACATTTTACAATATATTGCAATAGAAAACGGTTATATAAAAAAATTAATAATAATAATTCACAATATTCCTGTTTTCACTGTTTTTGATCAACCAGGGCTTCTTCCAAAAACTTTACGGACCCCAAATTTTTTAACAGTACTGTATTTTTCAGTGAAGCCAAATATTGAGCAATATTTTTATACAGTATTTCCGTTCAGGAGAACTTGATTCATACATCTGATTTGATTGGACTTCAACATCAGCAGAAAAAGACATTACACATAAAGTTGTTACACTGAACAGATGGTTTTTTTTCCATCCTTGTACTATTGTGCTTGCAAATTGTGTGCAATAAGTCCAACAACACACACAAAATGTGGGCCAAGTTTATGATTTACTAATTTAGATCAGAAACAGGATGTTGTCTGATTAACATAAAAGCACATATTATTGTAGTCAAGTAGGTCAGCAGGTTAATAGCAAGATTGACTCTGTGTGTTACAGTAGATACATATACATACAGTTGCAAGAAAAAGTATGTGAACCACTTGCAGAATTTGTGAAATTGTAAATAAACAAAAAAAAAATTAAATAAGAGAGATCATGCAAAATTCATGTTATTTTTTTAGTACTGTCCTGAATAAGATATTTTACATAATAAATGTTTACATATAGTCAGCAAGAGAAACAAATAGCTGAATTTATGAAAATGACCCCGTTCAAAAGTTTATGAACCAATGATTCTCAATACTGTGTGTCGTTCCCTGGATGATCCACGGCTGTTTTTTTGTTTTGTGATGGTTGTTCATGAGTCCCTTGTTTGTCCTGAGCAGTTAAACTGGCCAACGTTCTGCAGAAAAATCCTCCAGAAACTGCAAATTCTTCAGATTTTCTGCATCCAGAAGGGCAGTACTAAATAAAAAAAGAAATTCTATTTAAACATTTTGACATCCTGTTCAAAAGTTTTCACCCCCGGCTCTTAATGCGTCGTGTTTCCTTCTGGAGTATCAGTGAATGTTTGAACCTTTTCTAATAGTTGAGTTTGAGTCACTCAGTGTGAAAAGAGGCTCTGTTTTGGGCTCTGTGCTACAGGTCTGAGGCTATTAGCCCAGCCCGGCCCGTAGAAAGCCCTGGCTCGCACTGGCCCGACAGTGGAAACACGGCTAATGGTTCATAAACTTTTGAACGGGGTAATCTTAATGAATTTGGCTGTTTTTGTCTTGTGGACAATATGTAAACCTTTTTTTTATGTAAAATATCTTATTCAGGACAGTACTAAATAAAAAAAATAACATGCATTTTGTATGATCTCTTATTTAGTTAAAATTATTCACATTTTCACAGATTCTGCAAGCGGTTCACATACTTTTCCTTGCAACTGTACATGGTTTAATGTTTGGCCGTTGATTCTTTTCATCTTGAAAACATTTTTTGAGTGCATCACCAGTCTTTATTTTTTTTTTTTTTCATATGAAACAAATAAATGGAATTTCACAACTGGAGGATTAATTAATACAACATTCCTGTATATAACACACATTATGTGACCAAATCTATGGTCACACCTCCTTATAATTAGCAAGCTGTTACAGCTGCACCTATTACTATGTGAAACGGGATGCTCATCTATACTGTCATGCTCCCAAAAACAGCTCTGGTGCGCAAATAATAATTTTCATTCCAGCCAGAACACTTATGTATACTAAAATGATTGTAGGTTGGTCATGGTTGCTGTGTATTTGTTTCCATTGTCTATGTATACTGGCCAGGGGTGTATTCCAGAAAGCAAGGTTAACTTACCATCACATGCACCTTGAACTCTCGGTTGATTAACACAAACCTTGCTTACTCGGTATGCTGGTTCCAAAAACGCATCCGGAAGTAAGTTCAGACAACTCGGAGTATGTTCCCGGTTAACACACAAGACATTCTCAACAGAGCAACGAATCAATGATTTACCATGGAAACGGACAAGTGCGCCATACTACTTCCTCGTTCTTTTGTTTAATGGCGATTTACATAACCTACTTAGTGCACATCGCCACCCATCACCCATGAATTATATAACACGCATCTGAATACCTCTTAAGCGAACTAACCCTGGATTACGAGCTGCTCCGGAGCAGGTTATGTTCAGAGAGTGAGTTGCCATGGCTACTTGCATACCCTGAAAGTTACCTCCGTTTTTGGAACTGAAAGTTGAGGTTATCCGCTTACTTACTCTTAAACATACCCAGGTATGTCACACAACCTGCTTTCTGGAATACACCCCTGTATTAGTACAATCGTTTGTTTCTCTTTGCTTTCCGGTTAGGATGTGACTAAAGTGGAGCTGGCCGAGGAGCTGGCCAAACAAGAAGACCAAGTCCTTAAGTAAGTCACTGCCTGCTTTATGTAACAAACAAATGCAGTCAGGCAGAGAGATACCTTATGAAAGATTGACAAGGCTAAATGTCATAACATTTTGGCAAGATCTACACCGTTGCACACACTGCACGTAACCTTTTATCGCTTACCAAACCAATCCTGTTGTTGAAACAAAACATTGTTTCTTGAATGCTTCAAGCACTTTATAGTTTTTGATACATGACAGCTTATACATGTACATTATCACCTATTCAGTTCTCAATTTAATTGATTATTAGTGGAGTTTCCTTCAGGGTTCGCATAAGGTGCTTAAAGTGCTCGAAGTACTTGAATTTGACTTTTTGAAATTTAAGTCTTGGAAACCATTGAAAACGGACGTTTTTGAAAAGTGATTGAATTATTAAAAGACAATATATATAAAATTAGTGTTTAATTTAATTGATATAACAGTCTTTTCATGCAAAATTAACGCTGCAGCCCATCTGATATACACTCACCTAAAGGATTATTAGGAACACCGGTTCAATTTCTCATTAATGCAATTATCTAACCAACCAATCACATGGCAGTTGCTTCAATGCATTTAGGGGTGTGGTCCTGGTCAAGACAATCTCCTGAACTCCAAACTGAATGTCAGAATGGGAAAGAAAGGTGATTTAAGCAATTTTGAGCGTGGCATGGTTGTTGCTGCCAGACGGGCCGGTCTGAGTATTTCACAATCTGCTCGGTTACTGGGATTTTCACGCACAACCATTTCTAGAGATTACAAAGAATGGTGTGAAAAGGGAAAAACATCCAGTATGCGGCAGTCCTGTGGGCGAAAATGCCTTGTTGATGCTAGAGGTCAGAGGAGAATGGGCCGACTGATTCAAGCTGATAGAAGAGCAACTGTGACTGAAATAACCACTCGTTACAACCGAGGTATGCAGCAAAGCATTTGTGAAGCCACAACACGCACAACCTTGAGGCGGATGGGCTACAACAACAGAAGACCCCACCGGGTACCACTCATCTCAACTACAAATAGGAAAAAGAGGCTACAATTTGCATGAGCTCACCAAAATTGGACAGTTGAAGACTGGAAAAATGTTGCCTGGTCTGATGAGTCTCGATTTCTGTTGAGACATTCAGATGGTAGAGTCAGAATTTGGAAACAGAATGAGAACATGGATCCGTCATGCCTTGTTACCACTGTGCAGGCTGGTGGTGGTGTAATGGTGTGGGGGATGTTTTCTTGGCACACTTTAGGCCCCTTAGTGCCAATTGGGCATCGTTTAAATGCCACAGCCTACCTGAGCATTGTTTCTGACCATGTCCATCCCTTTATGACCACCATGTACCCATCCTCTGATGGCTACTTCCAGCAGGATAATGCACCATGTCACAAAGCTCGAATCATTTCAAATTGGTTTCTTGAACATGACAATGAGTTCACTGTACTAAAATGGCCCCCACAGTCACCAGATCTCAACCCAATAGAGCATCTTTGGGATGTGGTGGAACGGGAGCTTCGTGCCCTGGATGTGCATCCCACAAATCTCCATCAACTGCAAGATGCTATCCTATCAATATGGGCCGACATTTCTAAAGAATGCTTTCAGCACCTTGTTGAATCAATGCCACATAGAATTAACGAAAGGGGGTCAAACACAGTATTAGTATGGTGTTCTTAATAATCCTTTAGGTGAGTGTAGTGCAGCCATTTTGCATGACTATGCGCTTGATATTGCACATATAAATATCCAAGTATATAATACAGCTTTCATTCTTCAGGTCAATCATATATTTATGAGGGGAAAAAATCAGTTTGAATAAGGAATCTTTATCATAGTATCCTTTCAATTGTTAAAGTTACCAGTCATTGCATGTGCTGCGCTTTATTTGAACCGTTTTGTTTTATGACAAACCCGATTCCAAAAAAGTTGGGACACTGTACAAATTGTAAATAAAAACAGAATGCAATGATGTGGAAGTTTAAAATTTCAATATTTTTTATTCAGAATACAACAGAGATGACATATCAAATGTTTAAACTGAGAAAATGTATAATTTTAAGGGAAAAATAAGTTGATTTTAAATTTCATGGCATCAACACATCTCAAAAAAGTTGGGACATGCCCATGTTTACCACTGTGTGGCATCCCCTCTTCTTTTTATAACAATCTGCAAACGTCTGGGGACTGAGGAGACAAGTTGCTCAAGTTTAGGAATAGGAATGTTGTCCCATTCTTGTCTAATACAGGCTTCTAGTTACTCAACTGTCTTAGGTCTTCTTTGTCGCATCGTCCTCTTTATGATGCGCCAAATCTTTTCTATGGGTGAAAGATCTGGACTGCAGGCTGGCCATTTCAGTACCCAGATCCTGTTCTACGCAGCCATGATGTTGTAATTGATGCAGTATGTGGTCTGGCATTGTCATGTTGGAAAATGCAAGGTCTTCCCTGAAAGAGACGACATCTGGATGGGAGCATATGTTGGATATACCTTTCAGCATTGATGGTGCCTTTCCAGATGTGTAAGCTGCCCATGCCACACGCACTGATGCAACCCCATACCATCAGAGATGCAGGCTTCTGAACTAAACACTGATAACAACTTGGGTTGTCCTTGTCCTCTTTAGTCCGGATGACATGGCGTCCCAGTTTTCCAAAAAAGAACTTCAAATTTTGATTCGTCTGACCACAGAACAGTTTTCCACTTTGCCACAGTCCATTTTAAATGAGCCTTGGCCCAGAGAAAACGCCTGCACTTCTGGATCATGTTTAGATATGGCTTCTTTTTTGACCTATAGAGTTTTAGCTGGCAACGGCAAATGGCACGGTGGATTGTGTTCACCGACAATGTTTTCTGGAAGTATTTCTGAGCCCATGTTGTGATTTCCATTACAGTAGCATTCCTGTATGTGATGCAGTGCCGTCTAAGGGCCTGAAGATCACGGGCATCCAGTATGGTTTTCCGGCCTTGACCCTTACGCACAGAGATTGTTCCAGATTCTCTGAATCTTTGGATGATATTATGCACTGTAGATGATGATAACTTCAAACTCTTTGCAATTTTTCTCTGAGAAACTCCTTTCTGATATTGCTCCACTATTTTTCGCCGCAGCATTGGGGGAATTGGTGATCCTCTGACCATCTTGACTTCTGAGAGACACTGCCACTCTGAGAGGCTCTTTTTATACCCAATCATGTTGCCAATTGACCTAATAAGTTGCAAATTGGTCCTCCAGCTGTTCCTTATATGTACATTTAACTTTTCCGGCCTCTTATTGCTACCTGTCCCAACTTTTTTGGAAAAATGTCTCGCTTTTTTTAACATTTGGTATGTTATCTATATTCTATTGTGAATAAAATATAAGTTTATGAGATTTGTTAAATATTGCATTCCTTTTTTATTCACAATTTCTACAGTGTCCCAACTTTTTTGGAATCTGATTTGTAGTTTATTTATCTATTTAATGAGATTGTTTGATAAGTGACATCTCTATTTGTAGTCCTTAATAGCCAAAAAGCCAATAATTTCATTTTACAGTATCTGTATGAACCCTGTTCCTAATATGAAAGTTATAATAGCAAAAGTATTCCATATGAATCAATCAGTTTAATGCAAGACTTCTGAAGAGACACAATCACTTTATATGATAAACAGATTTAATTTAGGATTTTATCCACATATAAGCATTGGTAATCGATCATAGAACACATCAAATATGGTCAGCGGAAGATCAAACTTGCTTTCTTGACACGAGAGAGAAATCATAAGTGGATGAAACAACTCGATTCATTATGATCTCTTTATGACCTTTTTTTTGAAACATCAAAATTTGGCTTGGCTGGACCTTCAATGAAGAAACATCTCATGTTTCACTATAATAACTTTGTGTTTCAAAGATGAATGAAAGTCTTATGGGTTTGGAACGATGTGAGGGAGAGTTTTGGACGAACAAACCCATAGTTCAAACAAAGTCCAATAAAAAGAGAGCTCATCTTAGGGAAAAGGTGTACAGTCAAGGTGCTCTAGGGTTTGTAATATTCTATCAAGAAAACTTTAGGATGACCATGGCACTCTTTTGGATTTAAAAAAACTTTGTCAGATGGCTACATACAAAAAAAATCAAAAAATAAATAAATAAATAAACTTTTTTTTTTGGAAAGTATTGCTGCTGCTTATTGTCTGCCATTCCAAAACAAAGTCTCCCTTTGAGTGCTTATGGATTTTGTGGCGTCTTCGCAGGCAGCAGGAACTGTCAAATTTACTTCATGAAAAGAAGTACCTGAAGGCTCTGGGTATCGCTATCTCTCTGGATCAGCCGCACACTGCCTTACGAGTCATCAGAGGTACTTTTTCTTTTGTTTCTCTGCATTGAGTCAACCTGCCAAACGCATTTATTTTAAATGGCCACTCTGATTGTTAGGAATAAAATCTGGTAGATCCACATTTTTATACTCCCATGTTGTTTACACACCTGTAATCTGAGAAGCTCCACCGTCTCTATTTAAAACTTCATTTGTCTGACGTTATTATTTAGTTATTTATTTGGAAAAAGTGAATGAGTTTCCTGAGTGTTGTAACTCAAACACTGGCTAACTTCCAATGGTGGCTTATGATTGTGTAAGATGATGTTTGGTGTATTTTTACTCATTTCTTGTATTTGATCATTGTTCCTTTAACCACATCTATGTTTAACACAATACGACAGGTGTATTCAATAACACTTCAGAAATTCCAGCGTTGCTCTTTTGTTGAACTGGTCAAACCTCAGAAATGCCAAATCCATATTATGTAAGAGTTCTATTCTAAATAAAGGCAGATCTGATCTTTTGTACTTTCTATTCATTCATACATGGTCTCCACCAAAATATGAATTAACATTTAGTAACACTTTATTTTTACAGTGTCCTTGTTACATATGTTACATATATTTAGCATAGTAATAACAGTAAATTATGCATAATTACATTTAATATTACTCAGTAATTAAATATAAAATTATATTATAACAATGGACTACTGAACTAGGGAGCTGACTGAGATATATATATATATATATATATATATATGTATATGTATGTGTATGTGTATGTGTATGTGTATATATATATATGTATGTGTATATATATATGTATGTGTGTATATATATATATGTATGTATATTTATATATTTATTATTAGAATTAATCATGAAGATGTTATTTTCTTTAATCTTTCATAGAAATTCGACAGCAGGAGGATGGGATACAGGAGCTAGAAAATACTCTCCTGAAACTCCGTCAGGATCAAAAAGGTACATGCCATGTGTTGGTGTAGTGCGCTATAGGGGTTAAATGGATCGTAGTTGATACGTGATCCATACGGTCCAGGCTTCACGGTTCGGCATGCATGTGATTCACTGATTAATTGCAAGTTTAAACGCCATAGAGTGCAAGGTTATCATTAGCACGTGTTTTGTCTTGCCTACTTCTCACATTCAATAGATTTAAACCATTCAAGCGCTGAAAGAAGCAAAAGAGAATTTAATTGGGTACTTTAATCTGTGCACACAGCCGCACACACCCGAAGTACGCACCCCCATACACACACACACATACATACACACACACAGAGAGAGAGGTGCCATTCCATTCAGTTGCAGTTTTATTTTCCACTGTGGGGCCGATAACGGCCTCTCTTTGGAAGGTAATTCAAACGTGCCAGTCGTTGCCTTGGTAACGCAAGTTTGTTTAAAGACAGTATGTATATAACGACTGCGTTATGGAGGGCGATCAGGTATTTCTTTTAATTTTATTATTAATCTGCATTTACGTTACTTAAATATCGCACTTAGCCAGCTACAGAGAAACTGGATGCCAGGCATCAGACAAGTGACAAATCCTGAGTGGCGACGTCACTACACGCATTCTACCAGCAAGAATTCTGGGCCGAGAACGGTTTGTAATCGTGCCGTGTCGTACTAGGTTCAAGTGGAAACACAACTGGAACCATTCCTTAGCGTTCTAAGAACCGTTCGGCCCCACGGTGGAAAAGCGGCTAAACATACAAAATTATGTCAAAATACCAGTATTCTCGTAAACACAGTTGGTTATGTCTTAAGTGAACGTTAACAGTTCTGAAATCGGATGTGTATCATTATATTGGATCCAAGCATTAGGTCTTAAAGTGACAGCAGCCTATAAATACCTGCTGTTGTCTATCATTGGTGTTAATCAAACAACAAAACACAGCGGTAACGCTTTATTCTATGGTCCAATTCTCACTATTAACTAGTTGCTTATTAGCATGCATATTACTAGGATATTGGCTGTTTATTAGTATTTATAAAGCACATATTAATGCCTTATTCTGCATGACCATATTCTACATCCCTAATCCTACCCAATACCTAAACTTAACTACCTTACTAACTGTTAATAAGCAGTAAATTAGGAGTTTGAGGCAAAAGTCATAGTTAATAGCGAATGTTTTTCCCATACTAAAGTGTTGCAGCTTTAACAAAGATTAATCTATATTAAGTTTATACAGTGAACATAGTGCTATTTTACATTTAATTATTATATTTCTGTACCTGAAATGAATTCTACAGTTAGACCTTACTTGTTATATAGTGTTTATCTGCTCTTGTAATTAGTATATTTGTTCTTATTACTGACTGTTCACTTGCCTTTAATGTTTGAACTTTATTAGTTAGGCAAGTAGTATTTGCTGTGGTATCGGAGTACTTCAAGTGTGCTTGAAGTAATAAATGGACACTTTTTTTTTTTCTTGCTGATCCGTGACTCAGAAAAACCGAACTGTGAACTCCGTTGAACCACTAGTGCACTAGTGTAGGTCATCAGGTTGATTGTGACTGCCTTACCTGATTGTGTGTTGTGTTCAGAGACGGTTCTGCGCTACTGTGTGGTGTGGAACACTAACTCGCGCAGCTGTCTGGACGCTCAGGCCATCCTGAAGGTGCTGCTCACACACCTGAGCCCAGAGGAGGTGCTGCAGTATCAGGGGGCTCGTACGCATCTGGAGGGCCTCATCCCGTACACTGGTGGGGTGCTATTTTTATTCAGACCAACTCACACATGATGTGTTTCTGTGTTAAAGTGCTTTCTGGCATTTTCATTAAAGTATGTAATAAATTTGAATCTTGTTTCCTGCAGAGAGACACATGCAGCGGATTGGCCGTCTCCTGCAGGCCTCGATGTTTCTAGATTACATGTGGCAGAAAATGCGTATTACAGGTGGTAAAGAGAGGTAAAAAAAAAAGTTCCCAAAACTTCCTGGTTGTGTATTCATTAAATGATCAGTGGTGTTTTCTAAGGGAAGAATCAGTATTATTGCTCGTACTCTGGGTTAAAGGGGTCATGAATTGAGAAATAAAAAATTATTTGATCTTTTGGCATATAAGAGCCAAATCAAAACTTCGTTAAAAACAGGTTTTATTGAAATCAAACACCCAAAATGTCTATTACGTCATAGTTTGATGAAAGACCACCTCTGCAGACGAAGATCAAGCACTGTAGCGAATACAGAAAACTGAATGGCTGTTTGAAACATTTAAAAACTTGCTTAGTTGCACGAGTCTGCTTTGTTTACAAGGTGCAGCATACAGCTGTGTTGGTTTTAAACGGTAGATGGGTAAAGTATTCTTAATGCATTCTAAAAATCGGAATAATACGTAATAAATAATTATTTGTGGTATTTTGAAGTGACCACGATAACAATATTGTGCATGTTCATTATCATGATATATCATATTACTGTATGCTGTACTGCACATGTCTAGTGTAGCGGGGAGGATGAAAATGATTTTAATAGGCAAAACTGTTACCCTATCATAGCAGTAAGGGATTACTTCCAAATCTTGAATTCGGCACGGCCATCCAAACAGAGTGTTTAAAAGAGACAGTCAAAAACAGCATAGAAAAAAGCCTATTCTAAATTAGAATGTTTGTTTTTTTTTTATGTAAAAAATCTTGCCTATATTATAAGTGGACCTCATAGAACATTATAAAATTAAAGGATACGTAACACTCAGTTTCTGCCAGCCTCATGTTAATCTTGAGTACCTATAGAGTAGTACTGCATCCTTCATGTCTCCGAAGAGTCTTTAGTTTTATCATATTTATAAAAGACCGATACACTGTACCAATTCTTTCCGAAAACAGCCAAACTCGTGGAGGTGTGCAGTGGGCGGAGCTAAAGAGTCACGAGCGCACACACACACACACACACACACACACACACACACACACACACAATGCATCATGGCATTATCCCTGGATAACTTTCAATTCCCTATACGTTCGTGTGGTTTATATTATATGCACTTATGCGCTGATTGCCAACAAAACACACATTTGATGCAGTTTCTCCATAACTCCGGAAAAACAAACTGCGTCCACTGTTTCCTTAACGCTGGGTTATCTGGGAAGCTGAACAAGATAATGTTTCCCTCACAACCAAAAACACCCTTCTTTAATGACATTGTTGATTTCGTGGTCTAAAAACAAATGACAGCGCTGCAGATGGCTCCCGTAACCCGAACAAAGCTCGTTGATGGGCGGCTCTTGCTCTCGCTCTGGATGATGTGCACAAGCTCATTCAGGAGAAGTGCCCATACAAGGAATTCCGCCCTTTATGACGTCATACAGGGCCATTCTCAAAAAAAACTTTCCGGAACTTGTTCAAATCCTGAAGGAGTGTATTTTGCACAGAAGTACTCTGTCATATGACAAACTCGTTTTTTTTTTTTTATTATTATTTTGGCCATGTTTAGCATGAGAATCCAACTCTTTAACAGTGTAAATAAGTCAGAATGCATGGAATAGCATTGGACATCCCTTTTAAAAGAAGAAAAGAAATGCAGTTTATGACCCATTTTAATATTAGTATTAAACTTTGGTGCAAAACTAGTCCTGTATGTGCCATTTGGGTATGAATTATCAAAATAATCAATCTTGTTAAAATAGAAGTGTTCTGTTACTTTTACAGATTTGCCTTGTCTATGGAGTTGTCTAGATATCCTCTGATTTGAGCCAGTAGGCAACAACCTCGCAAACATCTTCCAACATTTGAGCAGTCACCCAGATTTTGCATTTTTAGAAAAACAAAGCTCACTAGAAAGCAAATCTATAGAGGCAATCATTTTCTTCAGGTAGCAAGTTTTCTTCAAAACAGACCACCATAGTTAAGTGTGTCACATGCAAAATAATGAACCATTGTTTATTTCCTTGATCTGACTGCAGTTCTGTAGAACTGAATGTGTGACACGAGTCACCACTCTATTCTGATCTTCCAGGAAGTGGGTTTAAATCAACACCATTCTCCAAAACTTTCTTTCAACAAATATTATACATTCCTTTCACCCATCACCCATTAATCTTGAAGAGTTCACTTGTCAAAGATCTTACCAAATTTTCCCTTGCTATTGCTGTTGGCTTTCTCAGTATGTAAGGTAGTTGTGTAAAGCGTCTTCAAAAATTTTTTTCCTGTGAGCTTGTAACAATGAAAGCATTTATACTGCATTCGACATCTGAATTAAACATGGTTATATGTAAACAATATGATTTACGCAATAAATCCATCAGAAACTCTCCCATAATCTGCATATTTTTGATATGTCAGAGACAGACATCACTGCCTGCTGTTTTTAGCCAGATATTCACATTTTTTTCTCTAAGTATATCTCAACTTTGAGACAAAAATTCTTAATGCTTTCTCTGATCTGTTGTCAATCCCAGAATTAAGGCCTTTAAAGGTCTTAAACCAGAGCAGAAAGTCTTGAATTCATAAAGTTTTGGCATTACATGTTGCATGCACTGCAAAAAAAATTAATATCTTCCCCAATATTTTTGTCTTTTTGTCCAATACAAATATCTAGACATCTTTGTATCTATTTGAGATGCATAAAATGAAGTCTTGGAAAAATGACTAAAATTAAGTGATTTTATGATTAAAAACTAAAACAAATATCTGTCATGATATCTATCTGTTATGAAAACTTTCATTTGTATTAAGTTCATTTTTCTGAGCATAATATAATATAATATAATATAATATAATACAATAATAGAAAACTATGGAAGCTTGTTTTCGCCAAGTCAACTTCCGACTTCATATCACTCAATTCTGACTTAATATCACTCAATTCTGACTTTATATCACTCAATTCTGACTTTATATCACTCAATTCTGACTTAATATCACTCAATTCTGACTTAATATCACTCAATTCTGACTTTATATCACTCAATTCTGACTTTATATCACTCAATTCTGACTTTATATCACGCAATTCTGACTATATCACTCAATTCTGACTTTATATCTCGCAATTCCGACTTTATATCACTCAATTCTGACTTAATATCACTCAATTCTGACTTAATATCACTCAATTCTGACTTTATATCACTCAATTCTGAATTTATATCACTCAATTCTGACTTTATATCACGCAATTCTGACTATATCACTCAATTCTGACTTTATATCTCGCAATTCCGACTTTATATCACTCAATTCTGACTTTATATCACGCAATTCTGACTATATCACTCAATTCTGACTTTATATCACTCAATTCTGACTTTATATCACTCAATTCTGACTTAATATCACTCAATTCTGACTTAATATCACTCAATTCTGACTTTATATCACTCAATTCTGAATTTATATCACTCAATTCTGACTTTATATCACGCAATTCTGACTATATCACTCAATTCTGACTTTATATCTCGCAATTCCGACTTTATATCACGCAATTCTGGCTTTATCTCGCAATTCTCACTTTATATCACTCAATTCTGACTTTATATCTCGCAATTCCGACTTTATATCTCGCAATTCTTTCTGTATATCTCGCAATTTTGAGAGAGTCAGAATTGCGAGATGTAAACTCACAATTGTGTGAAAAAAAATATTTTATCGCAATTGTCTTTTAACATTTTATTCTGTGGCGGAAACAAGCTTCCATAAAAAAAAAAATAAAAAAAAATCTTAGACACCTATTGAACAGCAGTGTAGTTGTGTTTTATTTAATATGTCATGTTTTACAGTTGGTCTGCTTTTTTTTTTTTCTAGTGTGAACTTGGAGGATGACGAGATGGACACCAGTCCTCAGTCCATATTCATCATAGACAAGCAACCAGTGGAGATTACAGACACTCAAGCATCTCAGCAGCAACAGGAAGATGAAGATTTGGAGGATTCTGAAAACAGAGTGGAGCTTCTTGACGATGAAGTTGTCAGCACATCTAAAACTGCTCATGTGAATGGAAAGAAACACGACGGGGTGAATAGAGTCGCAGATGAAGGTCATGTGTCCAGTGAGGAGAGTGAAGACGAGGAGGAAGTCATGGAAATTTCCACCAAGTCTCTTCCCACCAAATCTACAGGTTCTGTCAAAACAGCAGCTAAAAGGTGATTGGCTGCTGTAGCTGTCAATTACGAGTCATTTTATTCAGTGACATTGAATTGATGGATCACTTCTGATCTTTCTGAATTTTATGATTCATCCACACATTGTTGCTGATAAACAAGTTTCCTGTTTGTATCACCACACCAAAAGCAAAATGCTCTTTGTCATCCTTCAAATAAATAGTGTTAATATCCCTTGGAAAAGAATAAAATAGTTTACCCTATGTGTTGGAAATTGTGTTTGGCTTAGAGCAGTGTTTCCCAACTACTGAGCTCTGGTAGAAAATTATCAAATCCTCAAAACATTTATAAAAAATGTATGCTATGTCGCCGCTGTCTGGCGGAAACCTTATGTCTATATTTTGTCATTTTTGTTTTATCTTTTGTTTCTCTCTCTCTCTCTCTCTCTTTTTTAATGTTATTGGTCATCTTTTATGTGGGTTCTACAAATATTTAACCAATGAAAAGAGGTTGTGACTAAACCTTGTATCTCCATTGGCTCCTCAAACTCAGTCAAGCCTCATAACTCCACCCGCCTCTGTAGTGAATGAAGTACAGCGTACAGTTTGGACCGTTTCTGCTTGTTTGCAGTGCAACGTTTTCTTTACACAAGAAACACTGTTTATAAAGGCTAATGTTATTGGCTAATTTTGTATTTAAAGGGCAGAAAAGAGTCTTGTCTGGTAGGATTTTTGCTATCTAGTTGAAGCACTAGTGGGTTGGATAAAAAAACACAATGTTCACAAACACGTGGTCTTAAGTGAATGTAAACATCTGCATTACATTACTGATTTTTATATTAGGCTACTGTCACTACAGTAGAGTATATGATTTATTCATACGGTGAAGAAGAGGCAGTTTTATTTTTTAATTTGATAATTCCATTTCTTACTTGAATCCTGCTTTTAGGCATACCTACTTTACCTGGAAAATATAAAGCAGTTTATTTAATTTGCATCTCTTTTATTGTTATTTGTCCTGTTGTTTTTTCTATGCTGGTGTTATCATTGCCTTCTGCAAAAAAAAAAAAAAAAACATGATTCAAAGGAAACAATTTAAATTTTATTTACAAAGGTGGATGTGTGATATAGTGCAAGAATATGGATGTAGCATTGCAACATTTATATTTTTGTGTAAAAGATAACTTACAGTTAAGCTCCTTCAACAGCATTTGTAGCAATGTCATTTTACAAAATAATAATTTTTAATCTCTACAAACAAACATCTTGGTTAATGAGGCACACACAATGTAAGTGAATGGGATCAAATGTTGAAGGCCATAGAGGTCATCCATCAAAAACTGAACTGGACTAGACCCAAAAGGCAACAGTATGAACACAAAGAGGTCTGAGACCACATTCCTACTTAAGTGGACCAAAAAAAAAGGATCTGAGTCCTCTTTCAGGGACAGAGTCCTTTCCAAACACACACCACTCGAACCTTCCATGAAATAATCTTTAATATAGTTCAGAACAGATGAAACGAATTACAAGGAGATCTATATATATATATATATAAATTATTAGACGAGTTTCTAACATTTGCAGTTGGAGAATATACCTGTGAAATATAAGTTTTGCACTGAGGAAAACATGTCTCAAACGCATAAAACAGCACAAAATATGCTGTTTGCTGTGGTGGATCAAATTGATCCATGATCGACCTCTAGGGCTGCTTAAGAAAAGCGTGCACACGTAATTATCTTAACTAGGACTTAACATGCACTTGCGCACTTCCCCTCGGGGGAATCCCTGCCGCCATTTTGAAGTGCGTTCGTGAAGTGGACGAGGGAAGTTTATGGACAGACCCTCGCTCCCTCAGTTTTGACCGAGGGATTAAACTTCATATGTACACTTCAGGCAGCGTCGCCGTATATTGCGTTTAATTTACCCTACCACAAATAAACTATGATATATATATATATATATATATATATATATATTTTTTTTTTAATATTTAAAGCAACCCAAACACATATAGCCTACATATAGTATGCTGCATTAAACAATTTTGTAGTGAATTCCAAGTGATCAAGGGCTTAGGTCGTTCCAATTCAGCCCATTGCAAAGCTTCCGCCAGTAGTGGGCACTCATGCAACGCAAGCAGTGACGGACATCCGAGTGAACGCGACGGAGGGAAGAAGTGAAGGAATGGCATATAAAAACGAACTGGATCGCAGCCTAGATAAACCTGAATCAAATTAGTGGGATTGCGTGAACTTCAATTACCTTTTATGAAATCGCTTTAGCCCCAACTTATTTGTTAGGTTCATTCAAGTCAGTTGTCTGAGTTTAATCCCCTCTTTTCTTAGCGTCTTTTATGAAACAGGCATTTTGTGTTGAGCTCAAGTTTCACTTTAATTGAGAATACTACTTTTAAGTAGGAATACATGTATAAATAAATACTTTTTTATGAGTAAATGTTAAAATTGAAACCACTAAAAGGATGATTTGGCCAATTTTTCATATCAAATTAAAAAAGCAACAAAAAAACAGAATAGGCTATTCCTATTTTAGTTAAAAATTAGTTTTTGGAAACCCAATTGAAACATTTAATCGTATTTTATTTTATCGTTGTTTACTGTGGTAATGGACAATATCACAGTCAACAGAACTTGTATTCATCACAAAACATTCCTTTAATATCTCACACTCAGAGTATCACTGAACTTCTAGCACTGTTCAAAGCAAACAACTATTTCCAAAAACAAACTTGCCTCTTCATGCTCTTACTATTATAATGTGTATTGAGTTCTTTTAATGATATCGTGGCTTGTTCCTGCATCGGTTTTCGTGAAATATTCAGCATCCTGAGCAAGCAGTGAGTCGTGTGTGCTTCACAGTATTGAATGTTGGGCATCCCAGATTGCTGTAAGTTTTGGATGAACACAGCGCATTTGGGACACACAACTTAGCAAGTATGCAGCTTGTATACAATACTCTTTCCTGCTTTACCGAATACCAACTACACCTGTTCTTTCTTGAGTTCATCTTGATGTTTGCATTCTACATAATATTATGTCTTAAAGGGATAGTTCACCCAATAATAAAAATTAGCCTATAATTACCTCACCCTCAAGTCATCCTAGGTGTATTTGGCATTCTTCTTTCAGACAAATACAATCAGAGTTAAATTAAAAAATGTCCTGCTCTTCCAAGCTTTATAATGGCAGTGAATGGCTGTTTCTGTTTTGAAGTCCATATCTATCCATTATAAAAGTGCTCCACACGGCTCCAGGGGGGTTAATAAAAGTGAAGCGATGCGTTTGTGTAAGAAAAATATCCATATAACTTAAACTGTAATCTCTAACTTCCGCTAACTGTCATACGGGGGTTCACGAGAGACTGGCGTTCCAGCGGATGACGTAGGACGCAGATATAGCTTAAGTTTCGGTGACGAACGTGGAAGCGCAGAGGATAGAGCAAAACTTGGTTCTTGCCAGAACTAGCATATTCTTACCAGAGCATCCGTCATCCGCTGGAACGCCAGTCTCTCGTGAACCCCCGTATGACAGTTAGCTGAAGTTAGAGATTACAATTTGTTTTAAATATAGATATATAGATATAGATAACGCTTCAGAAGGCCTTTATTAACCCCCCGGAGCCATGTGGATATCTTTTATTTACATTCATGCATTTGGCAAGCACTTTTATCCAAAGCGACTTACATTGCATTCAAGGTACATATTTTACATTTTTGTCAGTTCTTGCTTTCCCTGGGAATTGAACCCATGACCTTAGCGTTGCTAGCATCATACTCTACTGTTTGAGCTACAGGAAAGGACTTCAAAACAAAAAACAGCCATTATAAAGCTTGGATTAGCCATGACATTTTTTAATATAACTCAGATTGTATTCGTCTGAAAGAAGAATGTCATATACACCTAGGATGACTTGAGGGTGAGTAAATCATGGGCTTATTTTCATTTTTGGGTGAAGTATCCCTTTAACCCCAACCATGTCTGTGTTTACACAGATAAGTCATTTGAGAGAGCGCCTCGGAACATTATGTCCGGTTATGTAGAGCAGGCGTTTGGATCACATTTGGCTGTGAAATACAGCTACAGGATGCCAGAAACCAACAAATAAAATGTTTCACTTGTTGCAGTCACACCTGGTTATGCAAAAGCACTGAAATTTAGCTTATCATTTGTCACTTTATCTCATCGTGCTGGACTGAAACACTGTGTACAGCTTTTGACTGCCTGACTGGCATCTAATCAGGTTTTTTATATATATATATATATGTTTAAATGTCTTGGTTATTTACTTTGGTTATTTAAATAGGCCAGATCCTTAGTTTAAAGTCAGGGGTGAAGACTTTAGCTCCAGCTTGCACCAACACACTTGCCTGGAAATTTCTAGCAATCCTGAAGGCCTTGATAAGCTGGTTCAGATGTGTTTCAATACAATTGGAGCTAAACTCTGCAGTTTAGTGGCCCTCCAACAGGGGTCCATTCTTCGTACCTTACTTAATACATCTGCAATGATTTGACAGATGCTAGATCTTCTAATCGTGATAACTGATCTCTGGCTAATTTGGTTCTTCAAACTAATTCACAGATTTGATTAAAATATCGACCAAACCGTCATTAAAGTTATAATAAGATAAATGAAATGTACTGCTTGTTACACGATTTCTAATTGTTATTTCATGATTTCTAGTATTTGTACAGGCTTTACTTTTTATTTCAATGTTGTAATTAGTAATTAACCTGTGAAGAATTTTCTTAAGGGTCAAGAAATTTTTTCTAATGGAACAGCAGACTAGCATTTGTTTAAGTTATCTGCATCTCCTGCGCTGCATCAAGCCACTCCCATAATAACTTTTCAAATTAATGCATGGCTTAGACTAGCTGTACATCATGTAAGACTCCAATAAAATGATTAGGTAATTATTCCCTCACAAATGAATCTCTCAACGAGTAAAACTGGCTATCTATATTAAGATTAGATCTATATACTATCTATATTAAGACTACACAACATTATATTATTTTCAAATTCTTTTTTAAATTATTATAATAATTGTTTTAAATTATTATTGTCCCTGGTTCATTAAGGTACTCTTGTAGCAGCGGCTGGACAGACTTTAAGTATAACCTCCGCTTAAAAAGATACAACTTGTTTACATGAAACAAGCCTGCTCCCATCCCGAGCAGGTTTGAGCTTACATACCTGTTGCTATGACAGCAACTCCAGGATGAGCTTCAAAGTACCTAACAATCCTTGATCATGTCAAATTGTCAGGTCAGCTAGTGAGAGCTGTGTAGGTAAACCTCACTCCCCTGATCTCAAGAGGCGCACTAGCGACAGACACTAGCGGCTGCGGTCATCCTTGTTAGCGTGCCCACCTCCCACGCCGGAGACCACAGTTCAAATCCAGCTCGAAGTGGGTTCGAGTAGGACCGGTTACACCAGTACTAGACACCCCTGGTTTAAAACCATAATAATGCAAGTATATTATTACTAAGTAACTTAAAACAGGAATAGCCAAGTGCAGACTTCAACAAATATTTAAGTAATCCTGAACACCTTGGTTAACTGGTTCAGGTGTATTTAATTAGGGTTATTTGAGTTAAACTCTGCAGGAAGGTTGTCCTCCAAGAGCAGAATTGGAAACCCATGACCCAATGCAGAAAATAAAACTCCAAAACTGCCAGTCTTTAGCACAACTTTTTTATTTTATATTTACAGGCAATCAACAAGATAAATTCTCTGAAGAGTGTACAGTGTTCAAGTATAATATATGTCAGGATATGCAATGCATATAAGTCACAAGTTATATTTTCCACTATGGAAAAGATTTTTCTTCAAAGAGGTAAGACCTACATCTTGGATAGATATACTGTAGAAGACTGTAATACATTTTATGTGTCTGATCCAAAGAGAAGCATCTATCATTTGTAACATACATAATATTCTGTTCCAAGAATAAGAACTAAACTTAGTTCTAGTAGAATAAAGTGTAACCTGTTTGTGTGCACAATAATCTCTCCTGAAGCTCTGTAATTTGTCCATTTAATAATCTCATTAGCATCACACAAGTCTTTCGATAATGAACAGTAACTCTTGTCTGGACATGTTCTCCTCAATCATGTAAAGTGCTGGACATTGCAGTGAGGTGACCTAACTGGTTCTTTGCAGGTTTTTGCGTGTAACAGTGGTGCAGCGTTTGAGTATCTCCTGAGCTTGGGGTCTGGGTGGCACCTTGGGGGAGGAGGGCATCTTGTTGAGACTGTGGTCTGATCGGCTGCCGATCATCTTGCCTTCTGTGGGACTTATAGGGCTCAGGCTGCCAGAAGAGTCAGGTGTAGGAGTGCGACTCCTGCAGAATTGCTGTTCTGCGTCCATACGATTTAGCGAATCGCTGCCGGAGAAGCTGCTTTCGTCACTGAACTCTTCACTGTCCTCACTTAGACTGCTTTGCTGACCGTTCTCTGCAAATTGCACTCGGATTGATGGTGGAGTCAGCCGTGTCGTACGAGCATCCGGCATTCTACCCATTGAACGTGACATCAGCTTATCTCTAGGGTTCAGGGTGCTTCCTGGAGGTAGATGCAGGTTGCCCTGGGATCTGCTGAGCTCACGACCGGAAGGCTGCAAGAAATTGTCTCCAGAATGTTGAAGCTGTGCCAAGTCAAGAGTGGAGCTGGTCATCTCCCTCTGAGTGGGCATCATGCGAATCCGTGGGTTATTGTACGGATGCAGATACATAGATGGTACAAAGCCTGCCTTTTGATTGTACCTGAATAATAGAGAAAAACAGCTGTCAATCGTTGAGGAAAACGTACTGGCTTGTTTAATTTCATTCAGTGGAAGTGAACAAGGATGGTCTGTACAAACTGCCAAAACTATTCCGCAAAAATGAGGAAGTAAAGCATGTGCCAAGTTTACCCAAGTTCCTTCTACACAACAAACATGCAGGTAAAACATTCCTTCCGTTAGATAACTGGTGTTTATTTCAGCTGATTACATCTGCTCATTTTCAGGATTCAATTATATGGAGATTTACCTTACTATCCACCAGCCATTGTCAGACTTCTGTAACACCTCCACCACAGACCCAATCTCGACTGATATTTCATCACTGTTTATGGCTTTGTAGTTTTTGGCAGCAACATAGAAAGCACCTGAAGAAGGGAAACATTATAAGATTTGTTTAAGAACAACCTGGTCAACAAATGAATCCATTATTAATATACAATGGCATGGGTTTCCAATAATGCCCCTGGAGGGCCAATATCCTGCAGAGTTTAGCTCTAAATCCTAATCCCAGTTTCCGCTGGATTTCGTCCTCTGAATATTAGCTTAATAAAGCCTCGTTGTCAGTCCATCGGTTGATTCCAATAGCAAACAACTCTTACTGCACACACCTCAACAGGCTTTTAAAAATAGTGGTTGAAATAAAATGCTGCGTGGAGTCAACCAATCAAAATGCAGCATGAACTCAACCAATCAGCATGTTCAGCGCCCAAGTCCCACCCCTGAAAGTTCCTGAACTTTGAAAAAGTATACTACCTCGCGAACTTCAGTTACCACCCCAAAGTTCCTGCGGTGGAAACACGGCTAAACACACCTAAACAAGCTAATCAAGGTTTTTAGGCGAGTGTGTTTTCCGGCACATTGGAGCTAAAGTCCTGCTGGCCTTCAGGAGCAGGATTGGACAGGATTCTTTTTTTTGGCTGTTAATTTTTATTTAAAGGTGCATTCCCAGTGATTTGCAACAAACAAGTGACCAGAATTCATTCATTTTCAGTGAGACTTAGCGATATAACCATAATTAGGTTACAAAAACTGGTTTCCAAAGGAAGGTTGATTTAGAGCTAACAGAAGAATGTAAAACATTCACAGTGTGGCCAAACCGTTTTTTTATTTCCAGATCAATGTAGCCAGAGCACACTAGAAACCACTAAACCGGTCCTTACTTCTGCCATCCATCACATCAGGACCGTCATCAGCCATCTCAGCTCTCTGCAGATAAGGAGCGGGAAACCAGGCGAGACGTTTGGCTTCATTCTCCACCAGCCACCATCCTGACAAGACAAGACAAAGTCAAAAACTATGAAACAATGAAGATTGTTCTTAGAGGCTCCCTGCTTCTAGATGCCGTCTGTGTAGTTCGGCCAAACGAGTTCTCACCTTTTTGGTCTTTAATGAGCACATCCACAGTCTCATCCACTTCAACCTTGAAGGGGCGATTCTTTGTGTCCTTGGTCTCATAAGTAGCTACGCAGCAGTATGTTTCAGAAACAAAGGGTTGAGTAACCCCATTGTTCGTTCCAACTTTACTACTGTCCAGAGAATTTTCTGATGGCATGATCACGAAACTGCAGAACATAACAGAATCTTTACATATCTTTGTCTACTATAGTTTTGACAATTCTAATATGTATTTATTTTCTGCTTTGCCTGTCTTTGCAGTACAAGCTTACCTGTTTTTTGAAAAGTCAGAGTTGAGGTCCTGGGGTTTGGGAAGCAGGAACTGGATGAGCTCCGAGCTCTGGCAGATGCGGGGATCGCTCTTCAGCAGTTCACTGCAGTATTCGTCCAGAGCCTTCAGTCTGAGCAACGACTTACTGGGACTCCACTTCTGCATGTTTTTCCGCACTCTCGCAGCTGCAAATGCATTTTTCTTCTATTATTACTTAACAATGAGGGCTGTACTTGAATGTGCATTGTACCTTGAATTGAGTATTTACCTTTAAATTTGGGAACAATCCTTCCTGACCTTTTAATGAGGTTTGAATGAGGGAATTTCTTCTTGAGTTGTCTCTACAGAAATAAGCATGCAGATGTTATATTACTCAACTAAAGTCAGCGTACAGTATTAAAAAATAGGCCACGTAAATTGGTTTCAAATAAAATGAAGGACACTTACATGCAGCGCCTTGAAGTCTTCAAGCGATCTGTACACAGTGATCTCATTTTGATCTGACCAGAGAACGGTGGTCATGTACAACTGGGAAGAATGGGAAGAATGTTATTAGACATTAAATTACATCAAAGCTCTCACTATACATTACAGTCTTCATGTTATTGTGTATTTAGTTGGTAAGTACTGAATAATGTGTTAATTACCTACCATACACAAGATCTAGTCTATCCTTATTTCTATCTGATGTGACCCTTAAAAATGACATTTTCCAGTTTTTAATAAATCATGTTATCATGTATACTTTTATTATTTAAAGAATAAAAAGTTAACTAGCACATTAAGCCTATTTTAGGTTAACTGACAAATGTTTTACAGTGTGAACATCTTTTAAATGTTTCATGGAGCTGTTTGTAATTACACATTATTATGTTGTTTTTAATACTATTGTATTTACTTATTATTAAATCAATTAATTTTAGTATACTGATACATTTTAATAATGTGTAAAATTGCAATATATTGTAACATTCTTAAACATCATCAATAAATTCATTCTAAACAACGGTAATGTAGCTTTTTAATAATGCGTTTAAAATGTAAAACTTAAAACGTGTTATCTTACTTTCGCTACTTCTTTTTGCATCACTCCAACAAGCTGAATATTGACGGGGTGTCTTTGCTCCTCCATCCTGCTGAGGTTGTAGGCTGTTGTAGGCTGCTGTAGTAGCTGTGTTGTCTGCAGCTCTTGCTCTGGTGTTTGACTGACTGCTCTGCTGCGCTCTTTATATTTATTACAGCTCCAGTCAGAGGCGGGAACAGATGCTCCCGCTGCACGTTCACAAACCGGAGACTCCGCTATTACGTAACCAATATTTCTAGGAAACAGCCTGGAATAGCCAGGTGTGTACGGCTTGAATGAATGAATATATCTCTCTATCTATCTATCGTCTGTCTGTCTATCTATCTATCTATCTATCTATCTATCTATCTATCTATCATCTGTTTGTCTGTCTATCTATTGTCTGTCTGTCTATCTATCTATCTATCTATCTATCTATCTATCTATCTATCGTCTATCTATCTATCTATCTATCTATCATCTGTCTGTCTGTCTGTCTGTCTGTCTCTCTATCTATCTATCTATCTATCTATCATCTGTCTATCTATCTATCATCTGTCTGTCTATCTATCTATCTATCTATCTATCTATCTGTCTGTCTGTTTGTCTGTCTGTCTATCTATCTATCACTGATACACTGTTAAATATTTTGTCAGGTAAATTAAAAAAATCTCACTTATGAAAACACTTAAGTAACATATTACTGTGTAATATTTCTTAAGGAGCTTATTTAGTAGTTTACACCCTTCTCCACATTAAAGCAATCATCATCACTGTTTCATAATGTTGACATAGTCATAAATCCCTGTTTGATGATGTGCACGTACAAGGAAAAAACCACAGTCCAGGAAATAGAAGCTTAAAAAGAGAAAGGATTGGTGTTAGGGTTATAAAAAGTTTTAAGGAAATGTATGCAGGGTTTCCTCTCATATACACTCACCTAAAGGATTATTAGGAACAGCATACTAATACTGTGTTTGACCCCCTTTCGCCTTCAGAACTGCCTTAATTCTACGTGGCATTGATTCAACAAGGTGCTGAAAGCATTCTTTAGAAATGTTGGCCCATATTGATAGGATAGCATCTTGCAGTTGATGGAGATTTGTGGGATGCACATCCAGGGCATGAAGCTCCTGTTCCACCACATCCCAAAGATGCTCTATTGGGTTGAGATCTGGTGACTGTGGGGGCCATTTTAGTACAGTGAACTCATTGTCATGTTCAAGAAACCAATTTGAAATGATTTGAGCTTTGTGACATGGTGCATTATCCTGCTGGAAGTAGCCATCAGAGGATGGGTACATGGTGGTCATAAAGGGATGGACATGGTCAGAAACAATGCTCAGGTAGGCCGTGGCATTTAAACGATGCCCAATTGGCACTAAGGAGCCTAAAGTGTGCCAAGAAAACATCCCCCACACCATTACACCACCACCACCAGCCTGCACAGTGGTAACAAGGCATGATGGATCCATGTTCTCATTCTGTTTACGCCAAATTCTGACTCTACCATCTGAATGTCTCAACAGAAATCGAGACTCATCAGACCAGGCAACATTTTTCCAGTCTTCAACTGTCCAATTTTGGTGAGCTCGTGCAAATTGTAGCCTCTTTTTCCTATTTGTAGTGGAGATGAGTGGTACCCGGTGGGGTCTTCTGCTGTTATAGCCCATCCGCCTCAAGGTTGTGCGTGTTGTGGCTTCACAAATGCTTTGCTGCATACCTCGGTTGTAACGAGTGGTTATTTCAGTCAAAGTTGCTCTTCTATCAGCTTGAATCAGTCGGCCCATTCTCCTCTGACCTCTAGCATCAACAAGGCATTTTCGTCCACAGGACTGCCGCATACTAGATGTTTTTCCCTTTTCACACCATTCTTTGTAAACTCTAGAAATGGTTGTGCGTGAAAATCCCAGTAACTGAGCAGATTGTGAAATACTCAGACCGGCCCGTCTGGCACCAACAACCATGCCACGCTCAAAATTGCTTAAATCACCTTTCTTTCCCATTCTGACATTCAGTTTGGAGTTCAGGAGATTGTCTTGACCAGGACCACACCCATAAATGCATTGAAGCAACTGCCATGTGATTGGTTGATTAGATAATTGCATTAATGAGAAATTGAACAGGTGTTCCTAATAATCCTTTAGGTGAGTGTATGTGCCCAACAACCTGTTTTCACACTTTACACATTACCCTGCTGACAACAGCATTGACTGACTCACTGGAAAACCCATCATTGAAATATCAGATTTTATTTAAAGCAGATAGGTTTTGCTGTGCTAATGTTGTTTATTATTAACTTCATTAATCATGGTATTTGCTAAAAACATTATTATTGCTCATATTTAGGGATACTTGAGCAAAATAATAATAAACCAAATACCATTTATTCCTTAATTATTGTGGCTTATTGAAAAAAATGTGTGCTATTATGATCAGATTTGCCGCTGGTATTGGTAACTGTTACGGTACAGAAGGGACGGAGACAAGAAGTACGGGTTAGTGATGTTTATTGAGCAAAACCAGTGGAGAATACGGAAGTGCAGGTGAGTGGTGCTGAGATTCGTGGGAGTTTGGTGATGTGATCCTGAATGAGGCAGTCTGGATATTTGCAGGTGGAGATCGCTGGAGACAGGCTTGGAATGGAGAGGACGATGAAGACACACACACACACGACGCTGGAACACAGTGGAGACTTTGAGGGAACAAGGGAAGAAGGTAAGTATCAGATAGGAAGTCCTTAAAGTAAGCATAAAGGTAAGTACCCAATACAAACGAGACCGGACAGTGACTGAGAGTGTGTGACTGTCTTTTGTAGTGTGGGTGATTGCCGTGATGATGCACTGCCGGTGCGTGTGATTAGTACTGGGAAGGGAAGGAGTGCGCTGTGATTGTGTGACGTGGGAGCCTGGCGTGTCTGTGACAGTAACAGGAGTGAGCAAGTATTTAACACGTACCATGAACACAGATGTGAAAATGCAAATGTAAAAATGCAAATAGTGTCTTTCTTTATTGTGCTTCAATGAATAATCATTGCTTCCTGTGATGTCTCATTCTTCCATAGCTTGCAGATACAGCGCACACACATTGTCCACAGTCCACATTGTTCCTTGAACGTCACCAATGAAGCATGATGAAACACACATTAGCACAAAAACGACTGTGCCAAAACACACCTCTCCTGTCTTGTTACCCAGGTGCCCTCTATGTACAAAGTCAGAACACCACCCAATGTACAAATGTATAATTGCATTAAGATGGCAGGTCAATTTCAAATGAGTGTGAAGTTATCATTTGCAGCTCTTTTTTTAATTCCAGAAGTATTTCACTGATTCCTCATAAGTGACAAAACATATTTTAGATGTTAGTTTTTATTATTTAATAATACATTATTATAAATTGATATATTTTGTAAACAAAGGTCTCAGCTAATGAACCATGTAAAGGAACAGGTTTTTCCTGTTTTTTTTTTATTCACTTCATCAGACGCATTAAAAAGCATGCTCATTTTAATTTGATCCATCCAACAACAATTCCTTAAGTCTATACCCTCCTTTTTAAAATTAAACATATACACTGATCAGGCATAACATTATGACCACTGACAGGTGAAGTGAATAGCACTGATTATCTCTTCATCACAGCACCTGTTAGTGGGTGGGATATATTAGGTAGCAAGTGAACATTTTGTCCTCAAAGTTGATGTGTTAGAAGCAGGAAAAATGGAAAAGCGTAAGGATTAGAATGAGTTTGACAAGGGCCAGATTTTATCTTTTCTCAGCAGCTTTTAAAAGTGAGTCCTCATGTGGAATGTTGCATTCAAACATCTGAAGTCCTATTATACAACTGCAGGTCACTTCTACAATGGACAACAGGTTTTTATTACATTGACATCACATCACTCATGCATAATGCACAAATGTGCAAGTGTTCACATTATTATGTAACCTATTGAAACTTGATTTCTTTCTTTAAAGAAAATATCAACTGGCCTCTTCCTCAAGTCCAGCACTTCCTGTTGTGAATCAGATGAATTGCTCTTGTCTTCACAGAATAATAAAATACATGTCAATGTTATTTGCCTTTTGACATCAAGAACATTGTGAAACATGCAACGAGTTGGGAAATATTTATTACTGTAGGATTGCTGTTAGCCACATGATATAATTTAGTGATAAATGTGTAATGCTAGCGTATACAGGTAATAAACTATTGGGGCAAAACTCCAAAAGCACTTGTGGTAATGGAGGAAATGGTTAAACCATTAATTTAACAATGGGGAAAAAAACTTTTCCAGGTGTACACACTAGAGTAACGCTACATATATGTATTGTCTGAGTGTATATGTGTGTGTGTATACACTGATCATGCATAACATTATAACCACTGACATGTGAAGTGAATAGCACTGATTATCTCTTCATCACAGCACCTGTTAGTGGGTGGGATATATTAGGCAGCAAGTGAACATTTTGTCCTCAAAGTTGATGTGTTAGAAGCAGGAAAAATGGGCAAGCAGAAGGATTTGAGCGAGTTTGACAAGAGCCAAATTGTGATGGCTAGACGACTGGGTCAGAGCCTCTCCAACTGCAGCTCTTGTGGGGTGTTCCTGGTCTGCAGTGGTCAGTATCTATCAAAAGTGGTCCAAGGAAGGAACAGTGGTGAACCAGCAACAGGGTCATGGGCGGCCAAGGCTCATTGATGCACGTGGGGAGCAAAGGCTGGCCCATGTGGTCTGATCAAACAGACGAGCTACTGTAGCTCAAATTGCTCAAGAAGTTAATGCTGGTTCTGATAAAAAGGTTTCAGAATACACAGTGCATCGCAGTTTTTTGCGTATGGGGCTGCACTGCCGCAGACCAGTCAGAGTGCCCATGCTGACCCCTGTCCACCGCCGAAAGCACCAACAGTGGGCACGTGAGCATCAGAATTGGACCACGGAGCAATGGAATTTGGTCTAGTCTGATGAATCACGTTTTCTTTTACATCACGTGAATGGCCGGATGTGTGTGCGTCGCTTACCTAGGGAGCACATGGCACCAGGATGCACTATGGGAAGAAGGCAAGCCGGCGGTGGCAGTGTGAGGCTTTGTGCAATGTCCTGCTGGGAAACCTTGGGTCCTGCCATCCATGTGGATGTTACTTTGACACATACCACTTACCTAAGCATTGTTGTAGACCATGTACACCCTTTCATGGAAACGGTATTCCCTGGTGGCTGTGGCCTCTATCAGCATATAGATAATGTGCCCTGCCACAAAGCAAAAATGGTTCAGGAATGGTTTGAGGAGCACAACAATGAGTTTTAGGTGTTGACTTGGCCTCCAAATTCCCCAGATCTCAAACCAATCGAGCATCTGTGGGATGTGCTGAACAAACAAGTCAGATCCATGGCGGCCTCACCTCGCAACTTACAGGACTTAAAGGATCTGATTCTAACATCTTGGTGCCAGATACCACAGCACACCTTCAGGGGTCTAGTGGAGTCTATGCCTCGACGAGTCAGGGCTGTTTTGGCAGCAAAAGTGGGGCCAACACAATATTAGGAAGGTGGTCATAATGTTATGCCTGATCGGTGTATGTATAATGTGGATTTTAGCGTACGCACAATCTAAAATAAAATCTGTGCGTATGCACGTTTTATAAATCAGGCCCAAGTTACGTAATTGTGATTCTCTTAGCAAAGTCTGTGAATTTTCACCCCAAGTTTTATCTTTTCTCAGCAGCTTTTAAAAGTGAGTCCTCATGTGGAATGTTGCATTCAAACATCTGAAGTCCTATTATACAACTGCAGGTCACTTCTACAATGGACAACAGGTTTTTATTACATTGACATCACATCACTCATGCATAATGCACAAATGTACAAGTGTTCACATTATTATGTAACCTATTGAAACTTGATTTCTTTCTTTAAAGAAAATATCAACTGGCCTCTTCCTCAAGTCCAGCACTTCCTGTTGTGAATCAGATGAATTGCTCTTGTCTTCACAGAATAATAAAATACATGTCAATGTTATTTGCCTTTTGACGTCAAGAACATTGTGAAACATGCAACGAGTTGGGAAATATTTATTACTGTAGGATTGCTGTTAGCCACATGATATAATTTAGTGATAAAAGTGTAATGCTAGCGTATACAGGTAATAAACTATTTTGGGCAAAACTCCAAAAGCACTTGTGGTAATGGAGGAAATGGTTAAACCGTTAATTTAACAATGGGGAAAAAAACTTTTGCAGGTGTACACACTAGAGTAACGCTACATATATGTATTGTCTGAGTGTATATGTGTGTGTGTATACACTGATCATGCATAACATTATAACCACTGACATGTGAAGTGAATAGCACTGATTATCTCTTCATCACAGCACCTGTTAGTGGGCGGGATATATTAGGCAGCAAGTGAACATTTTGTCCTCAAAGTTGATGTGTTAGAAGCAGGAAAAATGGGCAAGCAGAAGGATTTGAGCGAGTTTGACAAGAGCCAAATTGTGATGGCTAGACGACTGGGTCAGAGCATCTCCAACTGCAGCTCTTGTGGGGTGTTCCTGGTCTGCAGTTGTCAGTATCTATCAAAAGTGGTCCAAGGAAGGAACAGTGGTGAACCAGCGACAGGGTCATGGGCGGCCAAGGCTCATTGATGCACATGGGGAGCAAAGGCTGGCTTGTGTGGTCTGATCAAACAGACGAGCTACTGTAGCTCAAATTGCTCAAGAAGTTAATGCTGGTTCTGATAAAAAGGTTTCAGAATACACAGTGCATCGCAGTTTGTTGCGTATGGGGCTGCACAGCCGCAGACCAGTCAGAGTGCCCATGCTGACCCCTGTCCACCGCCGAAAGCACCAACAGTGGGCACGTGAGCATCAGAATTGGACCATGGAATTTGGTCTGGTCTGATGAATCACGTTTTCTTTTACATCACGTGAATGGCCGGGTGTGTGTGCGTCGCTTACCTAGGGAGCACATGGCACCAGGATGCACTATGGGAAGAAGGCAAGCCGGCGGTGGCAGTGTGAGGCTTTGGGCAATGTCCTGCTGGGAAACCTTGGGTCCTGCCATCCATGTGGATGTTACTTTGACACATACCACTTACCTAAGCATTGTTGTAGACCATGTACACCCTTTCATGGAAACGGCATTCCCTGGTGGCTGTGGCCTCTATCAGCATATAGATAATGCGCCCTGCCACAAAGCAAAAATGGTTCAGGAATGGTTTGAGGAGCACAACAATGAGTTTGAGGTGTTGACTTGGCCTCCAAATTCCCCAGATCTCAAACCAATCGAGCGTCTGTGGGATGTGCTGAACAAACGAGTCAGATCCATGGCGGCCTCACCTCGCAACTTACAGGACTTAAAGGATCTGATTCTAACATCTTGGTGCCAGATACCACAGCACACCTTCAGGGGTCTAGTGGAGTCTATGCCTCGACGAGTCAGGGCTGTTTTGGCAGCAAAAGTGGGGCCAACACAATATTAGGAAGGTGGTCATAATGTTATGCCTGGTCGGTGTATAGTGCTGACAAAATTAGTGCGTTAACGCGTGCAAATAATTTGTTTCAGTTTAATGCGTTAAAAATATTTAACGCAATTAATGCAGCATCCGTTTTTTCTGTCATCCTCTGTCATTTTTCTGTCATCCATCACGCTCTATTCATGCACACGCTTTCAAACCATTCAAGCGCATCATAAGAGAACTGTCTCGGAATGTCCTGACTATGACGCACAGAAAGACGCGCGCCAGAACCCAGTTCTCTTTCGCGCTCGAACAATAACACAGAATTATGCCAAAATGCCCGTTTTGTTAAGTATTCTCATAAGAGCAGTCTGAAATGAGTTAAATAACGTCTTAAATGAACTTAAAGAGTTGTGAGGAAATGAGATGCGTGTCAGATCCACATCATGTTCGGCAGCGGCAGATCTTAAAGTGACAGCAGCGACTGATGATGTCTGACATTAATGTTTAGAACAAAGATAACAGAGAAACTTGTAGGTCAGATTCATTCAGGATGAATATATTTAATTTATAATTTATGCAGTTATCAACCATCTACAATTGATCTATTTGATTTATTTCATGATTTACAATTTTTTTAAAGATAACTTACAACACATTTGTAAATCTTACCATGTATTAATAATTTATAAATAAAATGTTTTGTAAATGATTAGTTGATCATTAACTAATAATTTATAAAGGATTTATAACTGAACATTATTATAAAGTGTTACCCAGGTAGGAAGGCCACAGGTAAATATGCCATTTATTATAATGGGTTTATGTGAAGATTGTTTTAAGTTCACTAAAATTAAAAGTTGTTATTTTTTTAAAGCCATATATATATATATATATATATATATATATATATATATATATATATATATATATATATATATATATACACTCACCTAAAGGATTATTAGGAACACCATACTAATACTGTGTTTGACCCCCTTTCGCCTTCAGAACTGCCTTAATTCTACGTGGCATTGATTCAACAAGGTGCTGAAAGCATTCTTTAGAAATGTTGGACCATATTGATAGGATAGCATCTTGCAGTTGATGGAGATTTGTGGGATGCACATCCAGAGCACGAAGCTCCCGTTCCACCACATCCCAAAGATGCTCTATTGGGTTGAGATCTGGTGACTGTGGGGGCCATTTTAGTACAGTGAACTCATTGTCATGTTCAAGAAACCAATTTGAAATGATTCGAGCTTTGTGACATGGTGCATTATCCTGCTGGAAGTAGCCATCAGAGGATGGGTACATGGTGGTCATAAAGGGATGGACATGGTCAGAAACAATGCTCAGGTAGGCCGTGGCATTTAAACGATGCCCAATTGGCACTAAAGTGTGCCAAGAAAACATCCCCCACACCATTACACCACCACCACCAGCCTGCACAGTGGTAACAAGGCATGATGGATCCATGTTCTCATTCTGTTTACGCCAAATTCTGACTCTACCATCTGAATGTCTCAACAGAAATCAAGACTCATCTGACCAGGCAACATTTTTCCAGTCTTCAACTGTCCAATTTTGGTGAGCTCGTGCAAATTGTAGCCTCTTTTTCCTATTTGTAGTGGAGATGAGTGGTACCCGGTGGGGTCTTCTGCTGTTGTAGCCCATCCGCCTCAAGGTTGTGCGTGTTGTGGCTTCACAAATGCTTTGCTGCATACCTCGGTTGTAACGAGTGGTTATTTCAGTCAAAGTTGCTCTTCTATCAGCTTGAATCAGTCGGCCCATTCTCCTCTGACCTCTAGCATCAACAAGGCATTTTCGTCCACAGGACTGCCGCATACTGGATGTTTTTCCCTTTTCACACCATTCTTTGTAAACTCTAGAAATGGTTGTGCGTGAAAATCCCAGTAACTGAGCAGATTGTGAAATACTCAGACCGGCCCGTCTGGCACCAACAACCATGCCACGCTCAAAATTGCTTAAATCACCTTTCTTTCCCATTCTGACATTCAGTTTGGAGTTCAGGAGATTGTCTTAACCAGGACCACACCCCTAAATGCATTGAAGCAACTGCCATGTGATTGGTTGATTAGATAATTGCATTAATGAGAAATTGAACAGGTGTTCCTAATAATCCTTTAGGTGAGTGTATATATATATATATAATTTACACACACACAGTTACTAGTCAAGTAAAAGTCAGTAAGATTTATTTACTGAATATTCAGAAACTGTCAGTTTAGACAAATACATTTATAATGTTACAATTTATTTTTCATATAAATTCTGTTCTTTTAAACTTTCTCAAAGAATTCTGAAAAAAATCACATTTCCATAAAAATATGAAGCAGCACAACTGTTTTCAACATTGATAATATAGGGAATGTTTCTTGAGAATCAAATCATGATTTCTGAAGACTGGAAGCCCGTTTCCGCCACAAAATAAAAAAATAAAAAGACTAATTGCGACTTTTTATCTCAGAATTGTGACTTTTTTTCTCATTCAGAATTCTGACTTTTTTTCCTCACACTTGCGAGTTATAAAGTCAGAATTCTGAAATAAAAAGTCGCAATTACTCTTTTATTTTTCTACTTAGTGGCGGAAACGGGCTTCCATAGGAGGCTGGAGTAATGATGCTGAAAATACTATCCATTCTGTTTTGACTCATCTGATTGAACTACGCCATCCAGTGGTTGAAAGAGTAGCTTACGTTTCCAAAATGTAGCCTACATATCTTTGTGTACAAGTACATCAAAAGAGTAACTCAAATTCATTCTTCATTTCATGTTCTATTTGCAGTTTGCATCAAACCTTTGAGAAGTTCTATCCATACACTCAAAAATAAAAGTGTTTTATTGTCATTGACGGTTCCATGAAGAGCCTTTAATACCCATATGGCACCACTAAAGGTTCTTTATAGTGGAACAATAAGCACGTTTACATGCACACCAGTAAGCTGATAACTCACAAATATCAGCTTATTGAAATAACCAGTTTTCACCATTTACATGCAAACCAGTAAACTAACAACGCAAGTAAACAGCGTTTACGTGACTTTATTAATAAACCGGGTTATTTCCTTGTAGTGACATCAAAAATAATAATTTCCCTATCTGACTCAGAGTATTCCAAATGTTATGTCAGTTTCCCGTGTCAGCGGGAATTTTTAAAATAAATTATTATTCTCTCATGCAGTTACAGATGCAGCGTTTTGACTGAACCTCTTCTACTTCTACTGCATGAGATGAGAACACATTTTTGCAATTTTCTGGCTCTTAAAAGAGCCTGCGTTTGTGATATATTTCTTTCTTTCATGCAAAACACTCGCTCTGTCTGGATGCATTTAAATCTGCACCTGTCAGACATGCGCACTTCAATAAGCCGACAGAAAGCAGGTTAATGCGTTTACATGCCGCGCAAAATCAATAAGATGCAAAAAACTACCTGTTTCCGACTGGTTTATGCTTAAACCGTTTATGACCTTACTCCGATAAAAGAAAACGGATTACCACGTTTACATGACCATGTTTGTTGTCGGCTTATTAAGCATAATCGGCTTAAGAACCTGCATGTAAACGCACTCAATGTTCTTCACACTAAGATTTTTTTTTTCTTTTAAAGCCTTAACCACAGTTGCCAGGTCTGTGCAACAAAAGTAACCCAATGGCCAATCAAATGTAGGCCAAAACATATCCCATGTGTCTTTCTCCATCGGGCAGCCGAATTCACATCCACGGGACACCATGTTTCACACCGTCAAATGTATAAAACATTAAAAAAAAAAAAATTTTTTGATACAGACTATCAATGCCATTTGTGCCATTACATTACATTGCTGAAAATCATCCAATATTCTTTTTATGTTTTAGAATAAATATATCAACATATCCATACAAATATTTTTTTTTTTTATAAAATACTTCTCAGATAAAGTTTTCTAGAATAGAGTTGATTCATTAATTTCCACGGGCCAAATAATATTTTATTTTTAAAAAAAAAAATATTTAGTTCAATTTAAACAATTCAAATCAAATCAAATTCATGAAGTTTTGCTGGTAATGTGAACATATCTTTTAGGATGTACAGTGGTGGTCAGAATTATCGGCACCCCTGGTAAATATGATCAAATATGGCTGTAAAAAATAAATCTGCATTGTTTATCCTTTTGATCTTTTATTTAAAAAAATTCACAAAAATCTAACCTTTCATTGAAGAAAATAATTGAAAGTTTGGGGTAAATCACATTATGAAATAAATGCTTTTCTCCAAAACACATTGCCCACAATTATTGGCACCCTTAGAATTAAAGTAGTAAAATATCTCTGAAGAATATTCCCATTAATATTTACATTTTTTTAGCACACTAGGGTGAGTAGGAGCATGAAATTGTCCAGCTATGATGTCTTGTTCCACAGGAGTATAAATATGAGGAAACACAAAGGCCAAATTCCCTTAATCATTCATCACAATGAGTAAAACCAAAGAATATAGTTCTGATGTGCAGCAAAAGATTGTTGAGCTTCACAAAATAGAAAGTGGCTGTAAGAAAATAGCTAAAGCATTGAAAATCCCCATTTCCACCATCAGGGCAATGATTAAGAAGTTCCAATCAACTAAAGATGTTACGAATCTGCCTGAAAGAGGACGTGTGTCTGTATCGTCCTAATGCATGGCGAGGAGGAACATTTGAGTGGACAAAGACTCTCCAAGGATCACAGATGGGGAATCGCAGAGATTAGTTGAGTCTTGGGGTCAGAAAGCCTCAAATTGATCAAACAACCCCTGCATCACCACATGTTGTTTGGGAGGGATTCAAGAAAAATCCTCCTCGCTCATCCAAAAACAAACTCCAGCATATTCAGTTGTCAGACGCGACTGGAAATTCAATTCTGTGTTCTGTGGTCAGATGAAACTATAAAAAGAGCTTTTTGGCAGCAAACCCACCAGATGGGTTTGGTGCAAACAGGGATAAAAAGTACCCCATGCCCACGGCTAAAAATACAGCTGGATCTTTAATGTTGTGGGCCTATTTTTTAGCTGGAGGTCCTGGACATCTTGTTCAGATACATGGTATAATGGTTTCTAGCAAATACCAACAGATAAAAAATCAAAACCTGACGGTCTCTACTAGAAATTTTATAATGGGCCGTGGTTGGATCTTCCATCTAGACAACGATCCAAAACAACCATCAAAATCAACACACAAATGTGTCACTGAACACAAAATGAAGCTTCTGCCATGACCGTCCCAGTCACTGACCTGAACCCTATAGAAAATGAGTGGGGTGAACTGAAGAGAAGAAGCACCAACATGGGTCTGGGAATCTGAAGGATCTGGAGAGATTCTGTATGGAGGAATGGTCTCTGATCTCTTGTCAGGTGTTCCCCAAACTCATCAGGCATTATAGAAGAAGACTCAAAGCTGTTATCTTGGAAAAAGGATTGGACCCATTCAAACCGGACAATGGACCGGTCGACAACCGAATCCTGCAGTGTCTGTAGTATCGAAGTGTGCATCACTGATCGACGTAAAAATATTTTGTCATAACATGAGATCAGCAGTTCAGCTTAAAGACTTTGTGGGCCAGCGCATGCTTGCTCTTTGAAAAATAAATCGGGCAGTGACAGTTGTCTTCGGAGGCGAAGAGGTCGCCCTCCCGAAAACATTCTATATAATTTGAGCCATTTGGGGATGGAGTGTCCACTCCCCTGGGGACACGAGGCCCCTGGAGAGCATGTCTGCTCCCTGGTTCAGTCTGTCTGGCACATGCACTGCTTTTAGTGAGTGTAATTTGCCTTTTGCCCATAGGAGATGCCTGACCTGTTGGTTGAGCCATCTCGACCTGAGCCCGCCTTGGCGGTTTATGTAGGAGACCACTGTCGTGTTGTCCGTGAGGACTAGAACATGGTGACCTGAGAGATGTGGTAGAAAAGTCTTGAGGGCTAGCACTACTGCTAGCATTTCTAGGCAGTTTATGTGCAACCGTGACTCCGTTCTTGACCATGAGCCGAAGGCCGGTTCTCCCTCGCACAGAGCGCCCCAACCCGTGTTGGAGGCATCCGTGGTGACCACCATCTGTCTGGAAACTGTCCCCAAGCTCACCCCCGTCTCGTAGAGGCAGGGATTTGACCACGGGGCCAGGGCTTTGACACAGCCGCGGCCCACTTTCATCCAAAGCTGGCCAGAATGCCATGCTTGGGGAGGAACCCGTGATTTCAGCCAGTACTGCAGGGGGCGCATGCGCATCATGCCCAGCGGAAGTACTGGAGAAGCTGATGCCATTAGGCCTAGCATTCTCTGAAAAATGTTTAGGGTTCTGTTGGTTCCCGTTTTGAACGAATATGCAAGCTGCTAATACCATTGGTTCATGCAGTTCCCACTGGCCAGCCAATAGCGTGCGAGATGTCTCGACGCTGTTCTGCTAAGTAATTGAATGCAGATCCATCTGTGAGATGACAATAAAATAAATACATATATTTGAATTGAATTAACATTACCTTGTTGTAATAGTGTTTTAAAATTAATATATAATATTGTACATTATAAATGTAACTCATTAACACATTAGATATATTAATATAACTCTATGAATTATATAACACGCATCTGAATACCTCTTAAGCAAACTAACCCTGGATCATGAGCTGTTCCAGAGTAGGTTATGTTCAGAGAGTGAGTTGCTATGGCTACTTACATACCCTGAAAGTTACCTCTGTTTCTGGAGCCGAAAGTTGAGGTTATCTGCTTACTTACTCTTAAACAAACCCGGGTATGTCACATAACCTGCTTTCTGGAATACACCCCCTGGTGCCCAGATTTTCCCATCAAGTTTGTTTTTATAAATCACAACTTATACGTCGCCTCTTTCAGGGCCTGTTTTGTGAGCATGCAACATAATGCAATATATAATGTTATGCAGGGATATAATGATCCGTGTATGTCTTTGATTTTATATTAATTATTGTAAAATATACATTTTATATAAAAAATATTTTTTGATTTGCAGTACATTTAAACTTCTATAACTTTTTCATTAATCTTTTGAAGTGCTTAATAATCAGCCATTTAAGTTGCATTTTCACATCTATTCTCTAAAAGGTGGGTGACAGTTAAATAACTGTTCACTGAAAGGCTCGAGGAACCAAAAATGGTTCTTTTATGGAATCGCTGCAAAAACAAACAAATAAAAACACTTTTGGGACCTTTATTTATAAGAGATTGATTTTTTTGTATCCAGAACTCCAATAAAGACCAACTCACACCTGTGTTCAATAGGATTTATTTTCTTACCCTTTTGTGCCAATAAAAAGATCACTTTGTATACACCACAGCACTATTATGTACATCTGTACTGTAACAGCTTGTGCAATGGCCTCTGCTTCTTAGCATTTATTTAAATAAATCTTGACCTTCAGGCAGCAGATTATTAGGTGCAACAAACAAAACATCCCACATATTCATAAACATCCTTCTAAAACCGTGTTTCTGCTTTTGTTAAGGATAACAAAATAAATAAAACGGGACAAAAAAAATACAATTTACACATTTTTGCAAAACATGTCAATTCTTGAGTGTGTTCATGGGAATTAATGTGCATTAATAGTTGGATTTGGGCATGTGACGAGCCAAAATACAGAAGGAAATCCATTTTTTTCTATGTACAAAATGTCATTTAGACGTCTCAACATAGCTAGGTTGAAATGTGGTGTGAACCTGTTGTTAAATACTCACTAGTCTACAATTAAAAAGGAGGTTTTGGCGGATGAGGTACAGCAATCTTTCATTTTAAACGCCTCGAACACTTTCATAACCTGAACACTCGCATTCGTATAAGTCTTTCTGTCTGTACAGAGCTTAAACTAATGCTTATAAAAGTGGTTTCATAGACAAATCTCTGACTTTTAAGGCAAAGGGTTGGACTAAAGCTTAAATGGACGCATCTGGGTTTTGTATCATAAATGTTTCTCCCAAACTTCCAACGCCTCACGAGAGGTTCCTCAAAGCCTCAGCCGTTATATTTTGTGCATTGCTCGACTGTAAAGGATGTAGATCACGGCCATCCAAAACGACTCGAGGCTGATGTGTAGTTTAAAAGAACAGTGTTGTCCATCTTCTGGACTGTTTGCTTTTAAAAAACTTCCTGAGCCCTCCGATAAAAACACTTGCTTATCCATCACGACACCATGAAAGCAACGTCTGCGCATCTGCCGCCTTGCGTTCCGTCACGCCGCGTGACACCGGTGCGAATATCAATCAATATCCGCTGAGCTGTGAATATTAAAGTGAACAAGTGAGAAGATACTCGCATGGAAGCCCGTTTCTGCCTTAAAATAAAACCATAAAAAGGAAATTGCAACTTTTTAAAAAAATAAAAATTTCACAATTCTCACTTGATTTCTCACAATTCCAAGTTTATATAATCACAATTTTGAGTTAACATCTCACAACTCTGACTTTTTTTTTTTAACAGAATTCTGAGTTTACAACTTGCATTTCTGACTTTTTTTATTTATTGTTTTTCAAACTGCAGTTCTGAATTAATTTCGCAATTCTGACTTTTTCTCTCTCAAAATAATGGAATTCTGAGTTTACAACTTGTATTTCTGACTTTTTGGACATTTTTTTTTTTTAAACCGGAATTGTAAGTTTACATCTCACAATTCTGACTTTTTTTTTTGTCAAAATAATGGAATTCTGAGTTTACAACTTGTATTTCCGACTTGAAATAAAAAAAAACATAATTCTGACTTTTTATCGTACTTCTGAGTTTATATCGCACAATTCAGATTTAAAAAAAAATCTGAATTCTGAGTTTACATCCCGCAATGCTAAATAAAAAAAAAATGGAACTCTGAGTTTACATTTCACAATTCTTACATTTTTCTCAGAATTCAGAGTTAAGTCAAACTCACAAAAGTGAGAAAAAGGTCAGAACTGTGAGAAATCAACTCAAAATTCGGATTTATTTCTCAGAATTATGTATATTGCAATTCTGAAGAAAAAAAATTTCAGAACTGCAAGGTGTTAACTAAACAAAAGCAAGATATAAACTCAGAACAGCAAGAAATAAAGTCGGAATTGTGATTAAAAATCACTTACTTAAACCATTTCATTTTTTATTCTGTGGCAAAAACAAGCCTCCATATACTTGAGATTCTTACAAACTGAGATTTTTCAGGTTGCATAGCAAAACAAGGAGAGTAAAACTACCAACAGATTTTTTTTTCAAAATCAGACAGAAATGTTTCATCCAAAGCAGCTCTACAAATAGCTTTACCACCATGGGATAATATATACCTCTTTCCAAAACACCCGACTCCAATTCATTTCATAATATAAAATATATCACACGTAGAAGCGAAAGACCCAGCTGCTATATATGTGACTTTTGATGATACACCTTACGTTAATAAAAAAACGTCTGAGGGCCAAGCGAGCCACAGACAATAGCAACTCTCTGTACCCATAATATCGAAAACTGAATCTTTGACACGTCTGTAAAAGACGTCCTCAGTGTCTGTATACACCGTCCTGGTCACAGTCATTTCCACAGTCTGTTCATACAGAATGATTAAAAAAAAAATTAAAACAAATTTCTAGATTGGCCATGCTGTTTTATCAAATTACAAGGCAAAAAAAAAAAAAAAAAAATATCACAATTGGCTCTTCCATCCAGAAAAACTGTGATCTTAATCCCCAAACCTTAAGGATAAAAATGGTTTTCTAAGATGATGGGAGTACAGAAGCATTAAAAACTCAGAAACATAAAAAAAAAAAAAAAAAAAAACGCTAACACTGCTGCGAATCTCCGAATCCCACTCACTTGATCGGCCTGTGTACAGTCTCCTGAAAGAGTTCTCCATCATCTGTACCTCCGTTTTATTCTTTCATTGAGGGGAGAGGACAGCCGAGTCCTTGGCGTAATCAGTAGACAGTTCCTCTCTTTCACTCATGTCCATTTCCTCTGTCCGCTGTAGATTCACCCTCTTGCCGTGACGCGAGGACTTCAGTGTCACCGGAACTCATAGATGGGTGCGCTGTGTTCAGGGACGTGTGTGAGGTTCAAAGACTGATACCTGATCATAAGAATATGATAAATAAAAAATTGGGTGATATATTCAGAATATTTACATTAAATCTTTATATACATTGAATTAACACACATACAGTCAAACCAAAATTTATTCTCCAACATGTTCTCACATTATCGCACTTTATTCGCTATAGTTTAGAAAATGCTAATAAAATAGACAAGAACTGTGTCAGAACAAATCCATCTTGATAATTTCAGATAACTTTGATAGAAAGGTATGTAATGGATTATAATCAACCAATCAGCTGTTAAATTTAAAGCACACAATTAGATAATACCAATTTAGGTCAACCAATGACCAAGCAATGCATCATTTTGTTCAAGTCAAAATTGTCAAAATTATAATTTAAGTATTTAATGCAAATTAATGTGGCATGTGTTTTTTTCTGTCATCCTTTGGCTAGCGTTACATTATATGATCACGCTATTATTACGCTTTTAAACCATTCAAGCGCAACAAGACAAAAGAGAACATGCTGTCTGTGAAAGTCCTGTCTATGGCTACGTTCACACTGTCAACTTTTGGGATTGACAACTGCATTAAGTTACAGGTTTGAGTCTTGAAATGTCTTGTTTACACAGCAACTTACAGTAGCGTCTCAAATACTGTCTGTATGAACGTGCAACGTAGTGCTGGGCGGTATGACCAAAAATTTATATCACTGTATTTTTCTAAGTTATACCGGTTTCGCGGTATATGACAGTATTTTTTTCCCCTATGCATGACAGGGTGTTAACAACATTGATTGAGAGAGGAAATACCGCAGTAGACTGAGTTAGAATGCCCTATTTTATGATGAGTGAATATTGTAGAAAAATTCCACACTAAAATTAATACAGAATTAATAGAATATAATTAATACAGGTTTGCAAAGCCCCACAAAATAATGCTGTGGGGAGACAACAACCAATAAAACAGACTACACACTCATTACAGACATATGAATATTAAAATATGACCACAGAGAGAACAGTGTAGCAGAATAATCCATCGTCAGACGTACGGCTGTAGTATCAGTGTCCTTGTTTGCACATATATTTCATTTGAAGAAGACGTGATGAAATATGTGCGCATACACGCTGCTGGTTCATGTTTAGAACACTAGAGTATATCAAATATGAAATATGTCCATAAAAAAACTTAAACGCGCTCGCTCCGGTCTGTATCTGATTTATATGATCCATGTGGTGAGTGTTGTTAATCTCATCGCGGCGTGTGTTGTCTGAATTAATCTGCTGAATCCGAAATCGCCCCCTGTACCTAATACAAATAGGGCATTATTTGAAGGGAAAGCCATTTGTAGTGGTGTCCGAAACCACACTGTACGTTATTGAGTGCACTCATTCTATCCCACATTGCACCGCAATAACGAGTGTACAGCCGATGTACACTCAACGGCTGTCCGACTTTACGCACTTGTTTTCATTCACTCCTTCAAATGCACTGTATTAGTCGACTAAAGTAGGGAATAGTGACTGAGGGTTTAGGGGGCGATTTCGAATTCAGCCATAGGCTGTAATGCCATCTCAGCTGTGTCCTCACTACAGTGCAACAGTGAAACGGGATCCCTCTCAAACAGTGTCGCGCTGCGCCGTGTTCCGAATGTTGTTTAAGCGACATATACCGGTATAAACAAAATTCATATCATAACAAAAATAAACACCGGTATTCGGTATGAACCAGTATACCGCCCAGCACCAGTGCAACGCAAGTCAAGCCTGTATTCTCTTACTAATTACTATATATATATATATATATATATATATATATATATATATATATATATATATATATATATATATATATATATATATATATATATATACACACACACACACACACACACACACACACACTCACCTAAAGGATTATTAGGAACACCATACTAATACTGTGTTTGACCCCCTTTCGCCTTCAGAACTGCCTTAATTCTACGTGGCATTGATTCAACAAGGTGCTGAAAGCATTCTTTAGAAATGTTGGCCCATATTGATAGGATAGCATCTTGCAGTTGATGGAGATTTGTGGGATGCACATCCAGGGCACGAAGCTCCCGTTCCACCACATCCCAAAGATGCTCTATTGGGTTGAGATCTGGTGACTGTGGGGGCCATTTTAGTACAGTGAACTCAAGAAACCAATTTGAAATGATTCGAGCTTTGTGACATGGTGCATTATCCTGCTGGAAGTAGCCATCAGAGGATGGGTACATGGTGGTCATAAAGGGATGGACATGGTCAGAAACAATGCTCAGGTAGGCCGTGGCATGTAAACGATGCCCAATTGGCACTAAGGGGCCTAAAGTGTGCCAAGAAAACATCCCCCACACCATTACACCACCACCTGCACAGTGGTAACAAGGCATGATGGATCCATGTTCTCATTCTGTTTACGCTAAATTCTGACTCTACCATCTGAATGTCTCAACAGAAATCGAGACTCATCAGACCAGGCAACATTTTTCCAGTCTTCAACTGTTCAATTTTGGTGAGCTCGTGCAAATTGTAGCCTCTTTTTCCAATTTGTAGTGGAGATGAGTGGTACCCGGTGGGGTCTTCTGTTGTTGTAGCCCATCCGCCTCAAGGTTGTGCGTGTTGTGGCTTCACAAATGCTTTGCTGCATACCTCGGTTGTAACGAGTGGTTATTTCAGTCAAAGTTGCTCTTCTATCAGCTTGAATCAGTCGGCCCATTCTCCTCTGACCTCTAGCATCAACAAGGCATTTTCGCCCACAGGACTGCCGCATACTGGATGTTTTTCCCTTTTCACACCATTCTTTGTAAACTCTAGAAATGGTTGTGCGTGAAAATCCCAGTAACTGAGCAGATTGTGAAATACTCAGACCGGCCCGTCTGGCACCAACAACCATGCCATGCTCAAAATTGCTTAAATCACCTTTCTTTCTCATTCTGACATTCAGTTTGGAGTTCAGGAGATTGTCTTGACCAGGACCACACCCCTAAATGCATTGAAGCAACTGCCATGTGATTGGTTGATTAGATAATTGCATTCATGAGAAATTGAACAGGTGTTCCTAATAATCCTTTAGGTGAGTGTATATATATAATATATAAAATGTGTGTAATGTGCAGGATGTGCGGAATGACTCATTTCATTAACGTTTAAACAGAAATTTTGCAACCGACTAGTCTAGTATTTCCAAGTCGACTAGCAGCAGCATCATTTAATCGACTAGTAGAATAGTCTTCAGTATGTCCTATACACTGATTTATTTGTGTCGGCCCACCACAATATCAACATTGACCACCAACAAATAGATTACAGTGCTTCTCATTCATTAACTGAAAATATTAAACTTCTCATAATAATGTAAAAGGTCTTTAAATGTCGTGTTTTACGCCATTGCTGTCAAATAGGGATGCTCATATTGACCATTTAACCGTTAACCAAAATTAATAATTTTGACCGATTAATACTATCAGTTAAACGGTTTAAACGTTTTTTTTAGTTTTTTTTTTGTTTTTTTGTTTGTTTGTTTGCTGCATGGTTAAAGAAAAATATGCTATATTTGTTAACTCACGGGGCGCGTCGACACATGCAACCACACGTGCCTACACAGATATATTTCTCAAAATGAAGCAATGGAAAAGAAGTAGGCCTACTGTGTGGGACCATTTCGACAGAAAGGGCGACGAAGTTACTTGCAAAATATGCTACGCGGTATTAAAATACAGCAATAGTGCAAGCTCCTGACTGGTGGAAAACAAATGAAAGGCGCTTCCCGAGGGTGGCCAAAGGGTTACTAAAGCGATATAGCTGAAGCTTTGTATCAGTAGAAACCCGGTAGTATATTCGAATGATCGTGCTCCCCCCCCCTCATATCCCCCTGAGACGAGAGATTTATGTATTTTATTTCTGGAAAAAAGCCTCTGATGACGAAAATATCGTCATTTTGTGTCAACGGAGGCTTTTTTGGCCAGAGGCTAGAGACTACAGCCAGTAGTAGGAGCTAGTTCCGCATGTTTTCAACCCGCCCATAGGGGTGGGATCTCACTCACAGAATCTAAGACACAGACGGCCGCACGGACATTCATAACGGAGCTTCCACAGGCATGAAATGAAAATGCACCAGACTGGACACGCACTGTGAATGACTGTGAAGCCGTGAATTAATGACAATGCGGCCATGAATGAATGCCTGTTGGCCGTGCTCATTTTAGTTTCGGTTTAAATTAGCGCCAACAAAACAGTACAATGACAATAAATAGGTGCTTTTACATTTCACTTTAAAAACCAAATCTTCCGCGATCATCTAGTCTGTCAGCTCCTCAGTCTCAGTCTCAGTCTGATGAATGAAATCTGACTCCTGCTGCTGGTCTGTGCTGCGACTCTCTCGTTCGGCTCGTGCTGTGTTGAGCAGAAACGTTCAGTTTGTGATTGTGGTGTCTGTTCTCTAACTGAACGAAATGATTTTATTAATATAAAAATCAAAACGACGGTGGGGTAATGCCACGGTGGGCAAGAGATGTAACCGGTAGGCGTGGCTTGGGAGTGGCCTCGAAGGGCATTGAAGCAAGTGCATTCTGGGAGTTGTTGTCTTTCATCCATATGAGCCAAAAATACATTTTCTGGCTTTTCTCAGTCTAGAAGGCACCAGCTTCTAAAATACTTTCATATTTCTACCACATAAATTACCCAATTTACCCCAAAAGTACCCCTTTAAAGGCGAGTTTATTCTCGCCGCGTCCACACGAGCGCGAGGGTGTGCGCTGCAAAAAAGCCATCAACGCGGAGTAGGCGGTTGTGCGCGTTGAGAGTGCACGACCCCATTCCGCTTGTCCCCAGTCATCGGAGGCGCGCGCTAGGCCTGGGCCGATAAACAATATCATATCGAATCGCAATAAAATTGATGGCGATAACGATGATAAGCTCTGGACATTTTTACTCGATACAGATTAATCGAACACCCAATCACACAGCAGAAATAAACGCGGCAACAACCATTCAGCGTCAACTTGCACGTCAAAAGTACACGCTCTACTGGCAAAGAAAACTTGACACAAGAAGAAAAAAATGAGTGGAAGCAGCGAAGAACGTTAAATCGAAAGTTAAGCTAACCTTGAGTTATCATCCAAAGACGACAAATTTGTTGATAAAAGGTAGCACCGTTTGGGTCAAAGTCCAAATGACAGCGCAGCGCGAGCTCACTACAGCAGATCCGTTTACTCTGATCGGTCTCGGTCACGGTCACGCGACCCTAAACAGCGATGTAAGATCCAGTGAGAAGCGTGTGAATTCAGCGAAAAACACAAATGTCTTTTTGATTTAAACTACTTTAAAGACAGACAAAACTGCGCTGACAAACACTAAACACTGTGCGCAATGATACAGTCAGAAGGATTTTCGATCTACAAATCTCCATAATTTACCATGGATTTACTTTTGTAACACTAACTGCACCATGGTACTGCGGCAGAAATGTGGGATATTCTATTCATATAGAATTGAATTATATTACTAATGTAGACATGTATTAAAAGAAGTAACGGAGTATTATTGCAGTATTTTTTTGTGATTGAGATACAGAATTTGTGCATTTATACTAATGTTTTTAGGCTACTGTTTTTCACAGAAATACCATAGAAACCATATAGATGGTAGTGAAGAGCTATATGCGTGTTTTTACCTGTGGTTATCATGATCTAAATGTATGATACTATGGAAGACCAATGGCTCATTTTAATAAAACTCAGTCATAATATTTAAATTTTACCATATAAAAATGAGGTTGTTACAATTTTTACAGATGTCCATGTTTTTGTTAATGAACATAAATTTACATCTGCATCCTCCTAACTCAAGCTACTACTACTACTGTCAACTCACTGTCAAATGTGCATTTCTAAGAGACAAAACATTTAATATTATTAATACTGCAGCCTGCATTGCAAACTGTGCTGAAGATATATGCCAAAGTAAGGCAACACAATGACTAGAAACAATATCACCTATTAGAACATGCAGAAACTAAGACATTATTTTTCTGAGAAATTTATTTTGTTAAGGAAAAATGACTAGAAAAGGAATTCAAAAACGTGTTTGGCATATCCTGACAATAAAAAGTAGCTTAAAACCACAATTAACTTTCACTTAGGAGCAAAAATCTGCCTTTAAATTTGAAAGAAAGAAATAGTTGACATTTATCGTGATAATTATCGATATCGACTGATATGAAAAGATTTTTATGGCCATATCGCCCAGCCCTAGCGCGCACGCAGTCAGCGAAGAAGTATAAACAAGGCTTGAGAGGGTGTTTTCTGTCAACAGGCTGCGCTCCAGACTAACCCCACATCACTTAGACGTTACTTTAAAAAAAATTAAAACCATACAACGTGTGGATTGAGGCAGGCCTGCTATTTTTATTTGACGGAGAAAAAAAACTATTCTGGTTCTTCAAAGCTTCAAACGGATTCAGTGTATTTTCGTTATGTCATCTTAATTCGGTAATTATATTAAGTGAATAATATTTAGTGTAGGCCTATTTATTTTATGCTTTTTATTTATAGTGTTAGAAACGCTGGAAATTTGATAATGTGAATCCAGGTTCTGTTGTTGTTGAGCTGTTCTGTTTGCTGCCGTTTGCACAGTAAAATAAACACGTGAAAAAATGTGTCATTTTAACGGGTCACAGACACTTGTTTTATCAGTTAACGTTTAATAATCGGATAATGAGCGGCGGTTGTCGGTTGGGAAAATTAACCGAAATGAGCATCCCTACTGTCAAACAAACTAAAGCGTGATAAGGCTTTGTATTCTTATCAAATCGCAAAATACTATCTGTTTGTGCTGCACAAAGAGAAGTGCGCACTTTGCTCACGCGATCAGCACATGATCAGCTCTGTGGGTTCGATTCTCAATACCGGTTCACAGTGAATGAATGCAGTGAACTCCATCAGTTTAGTGTACATTTGGGAACGTAGCGGGCACCAATTACGCATAATTTTCACATTTGCATAGTTGTATTTCACTAGATTAGTGTAGTGTAATCTTTAGTATATATACCATTCCGAACTTCTGTGGTAGTAGTAACCCTCTATGGTGGCTGTAGACTTCTGGAAACAGATGTAGTAGAAGCCAGCGAAGGAAGCACCGCTGATGTCTTTGATTGTGTGATCTGGAACTAAGAACTGCTCCTGAAACAAACAAACAAACAACATTTTACAGCAGGATTATTTTATTATTTATTTTATTTCACCAGATTTATATATTTATACAAAGCAGCTTTTATGGATTTGCATATATACACTACTGTTTAAATGTCAATAAGATTATATTTATGTCTTTGAAAGAAGTCTCTTATGCTCACCAAGGCTGCATTTATTTGATCAAAAATACAATTTAAAATGACTGTTTTCTATGTGAATATATTTTAAAATGTAATTTATTCCTGAGATATCTAAGCTGAATTTCCAGCGTCATTACTCCAGTCTTCAGGGTCACATGATATGATGATTTGATGCTCAAGAAACATTATTATTATTATTACTACGAATGGAACAATTTTTGTGGAAACCCTGATACTTTTTCAGGATTCTTTGATGAATAGAAATATTCAAAAGAACAGCATTTATATGAAACAGGTTTTTTCTTTCCGTAACAATGTAAAAGTATTGCTAAATAAAAGTAATTTCTTTTAAACCAAAATTTGTTTTACTGTAGTACAGTATATGGTTTCAGTCATAATATACACCGTACCTTCCACCGCATGAAGACATAGTCACTGTTCTTTAGTTCTTCATAGTCGAAATCATCTGAATTAAAGCTTTTTGCATACTGATAAAATGCTTGAAACTTCCCCTGAGAAAAAAGAAAAACATATTTAGCAGATCAGTTTCTACTATACACCACACTTGAGTCATGATGCATAGTGACTCATAATCATTATGCATTATTACACACAATGAATCTATATTAATTACCCAGTGTTTTCGGTCGACGTCCTCATCCGCATCCCATTTCCTGGTTAAAAAAGGCCGTTTCTTGCTGATGATCTCCCCGGCAAAGAATGTAGTGAGGGTGGGATATTCCTACAGAGAGCAATAGAGCAGGTTGAGTGACACGTTCCCTTCTGTGAGCTTTGCAGTGATCTGACTCAATATATACTTCTGATATTTTATTTATATAATAGTATATAACAGTATTCTTGTCTCTTCATAACATTAAGTTTGAACCACTGGAGTCACATCGACTATTTTAACGATGTCTTTACTGCCTTTCTGGACCTTGAAAGGGATAACGTTGCTGTCTATGGAGGGGACAGAGAGCTCTCGGATTTCATCAAAAATATCTTCATTTGTGTTCTGAAGATGAACGAAGGTCTTATGGGTTTGGAACAACATGAGGGTGAGTAATTAATGACATGAAATTTCACTTTGGGGTGAACTAACCCTTTAAGAGCAGCAACATTTACAGTATTCAACTGTATTTACGAAGAACGGTAAATTACTATACTATATTTTTTATTTACTTTCCCATGTCTTGATACTGCAATTACTGTTCCAGTTATTTTAATTCTAAGCACAGTATTGTTTTAAATACTTGAAGGCCATGTGCCACTGTTCATCAAGAAGCCATGACCCTGGACCATAAAACCAGTCATAAGTCACACGGGTATATTTGTGGCAATAGCCAACAATACATTGTATGGGTCAAAATTATCGATTTTTCTTTAATGCCAAAAAACATTAGGATATTAAGTAAAGATCAGGTTCCATGAAGATATATATTTTTTACATTTCCTACCGTAAATATATCAAACATTTTTATTAGTAGTAATATGCATTGCTAAGGACTTCATTTGGACAACTTTAAAAGAGATTTTCTCAATATTTAGAGATTTTTTTGCACCCTCAGACTCCAAATATCTCGGCCAAATATTGTCCTAACAAACCATACATAAATGGAAAGCTTTCAGATGATGTATAAATCTCAATTTATCTTATGACTGGTTTTGTGGTCCAGTGTCACATATAATATACAAAACTATGTTTTTAGTGGTGTATAAAGACCTTACATAATGAACCGTTATGTTTTTATTACCTTAGAATGAGCCATTTCTATCTACACACACCACGGGTCCCCTTACAGTGAAGTCGCCATCTTGCGCCGTCATGTTTCTACAGTAGCCCTAAACAGACAAAGTTCTCTACAGAGCGCTAGCTACTCTCTGCTGTCTCAGACAACGACATTTTTGTCATGTGTCGGCCACCGTAGATTCTCTATGTACTTCGAAAGGGAGAAGTGAGCGGTGGGCGGTTGCAATTCACAACCTGCACCTTTAAATATTTGAAGGCCAAGTGGCACTAATGTTGTGTTTTTGTAATGTTAAAAGGTTTAAATACTTAAAGGTTTAAATTCTTTTTATTTTTTTTACCATGGTATCGACTTGGGTATTGAATATCGTGTACTTTTGATGGTATCGGTTCAAACTACTAGATTTTTGCTATCGTGACATTCCTAGTCCTGACAGTGATTATATTTTATTTCATTCAATAAATAGGATGAGTTAATATTACAAACAGTTTCTTTGCATTTATTTTGGATTAATTGTCAGTGCTGGGCTCACAGTTCACATGTCTAGGGTACTGTGTGTGTGGATCACTGTGTTCATCCACCACCTCCAAAGACCCTGATTATGTCATTAAAGTTGGCATGTCCAATTAATTTCCATTAATCAGTTCAAAGTGTCCATTTAAAATAATTGACTAAAAATTCTGATTCAATGATTCACCTGAATCCTCATCCAAAAATGTTTAATGAACTATATAGTATTTTTCATATATTATAATTTTAATACATTAGCCTTCAGAAATTAATAGTTTTATTCAGCAAGGCTACATTAAATTAATCAAAAATGACAGTAACGATATTTGTAATGTTACAAAAGATTTCTATTGTAAATAAATGTTTCAGGGTTTCCACCAAAATAACTGTTTTTAACATTGATAATAGTAATACATTTTTCTTGAGCATCAAATCATCATATGAGAATGATTTCTGAAGGATCATGTGACACTGAAGACTGGAGTAATGATGCTGAAAATACAGCTTTGATCACAGGAATAAATTACATTATACAATATATTCAAATAGAAAACAGTTATTTTAAATTGTAAAAATATTACTGTAGTTTTAATCAAATAAATGCAGCCTTGGTGAACATAAGAGACTTCTTACAAAAACATTACTCAAACTTTTAACACTATATGTAGGTCAAAATATTGGTGTTTTTTACTCTATACTGTTATATTGGTGCATATAAGTGAAAAGTATTAAATATCATTCTTCCCTGTGCTCATTTAGAGAAAATTATCATTCTTGTTCTTGTATTAAACATTTTGAATCGACTTGTTTAAAGACTGATTGGAAATAAAATGTTTGTTTTTTTTTTATTCAGGAAAATTACACAAATATTAAGATAAATACCAACAGTGTGATCATATCTGCTTCATATTTCCTTTGACACACTACAACTGAGATGCAGATCAATAAAACAAGTTGCCAAATTAAGTGCATTAGGCTTCTTAAAGCTTCTGTATCTTGATAAAAATCAAAGACCAATAGTGTGAGGATAGCGGCACTTTAAAGATCCGTGTCCAAATCCATTGTGCTCCAGTATTGCAACCAGACAATAAGACCACAAAAGCAGAATCTCCATTCAGACAAACAACAAGAGTGCTTTATGTTTATGTCATGCCCTACCATAAACTGTTATAAGATCAACAGCTACTAAAAAAACATATTGCAGGTCACAGTATGATTACATGGTTGCATTGACCACAAGCCTGTCTCACCTCTGTTAGACCTTTGATCTTGAGGTATCCACACAGGTACGAGTCCTCCATGGTCACATGCTGTGGGTCCAAAGCAAAGGGTTTTAATAAAATCACTATAATGATGTACTTGGCACAACTCCAGACCACAAGAACAGATCTGCTTATGTGGGTCAGTTAATAACATTCAACAAAACACTAATCTGGACTCAAACATAAAGATACAACTCTCTCTGGTTGCCCTACTTAGAAATGGGTAACTGATCTATTCTGATTATATCTCCAGATTCACTGACATGCATGAGACACATTGCACAAATGTATTATGAGCACTATAATCACACAAGTAAACTACCAAAACAGCATTTTGGACATAGTAAGCTGGCTACCTACAAACAAACAGCATTTAAGGGCTTCATACTGTCACAATATAGTGAGCTGCCTACCTAGACTGCATGTAGGTAGCCTACTACGTATGTTTTGAGTCAAACTGGTAGCCAGTATATTACTTTTGGGCTTTATATTTTCACAACCTAGTGAGCAGCCTACCTAGACAGCATTTTTGGACTCAAAACCTACCTAGTAGGCTGGCTACCTGCAAACAAACAGCATTTAAGGGCTTCATACTGTCACAATATAGTGAGCTGCCTACCTAGACTGCATTTTTGGACTCAAAACCTACCTAATAGGCTGACTACCTGCAAACAAACAGCATTTAAGGGCTTCATACTGTCACAATATACTGAGCTGCCTACCTAGACTGCATTTTTGGACTCAAAACCTACCTAATAGGCTGGCTACCTGCAAACAAACAGCATTTAAGGGCTTCAAACTGTCACAATATCGTGAGCTGCCTAACTAGACTGCATGTAGGTAGCCTACTATGTATGTTTTGAGTCAAACTGGTAGCCAGTATATTACTTTTGGGTTTTATATTCTCACAACCTAGTGAGCAGCCTACCTAGACAGCATTTTTGGACTCAAAACCTACCTAGTAGGCTGGCTACCTGCAAACAAACAGCATTTAAGGGCTTCATACTGTCACAATATAGTGAGCTGCCTACCTAGACTGTATTTTTGGACTCAAAACCTACCTAAGTAGGTTGACTATCAACAAACACACAGCATTTTGGGCTTTATACTGTCACAATATTGTGAGCTGCCTACCTAGACTGCATTTTTGGACTCAAAACCTACCCAATAGGCTGGCTACCTGCAAATAAACAGCATTCAAGGGCTTCATACTGTCACAATATAGTGAGCTGCCTACCTAGACTGCGTTATTGGACTTAAAACCAAAAGTAGGCTGACTATCAACAAACAACAGCATTTTGGGCTTCATACTGTCACAATATAGTGAGCTGCCTACCTAGACTGCATGTAGGTAGCCTACTATGTATGTTTTTAGTCAAACTGGTAGCCAGCATATCACTTTTGGGCTTCTTAGTTTCACAACCTAGTGAGCTGCCTACCTAGAGGCAGTCATTTGAATTGCCTAGGTAGGCAGCTCACTTCTTACTGAGCATATCAACAGAGAGCAAAGTGTTTACCTGCAGAACCACCTCGACATCATAGGAGTTTCCTTTGCTCTTCTGGTGCCCGCGGAACTGGGAGCCGCTGTAGAGCAGAGAGGTGTTGACGCCGGGCTGATGGGTATTGATCGGCGGGGGCGGAACGAGAGAGGCCGAGGCCATGCAGGCCAACGACGAGCCCAGACAGCAGTCGGTACGGACCGGCATGTTTGATCGCTTCTGCGGGGAAGTCCCCGAACACAACCAGCTGAGCGTCGCTTATCCGAGACCCTGGAGGAGAAGAAAACGCGACACTGACAGCGCAGTGCGTGAGTTTCGGAGTTTCTCCCGCAGGACGGTTACGGTTACGTCCCTCAGAGCAGAATGAAGGCGCTCAACAGCGAGTCATGTGATCCAGCATGCTGTTTTCTGATTGGACGACGGCCATCAAGCTACAATGACGCTGGATGTTCATTGGCTGCTTTGGAAAAGGCATGATGGGATTTGTAGTTCTTTTGCAAGAAAGCGGTAATGTAGAAATGTAGAGAAGCGTTAATGTTGTGACAGCTGTTTCTAAACAATGCATTTGCCAATAAAACCTGTTTAACGACGCCAATATGTATGTGTGTGTGTGTGTGTATATATATATATATATATATATATATATATATATAAAATTTAAAAACAAATGTAACATTTGAAATGTTAAAGAAGTACAAAAAACACATATTTGGCAAGAAAGGATTGTGCTAGCTGTATATATAACTTTATTTCTAAATGATATATATAGCTGCCTACACCCTATTTGAGAAATGTCCTTTTATGTAAATCTCTCTCTCTCTCTCTCTCTCTCTCTCTCTCTCTCTCACCGCCAACAAATGGAATTGCTGCAGCACCTTTACTTGTCTGTAGATGGAAGCATTGCATAAAGTACAAAAACCAACCCTACAACATTCTTCCAAAACTGATACATCTCAAAATTTAATAAACAAAACAAAAATAATACAGCTGCATACTTATCAACATCTAACATCAACATTTGTTTATATATAATTTGTTTTATTCTGGATCTGACATGAGAAACATTTTAATTGTACTCAGACGATGCCATGTCCTCCAGCTCATCCTTTACAAAACGAATGTAGGTTTGGATCTCTGAGATGCGCTTGCGATTCCTCTTCATCTCATCATTGTGTATCTATTGACATAAACAAAAATATTCTTATATTTACATTTAATAATAAAAGGTCTTTGTGATCCTGGACAGCCTCATGGTAGGCTACACTGTGACTAAATATAATAGTATAATATAATATAATATAATGATATTGTTAATGAGTCTAAAGTTCACAGGAAGTGTGTTCATAATCACGTACTGATTTCAGCAGACCGCCCATCCAGCCGTTGATTTGTGTCAGTAGCTCGTCTTCCCTGTTATCAATCTTCTGCAGGTGTGTGTCATGGGAAGCACTGACTGCATTGCTCACCGTGTCTTTATCTACCAAGAGCTACAGGGCAGCAGAGGAAATGACGACTAAAATAAGGCATGCAAGTGTCTTACCATGGTTTTTGACTTCTTCATTATCCATAATGAGTCGACACAAATTCTTATCATTAAGTTTCCCACTGACCATTGCCACATCATCCGGTATTTCCTCCTCCAGCTCATTTTTGACCACCTTCTCCAGTGTTGCCAAGGCAATCTCAAGCTGTTGTTCATGGTGCTGGTTCTCCAGGTCTCGACACATTACGAATGTGTGTCAGAGTTAAAGAAGCCTTACGCTTGAAATAAAAGTATTTTAGTTTTGTCTTGTTGGATAAAGGATATATCCCTTGCACATATTCAATGAACCCTCCAGCCATGTCTGAGATGTTCCTCTCAAAGTCTTTGAAGATGTCCTTAAAAGAAGCAATCCATTCGTTTAGGTGATATGGTCTGTATTTAATATTACATTAATAATGTAGGTCTTTCATTCTGACCTCTAGTTGGTCCACCAGCTGTAGTTCAAGACTCATGAGGGTTTCAGAGAGCTGGTCGGCCTGTTCATGGCAGGAAGTGATGTGAGCTTCAAGTAGATCGGCATCTGTGATCTGTTGCATTTCCACAGTCTTCTGCAATAGAATAGAATTTAATTTGTGAACATTTTGATGGGTTCAACTGGTGAGAAACAGGTTGTTTCGTTTTCCTTGTTAGACTGAGGGTGAAGAAACCAACCTGCCTCCTGGATTTTTCAAAGTCAGCTGCTATTTGTGCTGCTTTGCGCTGATTTTCAGCCACCGCCTCATGGGAACAGGTAAAAAAGGATTCCACCTCAGCCGTTCTCTGAGCATGCTGAGTCAAACCTGCCTCAAATATCTGCACACATAGAGCTTCCATATTGCTCTTAAATGTAAATGGACTGTCAAGGTAAATGGGTTGTTTTGAGCCCTGTTAACAGCTTACAGGTGCAGTGTGTAGTATTTATGAGGATCTATTGACAGAAATGCAATATAATATACATAACTATGTTTTCAGTGGTGTAAAGCCCTTACATAATGAACCGTTATGTTTTTATTATCTTAGAATGAGCCATTTCTGTCTACACACACCGCGGGTTCCCTTACAGTGAAGTCGCCATTTTGCGCCGTCATGTTTCTACAGTAGCCCTAAACAGACAAACTTCTCTACAGAGCGCTAGCTACTCTCTGCTGTCTCAGACAATGACATTTTAGTCCTATGTCGGCCACCGTAGATTCTCTATGTGCTTCGAAAAGGGAGGGGTGAACGGTGGGCAGTTGCAATTCACCTCACCGCTAGATGCAGCTAAAATTTACACAGTGCACCTTTAAAGGATACATAACACACACAGTTTCTGCCAGTCTCATGTTAAACTTGAGTACCTATAGAGTAGTACTGCATCCTTCATATCTCCGAAGAGTCTTTAGTTTTATCATATTTATAAAAGACATCCCTGGATAACTTTCGATTCCCTATTGTGTGGTTTACATTATATGCACTTATGTGCCGATTGCCAACAAAACACACACATTTGATGCAGTTTCACTCATCGCCTGCGGTCGCGACTCATGACCGGGAACAAACAAACACACTTGCAGAACTCTGTTGCTGCTCGGGAAAAAAAACTGCATCCACTGTTTCCTTAATGCTGGGTTATTTGGGAAGCTGAATAAGGTTATCTTTCCCTCACAACCAGAAACACACTTCATTAGTGACATTGTTGATTTCGTGGTCAAAATGACAGCGCTGCCGATGGCTCCTGTAACTCGAACGAAGCTCGTTGATGAGCGGCTCTTGCTCTCGCTCTGGTTGATGTGCATAAGCTCATGCGGGAGAAGTGCCTATACAATGAATTCCACCCTTTATGACGTCATAAAGGGCCATGCTCTAAAAACAGTTTCCCAAACCTGTTTGAATCCTGAAGGAGTGTATTTGGCACAGAAATACTCCATCATATGTCCTACTCGATTAAAAATTTTTTTTTTGGCCATGTTTAGCATGAGAATCCAACTCAGTGTAAATAAGTCAGAATGCATGAAATAGCATTAGAGCCCCCCCACCCCCCTTAAAGAGGCCATATTACAGTTTTGACTTTGTTTTGGGCTAGAATAGGTTTTCATGCTTGAATGTTCAAAAAACACATTATTTTTCACATATTTGGCCTTGTTGCAGCACCTCTCTTCACAGTCTTTCAGTAACGCACTGTGGTGTGTTTCCCATACAACGACATATCTCACTGCTTAACTAGTATGATGCATCGTTGAAAAAAATCAACTATAGTCATGAAACCGTATTGTCGCAAATTTGTCACGTTGGTTAATGTCACACAGGTGGTGGAGTAATAACTTCTTTTAATGAACCCGTTTGACATTGCTATAAATTATTTATTTTATGAATTTAAATATTTTTTTATGTAACCTCTCTTTACACACTTTGGTCAGTTCAAGAATAATTTATGCAATTTTATATAGTTTATTTGAAAGAATTAAAAGTGCAGTTTCATGTCTATCCTTGTATTGTTCAACTGGTTGAGGTTGATGGGATTTATGTTTTAGTAATCCAATACTTTATAGAGAAAGTAATTAGTACAGTAATCTAATTTCACTGTTGAAGATGTACATTTTTAGAGTAACTTACCCAACACTGTTAATAATGCTTTTGGGAAATGCACCCCTGTGTAGTAGGGAGGGATGGGTGTATCGATATGAAGAATTGATATATCGATACTGATGAGTTAACAAATTGAACCATGTGTAAACAAAAAATATAATCTAATAAATTGCAATTAAGGCATATTGAATGTTAAAATGCCTTCCAAATATGATGTTAAGTGGGTATCTTTACCCATTTTACTCTTAGTAATTTTAATAATTTAATAATTTAAAAGTTCAGTTTAGATATCGCCAATACTGGCCTTGTAAGTATCGGTAACGAAAAAACAAAATAAGTGGTATCGCCCATCCCTACGTTCCCATCTCCATGAACCCCCACCTTCTGAAAAGCACAATGTGCTCTGATTGGTTAGCTGGACCAGTGTGTTACGATTAGTCAAATGCTTCGAGCGTGTTTTGGAAATGTCCCACCCCTTACCATAACCGCAAGTTTCAACAAACTAACTCAACCAGGCCCCACCCCTTTATTTTGCATATGCTTTGGGTAGGAATTATTTAAATGAGGTATATTGTGACGTGTTCGTTCCCGGAGTTTAGAAACAGTGTCTAGCCTACTGATATAGAGAATAACTCCTTTTGGAGTGACTTTGTGCTTTGTAACTTTACAGACCTTTTTCTTGCTCAAACAGCAACATTACACACTAATGAAGTTGAAAATGTAAAAAAGGTACTCTTTAAAAATAAAGGGTCCAAAAGTGTTTATGCAGCGATACCATAGAATAACCATTTTTCATTCCCTAAAGAACCTTTCAGGAAACAGTTCTTAAAATAACAATTTTTTCTCAGTTTGAAGAGCATTTAATAATCTAAAGAAAATCTAAAGCACTTTTTCCACCGAATTTACCTCAAATAATTTGTCCCAGGAACTTTTTTCCCCCAGACCTGTTGCTGTCTGTGTTTCTATCGCGGTCTAAAGTACCGTGAAGATTAGGCAAATTAATCCAGTGACGTAGGACTTTCTGCGACTTTCCAGTTCCCGCTGGGTTTCGTCCTCAGCATTTTTAAACTCCATTGTTGTCCATTCGAATGGCAAACAACTCTTACTGAATGCACCGCAATAGACTTTTAAAAATGGTGTTTCCAATCAAAATGCTGCATGAACTCAATCAATCAGAAAGTTCAGCCAGGGCCGTCGCTAGTGGGGTGAAAGGTGGTGACAATTATAGGGGCCCCCACTGCCCAGGGGGCCCACTAAATCCAGTAGTGATGCTATATATTCCCTACTCTTATGAATCATTATAATATTTACATTTGTATGCCTGAGACTTAAATGAAAACCACAAAAACCTGCAATTTAGGCTAGTTAAAGGAGTTTTCCAAATTTCCTCTCTCACCCCTCCCTAATAATGTTTTTGTCTGATTTAATTAGTGAACAGAATCAATCAGAGTTGAGGCTGCTCCGTTACAGTAGAAGTGAAACTGACTGAAAATGTCAGGAAAAAATCTGGGTACCAGTAGCATCATGAAAAGAAGAGGGAGGCCAGAAAAATTGCTTAATTATTCTATCAAAATTTAACAAGACAGGTCAGTGCGCTGTAGCCAGGGAGTCAATGTGATGGGCTGCCGTGCCCCGATCTCTAATAAGAGCCGCCACCCACCCGAACGATTATACGCTCAAAGTCCCCGTCTTTTGCGCTATTATGTAGTCCGTTGGTGCGTATAACACGCAGAAAAAAAGGTATGCGTGTACATTATAGACTTGCCGACTGCTGATGTGATATTTTTAACAATACTGTCAAGAAAACGGGAATACAACCCATTGCTATTGATGGATACATTTATTTTTTTATCATCAAAAATTAAGACAGTGAGAAACTTAAGTGGCTTTATTTTACATTTGACTGCATTTATTTTAATTTCTGAATAATTATCTCAGCTTTTAGACACCAGACTGACTGGAAAGACATTTTATAGGCCTATTATATTGTTGGTAGGCCTACTTTTAAACAAAAAGTTTATTTTATCATTTTACTAGGCTAATTTCTTGTCTTTTGCTGTTATTTTAATAGTTTATTGTGCATAATTGCTTGATGACTTTAAACAATAACAAGTTATTCATCGCTTAATGCCATTGTTTGATATAATATTTATATACAACTTCACATATAAAATAAGTAAAAGCAATAACCTTAATTTGCATTTATTTTTTTTGTCTGTTTTGTTAGAAATAGGTGCATGGCACAAGATGTGGGCCTCCATGCCTATATCTTATAGGCCCGCCGTATATGATATGAGTGGAGGTCGTTGGGTGCCCACATCAAGGTTTTTTTAAGGGGGCCCAGAATTCCCTAGCTACGGCCCTGTGTTCAGCACCCAAGTCCCACCCTCGAAAGTTCCTTTGAAAAAGTACTACTTTGCGAACAGGGACCTTTTTACCCGGAACTTCATTTAGACCCTGGTCCCTGTGGTCGAAAACAAGGAGTACCACCCCAAAGTCCCTAGTTCCTGGAGAAAGTTCCTGCGGCTTAATCTAAAGAAAAGTTCCATGAATGTTAGAGGTTCTTCATGGAACCATCAAAGCCAAAAAAGAACCCTATTTTTATTATAAAGTATTGCTTTCATTAGTGGTTTGATTTGTATATTTTGCCATTCATAACAAGGATATGTCTCCAGCAGTTCTTCTATTCCAGGGAGGAGAGCCAGGTTCTCTGCATCAGGATCATCAGCAAACATGCTGTTGAAAAGTTGAGGTCCATTCAAGAACTCCACAAATGCGTCCTGTGAAAGAAGGAAGCAGTTTTTATTCACTATCTGTGACTTCACTCTCTGCGACTCACAAATCTGACTTTTTAAATCTAGAACTGTACTTGAATGAGATGGATGGCATGGTATAATGTTGGTCACCTTGTGCAATTGAAGCTCCTCGTTGCTGATCTTCTGAGCCTCCATTGCCTGCTGCTCCTGGAGCTCATTGTGTTGCATTTCTTCTACAGCATACTGATACTTTGCAAAGGCAGCCTCATGCTTTATATGTAAGTGCAAAACATATGAATTATGATTAGAACCAAAATAGAATAATAAAAAAGAACATTAGGACAAATGTTAGCTATCCCTTGTGAAAACGACTTTTCCATTCCACAAAAGGTTCTTTATAGTGGAAAAAGGTTCTTTAAAATGTTCTTCATACTATAAGAAAAATGGTGCTTCACCAAAAGTATTTTCTTTTAAAGTATATTATTTCCATAAGTGTGCCAGTGTATTTCTTTTTCACATGCGGTCAGCTGAAAAACTAAGCCAAGCAAATGCAATTATATGCAGCTGCGGATATATGAGAAATGACTTATTAATGTCTCACTAACCGTTTGCTCATCCAGCAGTCTGTAGTCCAGATAAACCAAGTCTGGAAGATATGCCGCCACAAATAGCTTATAGCTCTCTTCATCACAGATGGGATTTCCCGCAAGGTTGAGAGTGCGTAAATTCTTAAACTTTCTGAGGTAAAGCACCTGCAGGGTTGAATATGATTTCCTTCAGCTTTATTTTTGAGTGACACTCATTGAAAATAAATTAGTAGATAGATGCATATATTTTGAAATCAGACTTATTTTCATCCTTCCACATTTTCTAAAAACGTATAGGTGGCTTACATTCTCCAGTTGAGCAATGGCATTGTTTCCAATAGAGAGGATGTGCAGGTTCTGTAGCGTATCTAGTTTTTCAATGACAGAAATGCGGTTGTTGAACAAACTCAAGTCCTGAAGTTTCACAAGAGAGTCCAGTCCTTCAATCACGTCAATATTATTGAACGAAAGATCTGAGGAATACAAGAATCCTGTTTTAGTGTTCGGAGATTCTCCGGGTCTGTTTTGATATCACTCGGACAGTCTGAACTCACCCAGCCAGACCAGATTAGAGAGGTTTTCTAACCCTTCAATCCTCTCAATAAAGTTATTATCCAGCTGAAGTTTTGTTAGAGAGGTGAAATGCCACAGGTAGTAAATCTTCAGGATGTCTATAAAAACATCAATATTATATTAATTATATATATATTTAAAAATAAAGAAATATATGTATATAAGAGTATATATGATTTTTTTTGTACAGTGAACTGCTATTGAAATTATACCATTGCAATCATGATAATTAAGCACATTTCTCCCCCAATGCCCAGTCATGTAAAATGAAAAAATTATATTTGATTAAAATTTAAGTTTTTCTATAGTATTTGTCACTATTTTATCAGGGCCCTATTTTAACGATCTGAGCACATGGTCTGAAGCGCATGGCGCAGGTGCACTTAGGGCATGTCCGAATCCACTTTTGCTAGTTTAACGACGGAAAAAAAAGGTCGGTGCACAAGTCGCATGGTCCACAAGGGTTGTACATAGTCTCTTAATGAATCATGGCTGTGTTTTAGGCGTAATGTGCAATAAACCAATCAGAGTCTCATCTCCCATTCCCTTTAAAAGCCAGTTGTGCTTGCACCATGGTGGATACACTATTTACATGCGAGCGGAAAGACTGAATGCTTCTCCAGAGAGGAATCCTTTTATTTTTAACATTTAAAAATGTTTGTGTGCTGCTGTGCGTCCCTGTGTGTGTAATAAGCAGAGCGTACGTGCATTGTGGACCTGCATATAGGCGCATATTACTATCGTGCCCTTTAAATAACACAAAAAACTGTGCTATTGACTTTAGTCACCTTCATATATATATATAGCACTTTTGACAATATAGATTGTTTCAAATCAGCTTTAGAGTGATAATAGGAAATTAACGGAAGAGAGATTGTTTTGGCTGTACTACATCAGCTCTAGAATAAAGTTCTTGTCCAGCTAAAGTAAGATTTTTGATTGATTAATTTCTGTCACGATTCACCAGTGAGAGTGCCCCTGATTACCCCCAGAGGGCACTCCACCCTGGACTGTCATTCCATCAAAGACTGCATTACCCATAATCCTTTGCCCGGACTCATCAGCACTCACTTGTTTACACCTGTGTCTTATTCACTGCAAAGTCTTGTTTGTTGTATCACTGCATTTCTGAGCCTTGTCTCTTGTCTCTTGTCTCTTGTCTCTTGTCTCTTGTCTCACGTCTCACCCCTCACCCTTTTGCCTGTCTCTCCTGTTTTGTTTGGACTGCTTGCATGTGTATGACCTTTTGCCAGTCTTTTGACTATGATTGTGGATTATCCTTTGATAAAGCTGTGCTTGAATTCTCAGCCTTAAGTCTCGGAGCAGTACATTACACTTTTCGTTGTAAATAACCATTAGTTATTTACTTTGGGGCCACTTACACAACACCATTTTTTTAACCAAAATAGAAAACTTTCAATGCGTTCCGGCTGCACATCTGCACAGCAACAGCGCCCGGGCTAGAGTAAGCAAACCCTGAAATAGGTTTTGAAACTATACCGTTATCATTTTCGTGTAAACTAAAAAAAAAACACAAATCTTTGAGAACGGTGACGGCATGCACGTAAACATTAGGTGTTTAGTCTATAGGCAAGTACGTTTCATCAGGTGTTATGGAAAGTATTCCCAGTTCTGGCTGATCTAGTTAATGCAGCCTTACAATCATTTAACTGATTTGAATAATAGAAATTCATAATGTTCTATGTGTATGCCAGGTAAAAGAGATGTGTTTTAGTCTAGATTTAAACTGACAGAGTGTGTCTGGTTCCCGAACAATGCTAGGAAGACTGTTCCAGAGTTTAGGTGCTAAATAGGAAAAGGATCTACAATGAGTTAAGAGCACGTTCAAGTACTGTAGAGCTAAACCATTTAGTGCTTTGTAAGTAATAAGAAAGATTTTAAAATGTATGCAATGTTTAATAGGGAGCCAGTGCAGTGTTGACAGAACCGGGCTAATATGGTCATACTTCCTGGTTCTAGTAAGAACTCGAGCTGCTGCGTTTTGGACCAGCTGCAGTTTATTTATTAAGTGTGCAGGGCAACCACCCAGTAGAGCATTACAATAATGTAGCCTTGAGGTCATGAATGCATGTACTAACTGTTCAGCTTTTTGCATTGACAGCATATGTTGTAATTTAGATTTATAGTTGCATTTAGATATATTTTTAAGATGGTAGAATGCAGTTTTACAGATGCTAGAAATGTGGCTTTCAAATGAAATATTGGCACCAAAGAGCACACCCAGACTTGACAGAGCAGCCATCAAGTGTTAGATAGTATTCTTGGTTACTACGTGCAGAGGTTTTTTGTCCAATAATTAGAATCTCTGTTTTTTTCAGAATTAAGTAGTAGGAAATTACTAGTCATCTAATTTTTTATATCAGCTATGCTTTTTTGTTAATTTTGTGAATTGGTAAGTTTCGTTAGGGTGCAAAGAAATATAGAGCTGAGTATCATCAGCATAACAGTGAAAACTAATGCCATGCTTCCTAATGATATCTCCCAAGGGTGGCATGTACAGGGTGAAGAGCAATGGTCTTAGTACTGAGCCCTGGGGTACTCCATATTGAACTTGTGATCGGTGTGAGATCTCTTCATTTACTGCTACAAACTGATAACGACTGGATAAGTATGATTTAAACCATGCCAATGCAATTCCACTAATGCCAACATAATTTTTGAGTCTATTCAAAAGAATGTTGTGGTCGATGGTATCAAATGCAGCGCTAAGATTCCGTAACACTAACAGAGAGATACAACCACGATCGGATGATAAGAGTAAATCATTTGCAAAGTTATGAGAGCAGTCTCAGTACTATCCTGACTGGAAATTGCATTTGCTATTTAAACAACGTGACACTGAACGTGAAAATGATAACTGCGTCGGGCTGAAACTAGCTAAAAGGACACTGCCAAGGACAATGCGCACTTAAAAGCCCACTGAAGTGCCTTGAAACGCGCAGCATTATTTAGTGTGTTGACGTAATTTTCACTGAAACAGGAAGACAGGGCGGGACATATTTGTGCTGAATCAAATGAGTCAGATACGTTTTGTGGTCATTATCAATGTAAAGACATTGATAATGTTACAGAAGATTCTATTTAAAATAAATTCTGTTTTTTTTTACTTTCTATTTATCAAAGAATCTTATACACAACTGTTTTCAACATTGATAATCATAAATGTTCATCATATTAAGAGTGGTTTCTGAAAGATCATGTGACACTGAAGACTGGAGTAATAATGCTGAAAATACAGCTTTGATCATAGGAATAGTGTGTTGACGTAATTTTCACTGAAACAGGAAGACAGGGCGGGACATATTTGTGCTGAATCAAATGAGTCAGATACGTTTTGTGGTCTGCGTCGACTTGCGCATGTGATCCGCTCTGTGCTATCATGTCTCTGGACCGGAGCAGATTGTGGCGTTTCGTGTGGCATTAATGTGAAACCAGACTTCATTCGCCATGATAATGCACTAATACACACAGCAAGACTTGTGACAGAACGGTTTGATGAACGTGAACGTAAAGTTGAACGTCTCCCATGGCCTGCTCAGTCACCAGATCTGATGACTGATCTGATTTTTTTTTTTTGGGAAAGAACTTAAAGAAATTAAAACATTTACTCAGCAAGGATGCGTTAAATTGATCAAAAGTGACAGTAAAGACATTGATAATGTTACAGAAGATTCTATTTAAAATAAATTCTGTTTTTTTTTTACTTTCTATTTATCAAAGAATCTTATACACAACTGTTTTCAACATTGATAATCATAAATGTTCATCATATTAAGAGTGGTTTCTGAAAGATCATGTGACACTGAAGACTGGAGTAATAATGCTGAAAATACAGCTTTGATCATAGGAATAAATTACATTTTAAAAATATATTCAAATAGAAAACAGCTATTTTACGTTTTAATAATATTTCACAATATTACTGTTTTTTACAAAACAAATGCAGCCTTGGTGAGCAGAAGACACTTCTTCTAAAAACATTAAAAATCTTACCAATCAAGAGTGAAAAATGACCCAGGAAAGTTTCAACCTGAACTGAAAAAAAAGAGCTCAAAATGCTCCCAGTTTAATTTTACATGAAAATTAATTTAATTATGGTTTAGGAGTGAAATGATTGAAGTGATTAATTCTTACTCCTGAAGTCCAACCGCAGCTGAAGCACCTCCTCGTACTGGATGCCCTCTTTCTTGGCTATTTTTCCAGCTTGCCCTTGAGGTCCCTGTTCAACAATTGCTTGTTGTAGCATCTCCTCGTCCATTACTTTGGGTTCATCGTGCTGGCAGCTCATTTTCCAGAGCTTCTGATGACTGGACCCGATTATGACCTATAGTAACAAAGATTAGCAGTGCATCCAATGCATAGAAAACAATTGCTTATCTTATTTTGCAGACCTATCACCATGAAATCAGGCGAAACTCAGTCAATTGTTATTTTTCTGTACTAAAAGCTAATTCATTTGATAACAGACCTGACTGGAAATACCAAGTACACGTCTGTTAGACGCCAACACTGTTGCTCAGCAACAGCAGACTGCTATCAACTTCCGGAGTTTTTAGTAGCTTGGAGGCGGACTTAAAGAAATTCAACTAAATTGTATTAATAATACTGAGCCATATAATGATATTCTTCGAATTCTATTCTATTCTTCTGAGTATTTAATTCGTAAGATTCTTCATGAAATGAAAAATTAAAGGATTTTTTGTGAATTTAGAAGAAAGAGCGCAATATTTCACCCGTCACTAAAATGTCTCCACTCTTCCTAAACTAACACAATTTCGTAAAGCATGTCCATAAATTCATGTTTTTATAACGTAGTTTCCATACGTTTTTGCACATTAAGAGCAGGAACTCAGCCGTTAAGACTTTCCCCATGATTGACAGTTTCCTCGATCAATAAATTAAAAGTTCCGCGTGTTTAGACCAATCAAACAGCCCTGTGGGCGGGGCTTACGCGCGCTGTCCGTCAGGCTCTCACCATCGGCGGATTGTTGTTGTCATCAAGATGGAGTTCTTGTTAGGGAATCCGTACAGCACTCCCGTTGGCCAGTGCATTGGTGAGTTAGCGGCTTATTCTAGCATGTTCTTCAATAGAGTGTGTTTTAATAACAGTTAATGTATAATGTTCATCTATTGTTCGTGTTAAAATGCGTGTGTGTAGCATCATACAGGAGCGTGAACTATCAACTGTTAGCTACATAGCCAGCCTTTTTTAATACCGTATAAACAGAAACGTTAATCGTTTGTTTTTATTATTGGAAAATTCATAACTAATGAGTTAGAGTAAGTGTTTCGTCAGCAGATATAACGTTAGCTGAAGTCTCACTGGCTTCAATCAGAGCAGCATCTTTCTAACATTTACAATTTAGGAGTTAAGTTACACACTCAGTCTATATGGAGAGATATCACTGTATCTGCTTATATATTTCATATCGATTACTCTCAATCATGTAATACTTTACTCGGTACTGTAAGTACAGTAGATCATTATAATGCATATATCTGTGTCACATTCGGGTTCATGAATATGCAAAACAGTTGCATCACCACAAACTAATCTGTTCTGTTTAAAAATAACATGTAAATAACAAAATGTCAATATCCAGGGCACCGAAACAAGACACTGTGTGTATTTAAAACAATCTCTCTGAGTTTGTATAATTACAATGTTAAAAATGTAAGTATAAGATTACAATATATTCCAGGTTAATAACTGCATTTCTTTCACAGTATTTTCACAGTAACACTTCTCTTGTATCTACTGCACTCTCAGACAATTATTGTAAAAGACTACAGAACTTTACTGGCAATTTTAGTCAAGTTTTTACAAATGTACTTTGTAAAAAAAGCTTGGTTTTAGTGTGAGTTTACAGTACTGGAAAACACAAAAAGTACTGTAAACAAACATCATACTGTATTTCTACAGTCATTATGTACTATGAAGCTACCCAGTATGCATCAGCGTCATTCTGCTGTTGATTCACAGTAATTTTAAGATAAAGACCCAGCATTGCATTGATTTTTTTAATAGTAAATTTCTGACTACACTACAGTAATTTATTGTAAAATAATACTCATTAATCCAGATTTTTTTACAGTGTGCTATATACAAAGACAAATTGTTTCATATAGGCTAATTCCATACTATAAATCGGTAGTTTAATAGCAGCAAAAACTTTAGAATTTGCTAACTGACCAAAATATCAAAGAACTGAGTCTGTATCAGTTTTGCAAACGAAGTTTGAGTTTCTGTTATTATCAATGGTGGATATTATATAATAATCATTTTCGAATATAAACACTTAATGTCTATGATAGCGATCAAAATAGAGTAAAGCACGTTTTGAAAGTATCTTGACACTTCAAATAATGATTGTATCAATTGTATCCTTACACCAGTAGGTGGTGACTGTTTTTTGTCGTTGAATGTATTTGTCATTGAATCATTAGTTCAAAAACGCTGATTCATCCATTAATGTGACAAGTGAAGTCTTTGAATCATTCATTCCCGATTAAAACAAATTCTAATTAATTCGATATTTTTTTGAATAGACTGCAGCAATTAAATTTTTGTCAGAACCTCTAGTAAATTACAATCGTGATCTTTATTTTAATAAAAAAAAATTGTGCTTCTCAATTTATCCAGAATCGTGCAGCTCTATATAATACTCATAAACATCATTTTATTTGTTGACAGCTAGTATTCAGGTTTGATTGCAATTACTAATAGTTGAAGTGTGACATATTGATGAATCTCAGGACATGTCTGGTCCTGAACTAGGTTACAGCCATCATAAAGCAGACGGTTTCCAGTCACGTGACTTTCCATTTGTTGACAGTGCAGGTTGTGCAAACTTGTGCACTTGTGGCATCTTTAACCACTCTGATTTCGCTTTCCCTTTTTTTTTTTTTTATATAGGCTACTCCTTAAAAGGATAGTTCACCCAAAAATTCTGTCATCATTTATTCCCCTTCAAGTTCTTCTAAACCTGTATGAGTTTCTTTCTTCTGTTGAACACAAAAGAAGATATTCTGAAGAATATTAAACAGTTAATGGACCACATTGACTTCCATAGTATGGAAACTGTTACCAATATTCATCAGAATATCTTCTTTTGTGTTTAGCAGAAGAAAGAAACTCATACGGGTTTAGAACAACTTGAGGGTGAGTAAACTATAAACTAAGTTTTTTGCACCTTAGTCAACGAGAAGAGGTTTGGTCAACTGAATTAATCAGTTGGTTAGTCGCAGAAAAAAACAAAACACCACAGGAAATGGTGAAGTCATGCAGGGACAGATCACTAACACAGCTGGTCCATGTGGTAATATGCTTGGCAGAAAATCCATTGTGGGAACATATTGAGAGGGTAAAGAATGAGAGTTCCTCTATGCGAGCAAACCCAGATATGAATGTATAGCCGCTGTAATTTGTTAGCTTATACTTCAGTTTTATCTATCAACTGTATATTGTTTTCAATCTACTTAATTAAATAACACCTTGCACCAGGCCTTACACCAGGATTACATAAATTGATTATTAATTATCACCCTGTAAAATGTGAGAAAATTACAGGTTTAGGAAAAGACTAAATAAAATGTAGGCAAGTGAAAGAAATCTCTCTCAGCCTTTGCAGCATCATAAGTATATAAGAGGGCGAATTGCTTTATCGCTACTTTAATTTGATTTGGTATTTTGTGAACAATGGCTCACTACTTTACAGCACCACACACTTCTCTGGCCACGGGCCTGTTGGTCATAAGTTGATCCTGCAGGTTCAGGATCTGCTGACCACAGGACAATATCTCAACTGATGAGCATTTCATTATAAGGCAGATCAGATTTGTTTTTTTTAGCACTTGACTCTTGCTACTTGTGTTAAGCAGTCTTCTATTAGTATCTTACAGAACCAGAGCTTCCATGAGGAAAGTGGCGGTACAGAAGGGAAAAGAAGTGTTTCAGTCGTATACTACCGTTCAATAATTTGGGAATCTTATTAACCCCAAACCTGTAACCCTATTCTGACTAGTTTTCATTGGGAAATTTGTGTTTCACAGGCTTACTTTGTGATTTGAATCCCATCCGAGACCGTCAAGTCTGTGTTTTTCTCACACACCCGCAGTAAAAATTCCAGAGCAAATGACCTACTCTTTTTTGGCAAAGTCAACGATCCTCTGAAAAATCAAATCCAGTCCGAATGTGAATTGTCCGTTTCACGCCAGCTTTCAGTTCATTTCAATATGGATGACATCCGACGAAAAAATAAAATAAAAAAATAGCACATTTTAATATCTGTGTTAGGTAAGATACTTGTCTAGATGTTTCTGCTCACTTATAGGTGCACTGTAAACCCGAATAAGTTGGCAAAACTCAAACAAAATTGAGGCAATCGGTTGCCTCTTTTTTAATAAAAAAAAAATTAAAGGGGTGATGAATTGAGAAATCAACTTTCCCTTGAGCTTTTGATATATAAAAGGTCATGGTAATATAAGAATATCCTGTAAGTTTCAGAGCTGAAAACTTACTTTTTAGTCAAAGAAAAGCTTTTAAAGACACCAGGCCCAGCAAACGACAGGTTGGGGATCTATGACGTCAAAGAAAGGCAAGCACCGCCTCAGAAGAAGAATATCAACGCCTACTTCATCACTGCCTGTTTAGCCCCGCCCACCGATTGGCGCATGTAACATAGGCCTAGTGTTAAACCATCGAGCTATAAAGCAATAAACATGCCGTTGAGGATTACAAAATATTGTGCAGTGACTAGGTTCAACAGTAATGAAACATGTAAGTAACTGTGTTCATTCTAATGCCTGATCTGAAATGTGATGATTCATGTAGTCAGATGTTCTTTCTCTGTGTCAGTAAATCAGACCAGTGACTAATCATCAACTTGCGTTGTTTCTCTTAGTTGGATGAAAATAATCTGTTATTTAACAGTGATTAAATCCTATAAAGAAAGCAGTCAAAGAAAGCTCCCTTTCCAATCGTTTGAGCAGCACGCGCTGAACCTGTCAATCAAACAGAGAGTTTATCAGTGACGTGTTTATCAGTGACTTCCGTTTTATTCAACGAATCTCTTAACTATATCACGTCTGCACTGTTAGTGAAGATAAAAGCATTCGTTAGTGTACAGAAACAGAGTAGCAATGACGAGATCGCTGCTTTCATGCACTCAGCATGTGTGTGATCGGCTACAATTATCATCACTGCAACCTTTCATGCCACAATCTTAATATAATGCCGCTTTTCACGATTAGTTAACCATGAGAGCTGTAATTGTAAAAACAAGCTAAAAGATGGAGTATCAATATCATGTAATCTCATTTTTAGTAATGGAATCTAGCTTTAACTAGCTAATTCAATAAATGCCACCTTGCGAATTGGTTGCACAATGCTTTGGTAGCATTAGCATAGCACTTGCTGAATGAGGACAGCAATATTAACATATACACTCACCTAAAGGATTATTAGGAACACCTGTTCAATTTCTCATTAATGCAATTATCTAATCAACCAATCACATGGCAGTTGCTTCAATGCATTTAGGGGTGTGGTCCTGGTCAAGACAATCTCCTGAACTCCAAACTGAATGTGAGAATGGGAAAGAAAGGTGATTTAAGCAATTTTGAACGTGGCATGGTTGTTGGTGCCAGACGGGCCGGTCTGAGTATTTCACAATCTGCTCAGTTACTGGGATTTTCACGCACAACTATTTCTAGAGTTTACAAAGAATGGTGTGAAAAGGGAAAAACATCCAGCATGCGGCAGTCCTGTGGGCGAAAATGCCTTGTTGATGCTAGAGGTCAGAGGAGTATGGGCCGACTGATTCAAGCTGATAGAAGAGCAACTTTGACTGAAATAACCACTCGTTACAACTGAGCTATGCAGCAAAACATTTGTGAAGCCACAACACGCACAACCTTGAGGCGGATGGGCTACAACAGCAGAAGACCCCACCAGGTACCACTCATCTCCACTACAAATAGGAAAAAGAGGCTACAATTTGCACGAGCTCACCAAAATTGAACAGTTGAAGACTGGAAAAATGTTGCCTGGTCTGATGAGTCTCGATTTCTGTTGAGACATTCAGATGTTAGAGTCAGAATTTGGCGTAAACAGAATGAGAACATGGATCCATCATGCCTTGTTACCACTGTGCAGGCTGGTGGTGGTGGTGTAATGGTGTGGGGGATGTTTTCTTGGCACACTTTAGGCCCCTTAGTGCCAATTGGGCATCGTTTAAATGCCACGGCCTACCTGAGCATTGTTTCTGACCATGTCCATCCCTTTATGACCACCATGTACCCATCCTCTGATGGCTACTTCCAGCAGGATAATGCACCATGTCACAAAGCTTGAATCATTTCAAATTGGTTTCTTGAACATGACAATGAGTTCACTGTACTAAAATGGCCTCCACAGTCACCAGATCTCAACCCAATAGAGCATCTTTGGGATGTGGTGGAACGGGAGCTTCGTGCCCTGGATGTGCATCCCACAAATCTCCATCAACTGCAAGATGTCATCCTATCAATATGGGCCAACATTTCTAAAGAATGCTTTCAGCACCTTGTTGAATCAATGCCACGTAGAATTAAGGCAGTTCTGAAGGTGAAAGGGGGTCAAACACAGTATTAGTATGGTGTTCCTAATAATCCTTTAGGTGAGTGTATCTGTTCTCAACGTAAGCTCATGCTCCAATCGTCACCATGATGGTAACCCTACAAAAAACACAACATAACTGAAATTCCTCTAAACTAACATAGCAAAACATTAAACACTTTTGAGTGTCATGGCAAAGCATGCTGGGAAATAGAAATCCCAGCCGAGTTTCAGTTAAATTTAAGTTAGTCTAAATTACAAGAAACAAGTTCATAAAACTCAAAACAATGAAATGGTTCAGATGACTTAAAATGTGTCAGTTTTGAGAACAATTTAAAGGAATAAGAAAGTTCTAAAAGTTAATTTGTTTGAACTAATTAATGTAATTTGAGTTGGCTCTACTTAAACCAATTTATTATTTTGAGTGTTGGGGTTTACAGTGTGTGTATTATAAACAGCCACTTCAAAAAACCAAGGGTAGGGTAAATAGGGTTTTAATACTAACTTAAAGTTTTAATCAATAAGTAAATCATTAAAAAAAACATATGGGTCAATGATGTATAAGGATTTTCAACAGGCCAATTTTAAAATACAAAAAATACTATCTATTGCAATTGTTCAAACATTAAGAATGTTGTGTACACATAAATTCATATTCAAATTTTAAACTAAGTGATTTTACTGTTTTTTCACCTAGATGAATTGGCTGTAGCCTTAAAAAATGTCATGTGGTGTGACCGTGATTTATCTTAAAATTAATTTACTTCCTTAACATGCTTAACATTTTTTTTTACAAGTTCTCAGTAATTAAAGTGTTTATAAACAAAGTATTTGCATTTCTTTCGAGTTTTTGCAAAAGATGATCTCACATTTTTGTTTTCAATTTCAGAGTTGCCTTCTTAAATGTAGTTAACAGACTTATTTTTCTTGTAAATTGCATAAAACTGATAAAAATTATTTAAAAATACCATTCACTTAAGCATTCTGTATCAGTGATTCCTGTTTCAGCCACAGAAATGAGATATTTTATTTTTAAATTGAATACAGTTGCTATTGCTATTATTGATCGCACCACATGATGAGTGGTCGCTCCAAATGACATCAACATCTCGAATATTATTAAAAATCTATTTAAAGAGATCAATAAACAATACATTTCATACAAAAAAATTGATTTAAACCACATTTTACTAATTTATCAGAATTGTTTTTATGAACATAAACATTTAATATATATTTTTTTATAAAAATCAAATTGCAATCAAGTGTAACATTTCATTTAACTTGACAACGGAGACGATGGAGAGATTTTTTTTTTATTTCATTTTGATCAGAACCATGTATAATCATGGAATAATGCCTTGTCATAAAGAGTTTTAAGTAAATGCACATTTGTGACCCTGGAGCACAAAACCAGTCATGCATCTCACAGGTATATTTGTGGCAATAGCCAACAATACATTGTATGGGTCAAAATTATAGATTTTTCTTTTAATGCCAAAAATCATTAGGATATTAAGTAAAGATCATGTTCCATTTTGTACATTTCCTACCGTAAATATATCAAACATGTATTAGTAGTAATATGCATTGTTAAGGACATCAAAGGAGATTTTCTCAATATTTAGATTTTTTTGCACCCTCAGATTCCAGATTTTCAAATAGTTGTATCTCGTCCTAATATTGTCCTAATCTAACATACCATACATCAATGGAAAGCTTATAGATGATGATATAGATTAAAAAAATTACCCTTATATGACACATTTTTGGCCTTGTTGTAAACAAACGTTTCATTAAATTTGACAATCATCATGCTGCTGATGGGTATTTGTAACATCTTTGTTACAAAAATAAGTGCGGCACATGGTGTTAACTGCAGGCATTTCTTTAAACCCAGTTATTTCTGAATTTTGCCCAATCTTGGCTGCTCAATTTAGAGTAGCGAGAGGTTGGCTCAGGTTTACTTTGGACCAATGATAGATGACAGCAGATGATCATGTTAACGAAAAAATACATTTCCACCAGGTAATGAAAAACACACAAGAGCAACTCCATGTTGCTTTATTTATAGTTTTCATTTAACATTTTTTTAACACACCTTCCGCTTCTCCTCTACTCTGCTCTTGCTGCAGTGTCAAAGTTAACACGCTGCCTATGGTGAGCGTTTTTTTTCTTTGCTTGGCAGTGTAAGTAGTTATAAATAAATAAATAATAAATTACTAATAAATGCATAATTACTCAAATAAAATTAATGCTCTAAATCATCAAGAAACTACCAATTTTTGGACTTTATGTTGAAATCCATTCCGAGACAGGAAGTTGCATCATATACCAATTTGCCAAGGACCCATTGAAGCAGCAAGTATTTTTTTCTCATAGTGTACACAGATTAAAAATAAACCTGAAATGTTTGTAAATTACCCAAATTGGATAAAAATCTATTCTAAATAATACTAAAATAAAGTACTTTATGTATATAAAGCATCAATTGAATATAAAAGCACAAAAACTGCCAATCTAGGACATATATCTATCATGGAAAACACTCTGCAGTGGTCGCACCACATGATATTTTTAAATTCACTCTAAATGTACAGGCATAGAATTGACCACCTAAACAAAACAAGCTAGATTCCCACAAAAGGTTACTATGAAATTTATAATAAAAATATATATTTGTAGAAATAACTTAATATTCATTGTTTTTTTTTTAAGTTGCACCACATGATATCCAAATGTGGTAACTACATACCAGCTGTTAAAAAGGTTATTTTTTTACAAATTTGAAAGAGAGTTACAAACCTGCTTGCTGCTTCAATGGGTCCCTGGCAAATTGGTATATGATGCAACTTCCTGTCTCTGAATGGATTTCAACATAAAGTCCAAAAATTGGTAGTTTCTTGATGGTCGGACCACATGATATTTCATAAAATGGACATCCTTGGACAATGTTTGTTTGTATATTATGAAAGAAATAAAGAAAACAAATGCTTTGCAATTTTGTGCAGGATTACAAAACACTTTGGAAATCATGGCAAATAGTATAGAAAATAAATTTAGAGTAATTTCAAGTTATGGCCGGATGGTCGCACCACATGATATTTCGATAGTTTATATAACAGAAAAATTACAAATAACTAATGTTTTTTGAAAAATTAAAATGAGTACATACATGGGAGAGGTACTACATATATATGGTATCTTTTTATGCTTTTAAACCAGATTTTAACTGAAAAAAAAATGCAATCGTTACGTCATTGACCCATATACATCCTACATGATGCACGCAAGCACTGCAGATGACCTTCTGTGACGCCCACGTCTAGAAAACACACATCGCCTCTGTAGTAAACAAGGAAATTTTAGACCCGTCCGAAAATCACAGACGTCAAGTGATAAGAATTGTAACTGAAACACTGTTTAGAAAACTAGTCCGTCTGAATAGGGCTTTAGTATGAGTGGGGAAAACTAGTGATTGTTTGGTACCAATATGGGCAACACAAATTCACAGTTCATGATTCATTTCCTGTGTTGTAATAAGTAGCACCTCTGAAATAGATGACACAATAACAAAAGTCCATACCAGTAACTACAACACAAACTATATTAATATAAACAATAATAAATCAATAAATAAGCATTGATTTAATTATTTTAAATAAGAAATATTCATATTTCCTATGAATATTTATAATAAATACAGTATTTATAAGATCCTTGCAGTTTTGTCACGTGTCTTAAATATGGGTATCAATTTGAATTTGTATAGTGGTACTGTGGACACTGGTATTGTTTTTTTGTAATATTAGTTTTAGTTTTAATAATAGATTAGTACTGATGTACCAGTACCTTAAATAGTTTCCTCAGACATTTCTGTCAGTTTTAGCCACCTGCTGAAGTGACACAATACATGTTCTCTAAGGTTGCTGACAAGATTATAGTGTTTGTCCTCAGAGAGGTTAAAGGATGATGGTAAAAGTGTTTCCTCCCCTCCTCTTAGACCTAAGTGGGCGTTGTTCAGAATCAGGCCTGATAACTGGCCCACCCGAGGCATGAACTTTTAAGGAAGGAAACCACAGGGTCCACTTAACGAGTCCTTCATTAATGAGGAATCTGAAGTGTTTGCTAAGTGTTCAGCTTTACTAAAATATGACGCTGACAGCCAACTTCCTTGTCATTCTGTATACAATTATAAAACTACTTGAGCTAGCCTGTAGGCAGGGAAACATTTTACAAACTCATTGTTCATGAGCCAGTAACCGGAAGTTTTTGCTACACTGTAAACCCTAACACTCAGAATAATGAATTGGTTTGTGTAGAGTTCACTCAAATTAAACAAATTGGTTCAAACAAATGAACTTTTATGAGTATTTAGAGCTTTCTTTTTTATCTTTTGATTTTCTCAAAACTGACACATTTTAAGTAATCTGAATTGTTTCATTGTTTTGAGATTACATTATATTTTTAATATGGCGCTGGTGTATGTGGCATGCCGTCTGACGCCTCTGCTACTTTGTGTTATTTTTGTGCTTTTATCTGTGTCAAACTGTTACTCGCTTCTGGTATATGTTCGCCTGTTATTTCTGGATATTCGGGACTCTTTTGTGGCCACATATAACCCAGAGTTAAGAAGCTCTGTGGCTGGATCACAATTCTGCTTTCCAAACTCAGCCTGGGAATTTCCAGATTATCTGCGCAGATGGCCTCATGATGCTTCCCACAGAAAGCGCCGCAAGAGACGCGGTAAACGCGGAGGGGTTGCTGTCAAACTGAAAATGGCGCTACACGCCGGCTGCGCTTCCAGCTTTGTCTCTATGACGCGGAATCTAGGCGGTGGCCGATGTGCTGTTTGGCGTTCTCTCGATCCACCTGCTCGCTGGCTTCGGCCCATTCTCCCGGATTCTCCTTTGGCGATCCCCTGCTACCCTCCTCTCCGTGTTCGCGGCGGTGGAGCTACTCTTCAGAATTCAGAGTCTCTTCTCCCGTTATCTCTGACTCTGCACCACTTTCCAGGATGGCTCTGATTAATGCTCGGTCGCTAGTCAATAAGACATTCATTTTAAATGACTTTTTTATTACCCACGCCTTGGATTTTATGTGCATCACAGAAACTTGGGCGAAGGTTGGTGACTTTTTCTGGCTTGATTCCGACAGGCTGCACATTTTTTAACTCTCTTCGCTCTTCTGGCCGTTTACAGTAGCTTTGAAGTACAGCTGTTGCAATTGGAATGTGATGATCCTGTTCTGTTAGCGCTGGTCTGTCGGCCCCCTCACCTAATGAAAGATTTTTATAAATGAATTTAATGCTTTTGTGGGTGAATGTGTAACTAATTATAACAATATTCTTCTGCTAGGGGACTTGTGTGCTGTCAGTAAAAACCTCTAACAATGGAGTTTTTAAATCTCATTGATTCATTTAACATGGTTCAGTGGGTGAAAGATCCTACGCATACTCATGGAAAGAACATAACTGGTTCTTTCTCATGGTTTTTCCATTACTGATGCTCAGGTTTTTGATACTCTGATCTCAGATCATATGCCCGTATTGTTTTCTATGCCTTTTCCTCCGTCATGATCAAACATTATTCCTACTGTACAATGGACTCGTTCCTTTTCTCCACGTTTTCGTGATGACTTCACTAACACCTTCAACGAGGTGTGTCTGTCTATGTCCCTGGAGTCATCTTTACCTGACCTGGATGCTGAACAACATCTTGGTCTGTTTAATACTGCCTGTTCAGAGGTTTTAAACCACTGCTCCTCTAAAACCTAAGAAGTCAAAACTTAAAACTGAACCATGGCTCAATGATAACATCCACTCTCTAAGGCGAGCCTGTAGAAGAGCAGAACGAAAATGGAAAAGGGATAAATTACACATTTCCTATGAAATGCTCAGAAACCGTTTTGGTGCTTTTCCGAAAGCTATGAAATCTGCTAAATCGTAAAAAATCATCATAGTTCAGTATTTTCTGTGTTAAATTCTGCTCTAAATCCTCCTGTAAATGTGATTTCAAATCCCTCAGTGTCATTATGTGAAGGTTTCTCAAGGTTTTTCTGTGATAAGATCTCCTCTCTAAGATCTCAGTTACAACCATCTGCTAATGTTCCACCTGAACTTTGTTGTTCAAAAATTATTGAACATTTGAAACCTGCTCTCATGATGTTCTTTCTCCCGTATTTTGAAACAAGTTTTTGACTCAGTTGGACCATGTTTGGTGTCTTTTCTGAATAAATGCTTGTGTTCAGGGACTATCCCTGAGAGTCTAAAACAAGACTGAGAGTCTAAATCAAGTCTAAATCAAGCAAACTGGAGCAAACTGTTCTCATTCAACTTCAGTCTTTCTTTAGCACAAATCAAATTTTTGAAACTTTCCAGTCTGGCTTTAAACCTCTGCACAGCACTGAGTCGGCTTTATTATGGGTTTCTAATGATATACTGTTAGTGACTGACTCTGTGATCCTAATACTGTTAGACCTAACCTTGGCTTTTGATACAGTTGACCATAAAATTCTCCTAGCCTGACTAGAATGTTCTGTGGGCATTCAGGGAACTGTCCTCAGTTGTTTTAAATCATATTTAACGAATAGAAGTCTCTCTGTTAGTCTGGGTCATTTTTCTTCCTCGCCTGGTCAACTCTCCTGTGGAGTGCCGCAGGGCTCAATTCTCGCACCCATTCTTTTTTCCCTGTATTTACTTCCTCTGGGCTCCATCTTCAGAAAACATGGTGTATCATTTCACTACTATGCAGATGATACCGAAATGTATTTACCTCTGTCTTATTTCTGAATGAATCTAAAAACCAAGGTTATATTCTTTGGCCCTCATGGAAACTCTGGGAGCAGAAGCATTGACCTGGATTACCTTACTCCAGTTACTTCATCCTGCATTAAGAACTCAGGTGTTTTCTGGGATCAGAACCTCAAATTTGAAAAACAAATAAATGCGGTGATTAGCTCTTGTTTTTTCCAGCTGCATCTTCTCTCTAAGATTAGATCTTCTCTTACCGAGAAAACCTTAGAGATTGCTATCCATGCGCTCATTACATCTCGTTTGGATTATTGCAACTCTCTTTACTATGGCATGTCCAAATACTCTATTGCTTGACTTCAGTTAGTACAAAATGCTGCTGCAAAGTTCCTCAAAAGAAAACGTAAATTTGATCATGTTTCTCCAATTTTGAAATCTCTCCAATTTTTAATTCATTGTGAGTTTGTCATAAATGTGTGGTTTTGCCCTTGTCTCTTTAACTTGTGTCTTGTTCAGCACTGTGGTCAGTGCCATATAAAAAAAAAAAATAATTGAAACTTGATAATAACTAACTTTTAAGTTAAATGTATGAATTAGCTTACTCAAATATTTCAGAGCAATTAAAATGTATGATTACAAAATAAAAACATCCTAAATACTAGGGCTGGATGATTTGACCTAAAATCAAAATCTCGATTTATTGAACATTTTACCTCGATTACGATTATTGAACGATTATTTATTTATTATTTATTTTCTTTCCTTTTTTTGCCCTCATAGTTCACTGACATGGTTTGTAGGCCTACTGTAAATATGCTCAATTATTAAAGGTGGGATATTTTTTCGAATAAAAAACTGTATTTCTTTGTGATTTTAAAATACTTGAAGGAAACAGCTCACTTTCAGCTGTTATTGTCTATGTAACATTAGCACAGTAGGCCTATATTACATTTAATGAGAGAGTGATTGTGCGTGTGTGTGAATTAGTCATACCATCTATCTATTAATTGTGAAGCTGTGCATTGTGTAGTTACTTCAAAAGTAGACAAATCTATGCTATAACTGTTGAGTTTCTAAGCTACTTTAGTGATGAATCACAGGACAGTGTTGACAATGAGTTTCTACACTCCTCTCTGTGCGCAATCTTCACGTGATATGTGAGCTACTGTCTGTGTATGGCAAGCCGTTTTGACTTTTATTCATTCACAGGATATGAATTCTTGATATCAACAATTCAATTTCAACTAGTAAAAACTCTTAATTCTTGATATTGTATTTTCACTAGTGAAATGTCACCATAGGCTGCCATTCAAATTCATTTGTTGATATCAACAATCAACATTTCTGATGTAAAAAGTTTAATCCACTAGTAACAATGTTAATTTCTGATATCATGAATGGGATTGTTACTAGTAAGAAAGCCATTTTAGATATCTAAAATTATATTGATATCAACAATTAAATTCTTGATATCAGAAATGCTAATTGTTGATTTCAGCAATTGAATTTGAATGGCAGTATGGCAAGCCGTTTTGACTTTTCACTAGTGTTACGACCCTCCTTTGGCTGTTAACAATCTAGGGATGGAGCAGGGGAACACTTTAAACCCAGTTCCGATTACCACCAATAATGACCACTGTGTGTGAGATGAGAATAACGAGACCACACAAATAATGTTGATTAAACAAAATTTAATAAATATTAAACCCAATAATTAACCACAACTGAATAAACCCATAATGAATATAAAGAAAAACAAACATACATACATAAAAAACTGGATTGTGCCAAAGAAACGAAAATAATAGAATCAAAAGAGTCTTGCTAAACGGTTTCAACTAATCCTAAACTAAGGGGGGGGGGGAAGTAAAGAAAAAGTCTTCAGCGTCCATGACGCCTTAATCTTTCCTACACTATCTGCCAAACAGAAAAATACAGAGTGTGGCACAAACCCACTACCCTAATGTGTCTAAGCAGTCAACATTAACCTGAGTGTGCCCAAGTATGTCACGTGACATCTTACCTAGCCCCCTTTCTCCATCCAGATGGACTTCACTTTGACGCAGTTCAAAGACTTCAAATCTCTCACATAAGAAGTTTTAAAGGGTAAACTCGACAAGGCAGTCAACATGACAAAACACAAAATGGCAACACACAAACTAAGTTCAAACAAAAGAGAACGAAAACCAGAACCAGAACAAAAAGCAGTCTCCCGCTTTGCAGCAGCATGTCCCTTAAGAAGCGTACTCCACAGGTGTTAGGCATCAGACGGGATGAGAAGAGCACGCCCTCATGGCAGCACAGCCAATCACGTCAGCAGGAACGATTGACAGGTCAGACAGCTAATCACCACCTGTTAAAGTGATAGTGCAAGAGAAAGAAAACAACTGCCCAAAAAAACTCTTACGTCCCTGGGGACGTAACAACTATTGAAAATTGAATTGTTTATCAAGAATTCATATACTGTGAATGAATCAAAACGGCTTGCCATACTGTATGAGTGTTTGTGTGTCACAATGCATCAGCGCATTAGTTCAATATAATAATACACATCTGATGGTCTAATCACTTCAGTGTTCAAACTAGCAAGCCTTAAAATACATACAACTGACAAACTTTCGTGAGGACGCAAGTGAAAGTGATCTGGCTTCAGGGCTTGCACGTTGTCAGAGACACGACGCGGATCGGCTCTCTGTCTAACAGAAAAAAGCTTGCGGGCACTGAACGGAGATGTTTGCCATATTGTTGAGTAGTTGAACATATTCTTGAATAGTGTAAAATCGCTTGAATGTTCAAACTGGCAAGCCTTTAAACTAATTTTATTGACACTTTCATGAGGACGCAAGCGAAAGTGATTTCGCTTTGGGACTTGCGCACGCTGTCTGTGTGTGCGTGTAGCAGCACATATAAGAACGGCGATTAACTTACCTGTAAAAATGTTGAACGATGAACGATAGCATTTCAGAAAACTAATTTTTTTTTACCCTGTTCACCTGGGATGTCTTAAAGGAACACACCACTATTTTTGAAAATATCATTTTCCAACTCCCCTAAAGTTAAACAGCTGAGTTTTTCCGTTTTCGAATCCATTCAGTCGATCTCTGGGTCTGGCGGTAGAACTTTTAGCATAGCTTAGCATAGATCATTGAGTCGGATTAGACTTTTAGCATCTCGCTCAAAAATGATTAAAGACTTTCGATATTTTTCCTATTTAAAACTAGACTCTTCTGTAGTTACATCGTGTACTAAGACCGACGGAAAATGAAAAGTTGTGATTTTCTAGGCCGATATGGCTAGGAACTATACTCTCATTCCTGTGTAATAATCAGGGAGCTTTGCTGCCGTAACATGGGTGCAGCAGGCGCAATTTTACACAGCGCCTAAAAAATAGGCTACCTTCCGTCAACATAATCAACGTGACAACCTGCTTGCACAGGGAGCGTGCCTTGTAACCATGGAGACATTTCTGAGAGACGATTCAGAAGATATTTACTTTGGTGCAGATCCTGAACTGTATCTATTTGAACCGAAATACAGTGAAGATTAGGTAACTTGTCACGTTGGTTATGTTGATGGAAGTTAGCCTATTTTCAGGCGCTGCGTAATATCATTGCACCTGCAATGACATAGACTGCATTATTCAAATTTGTAAAACTTTTTGACCAGTTCATTAAAAGAACTGGTTCTTTAAGAATCAAAGAGTCATTTGTTCATGAATCACTGTATATTCAGCAGAGTTACAGCACTGCTGCTGATTAACATTAGCCAGCTCTGATGTATACAGGTCAGGCTGTGGTGTTCAGGTCTCAAATGTGTGTGACTGTATGGCCGTGTGGTGTTTGGCAGAGGTTGGTACGGCTGTCCACATGATCCAGGCTTGCACTGTTGGGCCAGCTGGACTGAGCTCTCGCCACCGCAGGACAGAACTCAGCCATGTGTCTTGCCTGTCTTCCACTTGCTTTCTCTACACCTGTCTAACATTTTCTAGCATACAATATTGTCCAATTTTTATTTTCTGGCTCTTGTTTGTTTACTTATTTCCTCCCTTTCTTAATAAAATTAACTTTTATTAACAACAGTAACATGCAAAAAACTCATTTTTATAAGGAGAATTTAAATATTTTACTCTTATTAAATGTACCATTGTTCTTCTATAGTAGGCTATCACACTGAACTAACCGACAGCTTTAGTTATTATAAAAGGAGCGCTCTATACTTGCTTTCTGTCTAATTCTTTGCGATTTGAAGAAAAGTTTTTGTTTTTCATGAGACCTTTAGGAGTGGAAATGGCTAATAAGTCCATAAGTGCTCCTCTGCCGCCATCTACTGGTTATAGTGGTAATTTCATGTCTTTTTTTTAAGTGTTTGTTTGCTACGAAGTGTTTGTTTTTCAACATCTTTAAACTTTTAGTTTTACAAATCATCATATAAAAATAACATAAAATTGGATATTATTTAGAGCCTTGAAGTGCTGGAAGAAGTGTGAAGCACTTGAAAGCCCTTGGTTAGTTGCATAGTTGATTCAAATACCATGGTTACAGTTAGCGTTGCTACATTAAATCTGTGGTTATGATTTGTAGATTGCAAAGCCTTCTTTAACTTGTTCGTTAATGGCACAATGTTTCTCCTGGTTTCCACGTCAGCGCTGTTTGATCTCATATGCTAAATGTGAATGCTTCTCGCTAGATCTGGCAATAGCGATGTTATTAATACTGTGGCGAATTCAAACGCTTTCTCACTGGATCTCCCAGCGCTGTATAGTAAAAGTGCTATTATTGTCTTTTAGAACTGATAAACAGCGCAGCTCAAACGAGAAGTTTTATTTGCCGTTTGATGTTTCTCATATGCAACTGAAATGGCAGCTCTTATCAGATGGGCAATGTGGTGGTGGCACCAGTGCAACATCTAACAAAATAGTCACATCGGCAGTAAAAAAAGGTCGCAAAATTTGACCATTTGGTCATAGTCTGGAGCCCTGGATTAAATTTCATATTTGAAATCCCCAATGAAATATGACAAAAACTGTCTCATACATTTTGTATATGCTAAAATCATGACAAAGAAATAGATTTTTCATGCTTGCATGTTCAGTCATAAGTGCCTCTCAACACTGACTAAAGCATCCGGAGCTTCTAACGCAGCTGCAGTGAATGAATGATAATACCAAATGGCAATTAGCTCTTTTATTTACAAGGTGGGACTTTTCCACCATATTGCTTGTTTCACATTCTCCCATTCATAGTACCAGTAATATGAGTGCATCGTCTTTGTATATCTAAAGTCTTTGACTGTGCTGTGACTCTTCAGCTCGTGCTGTATGGAACAGAGCAGACGCTTTCAGTTTATAATTGTAGCATCTGTTGTCCAACTGAACTAAATGGGTTTTATTTCTATAAAACAGCTAAACAACAGTGGGGGTGGTGCCGCGGTAGCCAAGTTATGTAATCGGTGTATGATCAAACACTGTGTAACACCAGTAACACTGTTCCTAGCATGTTCGTTAACAGAAAATGGTGCAAGTAAATGTAGAGCTGACACTTTTTTAAGGTAATGCCCTCATCTCAAAATGCCCTAATATTAATATTTCAGCTCATCCCTGTTCCAAATATCTTTCCAAATTTGTTTGTTTTGCTCTAGCATTTTGTACATTGAAACAAAAAATGTTTCATTCCGTGGCTGCATCCGAAATAGCACACTTCGCTACTATATAGTAGGCAAAAAACAATATGTGACAAGAGTAGTATGTTTGAATTCACAGTAGTCATAAGTAGGGCTCTATGAAATCTGTTTATCTGTTTTATTTTTTTCCTAATTCCATTTTTTCTGTTTTAATTTTTCTGGATTCTGTTTTTTTCTGTTTACATTTTCTTTGGACTCCATTTTAATGGTTAAATTAAATTTGTATTAATCAAAAAACAAACATGTCTAATTAATTAAAATAATAAACTCATTATCCTAGGGGAACATTTAGTTCAAAGGGAACCGCCCTGGTGGCTAGTTCCTATAACTGAGTTCCTAGAACTACCTGGTGCGTAAGCCCTTATAACAGTAGGTGAAAAGTACCCGGATAACTTGCTACTCCCAGCGAAATTCTGAAGTATACATCTGATGGACACTTTACTATCCCATGAGGACACTGGAGAGGATTTGTGAATGACAGTGAAGTGACACAAATGACGCCATAAATCACATGTCAGTAGCTACGTTTACATGCACACTTTTTTGTCATTCCGATTAAAATCATTCCGATTGAAAGATAAGGTGGACTGTTTACATGAGACATAGACCATTCTGGTGTTTACATGTGCTGACGCTTTCAATCAGAATCATTTTGTGACGTACACACAGTTTGTCTGCAGCATCAGAAAGGTCGACGCTCTCCCCTCCGGCCGCTTGTTCCCGGGTACCATGGCAACTCTCAACGGCCACCAAAACAGTTTTATAAAAGCTATTTAAAGGCTTTTTTATGTTGCAAAGTACTTATTGAAAATAAGTACCTACTCAGAGATTATGCAAATTCGGACGCAGCCTGTCTTCTCAACAAAACGACTCACAGCCAGCCTACAGGAACATGCTGTAGGACAGGAGGGGTTGTTTGAACTCTGCTTTGCTGTCTGGTGAGTGAGCAGACAGTAGCAGCAGTCTTCTCTCCGCCTCGACACATCTGTCAGTTTGATAGAAGAGCAGCTCAGGGGTATGAATAAGGCATTAAGTATTTCCTGCAGCTCTGCAGACTAAAGGAAGGCCTCACCCAGCCATGAAAGTGGTGTTATCCTCCAGACGCTTCCCAGTTTGTTCAGGGACAGTTCACTGGCAAGCTGATGTTCAGTGGTGCGGTATGTGTTACACAGTGTTCAGCCGTACACTTATATAACTTGGTCACCGCGTCACCACCCCCACTGTCGTTTAGCTTTTTTTATAGAAATAAAACCCATTTAGTTCAGTTGGACACCAGATGCTACAATTATAAACTGAAAGCGTCTGCTCTGTTCTTACAGCAAGAGCTGCAGGAGTTAAGATTTCACCATAGGCCTTAAATAAAATATGGACGTAGTGTCTGTGACGTCACCCGTAGGTTTCTGAAGAGAGTTTTTGAAGCCTCAAAGGCCCTGTCCCAAATGGTACCCTAAACCCTCACGGTCTTCCTCTGAGTCCGAACTTTCACGACGTAATGCCGCTTTGACTGCTGGGTAGAAGTCCTCTGCGTAGCTTGCGAACTTGCGGGCTCAGCTGAAGTGCGCATCGCGGGCGCATAGCAGCCACAAAGGGGGCACTCACAAGCACCCTTCTTTAAGATTAAATGACGAATGGAACACCCTACGGTCTTGTGGACTTAACGGACACGCGCACGCAGCGGCCATTGTAAGTCCACAAGACCGAAAGTGCACATGAAGTGTGCCATAAAGGGACAGGGCCAAAGTCGGCCGTTGCCATCTTGGCAGTGCGTCACCGCACGTCACTCCCGGATAACTGACAATGAGCAAAGAGGCGGGACGTGGCTGGAGCTGAAGTGACTAAGTGGCCATGCCCTTAATTATGCAGAACTTTAAGGCTTAATATAATTTAAACTAATGAGTTATAAAAAAATTCACCCCCCTCACAGTTGTCATGAAGGGCAAAATTAGCTATATAGACCAAAACCACAATTTGTACCAGGCTGTAAACATGTTTTTTTCTGCTGTAAATTTGGGCATTTTAACACGGGGCTCAATGAGATTCTTCTCCCTTCTGGAGCCTGTCTCTAGCGGCCAGTCGATGAATTGCAGTACCCATGTTGGATTCAAGAGAAACTGGGGGAGGTTGCTGCTTGGATTTCACTTATCACGTGACGACAGTACGGAGAGATGACTGACAGGGTGATGGCGGAGGATTTTGTGCACAACACATCCTGAGCATAATTGACAAATATATCATCTTGTGCGGTCAGTACCACAGCTCCCTATACACAGACTACTCATGATCGCAAATTCGAGCGAAAAGCGAGTGTGCGCATTAAAAAGTGATTTCAGTACCCCAAATTCACCGGTGTTGTCGCAAGTTTATATACTGGTGAAAATTTCTTCACCGTGACATTCTTACTGCGGATTGATGGAGTTGTAGTCCAGTTGTAAAATACACTTGCTGTCTGTATATTTAAGGCAACTCATCCATTTTGATACGTTTTAGGTTTATTTGAACCAATATCATGATATACACTACCGTTCAAAATTGTAGGCTCAGTAAGATATTAGAGATGGGCTAGATTAGTCGACTGAGCAATAAAGAGGTGGCCGTGGTAATGAACACCAATACCTCTACATGTGCTGACTTGTGTTAACTAACATTTATTTGAGGAATTCTGTTTAATATAACGAATTTGTACTTACCCGTCCTGCACTGCTTATTGATTCAGTTGTCTTTAATAAATATGTCTAGATTAGCTAACGTTGATTAAGTGAAGGCTTAAGTTTAATGTGCAATGATCATAATGCATGTATACGTGCATGTATACACTGAGTAAAAAATAACCCAATTTGGGTTGTTTTCAGCCCAAGGTCTGGGTAAATATAGGACAGAATACTTGTTGGGTTAATTTTACCCAGCAGGTTGGGTTGTTTACTAAACCCAGCATAGTTGATTCATTACTATAATGCTTTTTTACTTCATACAAGAATTAATGTTTACGGATTAACTTAAATAAACTTAAAAAAATACTTGACACAACCACTTGCATGTATGTTGCTTTGCATAAAATTAAATGATATTCAGTACAATAACGAATTTATAGATAAAAACAAAATTACACAAATTGTATTTTACCGAAGACATGCACCAATTTGACAGAGCTGAACTGCTCTCTCCTGAAGAGGTCACAAAAAAGCCTGCGATAAATAACTTAAACACTGGTTGTTACGTCTGACCCAGGATCTGGGTTACACAAAAACAACCCACTTACTGAAAAAGTAACCCTCAAAAAAGACCCAAAAGGCTCAACCCAGGATTTGGGTAGATTTTTTATTATTAGTTGGGTATTTGAAATGGACCTCTTACAGACTGTTTTTTGAGTCTTCTGGGGGTTTCTTAAACTAGTCAATTTGTCTTTTACAAAATTTCTGTTTAAATGTTATGGAAGTTAGTCATGGTGCCCTAGATAAAGTCTTCTTCAGCTGTGGAGAGATCTAACTGCTGCATGTTCCACATGTGATCGTGGTGGTTCACTGTGGCAAAGCACAGATCTGTGGTCAGCCACCCTATAGTGAGACTCAAATGTTGTCAAAATTGGAACAGAAACTGTAACCTTTTAGTAGCTTTTTGGAAATGTATGTTGCCTACATGCATACTTGCAGAAACACAATTTATTATATCTTGACGAACAGAAGTTTTAATGTGTATTTCTGTTGTTTGTACGGATGTTCATTGGCACTTTGCTGCTCATGCATGCAGCCTGACAGCTTTTTGTGTAATAAACACAAGCAGTCCCTAAAAATAGGGCCAAATGTTTTAATATAAAGAGATTTTCCATATTGATTTTTCACAGGTGTTTTACCCGTATTTTGAATTATTCATTGCATTGTTTTTTGTTGTAATAGATAATGTATCCTGACAGAAAATTACCAGAATTTTTAATTTTTTTTTACAGTGTGGTCTTTTCATGTAATTTTGTTGTCAGCGGTCTCTGTGCAGTTGGCCATAATTTTGTCAATGCCTTAAAGCCAACATGAAACTGTTGATAGTCTTTTCTTCACTATTGTGACATATGAGTGAAACGGCTTCTCGAACAAGAGAAAATGTAGGGTGGTGCTTGATTTTGTCCATGGGGAACTGATTGGGTGGTTGTGGTTTGCTATTGGTGGATCTCATGAAAAATTATGAGGCACATGAATTAAAACATGGATGGATAAACCATTTATACCATTTATAATACACTGCAATATTACATAAAAGAAAAATAAGAATTGATTTAAAGGTGCACTATGTAACATTTTTTCAGTAAAATATCCAAAAACCACTAGGCCAGTGTTATATATTTTGTTCAGTTGAGTACTTACAATATCCCAAATGTTTCTAACTATTTGTAAATCGTGAGAAATTTGCTATTTTAACCAAGGAACCGGGACGTGTGAGGGAGTCTCCTGTCAATTGTGTCATATCTGCGTTAGCCTCGGTTTCCGGTTTTATTTTGCAGAAACGCTTTACTCTCACTGCAGTGTGCAACAAGTGTCATAGCAGCCGCCGAGCGAATGCACAGATTAACGTCATAACATCATTTTCAACACACTCAAATGTATCTAGTATGATAAACAGAGCTGCTCATACTCATGACTAGAAAAGCGGAAATGGCGCCGGCGACTGTGGCATAATAAAAGTCCCGCTGCTTGCGAGGCGTGTGTTGCATTCATCTTATTAACAATCGCTCCAGCGGCCTTGCTCAGCACCCACAACACTCGGTACTGCTCTGCTTCATACTACAGTAACGTTAATAATCGCATCCATGAGTCCTATCCCGATTCTTTTCCACCGGCCGTGAGGTGAAGACCACATGTCCCAAGATTCTGCGCTCAAACCTGGTGTCATCAAACTATGCCTTTGTTTTGAATAGGCAACCTCTAGCGGACGGAAAAGTTACATAGTGCACCTTTAATGGTGACTTTAATAAACACATTGGTTCATCTACTGTATAATGTTCATTGAGGACACAATTTATTTCAACCACATTTATCCAAATATTTTGACCAATATGCGTTGATAATTTAGGTAACCTTATAGTTTAGAAACTTAATTACAAACAAATAAATAAACCAACTTAAGTTTCTCTACTATAAAGGCCAGGGACTGTGTGGTTGCAAATATATATATTTATTTATTACACTTAAAAAGGTTATTTTGCTTGTTTGTTATATATTAAATTTCATTTCACACATTTTACCGCTTTCAACACCATTCCACATAATTGCACATATTCAAAATCAGTCAAAAAAGTGTCAGATTCTACTTCCAGATTCTATTTGTGTCTGATGGTGAAACTGACAGCACAGTTACAGGAAAGTGTACAGGAAAGAAGGTATTTTGAGTGTGGAATGTGGCTTAGAGGCTGATGGCCATATTGTGAACATTTCACCTGCTCGATCACTTCTTTTTTGCTATATTTTGTCATTTGGTCCCCACCCTTATCCTGAGTCACTCACCAGGAAAGCGGAGCCAGCTTCATGTTGAGCCACAGTGAAATCTCACTGTGTACATCCTCAATAATGTGGCGTTAACTGTTCGTTCTAAAGCTGTTTGGATGTAATATACACACCGATCAGGCATAACATTATGATCACCTTCCTAATATTGTGTTGGTCTCCCTTTTGCTGCCAGAACAGCCCTGACCCGTCGATGCATAGACTCCACTAGACCCCTGAAGGTGTGCTGTGGTATCTGGCACCAAGATGTTAGCAGCAGATTCTTTAAGTCCTGTAAGTTGCGAGGTGGGGCCTCCATGAAACGGACTTGTTTGTTCAGCACATCCCACAGATGCTCAATTGGATTGAGATCTGGGGAATTTGGAGGCCAAAGCAACACCTTAAACTCGTTGTTGTGCTCCTTAAACCATTCCCGAACCATTTTTGCTTTGTGGCAGGGCGCATAATCCTGCTGAAAGAGGCCACAGCCACCAGGGAATACCGTTTCCATGAAAGGGTGCACATGGTTTGCAACAATGCTTAGGTAGGTGGTACGTGTCAAAGTAACATCCACATGGATGGCAGGACCCAAGGTTTCCCAGCAGGACATTGCCCAAAGCATCAGACTGCCTCCGCCGGCTTGCCTTCTTCCCATAGTGCATCCTGGTGCCATGTGTTCCCCAGGTAATCAACGCACACACACCCGGCAATCCATGTGATTGTAAAAGAAAACGTGATTCATCAGACCAGGCCACCTTCTTCCATTGCTCCATGGTCCAATTCTGATGCTCACGTGCTGACTGTTGGTGCTTTCGGCGGTGGACAGGGGTCAGCATGGGCACCCTGACTGGTCTGCGGCTGTGCAGCCCCATACGCAACAAACTGCGATGCACTGTGTATTCTGACACCTTTCTATCAGAACCAGCATTAACTTCTTTAGCAATTTGAGCTACAGTAGCTCGTCTGTTTGATCGGACCACATGGGCCAGCCTTCGCTGTCCACGTGCATCAATGAGCCTTGGCCACCCATGACCCTGTCGCCGATTCACCACTGTTTCTTCCTTGGAGCACTTTTGATAGATACTGACCACTGCAGACCGGGAACACCCCACAAGAGCTGCAGTTTTGGAGATGCTCTGACCCAGTCGTCTAGCCATCACAATTTGGCCCTGTCAAATTTGCTCAAATCTTTGCACTTATTTTCTTATTCCCTTCATAAATAAAATGAATCCACTACATCCTCAGTGCTCAAATGCTGGGAATTTATGGAGACTATTAGGGTCATTATTATTACAGGCAATATCAGAACAGTTATAGGTAATATTTACATAGCGAGACATATCACTAGCTGCTCATTTGTTGGCGGTGATTGCTATAATGTGACGTCACATTAGGCAGAAAACTGGTTAAGCTTGTTTTGAGAAACTCTGATTTATGGTGATTTACACACACAAACAGTCAAACACCATGTAAAATTTTATTTTGCATAATAGGTCCGCTTTAAAAACAAGCCAGTCAGATGTGTGAAAGCACTTTTTAGCTGTAAGCTCACATGTACGAGAATCATACCCGAGTTACCTCACACCTGATTTCAAAAGATTGTTACACTAGATCTTATTTCATCACACTCTTCCTAAACGTTGAATTATGAAACACAAAATGATGATTTCTATGCGCTAAAAGTACTACTGTAACTTTTCACTGTCCCATCACTGTGTAAATCGAGCCCTTTGACCAGAAGAGCACCAGTAGTTGGATAAGATTTAAGCCTTATCTGTGTTACTGTTGTGTAAGAAATGACTTAACTTCTGACAATTGAGTAATAATCCAGGCCTGGTGAGTTCATTTCAAGCCTCCCTCACAGATGGGTGGTACTAAAGCTGAAATCTCTTCTGCTAGATGCTGATCTACTCATAATTTTAAAAGTTCTTGTTAATTTGAAAGTTTTAGCACTTTTGTTGTGTTTTGTAATTTTTATATATATGTGTAACGCAGTCACTCATACTAGCCACTTTGGCGGGTTGAATTTTATAATATAAATTTTTCAGTTGTAGTCTTTAAAAAAGGCATCTGAAATAATAAACTACAGTAAGTGCAATTTTGTGTTGTCAAAAATACAGATTTTTTTGGATGCATATATATACTGAAATATGAACACTTCCATTTCCGCAGAATAGACACATGATACCAGCTGCTCTTTCTCTCTCTTTCATCTCTCCGACAGCAAGTTACACACAAACCTGCCTCCCCTCACTCACTCGTTTCATTTGCTCCGGATGAATATTGTTGCTGTTACAGGGCTTGATATTCGGCATGGGATTGTGTGGATTGTGCATAATTTTATTTATTCCCGCAGATTTTGTGCTCACACCCAAAGTGCGTGCACATTAAGCCAAGTATTTTAGCTAAATATAAAACATTATAATGGCTCCATGCATCAGGTTTTGAAGTGACAGCAGCCTAATATACCGGCTGCCAAATTATGAGATAATGTTACAATATATCTATATGGCAGTTTTTTTCACATGGTATCGATGTCAAAATTTTGGCCAGTGAAAATGCTGAGTGGCTAGTAACTTTGAAAAACCACTAGCCACAGTGACTGGTGAGCAAAAAAGTTAATGTCATACTGTATTTTACGTGTAACATGTCTCTGTTTGTTTGAGTATCCCAACTAGATTCATTTGTTCGACCAATGTCAGACAGGGGAAGTGTTCTGAAAACCATTTTGAAAACAGATGCAGCTAATTTTGATGACAGTAGTGGTGCAGAAATTACACATTTCACATTTATTTGCAATTGATCTGTGAATGTATTTATTTTCAGATCACTCAATTTAGCGCCCTTCAAATATAAGATATCCCCTGCTCAGGGAATAGTGAGCAGTGAACACTACGTAGGGACCCTGTCGTTTTGGAACGCAGCTGATCATGTCTGGAACTCATGACTGAGTTTGTGTCAGTAATTGAGACAGCCTGCTAATCAGTGTGTGATTTGTTTCTCACAGAAAGAGCCACAGATGGCTCCCTGCAGAATGAAGACTGGACACTCAACATGGAGATCTGTGACATCATTAATGAGACCGAGGAAGGGTGAGAGACCAACACACACATAAACACGCACACTCGCGCATAGATCTGATGACTCACAGCAACTCTCATGGCCTCATTCAGAGCAGACTGACTGGGAATGTGCTGTTGTAGCGTTGTGCTCTATCGCTAATGGGTTCTCACAGTTCCTCTTGGCCTGTTTACAGCTGACATTGAAAAGCATAAAACTTTTTCTAAAGAAGAATGTATTTAACTAGTTTTGTCTACACAATGAAGTTGTGAGGTTCAAAACAATTGTCTTTCATTTTATGAACGGAAAAAGGAAAAAAAAAACACCGACATTTTTCAGAAAATATGTGACCCTGGACCACAAAACCAGTCATAAGGGTAAATGTTTAATCACCTGAAAGCTGAATAAATAAGCTGTTAGGATAGGACAATATTAGGATGAGATACAACCATTTGAAAATCTGGAATCTGAGGGTGCAAAAAAATCTAAATATTGAGAAAAACTCCTTTAAAATTGTCCAAATGAAGTCCTTAGCAATGCATATTACTACTAATAATACAAAATATCTTCATGGAACATGATCTTTACTTAATATCCTAATGTTTTTTGGCATAAAAGAAAAATGGATAATTTTGACCCATACAATGTATTGTTGGCTATTGCCACAAATATACCCATGCGACTTATGACTGGTTTTGTGCTCCAGGGTCACATATATCAGGTAATTTATCAGATATATTTACATTTTTGTGTGATCTTATGAACTGTAGAAGACAAGGACTGTCCAATTTAAACATTTCACACTGACATATTAAATGATGTACATTACAAAGATTTTTTTGAAAGAAGTCTCTGCTCAAAATAATATTGTGAGATATTATGATTTAAAATAACTGTCTTCTATGTGAATACACTCACCTAAAGGATTATTAGGAACACCATACTAATACTGTTTGACCCCATTTCGCCTTCAGAACTGCCTTAATTCTACGTGGCATTGATTCAACAAGGTGCTGAAAGCATTCTTTAGAAATGTTGGCCCATATTGATAGGATAGCATCTTGCAGTTGATGGAGATTTGTGGGATGCACATCCAGGGCACGAAGCTCCCGTTCCACCACATCCCAAAGATGCTCTATTGGGTTGAGATCTGGTGACTGTGGGGGCCATTTTAGTACAGTGAACTCATTGTCATGTTCAAGAAACCAATTTGAAATTATTTGAGCTTTGTGACATGGTGCATTATCCTGCTGGAAGTAGCCATCAGAGGATGGGTACATGGTGGTCATAAAGGGATGGACATGGTCAGAAACAATGCTCAGGTAGGCCGTGGCATTTAAACGATGCCCAATTGGCACTAAGGGGCCTAAAGTGTGCCAAGAAAACATCCCCCACACCATTACACCACCACCACCAGCCTGCACAGTGGTAACAAGGCATGATGGATCCATGTTCTCATTCTGTTTACGCCAAATTCTGAATCTACCATCTGAATGTCTCAACAGAAATCGAGACTCATCAGACCAGGCAACATTTTTCCAGTCTTCAACTGTCTAATTTTGGTGAGCTCGTGCAAATTGTAGCCTCTCTTTCCTATTTGTAGTGGAGATGAGTGGTACCCGGTGGGGTCTTCTGCTGTTGTAGCCCATCCGCCTCAAGGTTGTGCGTGTTGTGGCTTCACAAATGCTTTGCTGCATACCTCGGTTGTAACGAGTGGTTATTTCAGTCAAACTTGCTCTTCTATCAGCTTGAATCAGTTGGCCCATTCTCCTCTGACCTCTAGCATCAACAAGGCATTTTCGCCCACAGGACTGCCGCATACTGGATGTTTTTCCCTTTTCACACCATTCTTTGTAAACTCTAGAATTGGTTGTGCGTGAAAATCCCAGTAACTAAGCAGATTGTGAAATACTCAGACCGGCCCGTCTGGCACCAACAACCATGCCACGCTCAAAATTGCTTAAATCAAACTGAATGTCAGAATGGGAAAGAAAGGTGGAGTTCAGGAGATTGTCTTGACCAGGACCACACCCCTAAATGCATTGAAGCAACTGCCATGTGATTGGTTGATTAGATAATTGCATTAATGAGAAATTGAACAGGTGTTCCTAATAATCCTTTAGGTGAGTGTATATTGTAAAATGTCATTTATTCCTGTGATTAAAGCTGTATTTTCAGCATCATTACTCCAGTCTTCAGTCACATGATCCTTCAGAAATCATTCTTATGATGATTTGATGATCTTATTATTATTATGAATGTTGAAAACAGTTGTGCTGCTTCATATTTTTGTGACATCTTTGTCACTTTTGATGAATTAAATCATGAATTCAGCTCAGTGAAAACTAGTGTGACTGGATCACTCGAGATGAATGTTCATACCAGGTGTAAACAGGTTCTTCACACAGAGTCATGGTGCTGTTCCTGCTCCATGTGATTCTTCACTTTCTCTTTTTCTCTGTCGTCAAATTGGCACTACAGGCTTGTCTCTGTTCTGTGTGAGGGAACACAGGACTCTGTTGTGCTCTGCTTTGTTTGGGCTGGGTTTTTCCTGTTGTATTAGAAGTTGTGGGTGTTTTCAAGAATTTAAACAATCTTTCCTGTTGTTAATTATGTGTTCAATTATTTACATAAACGCCCCTTTAAGCAGATTATGCCAAAGAGTATATTTGGACTAGAGTACATTTATTAAATTTCCCAGTTTTTTTCCCCTTTAGTTTTGTTTTTTGCTTCTGCCATTTTGTACTTCCCATAATGCAAGAGATTATTACTATAGTTTCTCTTCTCTATTACGGCACATAATGGCTCTATCTGAAAACGCATACTTCCCTACTATATACTTAGTGATAAACAGAATGTGAAATAAGTATGTCAGTATTCATAAAACAGAAGACTAAATCAAATGGACACTTTACTTTCTCACAAGGTCACAGGAGAGGATTTGTGAATGACAGTATGAATGTAGCACATCCAGATTAAATTCATACTAAGCATAGCAGTATGAATAAGTAATTACTTATTCAAAAGTAGTACCTGCTCAGAGGTAATGCGATTTTGGATGCAGCTAATATTGCTTTTCTCCATTTCTCCAGTCTAAAGTTTGAGTCTGAGCAAAAGTGCCCATAGTATGCTATTAAAAAAAATGTCTCCAACAACAGGTTTACATGCATCAAAGGTCAAAAAACACTTTAATTTTCAGCACTGTACAGCACATTTTTCAATGATTGTCAAGCGACTTGACGGATGAATCAGTCTCTCTAAATCCCTCGTTTCCGCGAGCTACTCTGCTCTGATTGGCCAGATGTCCCAGTCTGTTGTGATTGGTCATTCGCTCATTACCATAACTGAACTTCATCTCTGTCCAGAGGCTTCCTAAAGCTCAGCGATTGTACTCACTGTAAAGACAGTAACGATGACATTGATTTTACCACATCAATCCGAGCGCTAGTCCGATGATGAAACACTGCAAGAACTAGTTATTCAACCCGAACCTCCATCGCAAGGACGACTTGAGCAGGATGTTTCTTAGTGATATGCTACTCAGTTTGAGGTACATTATGAGATGTTACCACTGTAATTCCACACCATCAGCATTAACAAGTGTACGTCCATCAGCAAACCCATGTGTATATTTCTAATTTATTGCGTTGCACATGTGGTAACTGTATCAATAACAGCACATACGTTATCCCAGCACTAACGTGAATGACTGATGTAACAAATGTTTGTAAAACAAATCTTACTCCATCCTTTATCTTTACTCAAAGTAGTAAGAATGACAGACAATCTGCATGAATAGACTATTAGCTGGAAACGTACACAATATAAAACACAAAACTACGTATTTTGAACACCTGGTATATACATCAATAATTATTCACACCTACAGGTTGTGATACTGAGGAGCAGAGTTGAATCTTTCTTTTGGGAGACAATAAACTTTTTATTTATCGTGCACTTTCAACTTTACAGACCATTTACATTCACAAACAGCTACATTACACACTGCATGAAAGGGAATATTCAAAAAACCATAGTTGGGCACTTTAAGACAAGTCAGTTGGCGGCCATCTTGGTAACAACTCTGTTACAAAAAAATGTATTGGTTCTTTTAACTTTTAACGCAGTGTTGAGAATAATTTCTCCCACTCGTTTGTACATAAGTTAAAATGTCTTTACACTGAGTTCAACTTTTAGTAGTTGATGTCGTTGTTCTTGCTTATAAAAAGCTCCTTAGATCCAACTTGGAAGACATGGAAGCTTTGATCACGCCCACAGGAAAAACAAACCCAATTGCTGCTGCTTGTGTAAGCTTGGAGTTGATGAACTTCCTGACCCTGAATTACAGTGTGTTTGTAAGAGGGCTTTTTTAGCACTGGCGCTCTGGTGGTGTCTAGTCAAATTGAGTTTTTTAATTCCTATCCTGAGCTCACAGACTGCTCTGCTGAATTGTATGTTATAAAATGGATAGTTACGGTCCTGGATAATTATGGTTGATGATCCAATCGTGCTTAAATACACAACACAGACGCAAAAAGTATATGACGCAAAACATCATTAAACTACAGTACAAGCAGGGCTAGACATTAAGCCCTTGTAATGTGCTTATCCTTTGGACAAGTAAATCGGTCAGTCACTTCTCCGGGTAAAAAAATTGCTTGTCCGAGAGAAAAAAGAAAAGAAAAAAATAAGTCATATTTACCCTGTGAATTTTTTTTTTTTACCTTTATAAAGGCCATTTTCTTCCTAATCTTATTAAATGTATGTTTCGTCTTTTATTTCTTAAATTGTATCAATAAGTTCAGTTAGAATAATAAGACATTATAGAGCTGTTAGCAATTCAATTAAACTGCATGAAATAATGTTATGAGATTGTTTTAAATATATTTTTAGTGTACATATAAGAAATGTTGGGGAAAAAAATTATTTGACTTTTAAACATGAAACTAACATGAAACTAAACCGCCAGTAATGAGTTAGTCATTGAGTCATTCATTCAAACGCTTCGTTCAAACAGCTGATTCATTCAAGAATGAGGCGGCAGTTAATGAATGGGTCATTGAATCTTTGACTCAAACGATTTGTTCAAAACACTGAATCATTCAGTAATAAAACATGTCTAAGTGTTGCTGTGAGATGTGCTGAGATCTTTTGTTTGGAACTATTTTAACTGCTGAAATAGCCCAAAACAGTCAATATTGCATCTAAAACGAAAGTGACATTAAAGGGATAGTTCACTCCAAAATGAAAATTCGGTCATTAATTACTTGTTTTTGTCGTTCCAAACCCGTAAGACCTTCGTTCATCTTCAGAACACAAATGAAGATATTTTTGATGAAATCCAAAAGGTTTCTGAACCAGCCACGTCATTGCAACTTTCATTGGTAACTTTCAATCTATGTGGGGTCAGAAACATCTTCGATTTCATCAAAAATATCTTCATTTGTGTTCTGAAGATGAAGGAAGGTCTTACGTGTTTGGAACGACACGAGGGTGAATAATTAATGACATGAAATATACATTTTTGGGTGAACTAACCCTTTAATATAAACTACTCGTTTGTTGAACTGATGTATGAAATCAGTCACATTTTCAGTCGTGATGGTATTCAGGAAAACAGCACTCTTGGTTGTGTGATGTTGCTTTACTGTATAATAATACGTTAAAAATATAAAAACTTGGATTTTAACTACAGTATGTCAACTTTTTCCTGTTGTATTTGATTTCCTGTATTTTCCTGTATTATTTCCTGTTGCTTCTTTGTGTGTGCTGCACTCATCTTCTCTGTATCAATTTCTCCTTGAGTGTTGCGCGAGCCTCAACAGCACAATACATAATATATTATTATCCACTATCAATCGCCACTTACTTTAAATGTAATAAAATATGAATCATACTCACGTTTTGGTGATTCCCCATTTGTCCCAAACATTTTGGAAATGCAGGCGAAATACAGTCATTTCAATTAGGAATTCATGCGATTGTGAATTCGGAGTCCACAGTTTACCAGAGGATTTTTTTCAACTGATGAACGTTAAAAACATTGACAGCCAATCAAATCCTTCTTTCTTCAAAGTGTGCACTGCAATTATGGCAGAACATAACTGAAGCATGCACTCAGAATAAACCAAACGTTATCGTCTATTGGTGTGGATGGTAATATACACTCACCTAAAGGATTATTAGGAACACCTGTTCAATTTCTCATTAATGCAATTATCTAATCAACCAATCACATGGCAGTTGCTTCAATGCATTTAGGGGTGTGGTCCTGGTCAAGACAATCTCCTGAACTCCAAACTGAATGTCAGAATAGGAAAGAAAGGTGATTTAAGCAATTTTGAGCGTGGCATGGTTGTTGCTGCCAGACGGGCCGGTCTGAGTATTTCACAATCTGCTCAGTTACTGGGATTTTCACGCACAACCATTTCTAGAGTTTACAAAGAATGGTGTGAAAAGGGAAAAACATCCAGGATGCGGCAGTCCTGTGGGCGAAAATGCCTTGTTGATGCTAGAGGTCAGAGGAGAATGGGCCGACTGATTCAAGCTGATAGAAGAGCAAGTTTGACTGAAATAACCACTCGTTACAACCGAGGTATGCAGCAAAGCATTTGTGAAGCCACAACACGCACAACCTTGAGGCGGATGGGCTACAACAGCAGAAGACCCCACCGGGTACCACTCATTTCCACTAGAAATAGGAAAAAGAGGCTACAATTTGCACAAGCTCACCAAAATTGGACAGTTGAAGACTGGAAAAATGTTGCCTGGTCTGATGAGTCTCGATTTCTGTTGAGACATTCAGATGGTAGAGTCAGAATTTGGCGTAAACAGAATGAGAACATGGATCCATCATGCTTTGTTACCACTGTGCAGGCTGGTGGTGGTGGTGTAATGGTGTGGGGGATGTTTTCTTGGCACACTTTAGGCCCCTTAGTGCCAATTGGGCATCGTTTAAATGCCACGGCCTACCTGAGCATTGTTTCTGACCATGTCCATCCCTTTATATGACCACCATGTACCCATCCTCTGATGGCTACTTCCAGCAGGATAATGCACCATGTCACAAAGCTCGAATCATTTCAAATTGGTTTCTTGAACATGACAATGAGTTCACTGTACAAAAATGGCCCCCACAGTCACCAGATCTCAACCCAATAGAGCATCTTTGGGATGTGGTGGAACGGGAGCTTCGTGCCCTGGATGTGCATCCCACAAATCTCCATGAACTGCAAGATGCTATCCTATCAATATGGGCCAACATTTCTAAAGAATGCTTTCAGCACCTTGTTGAATCAATGCCACGTAGAATTAAGGCAGTTCTGAAGGCGAAAGGGGGTCAAACACAGTATTAGTATGGTGTTCCTAATAATCCTTTAGGTGAGTGTAGGTATCATTATAGTTGGCATTTTTAGTGAGCACGGGCCTGTCATCTATCGTCAAGTCATCTAAACTGTTTGCCCCCACAGGCCCAAAGATGCCATGCGCGCGTTGAAAAAGAGACTCAACGGCAACAGGAACTTCCGTGAAGTGATGCTGGCTCTAACTGTGAGTTCCCTCACTTTCACATAAACGCTTGTGCTCATAGGAACTCAAGGAACAAAATCTGTTTTTTTGTCTGATGCTCTGCAACTTTAATAGTTAATGGTGGCTATGTACTTTGTAAACTTCTTCTCCAGGCCTGCCAGACGCTATTTTGACATTTAAATAAGGTGTTTTGTGACTATTTGGATGCATTATGCTAGCTGGAAGTGCTGTTTTATGCTGTCATCTGCAAGCTTTGGCTTGTCTAAATGATCGATCAATTGTCTTTTCTAGGTGCTGGAGACTTGCGTGAAAAACTGTGGCCACCGTTTTCACGTCCACATCGCCAACAGAGACTTCATCGAAGGTGTCATGGTGAAAATCATCACTCCGAAGACCAACCCTCCCGCTATAGTGCAGGATAAAGTGCTGTCACTGATTCAGGTGAACTGAGTGAGGCGAATGGCTCAGTTCCGTTCCCCCTGAGCTCTTCCTTTGTTTTAGCAAAAATGGCCTTCAGAAACCACCATTGACGGCGGTTGCTGCATTCAGAATGGGTGTGGGGTGTGCGGTAGGGCTTGAGGACTGCCTCTGATGATGGCCACTTTCACTGGGGCTGGACACTAGGTCTGGTGGACCTGCTCTATGAGGCAGCTTGCAATGGCATTAATTCTAGTTGACTGGAAGCCATTATAGAATCAGATTGACAGAGTTTCCAAAATTGTATACAGTGCATAGCTGCATTTTGTCTAATATTGCAGCCTCCCAAATCCAATGGTCAGCCTGTAAAATGCCCAACCATTAGACAACAAGCATATCCCTTCAGAGAATCTATTGTTCAAAATTTGGCAATTATAGCCATTTTCTAACCCAGTGGTACTCAACAAGGGAATCAGAGCCTAATAGCAAACGTCCTTACAAACTGTTGAAAAAAGTTATTTCAAGTTAAGAGCCAGTGTTCACTCAAAAAAATATTTAGGACTAAATTTAAGATTTATGCATTTCCATCCATTTGGATTACACAGATTTAACATAAACAGACTAATATACTTAATGTGATGCATATGTTTATCAAAAGTCATAGGGGCCTTTAAATATTGTTGTGGACTAGGGATGCACCAATGTATCGGATAATAATATGTATCGGCTAATTATCAGGGCTGATTATATCCTATCAATCAAAAGGGACAGAAAAATGTGTCAGACTGCAGTGAAAATGTATCTTGTGTTGAATTTAGTGCTGTCGAAGTTAATGCGACAACAATGATAAATCAGGCTATATTTGACCCTATGAATCACCCATAGTTCGAGCCAGGGTTGCCAGTTCCGTGGTTTTTCTCTACACCAAACATTATTTGTAGCGCTCCTCCTGTCCAATAATCACTATGAGCTTTGTGCTTGTTACTTCTGATATGAACAAAGTCTCAGCTTTCACATTTTGCCTAAACAATAAATGTCATTTTGACACTCTTAAATGTGACGTGACAGAACGCTGGTTCAAGCGGCAGCGCAAGTCTTTTCTTCCACTCTAATACAAGTTAATGCATGATAAGACATGCATGAACATCAGAAGGTATGTTGAAAGATACCGTACAACTTACTGAAATGTATCATGTCTCATGAAATCGCTCAATCAGTGTTTCCATCGCGTAAAGACATCAATAAAACCGCTTATGCTGTATAAAGTTGCATTTACCTCAGGAAAGTTATCCAATGTTCACTGTTTATTAGTTATCAATAAAACTAGAGTGGAGCTTATTTACTGTGAATTATATATCCATGTTTGAATAAATTTGTCATGAAAGGGTTAGTTCACCCAAAAATGTAAATTCTGTCATTAATTACTATCAAACCTTATGTCGTTCCAAACCTATAAGACCTTTGTTCATCTTCAGAACACAAAGATATTTTTGATGAAATCCGAGAGCTCTCTGACCCCTCCATAGACAGCAATTTAATTAACACTTTCAAGGTCCAGAAAGGTAGTAAAGACATCGTTAAAATAGTCTATGTGACTCCAGTGGTTCAACCTTAATTTTATGAAGCGATGAGAATACATTTTGTGCGCAAAAAAACTAACCAAAATAACGACTTTATTCAACGATTTCCTCTAGCCTGTGTCAGTCTCCTTTGCTGTTGATGTAGTGTAAACAGTGCAGTGTTTCCTAGTTCTACGGCAGAACGACTCGTGCTCATGCGTCATGGTGCTCACGTGAACAGCGTCGACCAATGGTAAGCTGGCCTTCTGGAAGTGCTGCACAGTATTCTCATCACTTCATAAAATTAAGGAGAACCACTGAAGACACATGGACTATTTTAACGATGTCTTTACTACCTTTCTGGGTCTTGAAAGAGTTAATTAAATTGCTGTCTATGGAGGGGTCAGAGAGCTCTCGGATTTCATCAAAAATATCTTCATTTGTGTTCTGAAGATGAACGAAGGTCTTACGGGTTAGTTTGGAACGACATGAGGGTGAGTAATGAATGACAGAATTTACATTTTTGGGTGAACTAACCCTTGAAGACAAGTGTTTATGAAAACTTTATCTTATGTGCAAATGAGTTGTGAATGAATATAATAGTTTGGGCTCTGTTGTTAATTTTAACCTCTAATATTATAGTAATGTACCAAATGAGAGGATAGTTTACAGCATTAGTTAGAAGAGATTTTTTTTCCTTAAGAAAATCAAACTATCGGTATTGACCAATATCATTCTGAATAATTGGCTATTGGTATTGGCTAAGAAATGTAGTATCAGATGGGGACAATGGTGGCCCTGCAGTCAAAAGGGATGAGAAGCACTACTTTAACCTTTGACCTGAATGATTTCTACTTCTGGCTACTGTATATTCATCAAAAATGGCCATCAGCAACAGTAATTAACAAAATACATGATTCCTGTTACCTGCTAAAGACACACGTGTTACTAATGGCTGAAAAATGGTCTGACTTTTACCTGATAATTCCTGTTTAGGTGTAAAATTTAGAGCCACTTCCTGTGGAACAGCTCTCATCTTGCCCACTATACATTAACCAGTCTTTGTGTTTCACCCCAGTCCTGGGCAGATGCGTTCAGGAGTAGCCCAGACCTCACCGGAGTCGTGCACATTTACGAGGAGCTGAAGAGGAAAGGAGTTGAGTTTCCCATGGCAGACCTGGATGCCTTGTCACCCATCCATACACCACAGCGGGTGAGAAACACGCAGCACTCTCAGGGCTCTTGCATATTTTTTTTTTTCATTTATTTTGCTTCATCTCCTCTTGTGTCATTTTCTAGGGAGTTCCAGAGGTGGATCCAGGCATTCACAAGTACAAAGCACCCACACAACCCAAGACAGCATCTCAGGCGACCCCAAAACCTGCAGCTGCTGTGACACCCGACTTAAACCCCACCCAGATCCCAACTGTATCTGGCTCGATCACAGCAAACTCAGAGCAGGTCACAACTCACCTTAGAATAGACTTTCTTATATATACATAAAATGTATAATCAAATGTATAAAAAACACTGCATAGTTTTTACTGTGTGAATTAAATATACATTTATTCTTATTAAAGTTACAAAAGTGAGAAGTGAGAGATTTTTCTCAATTTTTCTTGTTTGATTAGCATTAATAATGACTGCAGCTAAATTTGGATGCTGTCACTTTAAGACTGACTGCACAGATTCATTATACTTGTGCATTTTATCTCAACAGTTTAGTTCACTTAAGATATAAATTACTGTGTAATACATGGTCACTTTCACACATAGGTATATATAATCAACTGTTCTAGCCCAATTAGACGGCAAAAAGCAGCGGCTTCATGTCGCACGTCTCTCAGACAGCGCCAGTCTCTCAGAGAGGGTGCACATATAGCGAAATGTATTATCTTTCGCTGCTTATTGCGCTTCAATGGTTTAAAATAATCTGTTTTTTTAAACCACAAAGCTTAAACACGCATGCAAACGGTAACGTCACGTGAGCGTAACCGCAATATCTCTAACCAAGTAAGGGATAATCCATGGCTAGCTGTGCATTAAAGGATTTCTTGACGTGGAGGCAAAGAACTGCCTGATGCGAAGTGCATTAAAATCCTTTAATGCACAGCTAGCCATGGATTATCCCGCTTATGTCATGGTCATTTGCCAACATTGACAACTTAAAGCTGTGCAATATTTGACTGGAAGGGTAAAATCGCCAGTTATTTTCGTCAGTTAGAGCTCATTAGATCCAGCATTCTGCCCGCTTTGAATCAGACACAGAGATAAAGTAGTGCGTAAGATTACATTTATTTGAATGAATGAATTATAGCATTTATTTGAATTAATTATTGAGAGAGAGAGAGATTTGTACCTGCGTCTGTTCAACGCCTCTCTTAACAATAAAGATGTGCGTTTTTTACTTAAAAATAGCAATGTAACCCCATCGTTGCTGAGAAATATAATGTAGTGATCCAGTAGAAAAGCTATTTTATGTCTAAAAGTCGCAGGGCGGCGTTGATAAGTTTCTGTGCGCATGAATGTTTGTGTGTGGGCGCAGCGTGATCTCCGAGTGACGTAGGCCTGCGTGTGTGTGCGTTTCGATGAAAACAGCGCATTATTATAGAACAGTGATTCAACTGCCATTAAAGTATCCTGAAAAAAATTTATGAAGTTTTTCACAAAAATATTTAGCAGCACAACTTTCAACACTGATGATGATAATAATAAATGTTTCTTGAGCAGCAAATCATTATATTAGAATGATTTCTGAAGGATCATGTGACACTAGCCGCGTTTCCATTACAGATTTGCGCAAAACGTTGCAATATTTTCTAAATGTCGATAAAAAACTATTACGAAATGACAGCGTTTCTGTTAACCGATGTGATGTGACTAAAACTTTTTTTCCCCTCTCGTGATAAGTCATTTCAAAAATCATGTCACGTATGTTGTTAGGTTTATGTATATCCTATCCACCGCACTAGCCATTATTTTTAATCGAAGGAGACGTAGATGTGTTATCCAAGCATTAATGGCAAGGAAATACTTAGGAGCGGCCACGTATGATGCGCTTCTGGCTGTTTCTCCCTCATATCTGCTTCAAGGTCTTAATGATTATTTGTGACATTTATTTGCTGTTTAGAATCCAGTATTCCCATAATTCTTTTGTCTTTCATGAGTTTAATAAAGAACTCTTGTCTTCTGTCCAAACATACTGCGTCATCTATAAAAAATTATCGACTTTTACGTATGCCAGGTGACCTGTAAATGCTTTCCATTGCAGTTTCAATCCTTTTTCGAAACCACCTCATGCGAGTGTAAAAACTTTTTTGCGATATATGGGAGTTTTTGCGAAATTGACCCTAAATATTGGCCGTATTTTTAATTCTCAATTTCAATTTGCGCAATTTGAAGGGTAATAAAAAAACGCGGCTACTGAAGACTGGAGTAATGATGCTGAAAATTTCACATTCAAGTAAGAAACAGTTTTAATAATATTAAAAAATAAATAAATAAACTCAGCTTTGACGAGCATAAGAGACTTCTTTTGAAAATAATGAAATAACGCCAAACTTTTGAACAATATTGTACATTTAGGGCCAGGTTTACTAAACTACAAATTAGTGTGAGAGCGCAATTCCAAAAAAGTGCAGATGGGAGTGGAAAGTTCTGCATGTGATCTACTGACGACGAGCAAATTAAAGAACAGATGCAGCCGGATCATTTCCATAATGACTAACACAATCTAAGAGTAGTGCAAATTAGCGTCTGGTTTAAGACATGCTTTTTTGGGCGGTAAATAATGGGGCAAACACCAGTAAATTGACGAGCGCAAACCTCAGTAAATCACCTCGCGTGATACATTTAAATATTCTTCTTCCATACATTTTTCGTCTGAAAGGGAAACTCCTACAAATGCATATGCAATAAGTTCAGCTGCAAAAATAACCCTGTCCACGCCTTTTCAGCGCTAATTTCTCACTGCGCGTCTTTAGTAAATCCTGACAGTAGTTTTTTAACGCCAAAATATAAAACGCATTTAATGTGATTATGGATAAAACTGGGCACCATTTAGTAACATTTATAGATGTTTTTTACCACTATATTTTTTTTATTCATATCTGTAGTTAATTTGGAAATGTTTTGTTTGCACATACAGATCGCAAGACTGAGAAGTGAGCTGGACATTGTGCGTGGGAATATTAAAGTGATGTCAGAGATGCTGACAGAGATGGTGCCGGGCCAAGAAGACGCCTCTGATCTCGAACTACTCCAGGTTTGCGAGTTTTCCCACTACGCTCATTCCTTTACAGAGAATAGATGCTTAAATGATGGTGTATTTTTACCAGGGCTCTGAACTGGTTCAAGGACCGAAAACAAACATGGAAACGAATGAAAATGTATTAAATTAATCCAAATTAATTTTACATTTATTCATTTAATTTCTAAAACGAGGCATGTTGCAAAAAAAGTTACGCACATAGAACGTTATCACTCTTCTGAAGAGAAGTGGGAACAAGAGGGCCATTGTTGACTGTCCAACAGTTTAAACAGATCAATATTATGTTTCCTTTAGTAAGTAAAGCTTTATGTATATATAGACCTTTTAAAACAGTGCTTAAAAAGTGCTTTACTGAATAGAAATACACAGAGTAAAAAAACATATATACACGTATAGAATAAGATGATACGGACCCACTATATTAGGTGGCCTTCACTACTATGTACTAACATTTTAATTAATAAGTTGATACAATGCACTTACTGTGTACATACATGTTTTCACATTGTACTTACATTTTTAAAAATGACCTTCATGTAATTACATCTGTAATTAATTTCTGTAGATCTGAATTTCTGTAACACCTGTCCCTAACTTTACCCTTAAACTTACCCATACCACCACACCTGACCCTAACTTTTCCCCTTAAACTTACCCATACCACCACACCTGTCCCTAAATTTACCCTTAAACTTACCCATACCACCACACCTGACCCTAACTTTACTCTTAAACTTACCCATACCACCACACCTGACCCTAACTTTCCCCCTTAAACTTACCCATACCACCACACCTGACCCTAACTTTACCCTTAAACTTACCCATACCACCACACCTGACCCTAACTTTACCCTTAAACTTACCCATACCACCACACCTGTCCCTAAAATTTCCCCTTAAACTCACTCATACCACCACACCTGTCCTTAAATTTACCCTTAAACTTACCCATACCACCACACCTGACCCTAACTTTACTCTTAAACTTACCCATACCACCACACCTGACCCTAACTTTACTCTTAAACTTACCCATACCACCACACCTGACCCTAACTTTCCCCCTTAAACTTACCCATACCACCACACCTGACCCTAACTTTCCCCCTTAAACTTACCCATACCACCACACCTGACCCTAACTTTACCCTTAAACTTACCCATACCACCACACCTGACCCTAACTTTCCCCCTTAAACTTACCCATACCACCACACCTGACCCTAACTTTATCCTTAAACTTACCCATACCACCACACCTGACCCTAACTTTACCCTTAAACTTACCCATACCACCACACCTGTCCCTAACTTTACCCTTAAACTTACCCATACCACCACACCTGACCCTAACTTTTCCCCTTAAACTTACCCATACCACCACACCTGTCCATAACTTTACCCGTATCCCACCTCAATACCAGCAAAAGTGTTTTACAATACAATATGAACACAATAAGTACATTGTAAGTACATAGTAGTTAAGGCCACCTAATATAAAGTGGGGCCGATGATACATTAAAAAGAAATAAGATAATAAAATAAAATACAGACCACAAATAAAACCACATAGTAGAAATAAGATAATAAAATACAGAGTCGATGGCTCCTAGGCTGTCAGAAAGAGATGAAAGAGATATAAGATGAAAAACATCCCAAGCACAATGTTCTCTCTCCATTCCTGATTTCTAACAGCATTCGGCTGGTTTTGCGGCTGTCAGAGCAGAAACAAAACCTGATGTGTTTTTCAGTCATCTCCGAGCGTATTCATATGTAAATTGTGTGAGCTTATTTCATCCATTACATCGAAAGATCTGAAAAAGCCCATACATTTACCCTCCCATAGACCCTCCCCTCAAAGAAATCAGGACAGAAGTGGTTGAAAGTGGACAAAAGAGACGGTTTAAAACACCAGGTGTGAACGGGAATGTGTCTCCCTCATCTACTCCCTCATTCGGTCGACCAAAACGCATCTTAATACCAGCTGTAAACACATTTTAGATGTCAACCGAGTGGCACCCATTCACTTGCATTATATGGATTCACAGAGATGGATTATTTTCCTAAAAATCTTTTCTTGTGTTTACCTGAAGTAAGAAAGCCATATACATCGGGTACGCATTGAGAGTAAATGATTCTTGGCTGAACTATAATACTTAAGAATCTACACGTCACCACAAGAGGGTGTAACAGCACAATTTTTTTAAACCGAGAATCCCCTCATCTAGCCTATTGCATGTCTATGAACCCATGCTTTATATGTTTGTGTATTATGTATTTGTTTTGGTTGGTCCTTAATGCATTGGTTCCATAATGCATGTAAGAATAAAATCAAAGCTGAAGAGCATGATGTGTCTCAGGAGCTGAACAGGACGTGTCGAGCCATGCAGCACAGGATAGTGGAGCTCATCTCTCGTGTGTCTAACGAAGAGGTCACCGAAGAGCTGCTACACGCCAATGATGATTTAAACAACATCTTCCTGCGCTACGAGAGGTGAGCAGAGGTGTCCGTCTCATCAGCCTTAATCTGGCAGCTTTTAGAGGAACCTCTGACTTCACATCTCGAGTCAGCTCAGCCTTGACTTTGATTTCACTTGCTTTAGAGCAGAGCGCACAGGCTTTGAAAACACATGAAAAATTTTTTCATCTCCACCTTGACGAGTGTTTTTGATATTTCATCAGCGTTCTTGTGTTCTAACAGGTATGAGAGATACAGGTTAGGCAGAGCAGCACAAAACAATGGGGTGAGTACTGCTTTCTTAACGCATACTATCAGCATAAAAAAGGTTCCTCTTTTAGCCTATGTGTCTGTCATTGTTGTTGAATATTGTTTCTTGTAGGGTACATGTATGCCTTGTGATAAAGTTTGTCTGTTAAGTGCCTGTTTTTTTGTTTACTTTTTATTTTATTGGTTGCATGATGCTTAGCTGAGAGAGGCAAGTATGAGGCATCGCTGTCATGTAGAAAGTGTATTGCATCACATTTGAGCTCTAGAGCTCTAGACCCTAGAAATAAAAATACTATTTCCCGCTTTCTTCCTTTTCCTACCTTTTAGACACACATTATAGGCCTTGATTCTGTAGCAAATTTTACATTAAAAAAAAGACTTGAAACTCTAAACGTTATTATTATTATTGTCTGCTAGAGGTCGCCTACTCAAAACAAAGGCATAGCTTGATAACGGCAAGTTTGAGAGCAGAATCTTGGGACATGTGGTCTTCACCTCACAGCCGGTGGAAAAGAATCAGGATAGGACCCTTGCTTTGTCATGTTGGAACAAGAAGGGGCCATCCCCAAACTGTTCTCACAAAGTTGGGAGCATGAAATTGTCCAAAATGTCTTGGTATGCTGAAGCATTAAGTTCCTTTCACTGGAACTAAGGGGCCAAGCCCAACCCCTGAAAAACAACCCCACACCATAACTTTACACTTGGCACAATGCAGTCAGGCAAGTACCGTTCTCCTGGCAACCGCCAAACCCAGACTCGTCCGTCGGATTGCCAGACAGAGAAGTGTGATTCGTCACTCCGGAGAACACGTCTCCACTGCTCTAGAGTCCATTGGCAGCGTGCTTTACACCACTGCTTCCGATGCTTTGCATTGCACTTGGTGATGTAAGACTTGGACGCAGCTGCTCGGCCATGGAAACCCATTCCATGAAGCTCTCTACACACTGTTCTTGAGCTAATCTGAAGGCCACACAAAGTTTGGAGGTCTGTAGCTATTGACTCTGCAGAAAGTTGGCGACGTCTGCGCACTGTCCCGCTCTGTGTTTTATGTGATTACGTGGCCTACCACTTCGTGGCTGAGTTGCTGTTGTTCCCAATTGCTTCCACTTTGTTATAATACTACTAACAGTTGACCGTGGAATATTTAGTAGTGAGGAAATTTCACAAATGGACTTATTGCACAGGTGGCAACCTATCACGGTACCACGCTTGAATTCACTGAGCTCCTGAGAGCGACCCATTCTTACACAAATGTTTGTAGAAGCGCCTGCATGCCTAGGCGCTTGATTTTATACACCTGTGGCCATGGAAGTGATTGTAACACCTCAATTCAATGATTTGGAGGGGTGTTCCAATACTTTTGGCAATATAGTGTGTGTGTATATATATATTATAAATTATATAAGTTATTTAATTATAAGTGTAATGTTTTCATAATAATCTTTTCTACCAACTGTTTAAATACATATTAATCTAAATTGCTTGAACATAATGCAGTTCAAATAAAATACTTAAATAACAAATAAAAATACAACGGTATTCAAAAACTATTGAATTGGTTTTTAATTAGCTTTTTTTTTTTAAATTGAATTATCATTATGATGCGAATTCATTTACACTCACTTAAAGGATTATTAGGAACACCATACTAATACTGTGTTTGACCCCCTTTCGCCTTCAGAACTGCCTTAATTCTACGTGGCATTGATTCAACAAGGTGCTGAAAGCATTCTTTAGAAATGTTGGCCCATACTGATAGGATAGCATCTTGCAGTTGATGGAGATTTGTGGGATGCACATCCAGGGCACGAAGCTCCCGTTCCACCACATCCCAAAGATTCTCTATTGGGTTGAGATCTGGTGACTGTGGGGGCCATTTTAGTACAGTGAACTCATTGTCATGTTCAAGAAACCAATTTGAAATGATTCGAGCTTTGTGACATGGTGCATTATCCTGCTGGAAGTAGCCATCAGAGGATGGGTACATGGTGGTCATAAAGGGATGGACATGGTCAGAAACAATGCTCAGGTAGGCCGTGGCATTTAAACGATGCCCAATTGGCACTAAGGGGCCTAAAGTGTGCCAAGAAAACATCCCCCACACCATTACACCACCACCACCAGCCTGCACAGTGGTAACAAGGCATGATGGATCCATGTTCTCATTCTGTTTACGCCAAATTCTGACTCTACCATCTGAATGTCTCAACAGAAATCGAGACTCATCAGACCAGGCAACATTTTTCCAGTCTTCAACTGTCCAATTTTGGTGAGCTCGTGCAAATTGTAGCCTCTTTTTCCTATTTGTAGTGGAGATGAGTGGTACCCGGTGGGGTCTTCTGCTGTTATAGCCCATCCGCCTCAAGGTTGTGCGTGTTGTGGCTTCACAAATGCTTTGCTGCATACCTCGGTTGTAACGAGTGGTTATTTCAGTCAAAGTTACTCTTCTATCAGCTTGAATTAGTCGGCCCATTCTCCTCTGACCTCTAGCATCAACAAGGCATTTTCGTCCACAGGACTGCCGCATACTGGATGTTTTTCCCTTTTCACACCATTCTTTGTAAATTCTAGAAATGGTTGTGCGTGAAAATCCCAGTAACTGAGCAGATTGTGAAATACTCAGACCGGCCCGTCTGGCACCAACAACCATGCCACGCTCAAAATTGCTTAAATCACCTTTCTTTCCCATTCTGACATTCAGTTTGGAGTTCAAGAGATTGTCTTGACCAGGACCACACCCCTAAATGCATTGAAGCAACTGTCATGTGATTGGTTGATTAGATAATTGCATTAATGAGAAATTGAACAGGTGTTCCTAATAATCCTTTAGGTGAGTGTATAATGCCAATGTATATAATAGGTGAATGCTGATTGTTAACTGTGTGTGTGTGTGTGTGTGTGTGTGTGTTGTGAATGCACAGGTCCTGAATGAGGCTTCAGAGGAGGACAATCTAATAGATCTGGGTCCTGGTTCTCCAGCAGTGGTCAGTCCTCGGGTCAGCGCTACACCCACTCATACACCCACATCCACCCTGCAGCCTCCTGCTGCTGCTGCTCCTCCTCCAGCTGCTGTTGCTGCTGCTGCAAACACAGCCTCCCTTTCCACACAGCTGGCAGGACTTGGTGAGGATCTCAAACACATCTGAATTAAGATGACAACTTAATACAAAATTTTTTTTCAAAACCATATTGATAAAAGTATGGTAACACTTTATTTTATAGTGCTGTTCCGCATGTACTATGTACTTACTACTTTATTACTGGGTAATAACTAGGTACAAATCCTGAATCTACCCCTAAACCTAACCTTAACCCATGTAGTTACCTTATATTACCAGTACATTCTTAGGCATGTACACTGTAAGTTCATGTAAGTGCACATACTGTAAAATAAAGTGCAACCAAAAGTATTTAACATATTTTTTTGTTGTTGTACGGTGAAAGAAATTTTACTTTTATACCTCTATACAACTAAAAGTTGACTTACTCTCGGTAGATGTTGGCGCAGACAGCGTCAGCGGCACTCTCAGCTCTCTGACCGCTCACAACCCTCAGGATGACTTCGACATGTTTGCCCACACCAGGTCCAGCTCTCTGGCTGACCAGCGCAAAAAGTGAGTGTCCACTTCCCCACTACTATGGCTGTAGAAGTTAAAAACAAGCGCACAGCCATCTTTAGAATATTGTGTTTGAACTTCTTTTTTGCGGTAGCTCTGTAAATTTCTATAGCATCGCTGTCAAAGAGTGATTAGCTGGTGAAGTGGATTTACTTATTGTAGAGTTAAGGAAAGTTATCATGAGCATTGTAATGTTTTAAGTGGATGTCATAACAAATGTCAGTAGACCGGGAAGATTTTAAAACGAGCGGTTCATCTGTAAATCCGTAAGATCTGTGGAAATACAGTGCAGTGCTAAAAATGGGCGGGGCTACAAAAAGTCTATACAACATTAAAAACGAATTTCTTTGCTTATTTTCCAGTGTTAAATACGAGGAACCTCAGGCTCTGGTTGGCCTGGCATCTGCTTTAGACATCAGACAGCAAAATGTCACTGGGGTGAGTTTCCTACATCATGTTGTTTCTCTGTATTTTCATAGTGATGAAGGGTTTGGGTTTTGTGTGGTGCTAATGGCTGATGAGTCTTTCTGATCACTCAGTTCTCACATGTTATTACTTTTAGTGTGCTGTAGACCTCACTGTTTCTCAGAAGATGAAAAATCGCACTTGTCTTGAATGGCAAAGAGAGTGGTGCAGGGATGACGGGTTTTTGTAGGCTAACCCTACAGTAGCATCACACTGGTTCCCTCAACAAAAACCCAATGATTTTACCATTGGCTTTTGGATTATTGCAGATAATGTGACTAACAAAAGCTTATGATTCTAACAGGGTTTGTCCATCGTGATAAAATAAGACAACTTTTATGAATTTTGCAATCAGCAGAAGTCAAAAGCTAAACGTAGGCTATAAACAAACTACACCGCGGTCGCATGACTTCAATGTCGCTATCACTCAACTTCTGACATCTTAAAATTAGGGTTATAATAGTTTGCAAGAGCGTGATTATGTACACAATGAGACTGTGAAAGTGGACTAGTGAGTTTACCTGTTCGGCTGATGAAAAACATCAAAGAACCCATTGACTTCAGGACGATGGAACTGGAAGTGCTAAAATGTGAACTTGTTTCCGGGTTTTGGCCTACAAAAATATGCCATCCCTACAGCACTCCTTTACCTTTGCATGTCAATCAGTCACTTTTGGCATAAAATGCCCCTGTTCTTGCTGACTCATATTGGCACTACGAGGTCTTAAATTACATATTCACAATTAGTCTGCAACATGCCACAGCTTGTTAATTCCCAAATTGGACTGGAGAAGTGCTGGCAGATATAGCTTGGGTTTGGCTTGGCTGAAAAATATTAGTAGCTGTCTGCACAAGAGAACACTATTATGTAAATTTCTTACAAAATACCACTACAGTTATTGTTGCTACAGTAACATTCTGATGTTTGGTATTAGCCACCATTAAGCTTAATCCCAGAAGGATGTTGAAAGCATCTTAACACAGTTTAAGGAATGTCCATGATATGATGTCATGTTCTTAGAAGTTCTTGAATTCATGTTAGTTTGATATGGTTTTAAAAAAAACTTTTAAACCATTTTCAACAAAGGTTTACATTTAATGACTATAAAAATGGGATTTGGTGCATTGCAATATCATATTTTCCTTACACCTTGAATACATAATGAAGTGCCTGCCCCTTTTTTAGTGGCGTTCGTTCTGGAAGTATTTTTTCCATTCATTTCTCCCATAGGGATTTCAAAAAAGTCTTCATTTAAACGTTTTAAGCCATGAACCAAGACAACCAGCTATGAGGTGAATCATAACACTATAAACTTTTATGTGAAGCAAAGAAGTATTTGAAAATCGGATGAAAATATAAAGGTACAAAACAGTGTACAAGAACTACAATCCCATGAAGCTTTGCGAACAGCATAATCAGATTAAAAGTGAAAAAAAAAATATATAAAACAATATATTTTAAGTTTATTGCCAAATATATATATTTGCATATATATTTAAATATTCTAGACTGACTCGATTACATTATTTGCGATGCTTCATGGGAGTGGGCGGAGCTAACAAGATCTTTTTATGCCTTTTGCTTGAAGCGAATCTCTGATTGGTGGAATTTTCTGTACAGCCTCATGGGTAATGTAGTTTTTCACCACGAATTCTGCTGGTAAAAACGATTGTTTTAAAACTAAGTTGCGAGCTGGCAGCTTCAACAGAAGCAAATACCATCAATTAACAGCCTCGTAGCTTTATAAGTTATCATTAAAATATTATTTTCCTATGGAGAAAATGTTGTTTTTACTTACAGAACCTGGCATTTGCACTCTATAACAACAGATCACCCTGACGAATATCACAAAAAAAATCAATTAATTTTACTTGTATAATTGTATAATTTGCAATTATTTCTGGAAAGAAAAAAAAAAAAAAAAGTATAGATCTGAGCACAAAATAAAATCCCATATTTATTAGTGACAATTGCCATGGCAAGAATCACTGTTATTATCACTCATACCGGTTTATGAATTACCTTAATATAAATAATTATTATGAAATCTTCAAGAGTGATATTAGGAAATCATTTTAGACTGATTGAATCTCTGGTACCAGACATACTTTATGTTGAAATCGACCTAGGTTACATAACGGTCGTGGATTAGAGGTGCAATGCATAGCAATCAGCCCATGGGTCAAAGTTTATACTTCTTTCCCCCCTCTCTTTTTGTTTGTTTTCCTACTCCATCTACCTTAGTTCATTGACTCAGAATGACATTTCTCTTGCCTTAAACGACACCCGCTTCAGTTCTCCTGAAGATGGAGGTGGCCACATGTCTCTGTGCTTGTTTGGGGTGGGTGCTTTGCTCTTCTTCACGTGTGTAAGGTGTTCTCTGTTGTTGATTTAGCCGAATGTAAAAGGTCCTAACGCTGAGTTGGAACCCATAGACAGCTGGCTCATTACCCAAGGAATGGTGAGGATTTCACCAGAACCACTGTCCCCTCGTGTCTACCCAGCCCTGACCTCAGTCTCATCCCTTACACCTCCCACCACCACTAAAACATACCCACAGTAAAAGGGAGAGCCTGGTTTGATTTGCGGAGGAGCCGACTTGCATGTGTTAAGAGATTAACCAAAAATGAAAATTCTCTCGCCCTCATGCTGTCCCAAACTTCTGTGCTGTTTTTTTTCCATGGAAGCAGCTCTTTCTGTACAACAAAAGTTCATAGTGACCACAAAAGCACCATGAAGGTATTGAATAGACCACTTTTATGGTGTTTTTTTCGTTGTATGGAAATAGCATCTTTTTTTCTCGACATCTCTGATCTCTAATAACTCTTTTATGGTTCCAGGGTCGTTTCTGGGCTCTTCTCTTTGCTCTGTCCCTTTTACTGTGAATCACCTCATTTCCATCACAAGTAGGAAACACATACGTTGCATCCGAAATCAAATACTTCCCTACTATATAGTATGCCAAAACGGTAGTATGTCCAAATACATAGTATTCGAAAAAAGAAAGTCTCCGGATGGCGTACTACTTCCGCCGAGTTTCTGAAGTGTGCATTCGATGGACACTTTACTATCCCACATGACAGTAACAACATGGCAGATGTAGTACATCCGAATTTCATTCATACTACCCATATGCATACTATATAGAGCATACTTTTTTAACAGTCGCAAAGTAAATTCAAATTCAAATGTTGTACCTACTTAGTACGTGATTTCGGATGCAACCCAACTTTTTTCAGGAGAAAACCAGTAGATTTCATCTTCATACACTAGCTAGACCCTGGACTCTAACATGACTTAACACAATCATAATCGGCCCTTGGATCATGGAAGGTTCTGGATCTTGTTTACTGTAGAACTCCAAACTTAGGGCTGGAGTTTCAAGAAACATTCACTCCTGATAGAAATTTCCCAGAAGTTTCATTTTCCTTCACTACGTTTACATGTGCACCAATTATGTTATTATTTCCAATATTCAGAGTTAGGACATTATCGAAATAATGAGTGTGTTTACATGCACCCTCATAATGCGATTATAATGCGATTTTGGCAATATTGCGATTAAACTTTACCTCATGTAAACGCAATACTTCGATCAAACGAATGCAATTAAGCTCATAATCGTAGTAACCATATTTGCATTAAACTATGGCACAAACACCTTAATCTCATTTTTACCTCTCTGACCGAAGTGCACATGTGCTCGGTTCTACGCGGATGCCGTGTGTTGTTCACACATCTTCATGAAGTTTTCTCTTCTCCAAATCGCTAAACTCTGTCAACACAACTCGCTGCGCAGTCTCTGCTCCGTATATTCATCCAGATAAAGCAGCGTAGGCAATGTTCATCACAAGGGCGAATAATATCCAGTACGTCCATAAAAATGTAGATTATAGATTAATAGTACATTAAAACAATGGCTGGTAAAGTGCATACTGTATGCCTATCTATCTGAGCGTGGTATAACCATACTTATTAGCAAATAATCAGAATAATTAAAATTGCAGTTCTGCTCATGTCATGTAAACATCTTACTGTGATTAAGACCTTACTCTGATTATTAGAAATAATCGCATTATTAGTGCACATGTAAATGTAGTCATGACACAAGCAAACCTCTTCCATTTACATGCAATTGTCATTATTCTGATTATTCACCAAGAATTGTGGTTATTTTTATTCACATACCACAATGCACAGCATAAATTATGTACTCACATATACAGGTGTATTACTGGCCACTGTTTTAATCTACTTGCGAAATGCGAAACAGATTTCTATTGACATCTATGGATTTTTGCAGTGACGCACCTAAAATGTCTTCATTTTGATGTTTTCGACTATCAGTATACTGCATTATATTCGTCATGCACATTGTCAACATGAACTCAGCTTCTTTAGCACCCTAAAAATGTGATGCCTTTTATGTTTTCAAATCTGCACTTTGATCAGAGTGGAAGAGATGCAATTAAAGTGTTTACATGCCTGTTTATTGCATTTAAAAGCGCCATACGCCACATATATAACCACAATTATGGTTACTGCAGTTGTGAGCTTAATCGCATCAATTTGATCGAAGTATTGCTTGTATATAAGATAAAGTTTAATTGCAATTTTGAGGGTGCATGAAAAAGTAGTCAATGAGAGCTGCTGATCTGAGGTAACAGGAGCAGCTGTGATTGTTAGGTGCATTGCGGGCGTATCCAGTGACGCAACAAAGTTTAACTTTATGCAAATGAGGCTGCAACACAATCTGACAGCTTCCAATAGGAGTTAAGACCTGTCTCCAACAGGAGATCCAGAAGATCTCTTTCCCCTCAAGAATGTTAGTTTTCAGTGGCAATCACCCCACTTGTGATCAGATTGGCCAATTGTGCAGCTCATTAATAACGTTAGGGTATCCGATAGTATGAACACATACTTTCACCAAAAATACATTAGTGTTCAAAAGTTTACGGTTGGTAAGATTTTAATATTCTCTTATACTTACCAAGGCAGCATTTATTTGATACAGTAAAAACATAATATTGTGAAATATTATTACAATTTAAAATAACTCTTTTCTATTGTAATATGTTTTAAAATTTTATAAGCTGAATTTTCAGCATTTGACTCCAGTCTTCAGTATCACACAATCATTCTTATCTGATGATTTGATGCTCAACATTTCTTATTATCAATGATGAAATCGGTGATACATTTTTTTCCAGGATTCTCTGATGAATAGAAAGCTCAAAAGAGTCACTTTTGATCAAATGTATGCTTCCTTGCTGAAGGAAAGTATTACTTTCTTAAAGAAAAGACAACCTTACAGACCCCAAACTTTTGAACAGTGCTATATATTCACTCATAAAATCACTGTCAGTGTGACTGGCTTATAGAAGATCCTTCTGTGAAACTGGACAGCTGTGCGGTCAGAGCCTTTCCTTCATCATCTTCATCATCACTACTATTAAAACTACCCACTTCACCCATTAATTCACATCAGTCTGAGCTGTTTTGTTCTAACAGATTTATATTTAACAGTTTTATCTTAACCAAAATAATAATTATATATATATATATATATATTAAATGTTACAATATACAATATATCACCAATATGTCACCTACTCATTCTCTATTATTACTGTTTCCACATGTCATAATACTAGTTTAGACATCAACACTTTGAAATGCACTAATGGATGGAATTATGTAGTGACCAAAAAAAAGTCAAAACCGTCCTTTTATTTATTTTAAATTTTTGTCTAGATTCCAGCTTTTGCACACACTTTATTCTCGGGACGAACTTCATGAGGAACATCCTGTGATAAATGTTAAACATTATTGAAGAAGTTCACATGTATTCTAGCTACTTCTCTTTCTCTAACCATTCCAAAAAAAAATTAGTTTTAGTTTTGTAAAGAAAACCATGCATTGGCACAATTTAAATTTGTCCACTAAACTAATTACAGAATGCTACATAGTATAGTAAATAATTATTTGTGTCCAAACTCTGGACTGGTAGTATTTAAAGTGCCCCTATTATGCTTTTTCAGATATTGTCTTTCATGTAGTGTGTAGTACAGCTGTTTGTGAATGTAAAAGGTCTGCAAAGTTTCAAAGATCAAAGTGCAGATAAATGGAGTTATTGTCTCCCCCAAAAAAGAAGCGATTCTGAACTGCCTGAATCATCACTTTGAGTCATCAGTAATTCTAGTCTTACTTCCTGCTAAAATTATATAGGTTTTTAACACATTTGTATAATGCCAGTCTATGGCTTTCATTGGCTGCCAGCAAACAACGTCTACTTTGACCCTCAAACACTGTAGTTGTAGCTGAGACTGGAAGAGTTTGGTTTTCTGTCGTGGACATGTTGTGAAGACTCTGGCTCAGGCTAGAGTAGATGGGGTAAAACCCGACGCCGATGGAAGATCCAAAGCTGAATTTCAGATATCATAATGTGACATGCTGTAAACGGACCAATCACAACAGAGTCACCTGACCAATCAGAGCAGAGTAGACCTATCACAACAGACTGAGTAATCTGACCAATCAGAGCAGAGTAGACCAATCACACATAGACCAATCACAACAGACTGAGTCATCTGATCAATCAGAGCAGAGTAGACCAATCACACATAGACCAATCACAACAGACTGAGTCATCTGATCAATCAGAGCAGAGTAGACCAATCACAACAGACTGGGCCATCTGACCAATCAGAACAGAGTAGACCGATCACAATGGACTGGACCATCTGACCAATCAGAACAGAGTAGACCAATCACAACAGACTGGACCATCTGACCAATCAGAGCAGAGTAGACCAATCCCAACAGACTGAGCCATCTGACCAATCAGAGTAGACCGATCACAACAGACTGGGCCACCTGACCAATCAGAGCAGAGTAGACCAATCACAACAGACTAGGCCATCTGACCAATCAGAGCAGAGTAGACCAATCACAACAGACTAGGCCATCTGACCAATCAGAGCAGAGTAGACCAATCACAACAGACTGGGCCATCTGACCAATCAGAACAGAGTAGACCATTCACAATAGACTGGACCATCTGACCAATCAGAACAGAGTAGACCAATCACAACAGACTGGACCATCTGACCAATCAGAGCAGAGTAGACCAATCCCAACAGACTGGACCATCTGACCAATCAGAGCAGAGTAGACTGATCGCAACAGACTGGGCCACCTGACCAATCAGAGCAGAGTAGACCAATCACAACAGACTAGGCCATCTGACCAATCAGAGCAGAGTAGACTGATCACAACAGACTGGGCCATCTGACCAATCAGAGCAGAGTAGACCAATCACAACAGACTAGGCCATCTGACCAATCAGAGCAGAGTAGACCGATCACAACAGACTGGGCCACCTGACTAATCAGAGCAGAGTAGACCAATCACAACAGACTAGGCCATCTGACCAATCAGAGCAGAGTAGACCGATCACAACAGACTGGGCCATCTGACCAATCAGAGCAGAGTAGACCGATCACAACAGCCTGGGCCATCTGACCAATCAGAGCAGAGTAGACCGATCACAACAGCCTGGGCCATCTGACCAATCAGACTGGGCTTTTAGAAAGGAGGGGTTTAGAGAGACTGAATCCTTTATCGAAGGATTTGATATGAAAGATATGAAATTAAAGTGTTTTTTGATGTTGGATGCATGTAAACCTATTGTAGGAGACCTGAGGAAAAAAATTAGGAATATTTAAAATGGCATAATAGGGGCACTTTAAATGCTCTTCAATAAAGACCATCCTTTCATTGATTTATTCTGATTCTTGATCTCAACAAATACAAGAAATGTCACTGCAAACTTCTTGTGGCCGTAATGTTTGATTGTGCAATAAAGTATGTAATGTGCGATATGTCCAGCAAATAGAGCCCTGTAGGGGGAACCCTTGTGCCACTGCTCTGATGTTGCTGTTAAAAAATTCATCATAATCCCATATTTCTGTGGATAAAAGGCTTGTCTTATATTCATTCTGAGTGACACATCACTGCATCTCTCCTTCAGTGTCCTTTCATTTTTCACTTTCACAGCATGTGAAACTGTGTTGCTCCAAGCTCTATGTGCAAGCCGTGTGTGTGTGCAAGTGTGTGAAGCGCGTGGCTCGCTTTGGCATTGATTGCATTTTTCTGTTGTTGTTATTTTCCTCTCAGACCTTCTGGTGATTTTATTGTTTGTGTTTTTGTTTGTTTGGGGTGTTTTTTTTTTTTTTGTTCTTTCGTGACTTTCTTTCGGGGTCTTTGGTTTGTCCGTGGCTTTGCTCCATAGATCCCTGTATCGCAGTCCTCTGTCATGGATGACATTGAGGAGTGGCTCTGTGCCGATGTGGTGAGACTTCTTTACCTTGATTTCATTCTCTCTGTTTTTGTTTCCATGGTAACACCATGTCATCTTACTCACTTTCATTTATCCAAGTCCGTTTTGTTCTATTTTTGGATTTTTTTTTCCCTCACCTCAGTACTAATCATTCATTTCCACCAATCATGTTGTCAGTCCACCTTATGCCACCCATTCACATGATACTAATGAACATTAACTAGGGATAAATTATGACAATTTAAGATGTCAGTTAAAGCTCCAGAATGTTTGTTGGTGGTGTTGGAGTTTTTATATGCAGATAAAGAGTGATGCTGTTGAATGTTGCAGTTCACTGGTGCCGGATGCTTCCGTTCATCTGTTGGTTATTGTGTTGTGTTTGTACTGATATTCAAATAACTGTGTAGTTTGTTGAAGTCATGTGATGTATGTCCATTGAACAGTGTTGGGAAAGTTACTTTGATGAAAACTACAGGTATTCAGAATTAGTTCTGAGATAAAACTGAGCAATGTTTGTTTTTAAACCGCCATTAAACAATATTTACTCAAAACACATTTCAGAAACAGCTACATTTACAATGACATTTACTGACAAAACCGATACCGTTAATTTCAAAATGGCCAAAAAATTTATTTAATTGGCCTGGCTTTCGAAAAAGTAGTTAGCAATACTGCAAGTTTTTCAACTACTCTGAAGCTATTTACGTGGACATTGGGCTTTGGGTAATTTTTAGATAAGACTATATGACTATAGACTTTAAAACTATGTAACATATACGTAACATTTTAAAAAACAGCAGTATTTTTCACAACATGTAAATAGTAAAATGTTGGCGTTATTTTGTCATTTATTGAGCATGGAGATGTAGATGTTAAGCAGTTAAGATCACTGAAGCTTTCAATTACTTCAGTTCACACAAAGATGCACTCTTGTGAAAACTCCTGTTATAATCAATGAAGCTGTCTATGCTGTGCAATGAATCTCTTATTGACATCGTGTTTATTATTTGTTGGTGAGAGGTTTTGCAGAACTCGCGCTGATCTTTTTGAGCGGATTCTGACAAACTTAAATCTGATTGGCCATTACCAAAACATTTTTTTTTAAAGAAATTAAAAGAATAGTTCACCCTAAAATGAAAATTAAGTCATCATTTACTCACCCTGGTGGTGTTTTAATGCCGTATGTCCTTCTTTCTTTTTTGGACCACAAAAAGAGGATTTAAAAAAAAAAATGTCTAGCTCATTCGCGTCCATATGGTAGTGAATAGGAGCCAGTGTCAAGCTTTTAAAAAAAGATGCAAAAGTATCACGAAATTATCTGGGGGTAGATAATAGGGATTAGTAAAAAATAAACCAAAATTGAATGTATTATTTAATGAAAATCCTGATTTTGCTCTTCTGTGCACGGCGTGTATTTGCGTGACTCTATTAGTGCCACAGTTCGCTCGGTCTCCCGAGTTCGCTCCCGAGTTGTGGGAAATCAAGATTAATCAACACGTGATATGAAATACAATGCCTAGAAATCTGTATATGTGTCCGTTCTTCACCGAGTTAAATATCTCAGGACCCGAACTCTGTTTGTCTTATGACAGTCAGAATAACAGTTGAACACGATAACTTCCTGTTAGAAGAAAAAAAAAGGTTCATAGATTGTATTTTGGGTCGTGTTATAAATAATCAACCGAACCAATTGATTTGATTAAATAATATGGATTTCCCCAATCTTCTTCTTATAGGACATTATAGGAGAATGTGTTTGGGCATGTTACACTTCTGATTATTGTAAATATTAAAAAAGCTAGACTACTTTAAAAACAGCTGAGCTGCTTTCACACTGAATAATGTAGTTTGCGTCATTATTTTCAGTCAGTTTCTCCCCAACACTGATCTATTGTCATAAATAGTATGGAAAATGCATACATTCACACTCACCTAAAGGATTATTAGGAACACCATACTAATACTGTGTTTGACCCCCTTTCGCCTTCAGAACTGCCTTAATTCTACGTGGCATTGATTCAACAAGGTGCTGAAAGCATTCTTTAGAAATGTTGGCCCATATTGATAGGATAGCATCTTGCAGTTGATGGAGATTTGTGGGATGCACATCCAGGGCACGAAGCTCCCGTTCCACCACATCCCAAAGATGCTCTATTGGGTTGAGATCTGGTGACTGTGGGGGCCATTTTAGTACAGTGAACTCATTGTCATGTTCAAGAAACCAATTTGAAATGATTCGAGCTTTGTGACATGGTGCATTATCCTGCTGGAAGTAGCCATCAGAGGATGGGTACATGGTGGTCATAAAGGGATGGACATGGTCAGAAACAATGCTCAGGTAGGCCGTGGCATTTAAACGATGCCCAATTGGCACTAAGGAGCCTAAAGTGTGCCAAGAAAACATCCCCCACACCATTACACCACCACCACCAGCCTGCACAGTGGTAACAAGGCATGATGGATCCATGTTCTCATTCTGTTTACGCCAAATTCTGACTCTAACATCTGAATGTCTCAACAGAAATCGAGACTCATCAGACCAGGCAACATTTTTCCAGTCTTCAACTGTCCAATTTTGGTGAGCTCGTGCAAACTGTAGCCTCTTTTTCCTATTTGTAGTGGAGATGAGTGGTACCTGGTGGGGTCTTCTGCTGTTGTAGCCCATCCGCCTCAAGGTTGTGCGTGTTGTGGCTTCACAAATGCTTTGCTGCATACCTCGGTTGTAACGAGTGGTTATTTCAGTCAAAGTTGCTCTTCTATCAGCTTGAATCAGTCTGCCCATTCTCCTCTGACCTCTAGCATCAACAAGGCATTTTCGCCCACAGGACTGCCGCATACTGGATGTTTTTCCCTTTTCACACCATTCTTTGTAAACTCTAGAAATGGTTGTGCGTGAAAATCCCAGTAACTGAGCAGATTGTGAAATACTCAGACCGGCCCGTCTGGCACCAACAACCATGCCACGCTCAAAATTGCTTAAATCACCTTTCTTTCCCATTCTGACATTCAGTTTGGAGTTCAGGAGATTGTCTTGACCAGGACCACACCCCTAAATGCATTGAAGCAACTGCCATGTGATTGGTTGATTAGATAATTGCATTAATAAGAAATTGAACAGGTGTTCCTAATAATCCTTTAGGTGAGTGTATGTACCTCTGTTTATAACAATGTCATGTTGTAAACTGGTTTTATTGCTGAATGGTAGGTAGTTCGTTCTGTGTTTGTGGCACAATGTGGCTTATAAGTAATAAAAGTGACTGGTCTGACATGTAAATAATGTTCTCTTTGCTTCCTTAAACAGAAAGGTGAAGAGGCAGAAGAAGGAGTCACGAGTGAAGGTACAATACAAGAGCTGAATGTTTGGATTTTAACTGTATAAAAGTCTAGCCTTGCATTGTTTTTCACACCCATTGTGTTTCACTCCGAGGTGTTGTATTACGGAAATATAAATTGGCTTTGAAATGCTGTTGCAGATTAACCAGTTGTAGACAATCTGCTGTACACAATCTACTGCATGCCTTCTGTTGTGTGAGTGATAGTTTATACTTGTTTAGCAAGGAAAAGTCCTTTTAGTATCATTGTAAAATGTCTCCCTTTTTATAAAGTAAACTTCAGAATAACTTTTATATTGTTAGTAATATTTCATGATGAACACTTACTGGACTGAAGCAACTTAGCTTTACTTGATTATCCATATATATATATATATATATATATATATATATATATATATATATATATATATATATATATATATATATATTGTTTATTTATTTATTTTTTAGAAAAATCTTGTTAAAATGTGATCAAATATGATCCATCAGGCTTTGGAGGAATGTTTGATCTGTTTATCTGCATTATATGTTTTTGTCCCACAGTAAATACTACATAGCTTTGATCATAAAACTAAGCATTTAAACTTATCTATACTAAAATGTTACTAAGACATAGAGATATTGAGGGACAACTAATATTTATATACATTTTATTAAGTAGTTATAATGTAATACTTTTTTATGACACAATATCAGCCCAATTTTGGCACAATCCGTTTGACTCATAACGGTGATTCATAAACAACAATTATAATAAATAAAAGTTTGAAAATTAGAATTATTGCACTTTCACCTATAAGCACAAATCAAGAGAATATCAACCCATATGCATGTTTTTTTGTGTGCCTAATCTTCTGTTGTTTCCTGATTTATTATGGGCTATTTATCATATAGGCTAACAAGAAACTCTCTCAAAAATTAAAAAATTCCTGCAATTCCTAGTAATCCAATAATTTCAAATTGCTTTAATGTTTTTCAATTAAAGCAACAGCAAAAAAAAAGTTGTATTGTCACACAGAGGTTGTGTAAGTGCATTTATTCAGCAACCACAACTGCAAATATAGTCAAGAGATCCATGTTTGGATTTATTACAGTTCATCACTGAGAAGGTTTGGTGGATATCGCTAAACTGCAGATTACTGTCTTCAGATCAGCCACGCTTCTTCTGCAGTTTAGAGAGAGCATGTGCATGTGGTTGCCAGATTGCAAAGATTAAATAAAACACTGGGTTCTTTTAACAGATAACCTCTGATTGGGGGAATTAATTCTTGGAATCTGGCAACCATACGCATGAAAGCTCATAGCGGCTTATTTAAAACAGTCTGTAATGTGTTGTCATCTTTTATTTGAGTAATTTTGGTCGAGTTATTATTTTTTTAAACTACATTTTAGTCACGATATTACATAATGATAAAGTCAGTTATTATTTAATGACGTTGGTGTCTCGTCTTAGCCATGGAAAAAAAAGTCATCAGATTTCGTTAACAAAATTAACACTATTCTGCAAGTCAGTCGCTAGTTCCACATTTTCAATGATGTTCGTCGTTAAAGACAGCAAACAATGATTGGTCAGGAAGCAAATTGTAGTCTGACATTTCTTGTCCACAACATGACAAGAAAAAGTCAAAATTGCATAATCTGACACAGTGCCTATCGTAACAGACAAAAGTATTGTGTAGTCTGAAGCTGGCATTTATCATGATTTGTGATTTATCACGATTACAATTTATCATTATTTACTCTTACTTTTTGGTCATAGAAGTATCAGCAACTGTACCAAATTGCATATTTCTGCCCAGTTTGACAGAGATGTTTTTCCTCCTTGAGTATGAGCTCCATATTCTCACTGTATCATACTATATGAGCCTGATGGATCAAATATGATAATAATCTGTTCCATTTAAAGGGTTAGTTCACCTAAAAATTGAAATGTGTTACTCGCCCTCATGTTGTCCCAAACCCGTAAGACTTTTGTTTATTTACAGAACACAAATGAAGATCTTTTTGATGAAATCTAAAAGCTTTCTGTCCGTTTCCTTTCCGTCAAAGTGCTGCGTAACACGAGAATGAACCTCATTGGTTCTTGCTGAAGCTCAGACGTGCTGTGTAACAAGAGAATGAATCTCATTGTTTTTTGCTGAAGCTCAAACGTGCTGTGTAACACACGAGAATGAACCTCATTGGTTCTTGAGGAAGTTCAAACGTGCTGCGTAACACGAGAATGAACCTCATTGGTTTTTGCAGAAGCTCAAACGTGCTGCATAACACAGCAATGAACCTCATTGGTTTTTGCAGAAGCTCAAACGTGCTGTGTAACATGAGAATGAACCTCATTGGTTCTTGCACGTCAAGTGAACATGCTTGAGGTTCTATTTACCACATCTGATGTGTGAGTTGATGAATGTTTAAATGTTATTAAAAGCCTAAATTACATCTGTCCATCAATTGAGTCTCTTCAGAAAGTTTGGAATAATCCACTCAATTAATATGGATTCGTTTTACGATCTCTTTATGAACTTTTTGAAGCATCAAAGTAGTAGTTACTTGGCTGTCAATGGAGGGGCAAAAAGCTCTCAGATTCATCAAGAAGATCTTCATTTGTGTTCCAAAGATGAACGAAAGTTATGCGGGTTTGGACCGACATGAGGGTAAGTAATTAATGACAAAATTGGGTGAACTATCCCTTTAAATGTGTCTATTGTTCTCCTGGTTCTCCTCTCTTTAGAGTTCGACAAGTTTTTAGCGGAGCGGGCCAAAGCTGCAGACAAGGCTTCACCACCAGCCGCTAGTGGAGAGTCCAGACCTCCCGTCAACGCATCTAGCAGCAGCCGCAGGAAGACCGAACAGACGGAGGACAATCTCTTTGCCTTGTAGAACACTGACGGAGAGAGAGATGCCGGTTCAGCACAGTGACCGCAACCATATTCCCTCCAACTTCCAAACGCTTGCTGTTCTTTTACACACCTACTGATGTTATACGGCAGCAAGACCCCTGTCTAATATCCCCGCCTGATAGAGCACTGTGAGAATCCTGCTTCATTACAGCTTTAACTGCAACCTTTACACTGAACGGCGCAATCAAGCGATGGCTTTAGCCAACATGTAGCCGAAATAAGTCTCTTTAGAGAGCTCATTCATTTTGAATAACAGATATGCAGTCGAATAGAGCTGTTTGGTTTCGTATTTATTGCTCAGTAATGAACTAATGGATTGCTATTCCACGAAGTTAGGGTTTTGTGAGGTGCATCCGTTCTTCTGTAGGGGTGAGTCAACTATGGATTGTGACTCAATCTGTCCCCGTGGTAAATAGAGCAGGAAAACATTAGATCTTAATTAGGCGAGGAGCGCAGAGACAACCATGCTAACGGTGCGCTGCTCGTGATTGGCTGTCTCATGCTTATGAGGGTCTGGTATAGGACAATGGCTACGTTCTCGTAATCATCATGTGTGAATTACCAAAGATAGAAGAATAAGCTTGTTTTCCATCGATTAATAAAATATGTTGACTCCTTGAGGATGTCTAAGCCATTATAGCCTGGTATAAAGGCACTATTTGAGGGCATTTTAAAGCGTAGATCTATGGAGCCCCGCACGTGATGTGGTGAAAAAAATATGTATATCGTGGCCACCAGTTAAAAATGAATTCCCATGACTTACTAATATGTCAGCAGGATTTATAAATGCGTTCCCTCGATTTGCTAAATTGTGGCCACGTTGTAATAATGTGTTCCCTTGTTTAGTTAAATTAAAATGAGGGAACGAATTAGTTCAACGTGGCCACAATTTAGCAAATGATGGGAATGATTTCTTAATTTGTGACTTTATTTATATATATATATATATATATATATATATATATATATATATATAATTGTATTTTTTTTTGTCTGCGTGTCATATGCGGGGCACCATATAGATCAGGGGCCTAATGTATAAATGTTGCATATGCACAAAACAGCATAGAAATGTGTGCATGCAATTTTCCACGCTCATATCAGGATTTATAAAAAAGAAAGGTTACACTTTATTTGGTAACACTTTATTTTAGTGTCCCTGTTACACATTTTACATGTATTTACCATAGTAATAACAGTAAATTATGCATAGTTTCATGCAACTAACCCTCAACCAAACCTTAACCCTAACCCTAATTATATAGTAAGTACTACATAGTATGTAGTTAATTATTATAACTTAGTACTTAATTATATAATTAAAATGTAACAAGGACACCTTAAAATAAAGTGAACCCTTTTTTAAGGTGTCTTTGTTACAGTGTAATTATATATTTAAGTACTGAATAATATTAATGAACTACATGTACTTACTATAGGGTTATGGTAGGATTAGGGTTTGGTTGAGGGTTAGTTGCATGAAACTGTGCATAATTTACTGTTATTACTATGGTAAGTACATGTAACATATGTAACAAGGATACTGTAAAATAAAGTGTAATCAAAAGAAACTAGGTGTATATATAGACATATGCACTCTTTTACTGGTATGAGCGAATTAATATTGATAAACACGGTGAGATGAAATATGAAATATTCCACTCTCATTAATGGAGTTACGCACTCAAATTACATGAAATCATTATCCAGAAGTTACAACAAACAAATATTTGTAGTGGGTGCGCAGCTTTTGAACACTTTTTCCTGTGGCATGCTGTGTTTTACTACAGCTATTATTGCTTGGCACATGATAATTCCGCTTAAAATATTTTCACGCAAATAATGATCAATGATGCGCACTTGACTCCATCTAAGCAGATGGCTTAGCAACTTAGACGGTATAATGCCGGTATAATACAGACAGTAGCCTAATAATGACCCCTTTTGTGGCCTTCCAAATATTATGAAATGTACCACTGAATTTGAAGAAAATAACTCCTCTCTGAAAAGTATTTTATACACATTTTATTTAATAATTCTAAAACCAGACAAGGATACTGAATGATTTTTAGCAATGTAATGTGACAGCACATATGAAATGTATAGTCCGTATCTCATATTTTCCTAATATCTTCTATCATTAAACATAGTGTCAGGTGGATGGGAATATTCATATGGAAATGATATGCAGATGATGTTATGCATGGTAAAGCTAGGCGGTGTGAGCTCCATATATGGTGATTTCGGGGAGGAGACAGGGGGGAGATGCACGTACACACAATCTTCCGCTGACTTGATTTTATAAAGGGAATTTTGCACAGGTTCTGGCGTATGTAGTGTTTTATGAATCTGAAAACTATGGGAAGTTTTATACATGAGGCCCCTGGTGTCTGCAGTGATACAAAAATACAAAAACATATGCTTTTGAAAAATGCATCTTTATATTGGTTATGATATATGATTTCTTGGAACAGGCTCATTAAAAAAAAAAATCAAGAACGATGTGGGTCATATTTCATCCCAAAATCAAAAGAAAATATGAAGCAGCATCAAGTTTTGAACATGTTTCTTGAGCATTAAATCATATTAGAATGATTTCTGAAGGATCGTGTGACACTGAAGACTGGAGTAATGATGCTGAAAATACAGCTTTGATCACAGGAAGAAATTGCATTTTAACATATATTCACAGTTATTTTAAATTGTAATAATATTGAACAATTTTTACTGTATTTTTGATACACTGCCTTGATAAGCATGAGAGACTTCATTCAAAAACATTTTAAAAATATGTTAATTTGCTTCATACAATTTTCTTTTGTTTTGGGGTGAAATATGACGCAGACATTTCTTCGTAAGATTCTCCCACTTACCATATCTTTTGTCAGATTCCGGATTGATTTCAGTATGGAAAAATCCCCACATTTGGCAGTAAAGATGAATGGAAGTTTTGTTTTGTGCTTTGCTAGACCTAACCAAGAATTATATTTGCCTAATGGCTTTTGTAAAATATGTATCCATACGTATACATAAATGTGTATATACAGTAGGAAAGTGTGTATAGTACTTAAGGTTTGTATTAACTTGGTGTAAAATGTCAATGTTTAAAGGTACACTATGTAATTTTTTTCTTTTGTTTGACATTAACAAAATTTAAATGTCAATACATCATTAGTCCTTCTTCCAAAGTGTGTTTTTGTCTTACCCTGATTCACTATGGTAAGCCTATTGCACTGTAAACCTGAATAATTTGGCAAAACTCAAAATATTTGAGGTAATTGATTATTGGTTGAACTTAGAAAATTCAAAGTTTAAGTAAGCAGAACTGGCAGATTTTTTATTTTGTACTCATACATTTTAATTGCTCTTAACTGTATTTATGTGAGTAAGCTAATTCATACATTTAACTTAAAATTATCATGTAATCTCAACTAAAATATTTTTAGTAGTGGAAACTTGGCTTTACTTTAACTAGCTAATTCAGTAAATGCTAATTGCTAACACAATGCTTTGATAGCATGAGCATAGCATAGCACTTTCTGAATGAGTAAGACAATATAGAACATTTAATATATACCTGTTCTCAAACTAAGCTCATGCTCCACTCGTCACCATGATGGTAAACCATCCAAAAACCAAACATAACAGAAACTCTTCTAAACTAGCATAACAAAACATTAAACACTACTAAATCCCCCAATTAACCTTAATCTTGCACACAAAAAAAACATAATATAACACTTAATTTTGGCATTTACTGTCCCTTTTGAGTGTCGTGGCAAAGCATGCTGGGAAATAGAAATCCCAGTTTCAGTTAAATTTAAGTTAGTCTAAATTAAAAGAAACTAAGTTCATAAAACTCAAAACAATGAAAAGGTTCAGATTACTAAAAATGTTTCAGTTTTGAGAACTAAAAAGAAAAATAAAGTTCTAAATACTCAAAAATACAAATTTGTTTAATTTGAGTTTACCCTACTCAAACCAATTAATTATTTTGAGCGTTAGAGTTTACAGTGCATCAAGGGCGTAACCATGCCTTGAACATTGGGGGCGACCAATTTCTTTGTTTTTATAAAGCATAATGAAATAGAACAGTGAACGAAATTCTAGGGCTAATTCTAGTTGGGAAATAATCATTTTAGGACTATTTGCAAATAAGATTTGCGTCAAATACATTATTAGTCCCGAGATTCTTCACATCAGTGAATAAATGTATAGATCCGCTATTAACATTAGTATTTCCTTGTGGTCTGGTGGTAGAATTTTTGTAAACCATCTCGAAGGTTCCGGGTTCTAATCCTATAGTTTTTTTCTTCTCCATTAAACATAAAAATGTTCATCAATGATTGTATATTAAGAGCAGGGACACGTTTGTGTGTATTTTGTTTTGTGATTTCACCAGAAAGAATAAAGTCTCCGCAACGGCATTGAGCGATAGATTGACGCGTTCATCTGTGTGAAGACTGCACGAGCCAAAAGAGAACGTAAACCCCGCCTACTTTGATTTGATAGGCCATCTCAATCATTTTGACATTGATGAGCGCTGTTAGACCGCTTAGGCAGACCAGACTAAAAATTTAACTTTTAAACCTTTTTGTCATCCTAACATACAGAGCGCTGCGTAATGAAGTGCAGCAAAGCAGCATCAAGAATATCAAATATTGGGGGGGACAATTTGGCGATTTCTAATTATTGGGGGAGGGGGACTTGTCTATGGTGGTTACGGCCCTGCAGTGCATAAGTGTTTTTTAGACCTGTCGGGATTGTTTTCGTGGGAAATGATGCGTACATGCGTCACTCGTGTGTGTGTCGTCATATCCGTAAATAGAGAAAGATTGCTTCGTCTACTTTGATGCGTGTATGTGTGGGAGAGGCAGAGGTTAGTTGTCACAAGCGAGAAAGTTTGACTCCAAATTCCGGGGAATCACCCGTTTTAAACAAACGACTAACAGAGAAAAGTCTGTTGGCAAAAAAAGAGCTCGTTATAAAACAAGAACCAACATTGACTTGGCTTTTCAGAGAATGCGAGAACTGAAGGATTTGAAATGTTGTAAAAGCGGCACGGAGATGCTGTGAGAAAGGTATTTTATTGAACAGATACAGTGCATTATATGTAGCTCTCTATCCGAGTTCATTGTAAAGCATTATCTATTGTGAAGGGTCATAATCAATTGCACAGTCACGCAGAACCAAAGCACAACCAAAACAATGTATGCAATTTCATTTTTTACATAGTGTATCTTTAATTGTGTCCCTCTTTATTTGTGATTCGTCATGAAAGATATTCCATGTGATTTTCAGGATTGCTGTTACTTTTCATTCCAGTCACTAACAGCTGTACCGTACAGTTTTAATTTTTATGCTAAATGTTGCACTGCCATCTTCCCAACAAAGTGAGGTTAATGTTTAAGGAAGATGTTCACTTCAGTCTTATGTATATAAAGTAACTGCAGCTAGATGCATTTTACAGTCAAAAACCTCAAATGTTTAACGACTAATGATGGGAAGACAAGGGCTTGAACTTTGTTAATCTAACCTGTTGCAAACCTCCATCATCCCCCTAAATCTGTCAAATCAGCAGTTCAATGTGTGAAACACTGGAGGAGTGTATGAGCTTTACTTGAATTGAAGGTGTAAGTCACTGTGGCTTTGATTAAAATGAAATTGCAACATGTTCAGAGCAAAATCAATAATGGCCCGATTAGTTTCTTAACCAATGCCATTCGAAAGATATCTATGAACAGCATTTGTTATGCCATAATGTAATAATAAATAGATTAAGGTTAATCTGCAGTATCTAATTTTGATTTCAGCCTTCTAATTACTTGTAAGAAGGAAAGTGTAATACCTGTTTGTAAGAACTTGCTTGTTCTAAAGAGCTCCGCTTTCATCATTATTTGGATTAACTGCTTAAATGAATGTTGCCGTCATGTGACATTAAAAGTCTTAACTATTTTGATTATTTACCTCATAATGTCTTAAATGTGTTTTAGAATAATGACATGTGATAAAGTTTCCTATTGTCAGATTTATTGTTTAATCCAAACTATTTTATTAAAGTGATTCATTTGCTTAATGCAAACATTTCCCTGTGATTCATTTTGACAAGCATATCTAATAAATCTTCCATAATTTTAAGGTTAGATGTGAAAATTACATTTTAGTATTTTATTTTATTTGTTGCATTTAACTACATTTTAAAACAAATTTTAAAAAAAACTTAAAAAAATAAAATAATTTATGAGTAAAATATCTCTTAAGTATATTCCCATTCATATTTTAAAATGTTAGCACACCAGGGTGACTTAGGAGCATGAAATTGTCCAGCCATGACTTCTTGTTTCACAGGAGTATAAATATGAGGAAACACAAAGGCCAAATTCCTTTAATCGTCCATCACGAGTGCATTTGCTTAATTATAGCTTCATGGATAAATGACTGAAGCCTCTGGACTCTTTTTTGCCTTTAACACGCATGCAGATATGCACCTCACATACATGCCATGCCATATTTTCAAGCTCCTTGGTTTCAGCCATTTTCCTGCAGTCAGTCAGTCGGTGGTGTTACTCTCGGTCATCGACCCACTACACTTCTGTTTGTTATTATCTATATGCGAGTTCACTGACATATAGAATTACTTAACTTTGTAGACACTAAGTCAACTGATTATTTAGGTCAGATCAATGCATCCTATGTTATACCTTGATCAATTTATGTATTTATTTTCCATTTTTCAAGTGGATAGTATCAATTTAGCTTATATTGGATTCATTTATTTAATTTGTTCCCTCATTTTAATAAAAGCTTAATTTATAAAATAAGATTTTTATATTAATCCCCGTTCAGGTAATGTTAGATTATATTATCCTTATTCTACGAGAAATACATGATGTAATCACAGCGCCACATGTGTGACGTCATATCACCCCACTCGTTTTCTGGCTCCCAATTGGTTGGTTTCTCTGGTTCTACAAGCGGAGTCATCACTGCGGCTCAGACAAACTTGATGGCCCAGTGCCCACCTCCGCTCAACTCTGATTGGCTGACGGAGACAAGCCCACTGCAACATGCAGTTGCAGACTGAGATTTTGTAAACAAATACGGGGGTGTATATTCAGCACTTTATAGTAAAAAAAAAAAAAAAAAATTTCCTATACTCTTTTAACACATGTTGACTCTCAGCGTTTTAACTGGATAGGTCGGAAATAATTATTAACGTGTTTAAATAGCTGGCAAATCATTTATATACATAACATCAAATAAATAATATATATATATAACAAAAAAAATAATTCAAAATAATAATACAAAAGCTACTCTATCTTGACTAAAACAAATTACAAAAGTGCATCTCAAATAAGTGCAGTGGCAGTATGAGAGCGCGCACGCCATGTGAAGGAGCGTCAACTAAAGGAGCGAGCTCTGATAGGTCGAGGGGGGCGTGTCAATCATCCACAGCAGTCTGGGGTTTGCCTGGCTCTCTCTGTTAGCATGCTAATGTGCAAAGCAAACTCTTAAGTCAACTTTGCTTTGTGCGGCAGTATGGAAACGAACGCGAGCAGATAGTTGACTGAATCAGCAAGAAAGTTGAATTAACCGAAAGCCAAGTGGACGTATCCTGCGAAAACTACGCCAACAAATGCCCGGCATATTTGCCTGCTCGATGAGTGCAAGAAGTTCCTAGTTTACATGGAAAACCGTTTGTTGTCTGTGTGAGTGAGTGCTGGGACTTTAATACTTTTGAAGTCAGCTTGAAAGAGCATTTGAGGACAATGAATCTGTCTTTTGACGACTCGACACTGGACACCTTGGACTCCAGCATGTCTTTACACGATCCGAGTGATATTGACACGGCTCTGCTCAGTGACATCGATGGTAAGAGCTCGTTTGTTTACGCTTGCAGTGCCGGTTGGCAGGTTGGACGAAGCGAATCGTGTGTTTGCAGCTTAGGGATGGATACATACTTACAGTAACGTTAACTGTCAGTAGTGCTGTCAGACGCATACACGTGTCTGTAGTATACAATTGAGAGAGAAAAAAAACATCTGTAATACATGAGCTATTACATCCATGCTCTGTGTCGGCATATAGGACGCTTGTTTTTGCACAGAAACAACGGTGTCCTCTTTAAACATACTGATACTGACACTGTCAGTGAAGCTGGGCGTGTGTTTTCAGCCAGGAGAACAAATATCACATGCTTGGGACCTTTATTTGCACACAGTTTAATAGTTAAATGGTGCTTTGTGTGTTAAATCTGATGAAAATGAGCATGAAAACACAGGGTGTCGTTATATTGTTAGCGGCCCCGCCCCCTCCAGCCTGCACGCGAGGTTACTATCGGCCATTCCCTATATATTCTTCTGACCTACCAACACATTTCTCACATAACTCTCATTTGAGAGCTAGAATATTAAAACAAAACGCCAGTCCTGTATCACATACCGAAATGCATAAAAAAAATATTTCGAAACACAATTTGAATATATCTGATTATGTGTGTTTATTTACATTTATATTCTTTGCGTTATTAGACCCTTTAGTAATTCCTCTGTGTGATGATGGTTAAATGGTAAATGCACGGTGGATGTAAGAGAAGCAGTGACCGTCAGTAACCCTGCGCTGAAGCGGACGGTACCCGATAGTAACCTCTAGCACGCGCGCGCGCTGCGCGGCATCGCGAGGCGCTTTCTGGCCCTCTGATTGGCCGAGCGCAATCACCTCATACAAACACACCGGCCGCCGCCATGGTTGTGCACACTGACGGAGTCTAATGTTATATGAGGTCACATGTATGGAAAACACATTTTGACCACTTCAGTTTTTTTGGGGAATTTACCTCTCCAGCAGAGTACCATCACTAACTTTATTATTATAATTATTAATTTATTAGTCATCATTGTTGTTGTTAATACTAATACTTATTGTTATTATACTGTGATTTAAGGAAATAATAACATAAATATAATATATTAAATTATATATAATATTTGTGCACAAAATGCTTTTTATTTCCTTAATTCAGATCCTAATAATATTAATGTATTATTTTATAATCTAATAATAATAGTATTATTATTATACTGATTTACAGATCCCAATATTTTGAATGTATTATTTAATAATAATAATAATATGTATAATTATACTCATTTTACTATTTTATTTCTTTAAATCAGATCCCAATATTATTCATGTATTATATAATAATAATAATTATTATTATTATTTTGATTATACTCTGATTCTTTTATTTATTAATTTATCTCAGATCCCAATATAAATGAATTTACAAAAAACAAATACTCTGATTTAAAAAAAAAACATTAATAATATATTAAATTATATAAAATATTTGTGCATAAGATTAGATCACAATAATAATGTATTATTTTATGATATAATAATCACTAATATTATTATTACACGGATTATACTCGGATTGTTTTTTTCTTTATCACACATCCCAATATGTTATGTATTTAATAATAATAATATTTATAATTATACTGATTTTACTCTATTTTTATTTCTTTATCTCAGATATTATTATTCTTTATATCAATATTATTAATGTATTTGTTTTTTTTTTTTTAAATACTCTGATTGAAAAAATAATAACGAATAATATATTAAATTATATATAATATTTCTGCATAAATTATTTCCTTACTTCAGATCCCAATTAATTTGATAATAATAACAATGCTTTGTTTTAATAAAAAAAAACTATAATGTACAAAAGCCTTTTACTTTCATTTCGAGATCATGAATTCATTTGTGCCTTAGGGTGTGTCTAAATTGCCTATTTAAATTCAAGATAATTCAGGATCATTACCATGTCATTATGCTGGCACAACTAGATGAATGTGACAATATGATCCTGATAAATGGTCACCTACTGTTATATTTAATTATCAAGCTTTTATATTAAAGACTGTTTTTGTAGCCTACAGTTTTTTGAGCTTCATAATTAATAGTTTAAACATTTGAGGTGGCATGCATGTGTTTTTTTCACTCGGCTCAGTGGTGAGGGTGGCTGTGAAATGAAGGATCTTGAATAGTTGTGGGCGAGAGGAGGTGCACTGAATGATGAAACTCTGTAATGGGTCACTCTGCAGTCAGATCACCGTCTCCAGCCTAGAACTGAGTGCAATCCAGACAGCCATGAGCTGAATTTGCCATGGTTTAGTGCAGGTGTTTGGGTGGAAGAGTCACAGGCATCCGACCTGATGAGTGTGTAACAATGAGTTTGTGCAGTGTGGATCTCAAACACCTTGACATTGCAGTCGTTTTGAGATGAAACTCAAAATAACAAGCAAAGTATACAAAACCAGTCAAAAGTCGCACGGGTTTATTTGTGGCAATAGCCAACAATTCATTTTATGGGTCAAAAAAATTATCGATTTTTCTTTTATGCCAAAAATCATTAGGATATTGAGTAAAGATCATGTTCCATGATGACATCATGTTCCATGATGTTCCATTTTGTATATTTCCTACTGTAAATATATCAAAAATGTATTCTTAGTAGTGATATGCATTGCTAAGAACTTCATTTGGACAACTTTTAAGGAGATTTTCTCAATATTTCGATTGTTTTGCACCCTCAGATTCCAGATTTTCAAATAGTTGTATCTCGGTCAAATATTGTCCTAACAAACCATACATTTATGGAAAGCTTATTTATTAGCTGAAGTTCAGCTTTCAGATGTATGATGTATAAATCTCAGTTTCAAAAATGTACCCTTAATGACTGGTTTTGTTGTCCAGGGTCACAAAGAAGGTAAAAGATCTTTGTAGAAAATAAAACGCAAGACTTTTTTGTAGACTTTTTTTGTTTGTTTGTTTGTTTTCTAATCGGCTGAATGCAAAGTAACGCTGAAAATGTGTCTCAATTTGCTCATGTAGTCATATTGAGATCCTCATATCTCTGGAATTGATTCAAATAGGAGAGTGGTTCCCAAACGTTTTAGAGTGGTGTACCCCCTGAGTCATTTAACATCCTTCTGCGTACCCCTCTCTTCCACAGTTACACCTTTTCCATTAAGGGAACATATTTGCCCCCTTAAATTGATTTTCCTGTGCATTTAATAAAAAATGTTCAATAGGGAAATATGCAATGATGGTAAAAAGTGATACTTTTAAAACTAAACCTGCCAGTAGGTGGCAGTAAGACATGTCTTAGGCAGTAATGAGTCATCTCGAGCAAGTGGCTGTATTTATTAATGCGTCATTGAATTATTGACACTCTCGTTCAAAGCTGCATGTTCGTTCACGAAACATCACTGTGTGTTGCAGTTCTGCTTTAGCTTTCAATGTAACTGTTATTTTCTTGCAAAATAGAGCAAACAATACTGAGAATACTGTGTTTAAACTGCACATTCGCTTCAACCCGCGGACATGGAAAAACAGCCCACTGCAACAGTGTTAAAAGCCGGACTTAAAAATGCCCCTGTTGCTCACTGTATCCATCTCTTTTTCTATGTTTTAACAGATATGCTCCAGCTTATTAACAACCAGGACATGGAGTTTGGAGGGTTGTTCGATCACACTTCATTTCCTGCTCCCGCGCAGGAGTTCTCAGCCCTCCCTCACTCCAGCCCTTCCTCTCCTCCACCCGCCTCTTCTACGCCCACCAACACCTCCTCCATCCTCAGCAGCAGCCCGCACCTGGACGCCCTGCTGGGCCCCCCCATCACCCGCAGCTCCTCCATGCCGGACAAGGTGTTCCACCCTCCCACTTTCCAGCAGTCTCCTCTGGCACAGGTGACCTCCAACCCTGCGACACTGCAGACCACGCAGCCCAAAGCTCAGCCCGCTCCATCTCCCAGCCTCCACCCATCCACCCCGGCTGCTCAGAGCCAACCTACCCCGGCCGGGAAGAGCCCTGTGTTCGGCACCACCCAGCAGGTCCTCTTCAGCTCAACGACACCCCAACTGCAGCAGCAGCAGCCTGTGGTCACTTACCCCATCCAGAACGGTTATACTAGTAAGTTTTATTAGCGCGATGTTGCTGAATTATGTGCCAGCAAATGCAGGGCCCTATGAACAACATTTAATTCATTTTCAAATTCAAATTCATTTTTTCCCCATTTTTAATGTTAAATTCAATTTTAGTAATTCGGTAACACTTTAGTTTAGGGTCCAGTTCTCGCTATTAGCTAGTTGCTTATTAGCATGCATATTACTAGAATATTGGCTGTTTATTAGTACTTATAAAGCACATATTAATGCCTTATTCTGCATGACCATATTCTACATCCCTTAATCCTACCCAATACCTAAACTTAACAACTAGCTTACTAACTATTAATAAGCAGTAATTAGGAGCTTGAGGCAAAAGTTAAAGTTAATAGTTAGTTAATAGTGAGAATTGGACCCTAATTTAAAGTGTTACCAGTAATGATTTTCCATTTTCAGTTTTAATGCTGGTGAAGTGACTCTCAGAGGTGAAGTTCATGTGTCCTCATTTAGTGAGACGCAGACGCTGAAAACACCATAAGCATCACACGTGCGTTTAGTAGACGAAACTGTACCATATATTCACACAGAGACACGCAGAACATGCAGACTTCAGATTTCAATAGCAGTATTTTTGAGCTTTAATATTCACAGACTGCTAAATGATTAAATGATTTATTCTACAGCTTTACTTTGGATTTATTCATCCAAAAATTGCCAAATTCTGTGACATTCCGTATCATACTGTAAATTCCATGTTATTGACTGTATTACCTGATTCAGTCTGTTTTCTGCATTGTGAAAATCATAGGGCTCTACAAATGTGTAAGTTAAAAATCTGTCGTGTGCAAGCGATGTGCCTGAGCTACCAATGAACATAAAACGTATCTACTGGCATCTCAAAGGGTGTAAATCACTGCTAACTGATAAGCTAATTGGTCGCACTTTCTAATACGTGTCTTTTATTAATATATAACTGCTATGCAACTAAAGCATCTGGTATAATGTGGGGAAAGTGACTCTAATAAAAGCCCATCCAAATGTTTTACATGTTTTCTTATACTATTATATCTCTGAATATCCTTCTAATGAAGTGGGATTTAAATTGCCAACTACATTGTTTTTTTCAGTCTTCAGTTGGACCAGCTTCTTTTTTTTGCGGTATCTGATTCCTATCCAATGAAATATTGATGAACAACCTTATAATGAAACGTTCAAGTAAAGGTAGTCTTGATAAACCATGTAAAAGAAAATGTGTTGCCTTGGCAACAGTGGTTAAATCAGCTTGTCCTACTGTTATCATAGTTTCACAGTTATTTCATTGTGTTTATACTATTTTTTTTTTTTTTAATCAGTTCAGTCCTGACATATTTGATTGATTAGATATGCGCTTTTATGAAAGCATGTGTCATGACTTTCTAAAAGTGTTTTGAGATTATGTAGTCTATTGTGTAAACTATTATTCTCATGTTGTTCATGAGTAATGCACATTATGACTGCCACTATTAAAATGCATCACCTTTGACCAGTCACATCATGTCAGCAGTTCCCTTGAGGTAGCTGTGATTCGTTATGAAGAGGTGATTTGAGTTCAAGGTTCAGTCGGAAGGTTTTGTCAGTTCTGGTCACCTAGTGACTTTTTATCGTACTCTGTGTTCATGTGTAAAGAAGCCCAGCCCACATTCTTTCTTTGCATATGCTTTTATCATTTCGTTTCATTCTGCTTATCGTTGTGAGGCTTAGGTAATGTCTCCACCAGGTCAAAGAGAGAATACAGCATCACACTAGTGTAGATCAAAGCTCAGTCCGGGTGAATTGAGTTATGTATTTCTATCATTACAGTAAGTGACTCTCTGCCTGCCCCCTTACTGTTGTTGTTATTACAGAAGCAGTTAGGGGAAACTGGAGATCTTTGTGAACAGCTTGATTTATTTTTATTTATTTAGTTTGTGTGTGTGTGTGTGTGTTTGTTTTATAAGCCAAGTGTATTCAAGCACACAAGAAATTCCAGTACTTAACATATATGCAGGATACAGATTGTAAAATGTACATAATTATTTACAGTACACATTAGTATGGAGAACACATTCACTATTAACTATGACTTTTGCCTCAATAAAATACTAATTGCTGCTTATTAATAGTTAGTAAGGTAGTTGTTAAGTTTAGGTATTGGGTAGGATTAAGGGATGTAGAATATGGTCATGCAGAATAAGGCATTAATATGTGCTTTATAAATACTAATAAACAGAAAGTATCCTAATAATATGCATGCTAATAAGCAACTAGTTAATGGTGAGAATTGAATCCTTAAATAAAGTGTTACCATATTTACATATGTGTGCATAGGACAGTGGTGGTGCACTGTAATGCCAGCAATGCCGGTTTACATGCGGAAACCTTACCGGTATGAAAATTCTGATATTGTCTAATGTCATTACCAGGTGTAAAGGGGACCATTATGTAATCCAGAGCATGAACTTCTCAAGATTTATTCAAAAGAAAAAAATAGTGTGGATCCCTGTGCCACAAGTGACCTGGCAACAACATATTACTGTATATTTTAATAATTTTGGTAAAATTCAGATTAAAACTATCTGACCACGAAAGCCTTGCCAATTTACATATTCAAGCGTGTTACTCGCTGAGTGGGAAGTTTTCTGTGTGCAAACATCCAAAGTGTGCGCCCAGAAAAGTCGCGTCTACTGAATTGAGCTCCATTTAACGTCTTCTTGCGCTCGAACGAACATATTCATACAAAATTTTCCAAAAATGCCCGTCTCTGGTAAACAGTCGGTTATGTCTTAAGTGAACGTAAAGAGTTTGAGGGTACGTTTACATGACAACAATGTTTTTACAAGCGACAATGTTGTCAAACGAGACCTGTTCACACGCGTTCACACGCATCCACAAAACAAGTAAAATCGCTGCTTTATTCATGCCAGGCCAGTCTTTTTCAGTGGTGGTGATGGCACTTTGTAAAGAAACACTACGCGCCTATAGGCTGAACACATAATACGCATGCACTTGACGTCACCGTTTTTACAAATTCACGTTTTTGTAGTTTACGCGGAGACGATAGCGGTATAGTTTTCAAAAGCTTGTGTTTTCAGGTCCCCAAAACACCATTGTTGTGTAAATGAACAGCCAAAATGCATACGTTTTCATCTTGCCATTTCTTTCCTCTCATGATCTCATTGGCTTTTGCAGCTGTCACTCAGCAGAGCTCTCCTCAGCCAATCCCGAATCTCCCCGCCTCCCCACAGCATGTTCAGCCAATGGCCATCCAAGCCCAAGTGCAGAGCCTCTCGGCTTCACCAATCCTGACCACCTCCTCCAGCCCACCCACACAGACAATCGCCCCTCAGGTTCAGCAGGTTCCTGTAAGTGCTTTTATTGTCTCACTAATGCCCAAAAATTTACATTTTACAACCAAACAACATTTTTTTGTGTGTGCTGAGCGTTCTTCATGTGTTTCGCAGGTTTTGTTGCAGCCGCAGTTCATTAAGGCAGACTCTCTCTTGCTCACAACTCTGAAGCCTGATGTGTCCATGGTAACAACAGTAGCATCACCCTGCATCACAACGCTGGCGACATCCACTGCCCCAATCCAGAACACCTCACTGCAGGTACACAAACACAGTCCCACGGCCTGTTCACAAGAAGAGTGCGAAGGTGCCAGCGGTTCACTAAAAATGGATGCATGCAAACTCTGAAATGTATTTAGGAGCATGTGTGTGTGCATAAAAAGGGTTCTTAAAGGTCTAAAAAAAAAGTTTTATGAAATTTATGATCATAAGTAGTCTTAAAAGGTATAACAAAAGTCTTAATGATCATTTTAAGAGGGAATTGAAAAACGGGAATTGAGATATAGCTTAACATGATTATTAACATTACAAACGTGGCGCTGTCGTGTGTTCTGCAGATGCTTATGATCTACTTCTTGATGAATTATGACATTATTGACTTTATGGTGTTTATATTATAATATGTTATAGATGGTTGTAAGAGTGCATAAAATAGTAACGCATGCACATTTTCAAATTAAGAGTCTAACACTAATTGATGGACTGTGTAGCTTTATTTCTTAAACAACCATATAGAAAGCATTTGCCTATTTAAATCCAAACAGCAACTTTTTTGGGGGCTGGGCAGTGTTGATTTTATCAGCACAATAATCTGTTTATTACAGTTTAATTACATAATAATTAAATACAGTTGGTAGAAGTATTGAAAGACCTAATGTACTTTTTACATTGTAGTAAATTAAATAATTTTGCTTGTAAATGTCTCCTTGTATCCCAAAAACACATTATTTGATACATTTTCAAATTCAAACAGCTACATTTTTAGTTAAAAAGGATCTCACATTGGAATTTGCATTTGCCATTTTCCAAACGCCTAAGGCATTACTGAAGACCTTTATGAAAATTTTTATTTTGTTGACCTGTGTTTCTCCCGTCTCAGGCGCTGATGAGTGGAGGCACCATTCTGACCACCGTTCCACTGATGGTGGACGCAGAGAAACTGCCCATCAATCGCATCGCCATCAGCGGGAAACCGTGCGGCCAGCCACATAAGGGCGAGAAACGCACCGCACATAACGCCATTGAAAAACGCTACCGCTCCTCCATCAACGACAAGATTATTGAGCTCAAAGACCTGGTGGCTGGGACGGAAGCAAAGGTGGGCTCACTGTCTGTCATAATCTCGTTATTTGTTCACCAAGAGAAACTCCATTGAAAATGTCTTTGCTATCATTATAAGATGAATCTTCTCTCTTAAGCAGCTCAATAAGTCTGCAGTGTTGAGGAAAGCCATCGACTACATTCGCTACCTTCAGCAGTCCAACCAAAAACTAAAGCAGGAGAACATGGCACTCAAAATGTCCATCCAGAAAAACAGTAAGCTCATCCACAGTACCTTCAAAGTCAACATAAAATCAAAATGGACCCTTTTTAAATTCCTAATACACGTACTTGATGAATTGCTCCACCTCTGAAACAACGCTATTGGCTAATGTTAATCAAGATATCAAGAATGTTAAAGTTCAAATTAAAGGGTACATAACACAGTGTACTTTTTTAATATATACTTTTAAGATTTGAAGTACACTAAAAGTGCACTTCTTTTTCACAAGGGGATTGTGGTTGTCCTTGCATTGACCTGTCGCTTTGCCTCCTCAGAGTCTCTGAAGGACCTTGTGACCATGGAGGTGGACGTGAAACCAGAAATCCCCACCCCTCCAGCATCAGATGTCGGCTCGCCTCAATCCAGTGGCGCCTACTCCCACCACGGCAGTGACTCGGAGCCGGACAGCCCAATGGGAGAAGACAGCAAGGTAGCAGAAACTCTTGTCATGGCTTTAATGAATTGGCTTTGGTCATGAAGTAATTAAATGTGTTAACTTGTAGTGGATAATTCAATTGCATGAGGTCAAGATCCTGGAAGAATAAACATATCACGATCTAACGGCATCTCTGTTTCCTGTTCTCTCCTGTAGCCTGTGATGGAGAGGGCTGGAGGTATGCTGGATCGCTCTCGCATGGCTCTGTGCGCCTTCACCCTGCTCTTCCTGTCCTTTAACCCGTTGGCATCTCTGCTGTGTGGCGGCTGGAGTAGCTCAGGGGTGTCTGTCTCAGGACACACAGGAAGGAGTATGCTGGCAATGCAGGAAGCAGGTGCTAATACTCACACCTTTAAGGTCCGATATTCTCAAGTGGTACTCACTGCAGTCAAATGATGACCAGCTCCTCCTCTCTGGAGGTCCAATGTGGTGGGAATAGTCCAGCTCCACCTCTCTGGACAACTAATGGGGTCGAGGGATAGAGTTGTGGGTGGGGTTGGGGTGTGGTTGAATAGTTCCACCCATTAGGCCCAAATTACATTCACACCTCCTCGCTGGATGTCTAGCGAAGAGGAGCTAGATGTAAGCTCCACCCATTTGCTCTGCAGTGAGCAGCTTCTCGATAAGCTCACGGTAAAGTGCTTTTTCAGTCTTCGCTTAAGGCCCCGATATATTCACAGTTCTTTTTCGTTCTTCACTTGGGGGTAAAACAAAGTTCGAAATATGTGACCAGCGATACACTGTGAACATTAACGCGGCCCACACTTCTGTAAATATTTGCTGTATGCTTTTCTCTCAATAACAAAAAAAACACAACAACAAAAATGAGAAAACAGCAAGCTTTTTTTTTTATTTTTATAAAGCTTGTGTTTTTGTTTGCACAAGCTCTACGGCACTCCAGTAAAGTCATGTCACGTTTATTATATCACTATATACAATAGATTGCTTAAAATCAAGCAGCTTTACCTGTCTCATTTCATCAGAAATACTAAATTTTTTTTATATAAAGAGACTCCTCCAGTGTGTTCATGTTTTTGACTCGCGGACGTCTAACCTCGATGGACTGAACTGAAGAAATTAACCAGTGAAGATTTCCATGTGAAAGAAGGTGGAGCCTCAGAGCCACACCCACCTATTATTTAATCACCATGGACCAATGGTAGTATGAAGGTGTTTACCAGCCGAAGCGAACTTTTCCAGAAAGTTCGCTTTAAGCCCTTTTGAACTCCCAAAACGAACTCTAAACTAGGTTTGTTTCGACCTGATTTCGTTCGAAATGACGTCACATCAGTTAATTTTTCGATTCCGAATAAAGTATGTCAGGGCCTTTAGGGGTAAAAGAAGTTGAAATACCAATATACTGTTAGAGAACTTGCCGACGCCGTCCACACTGCTGAGAGCGCCGTTTAGATGAATATGTAAATATATGCTGCACGCTTTCCTCGCAATAACAAAATAAACGTGCAACAAAAATAATAGCGGTGAGAAAACGGCAGTTAAGAAAGCATCTGATCATAGCAATGTGGATATGTTTGCAATTCAGCACTCCAGTCACATCACATTTATTTATACAGCACTTTATACAATAGATTGGTTTAAAACAAGCAGCTTTATAGTATTATACTTGAAAAACCGTGTCAGTGTCACTTTCAATTAGAATTATGTTTTTACTCGCATATGACCTCTACGGACTGAATAGAAGAAATTAACCGGAGAAGATTCTCATGTCAAAGAAGGTGGAGCTTCAGAGCCACACCCACATATTATGTAATTGCCGTGGACCAATGAAGAGGTTTAGCAGTCTGACTTTTTCTGGAAAGTTTGCTTTGGCAAGCTTTTTCAAACTCCAAATGAACTTTGTTTTGGCCTGATTTTGTTGGAAATGTTTGTATTTCATTTGAAGTATATCGGGGCCTTCAGTTCATAAGAGACACAATATGTTCAGAATAGCATTCCACCCAATCTAAATGTGGACAATCCGATCTTGTTTTGATATGTGCAGCCGAGTCTTGGGGTTGGATGGGTTGGATGTTGCCCACTCTTCTGGTGTGGCTGTTAAACGGTGTCCTGGTCGCTGGAGTTTTGATCCGACTGCTCGTGTATGGAGAACCTGTGACCAGACCTCACTCAGAATCATCCGTCCTCTTCTGGAGACACCGCAAGCAGGCTGATCTGGATCTAGCCAGGGTATAAACACTCTCTTGCACTCATCTGTGTTTGATCTGGAGGTCCAAGTTCACCAGATCCCCTTCTATAATATAAGTTTCTATAATATTCCTTGCGTATTTCTGCAGGGAGACTTTGCTCAGGCCTCTCAGAACCTCTGGACGTGTCTCAAAGCTCTTGGTCGACCTCTGCCCACGTCTCAACTGGACCTGACCTGTGCTGTACTGTGGTCTGCCCTGCGCCTGTGTCTGCAGAGACTGTGGGTGGGCCGCTGGCTAGCCAGCCGCGCCGGAGCCCTTCGCTCCAACCGCCCCCTACAGGAAGATGCCCGCAAGAGCTGCCGTGATGCCGCCTTGGTCTACCACCGCCTACACCAACTCCACATGACCGGTAAGTCGCTTAAGCTTATAGAGGAAGCAGGTTATCTTGTGGAGAGCAACTGTTAGGGCCTGTTCACACATAATGCGTTTTTCAATGTAAACTCGCACTAGACGGATGTGTTGGACTGCTGCTCTTGCATCTTGTGTCTTTTCCAGTATCCCATGCATGACGCGGCATCCTAAAAACGCGGTGCTCAAGTTAAAATAAGGTCAACTTTAAAAAATGTGTCTCTAGACCTTGCTTTTTTCGCTACACTAAACTGCATCTCACGTTTTTAACCACAGAAATATGTAGGCCAACTGGCAGTTAGCATCACACTGGTTCCCTCGAGAAAAACCCAATAGGATTTTCACATAGGCTATTGGATTATCACTAAAAACAAGCTCTGTGATCAACAAAAGTTTATGATACTTGCACGTTTTGTCCATCAAGATAATTATCACAGATGAACACAACTTTATTTTTGAAGCCTAAATGCAGTCGCCAGAAGTAAAAAGGTAAGCTATAAACAGACTACACAACGGTCCCGCAATTTCAACGTCACCGATTTATTTTGTTCAGTTTAACGGTTTAGTTTCAGTTTAAAAATATTTAACGCAATTAACGCAGCTTCACTTTTTTCTGTCATCCTTTGGCTGCGCTACAGCATATGATCACGCTATTATTCATTCAAGTGCTATTCAGCCATTCAAGACGCGAAAATAAGAACTTGAGTCTGTACTGGCGTGCTTTCTGTGAATCTCCTGCCAGTATGACAGACACAAATGACTCGTGCGCACAGAATGCCACTTCAGACGTCGCGCAGCCGCATCGAGTTGAGTTCTCTTTTGCGCTTGAACGGACAGAAAACACAATTATGCCAAAAATATTCAGTATTCTCATAAGCACAGTCTTGAATGAGTGTTAAATGAACGCAAGAGTTGCGAGGACATCGGATGCGTGTCAGAGCCACGTCATGTGCTTCAGATCTTAAAGTGACAGCAGCCTAATAAACCCACATTAATGTAAATCAAAGAACAAAAGTCACTGCTCTTGACTAAACTTTTGTTGCTTTAATAAGGATTAATCTATATTTAATTTATAATTTATGCATTGAAGACTGTGAAGTGTTTAATATTTAAAAAGATACTGTCTTTATGTTGTTTCTACATTTAATTTGGATATTTAAATGTAAAATTATTACAATATAAAAATAGGCTATATGAAAAACTTTAATGTTAGGTGCAATTATCGCGATTAATTCTTTTTTTTATCGATTGACAGCACTAGTTGATTTTAATAAAGACACGGAACTGTCATTTCACGGTAAAACGCAACAAACTTTTGTCACTTTTACTTTTACTTTCATTTTCAACAACAACAACAACGTATAACTCTTCAGGGAAACCCAAATTATTCTGATAAAAGTGTTAATTTGCAGACTAATTAAGCTATGCAGTTGCAGGTCCACTTGTTTAAACTGCAATTGAGGACAATTGAAAAAAAAGGAGAATTAAAAACAAAACGGAAGTACCGTGTTGGAGCGTTTTAGTGAATTAGTTAACCACAACGAATCAAGTGCTGAGTATGTGATATGTAACAGTGTTCTTTTCATCTTCTCTCTTTAGCTCTTTACATTTTGCGTGCTATTTTGCAGTGAAAAGCTAATGTTAACCAACCTAAAGTCTGCTTTAAAGTTAAGAGAGCTATGTGATAGAACGGTGGACCGGCCACTGTATTAGCTCACAGCAGGCACATACTGTGCAGTAAATAGAGAATGTTTTGTAGAGAAATTAAAACAGGTCGCACCTTAACAATTATTTACACTCACACAGATGCTCCCAAATATCATTAGAATATTAGTAGACTGTAGTAGGCTGTTAGATTAGGTTTAGGGTTAGTAGAATAAATTGTAGTTGCAAAGTTACTTATAGTTAGTGGACCATCACTAAAGTTGAACTAAAATGAGAAATGTTGCCTTGGCAATTTTATTTCAGTTAATGTTTATTTTATTTTAAGTGTTTTTTTTTTTATAGTTTTAGATTGTTAACTTTTAATAACCCTGCAACCGAAGCTCAAATCAGACACACAAAAATTCCACATACGCATATGATTGCAACTCCATGCAGCTCCCGAACTACTCACTGGAAATGAATGACTTCTGGTCTGTCGTTTGTTGTTTGTCGGCATAACCAGGCATTTCACGGGACAAGCCTTCAAGCCATTAATCATATTTGCTCATGGTGTTGATCTGTGTGTGCAGGTAAGCTCGGAGGAAGCCACCTCTCTGCCATCCACATGGCACTGAGCGCTCTTAACCTGGCCGAGTGTGCAGGAGACTGTCTCCCTGTTGCCACACTGGCAGAAGTCTATGTGTCTGCAGCCCTACGGGTTAAATCCAGTCTGCCCCGCCTGCTTCACTTCACTACTGTTAGTACACACACTTTCACACTCACTGGCCCTGTTCCAGTATCTAGCGAGCTGCACGTCTTTCTACCACATGTGAATCTTGAATAAGATGAAACCTCAAAAGTGCTGTACAAGTATATGTCGTTTTTATGTGTACGCTAGGTTATGTCCAGTTTGCGTGACATAAATTTCATCATTAGCATAGTATGCGCATGCCCTTCACGAGTACGTGTGCAGCCCGACTTTTTGACTCTAGTTTACAAAGACATTTCTGTTCATTTCTGGAGATAAAAAGCGCAGAAACTGATGAAACATTCTAGTATGCATGTTCTTTCGAGCACATTATCAAATGGAGTACACTATGAAAGGCTATGCGTTCAGCTGAATACTATACTATACGAATACTATAGAAGACAATTTCTGCCACATAAGAAGAAAAATCTAAATTATGACATTAAAATGTGACATACTTGGACAATTATGAGATACTAAACAGGGCAAATTAGCGTGAGAGCGCAATTAAAAAAAAAGTGCAGATGGGAGTGGAAAGTTCTGCGCATGATCTACTGATGACGAGTGAATTAAAGAACAGATGCAGCCGGATCATTTCCATAATGACCAACACAATCTAACAAGAGTAGTGCAAATTAGCGTCTGGTTTAAGACACTTTTTTTGGGGGCAGTAAATAATGGTGCAAACACCAGTAAATTGACGAGCGCAAACCTCAGTAAATCACCTCGCGTGATTCATTTAAATATTCTTCTCCAAACAATTTTTTTCGTCTGAAAGGGAAACTCCTACAAATGCATATGCAATAAGGTCAGCTGCAAAAATAACCCTGTCCACGCCTTTTCAGCGCTTAATTTCTCACTGCGTGTCTTTAGTAAATCCTGACAGTTTTTTTTTACACCAAAAGAGGGTTTGCGCTGGAGCCAGCTGTTAGTAAATCTGGCCATAAAAGTCAAAATTATGAGATTAAAGTCTAAAATTGTGACTTTCTAAGTTGATTTTGACTTAATTTCGACTTTTCACCACATATGACGGTCCCACTTTATATTAGGTGGCCTTAACTACTATGTACTTACATCAAAAATAAGTACAATGTACTTATTGTGTTCATATTGTATTGCAAAACACTTTTGCTGGTATTGAGGTGGGATACGGGTAAAGTTAGGGAAAGGTGTGGTGTTATGAGTAAGTTTAAGGGGTAGGGTTATGTGTAAGGGAAGGATCAACAGTGTAATTATAAATGTAACTACAGAAATGAATTACAGATGTAATTACATGCAGGTAATTTTTAAAATGTAAGTACAATGTAAAAACATGTATGTACACAATAAGTGCATTGTATCAAATGATTAATTTAAATGTTAGTACATAGTAGTTAAGGCCACCTAATGCACAGCACGCATACTCACCCAATATGCCTTGGATAAAATGGTCCATTTGTAATGTAATTGTAGTATTTTCAGTCATTTCAGGATTGAATGAATTATATTTAACTCACATAGTCTAGGATTTATTTTTGCTAGTCGTAGTGCATTCTGGGATTGGATTTAATGCCAAGGATACTTGCAGTGCTACCAGGATTGGCAACGGCAGTGTGTGTGTGGCACTTAAAATGCTGCCTTCGTAGGGAGCTCACTAGGTTTTGGAACAGCATCAGAGTCTCTCTTCATCCAGTACTGTTTTGTTTGTTGCATATTGTAAGTGGAGATATGATGTTTCTTTTCATGTTCTGTCTCGGTGTCCCTGCAGCGAGTGTTCTTAAGCAGCGCTCGGCAGGCCTGTCTCTCGCCCAGTGGCAGCGTCCCTCCTGCCATGCAGTGGTTGTGTCATCCTCTGGGACATCGTTTCTTTGTGGATGAGGACTGGTCCATACGCAGCACCCCTAAAGAGAGCATCTACAGCCAGGCAGGAAACTCAGGTCAGCACTATACAGAGAAAACCAGGCTTTATTTCGTGAGGATCAGTTTGCGTTTTTGATAATGATTCCCCAGTCTCACCCTTGACTGTTATTGCGTTTGTCTGTAGTTGACCCGCTGGCTCAGGTGACCCAGGCTTTCCGGGAGCATCTGTTGGAGAAGGCCCTTTACTGTGTGGCACAGCCTCGAGGAGTCAAGACCCTCTCTGATGAGGATGGGTGGGTGTCATTCTCAGCGCTAGTTTACACTAATCTCTATAGGGGAATAGAGCTGGACTGGTTTCTAGAAGAGATATCCATCTTTTCTATTGTGCATTTCTAATACTTGTCTGATGTCTGATGTCTGGTTTCACTTAAAGCGTGTAAGGCCCTGTTTACACCTGGTATTAAGATGCATTTTGGTTGATCTGATCACAAGGGGACGACGCTAAATACATGTGTAAACGGGCAACATTTTGAGCTTGTCCACTTTCGTCCACTTCCAGAGGTAGTCGAAAACGCATTCGACCGAATTGCTTTCATAGTGTAAACACTCATGTGGTCGAACAGCTACGAAAGACCGCCTGCTCTCCGAACTAATGCGTAAACATTATGGGAAGCGCGCTAGCCAGACAGGATTTAAACTATGTCGGCTGAAGACCCAAGCCTGGTTTGAAGAGGAAAATCGTACCAAGCAAATGTGTTCTCGCACCATTCCTGATTTCTAACACACACTCACAGCGTTCGGCTGGTCTTGCGGCTGTCTACGCAACAAAAGCTGCTGCTCTGTGTTTTTCCATCGTCTCCGGCCGCGTTCAAATTGCGTGAGCTTATTTTGTCCATTAGATTGAAAGATCTGAAAAAGGCCTTTATATTTGCCCGGTTATAGACCCTCCCCTCGATGAAATCAGGACAGAAGTGGTTGAAAGTGGACAAAAGAAACGGATTTAAACACGAGGTGTAAACGGGTACATGTTTCCCTCGTCTACTTGTGATCCGATCGACCAAAATGCATTGTAATACCAGGTGTAAACAGGACACCAGGTGTAAACAGGACACCAGGTGTAAACAGGACACCAGGTGTAAACAGGACACCAGGTGTAAACAGGACACCAGGTGTAAACAGGACACCAGGTTAAACAGGACACCAGGTGTAAACAGGACACCTGTAGTGTGCTTTCACACTTGGTTTGATTGCCTGGTCTGAACTAGAGTTCGATTGCTCCCCCCCTTCCCCTGCCCCCACTGGATTGTGTTCACACTGTATAGTTTGGCCATGTGCACACTGCAGCTAAATTCGCTTGTCAGTTCACCTTTTAGTGCTTAATCCTGTTCTGTATACACACAGTTCAGTAATTTATAGGAGTGACAACCGCATTCTACAACCTAATTAATTCCCGAAAAATGCACTTTGTGATAACCGCATTTACAAAAATATGTAGTGGACAAAACCCAAGTTTGCCACACAAGTCCTGAAAAGTGAAGCCAAAACGTTTAGTAGTTCTAATCACGCAGACCTATGTTTAAGTGTTTGTTTTCCCAAGAAGTTTGGTTTTAGTTAGTTATTTAATGCTATAAAAACCATCTTTTTTTTTAACTAGTTGTTAATGACATATTTTGCATCAGAAATGTCTCTCTTCTGTATGTGTGCGGTGCATGAAATCACAGGGAAAGCTGTACAAGTCTTGAACTGTACCCAGACCAGTTCATGAAAACAATTTGGAAAACAGCGTTCACATCATCCAAACAAACCGAGCTCTAATGTCAGTCGAACCCGGGTAAGCACCAAAAGTGCTAGTGTGAAAGCATTTTAAAATTCACGATCAGATATGTGAACGTTATTTGGAGAAGAAGGGAAAAAAAAACGCAAAACAGTATAGATTTACACCATTGGCCATAACTTGTAATGATTATTATTGGCTTGCAATATTGGCAAATACATTTTACGATATATCCTTAATAGAGTGCAACAGGAAGTGTGGAAGTAAAAATCCCATTCATTTTCGGCATTGGGGAATTGACAGACCTGTTGTAAGCTCCAAGGCTGTTAATCGATATTAAATGCTTTTGTTGAAACTGACAGTCCACATTATTTTGAACTTAAATGTTTTAACTGCAGAATTCATTATGTAAAAACTACATTACCTATGATTCTGCAAAAATCTCCACCAATCAGAGTTGCAACAAGCAAATCTTGCTAAAAGAACTTCTTTATGCAGCCCACTCCCATGAAGCACTGTGAATAATGCAATAGTCTGTCTCCCTGTGCACAAATGTGTGTATGTAGAGTGTATGAACATATATGTTTCAAGCAATTTGAGCGTAGGGAGGCTATTGTATTATTATGATGTGTATATGTATGTAAATATTTTCTTTTTTGCTTCAAATCAAAGTTTGTAATGTTGTGATTCACCTTATAGCTGGTTGGTTTGGTTCATGTTTTATCAGATTTTTTTTTTTTAAATACAAAAAGGAAAAATAAATGGAAAAAATACTTCCGAAACCAAGGCCGCTGAAAAAGTGGGTGAACATTTAAGGTATAATATTTCAATTTTCAAAACTATAATTATAACAATTTAAAGCTAAATCTTCAATTGAAATGTTCAATTCAAAATCTAGACTTGGTTAATTTATGTATATTAAGAGTTCTTTTTTTTCAAAATGTTTGTTTGGGTAAATCTGGCAGCATTGGTTACTAAATATAACAAAATTGGTGACACAAAATTTTACATTTGGTGCCCCACACACTTTTGAATTAGCCTTATCCCTTTATATTGTGGTTTGTGTGTGATTTTGAGTTGTGTGTGTTTGTTTGGACAGGGAATACTCAGACGCTCTGGAATACCTGCAGTTACTCACCAGCGCCTCAGATGCAGCAGGAGCCACAACACAGTCCTTCGCCATCGGATCAAACATGGCCACCGTCACAGGTCAGCTTCACTTTAGATTCCATTCACTTCTGCTTTGACCCTTTGTTTTAGGGACTCCTAGATCATGTTATCAATAGCCCCTTTTACATAGCAATCCCAGTAAATGATGACCGTAAAATTAGTATACCGGTAAATACACACGTGCTGGCTTTTTAGAGACCATTTACGCATCGGCACCAAAATACAAAATACATTGTTCAATTTGACAACTTTTTTTTTTTTTTTACTTCAGAGGGACAGGTGTGAGGGGATGATCTCACAGAATGCTTTTTGCTCTTAAAAACACGAGTCGCGCATAATAGTATCCGCAGTGCTGATGAATGAAAAAGAAGGGTTTTGAGTGTGACGCGCTGAAAAACCTGAGAGACACGAAGCAACGGTCAAAGACGTCCATCTAGTGCATCACGTCATCTCCATAAAAAACTTTATGATTGGCCCAAAGCAGACTTCTTATGTCAGTATGTTCTGACCATAGACTGTAAAAAAAATATGGACATAGTGTCCGTGACGTCACCCATAGGATTCGGAAGAGCAGTTTTGAAGCGTAAAGTAGGGTCGTGGCTGGAGCTGAGGTGACGCGATGACTAACAGACAGCAGATAAATTGCTATCTACCTGTCACTCAAGTGGCCACGCCCTTAATTATGCAAAACTTAAAGGCTTTATATAATGTAAACAAATGAGCTATAAAAAAATTCACCCCCCTCACAGTTGTCATTTAAGGGCAAAATTAGCTGTATAGACCAAAACCACAATTTGTACCAGGCTGTAAACATGTTTTTTTCTGCTGTAAAGTTGGGCATTTTAACATGGGGCTCAATGAGATTCTGCTCCCTTCTAGAGCCTGTCTCTAGCGGCCAGTCGATGAATTGCAGTTTAAGTCACTTCCGTATTGGCTTTAAGAGAAACTGGGGGAGGTTGCCGCTTGGTTCTGACCTTGTACGCGCTCATCTTCATTCTTTGGTCACACAGCAAATCATACCGGTAATTTACTGGTAATGTTACAACTTCTCATGATGCTAAATTGCCAGAACCGAATTACCGCTATTTTTGAAAAGGTTCTGTTCAAACATGATCTGTGAAAGGTGCTATGATCAAAGAATACCTATTTGGACGAATCGCAGTAGAGAGAGTCGCCACTGCTGGGCTCTGCATGTGCAGCTTATATAAAGTAAAGGTGCTCCGATTGATCTGGCGCCGATCGATAATAGCTTTATACAATGTCTTTCCAATTATTATGCAAGTGACACATCAGCAGGATTTCAGTACAATAAACAGATTTTTTTTCAGATTTTTGTGTTTGTTTTATTTCTCCATTTCTTTTTAGATAACTGGTATCAATCTCAGACAGGTTTGTTAAATAGTTTGCCATGTCTACTTAGGTAAATGGAAACCCTGCTTAAAGAGATTGTTCCACATTATTAAGCAAGTCACAGTTCTCATGCAATATGTGGAGGAAGAAAGATCTTTCTGAAGATGAAAAGCATGAAATGGTGCAATGGTATGCAAAAGGCATGAAAACAACTAATATTGTGTGAAAACGGCCGTTCAGATGACACAAAACTCACAAGACATTTTATCTATGCACAGCTAAAATTGCTTCACTGCATTAACCATCTGGCAGTTCTACCGGGTGTCTGAAAAGGATAATAAATTTGCAACTTCTTAGTTGAGAGTGGAGACATTGTAACGACAGCAACAACAGCAAGAAACTAGAGCTGTGATACTTTAGTCAGTGGCGAAGCCAGAGGTGTGTCCAGGGTGGGTGGCACTGGCCACCCCAAAATTTAGATTGCTACTTCCATTTCACCTATTGAAAAAAGCATTTATTTTGACGTGTGACGGCGCGGCACATTGTTCACGTATTAACATTGAATATTAAGAGAATATTAACGTTAGTTGCCAAACAGACGATTAATAATAAAGGGGGTCGCGCATAAACACAGAGTTGGTCAAAATCCTGTTGCGCTATTCACATTGTTTTCCATTAAACGACACAATTTGTCTAAAAACGTTGTTAATGACTTCACCCTAGGCTGGAAGAGTGTATATAGACATTTTTCAGTATTTTTCTTTCTGTGTAAAGTCTGTGCTTATGGAAAGATATAATATACACTCACCTAAAGGATTATTAGGAACACCATACTAATACTGTGTTTGACCCCCTTTCGCCTTCAGAACTGCCTTAATTCTACGTGGCATTGATTCAACAAGGTGCTGAAAGCATTCTTGAGAAATGTTGGCCCATATTGATAGGATAGCATCTTGCAGTTGATGGAGATTTGTGGGATGCACATCCAGGGCACGAAGCTCCCATTCCACCACATCCCAAAGATGCTCTATTGGGTTGAGATCTGGTGACTGTGGGGGCCATTTTAGTACAGTGAACTCATTGTCATGTTCAAGAAACCAATTTGAAATGATTCGAGCTTTGTGACATGGTGCATTATCCTGCTGGAAGTAGCCATCAGAGGATCGGTACATGGTGGTCATAAAGGGATGGACATGGTCAGAAACAATGCTCAGGTAGGCCGTGGCATTTAAACGATGCCCAATTGGCACTAAGGGGCCTAAAGTGTGCCAAGAAAACATCCCCCACACCATTACACCACCACCACCAGCCTGCACAGTGGTAACAAGGCATGATGGATCCATGTTCTCATTCTGTTTACGCCAAATTCTGACTCTACCATCTGAATGTCTCAACAGAAATCGAGACTCATCAGACCAGGCAACATTTTTCCAGTCTTCAACTGTCCAATTTTGGTGAGCTCGTGCAAACTGTAGCCTCTTTTTCCTATTTGTAGTGGAGATGAGTGGTACCCGGTGGGGTCTTCTGCTGTTGTAGCCCATCCGCCTCAAGTTGTCACGTGTTGTGGCTTCACAAATGCTTTGCTGCATACCTTGGTTGTAACGAGTGGTTATTTCAGTCAAAGTTGCTCTTCTATCAGCTCGAATCAGTCGGCCCATTCTCCTCTGACCTCTAGCATTGACAAGGCATTTTCGCCCACAGGACTGCCGCATACTGGATGTTTTTCCCTTTTCACACCATTCTTTGTAAACTCTAGAAATGGTTGTGCGTGAAAATCCCAGTAACTGAGCAGATTGTGAAATACTCAGACCGGCCCGTCTGGCACCAACAACCATGCCACGCTCAAAATTGCTTAAATCACCTTTCTTTCCCATTCTGACATTCAGTTTGGAGTTCAGGAGATTGTCTTGACCAGGACCACACCCCTAAATGCATTGAAGCAACTGCCATGTGATTAGATAATTGCATTAATGAGAAATTGAACAGGTGTTCCTAATAATCCTTTAGGTGAGTGTTGATTGCCCTTTCTGTTTTCTGCATCGACAGGTCAACGCTTTTTTTCATTGTTGAAGTGAACTTTTTTTTTGCTTGTATGGTGATTAGATTCACTGTTTTGCATTCCCTGCGTGAACATGAAAACGCGGCGCGTCTGGTGTGCGGCATATGGCGCTTCATCAATAGTGCAAACAACACAATACGCATAAAGGTATGCCAAAAATAGCGTATAACAAATTCAATCGGATGCGTGTCAGTATTGGATTCTATACGTGCATTGTGACCGCAGCAGCCTATACCCTAGCTACCTCCTGCTGTCTGTCATTAAAGTTAATCAAAGAACAAAAATCACCCACTGATCTTGACTGAATAACTTTTGTAGCTAGTTTAACATGCATTAATCTATATTTAATTTATACTGTAAAGATTATACAATGTTATTTTACATTTGATTATTCAGTTTCTTTACCTGAATTACTGTTAGACCTGAAACTTAATTCTTAGCACTGTTCTTACTTTATTGCTGACTGTTCACCTGTATTCAGTAATGTTTTAAATTATATTATTAGATATTAGTAGTTTTTGCTGTGGAATATCAGTTGGAATCGAGAACTGTGAAATGTCATCGGTATCTACAATTTTGGTAGCTTATTTATTAGAATACAATGTTACATCGGTCAAAACAATGAAAACAAAAAGTATTACACATCATATTCTTTTACCATCTATGGACCCCCTAAAGTAGCCTTGGCCACCCCATGTATAAAAGTCTAGTTCCGCTACTGACTTTAGTGCTTTTCTTTCCTTCATAGCTTTCATTCCTTCCTAAAAGCCCAAACTTAAAGGTTTAGTTCACCCAACAATGTAAATTCTGTCATTAATTCCTCGCCCTCTTCATTCCAAACCCGTAAGACCTTCGTTCATCTTCAGAACACAAATGAAGATATTTTTGATGAAATCCGAGAGCTCTCTGACCCCTCCATAGACAGCAATTTAATTAACACTTTCAAGGCCCAGAAAGGTAGTAAAGACATCGTTAAAATAGTCCATGTGTCTCCAGTGGTTCAACCTTAATGTTATGAAGCGACGAGAATCATTTTTTGCGCAAAAAAACAAACAAAAATAACGACTTTATTCAACAACTCCTCATCTGTGCCAGTCTCCTTCGCTGTTGACGTAGTACAGTGCAGCGCTTTCGAAGTGCTACAGCAGAAAGCCGGCTTACCATTGGCCGATGCTGACGCAGGAGCTGGCCAGTGGTGAGCTGTAGAACTAGGAAGCGCTGCACTGTTTACACTGAGTCAACAGCGAAGGAGATTGTTGAATAAAGTTTTGTTCGTTTTAAAAAAGTATTCTCGTTGCTTTATAAAATTAAGGTTGAACCACTGGAGTCACATTTTAACGATGTCTTTACTACCTTTCTGGACTTTAAATAGCTGTCTATGGAGGGGTCAGAGAGTGCTTGGATTTCATCAAAAATATCTTCATTTGTGTTCTGAAGATGAACGAAGGTCTTACGGGTTTGGAGCAACATCAGGGCGAGTCATTAATGACTGAATATTCATTTTTGGGTGACCTAACCCTTTAATGTCCAAATCAGCTAGATCAGTGACTGTCGTGAAAATACAGTCTACTGTTGCTGAACTGCAGGACGTGCTCGATTAATAAAACGAGTTATTAAAACTGCATTAAGCCACGAAGGCTATACTGTTCCCCAAGCGGCTTCACTTTAGATTCCATTCACTTCTTCTTTGACCCCCGAGCTGTTGTTTTGGGAACTTCTGGATCATGTTATCAATAGCCCCTTTCACACAGCAATAAATTACCATAAAAATGACCAGAATGTTCTTTTGTGCACGCGCTCCAAGACGGAGTGGAACACGAACAGGAAAAAGTGAACTTTGGGTTTACGCCTAAACGGTTAAAAACACACATAAATATGTAAAAATGCCCAGATTGGTGAGTATTCGCTTAAACACAGTTGATTAAGTCCCTGTAAAGTCAAAATTAAATATGTGTTTTGAGTTTGTCACACCACAGACAAATGTGTTATTAACCACCCAGCCAAATTTGAATCTCAAAAGAAATCCACCAAGTAAATAAAATAGCTTATCAAAATCTTCGGCGCTTAAACCACGCCCACTTGCGGGAAAGCTGCCTTAAGCACACAAGAAAACACTCACGTACAGTTCACGACGGCACCAGATTCAGCGGGACGGGAGGATGAAGGCCAGGGCAGGAGATAGTCGGTTCGGCCCCATTCTGCAGCGGATTATCAGTGAATCCCAGTTGTCTCCGATGAAACTTTGTAAAACTATCCGGTGTAAAGTCACTGCAGAGACAGTGTTGGTGGTGATCCTCAGCTCTCTATCAAGGTAGCTGTTCACAAAATGAATCCACCTCTTCTATAGGCTGTAGTAACTAACAGTACTGACAGTAACTCGCAATGCAAAATGTGCTCTAGTTATGATCGTGTTAGGGGAGGAGCCAGGCTCAGTGTCTCCAGTGCATCGTCAACAGTTATGATAGTGTTGGGGGAGGGGCCATATGCACAATGGCTCCAGTGCGTCATCGAGCCACCCTTTTAGCCCCGGCTAAAAAATCCTGAACACAGCAATGGTGAAAAACTGTTTATCGGTTTAACTTCAAAATTCAGTACATAGTTCACAGTCTTTGTAACGTGTTTCAGCGATACATTGCTAACATTTATATTGTGTTTAGAAACAAATCTCAGAATTGCCTTTACAGGGACTTTAAGTGAACATAAACCGTTGGGAAATGATTTGCATGTGTAAATTTGCATCAGTATATTGGATCCGTGCGTTCGGTCTTAAAGTGACAGCAGCCTAATATTACTGCTGCTGTCTGTATCAATGTTAGTCAAACAAGAAAAGATTATGCAGTGTTATTTTATATTTGATTACTCTCTGTTGATAAAGACTTCTTTTTTTTTTCTTTTTTTTCACAGGAATGCTATATTTGTTAAGCTCTAAGTTGTTCCTAATCGCCTCTAAGAGAGGGAGTGGAATACATGTTGCACATGTTGCTTGCCAATAAATAAAGAGTTGTCAATTTATGATACTTTTTCTTATCTCTTAAATGTTAAACCCCAGTGGGTCTATTTGAAGCCTTCTATTTATCGGCCAATACTGCTTCCGGTGATTGTCCTGAAAAATTCCTGAACGGAGCACCCTTAATATAAAGTTGCGTTGGCCATTTCCGTTCAGGTCAGCACATTTCACATCACTCTGCATTCATCTCAGCATGTCTCCATTGAAGCAGATGTTAGTCAGGGTGAATGAAGGGCACTTCATGTATGTGTGATCAGTGATCACCATTGTGTCTTTGACCTCCAGGCTGTGACCCTCACTCCAAATGGTGGTCGTCAGTGGCCGTGGTGGTCATTAACTGGCTCCAGGGCGATGACGCGGCGGCAGAGAGATTGTACCCAGCGGTGGAACACTTGCCCCGCAGCCTTCAGTCTGCTGAGTGAGTGACATTTGACATGGTCTCCAGGAAACTTCAGTCTTATTGAAAGACTTTATTCAATAGCTGTGTTGGATACACCACCTAAAGCCACTCTCAGGTTATATTTACTTTCAACAAAATATCATTACCACAAGTAAATAAAGATGAAATTGGTTGAAAAGAGATTGCACGAGTTATCAGTTGTTCATCAGAGTGGTTTTCCTGGCGAATCAGCCTTTGTTGATACAGCCCGTTTATCTTTCCACCGGCCGTCCGGGAACAACGTTTCGTTTGATGTGTATTTTGTGTGGGTTTATTGCTTTTAGCTTGGCCTGTGCTAAACGCATCCTGTTTGTGTTGCAGGAGTCCGCTGCCCAAAGCCTGCCTTAACACTTTTAAAGCGATGCGCTCCCTGCTGGCCAAACCTGAGAACTACCAGCTCAGCCTCAGCTACTGCGAGAAAGCCAGCGGCCTGTTCAGAGACAGCCTCAACCTTGGCCCACACTGTACCACCAACACTCTAGACAAGGTAATCGCACACTTTGGGTAGGGATCATTTAGATTTGCATTAGTTTGGCTGCCAGTTTGCGGGGTGTATGTGTGTGTTTTGTCTTGGACAGGGCTGTAGTGCATTGTAGTTGCATTGCATGTGTCTCAACTGTGCAATGTTCCTGCAGTGCAATACAGAGCTGCACCACAATGCCTCTCCTGAACACACAAAGACCACATTTTAAATGCAGATTTTTAAAAGTGATGTATGGCAGTTCTCCTCAAGTTCTCACAGGTGTCATGGTAGTAGTTCATCATATTGCCTATGGACATGTTCAAATTATGTTTGACAACCACAAACCAGTGTTATTTATATAGTATTTGTTTATATTTGGCTTTTATTTTTGTATTTTCAGTACAAAAACTACAGACAGACAGACAGATAGATACAGACAGACAGGCGGATAGATAGACGCACAGACAGACTGATAGATGGACGCACAGACAGACGGATAGATGGACGCACAGACAGACTGATAGATAGACGCACAGACAGATGGATAGACGGACCGACTGACAGACAGACAAACTGATAGACAGACAGACAGACAGACGGATAGATAGACGCACAGACAGACGGATAGATACAGACAGACAGACGGATAGATAACAGACAGACGGATAGATAGACGCACAGACAGACGGATAGATAGACTTACAGACAGACGGATAGACGCACAGACTGACAGACAGACAAACTGATAGATAGACAGACAGACAGACTGATAGATAACAAACAGATGGATAGATGGACAGACAGACAGACGGATAGATGGACAGAAAGACAGACAATAGATAGACAGACAGACAGACAGACAGACAGACAGACAGACAGACAGACAGACAGACACAGACGGATACATAGACAGACAGACGGATACATAGACAGACAGACGGATACATAGACAGACAGACGGATACATAGACGGATGGATAGATAGATAGATAGATAGATAGATAGATTGATTGATTGATTGATTGATTGATTGATTGATTGATTGATTGATTGATTGATTGACTGATTGATTGATTGATTGATTGACGGATAGATTGATGGATTGATAGACGGATAGATTGATGGATTGATAGACGGATAGATTGATGGATTGATAGACGGATAGATAGATGGATAGATTGATAGATAGACTGACTGACAGACAGATAGATAGTTGCTAGTTTCTATCATGAATTTTATTCTATGATGTTTTGTAGTATAAATAGTGTTATCATAATGAAAATTAAAAATAGAAAAAAGTTCACATTAAATGCCTGAATGATGCACCTAATTAACACAAAAAACGAAGTGTGGAATGTTGGACACTTCATGCACTCAACTGTCACAGCTTTAATTACGTAGCAGAGGGGGAGGGGCTTCAAACTCCGATGTTGAATGACAAAATAACCTTGTAGTGTATGAATGTTATAAGGTTTAGTACGTAGTGCATAAGTGCGTAGTGTATAGAGTGTCATTTGGGATGCAACTATTGTTAGCATGATTTAGCACATTACTAGCATGTTTTAAAAACGTCAAGGTTTTAAAGGTTTTAACAGATGCTAAAATATAGTATGTATAACAACACATTAAAATGGTCTTTATTTGAGCTTGTTGTTTTTGCTGTGTGCAACACACACACACACACACACACAGATGGTATTTGTGCTCTCGAAGAAAAATATCTTAAGGCTTTACTTTTGGAATGAAAGCGAATGTCTGATTTGACCTCCATCTGTCTCTGGTGTAGCTGGTGCAGTTGCTGCTGTGTGATCTGTTGTTGGTGACGCGCACTAGCGTGTGGCGGGAGCAGCAGGTGGCGTCGCAGCAGAGCTCGCCGACAGCCGCCTCGCCTGCAGAGCTGCAGGGCTTCCAGCAGGACCTGAGCTCCCTCCGCAAACTCGCTCAGAGCTTCAGACCAGCCATGCGCAGGGTGAGACGCCCACACACGCACACACGCAGGGCAGAGTCCTCACCAAAAATCACACGTGGTCATACTTGTGTCTCTAGTTCATTGAACTAAGAAATGTTCTGTTAAAGCACACTATTGCATACAACGTGTCCTGGGTCAGGCAGTACGACCGAAATCTTATATAACCATCAAATGCTGTATATTATAACATCACCAAATTATTCATCAAAGTATCCTGAAAAAAGTGTCAGTTTCCACACAAAAAATATGAAGCAGCACAACTGTTTTCAACACTGATCAGAAATCAGAAATGTTTCTTTAGCGTCAAATCATATCAGAATGATTTCTGAAGGATCATGTGACACTGAAGACTGGAGGAATGATGCTGAAAATTCAGCTTTGACCACAGGAATAAATTACATTTAAACAAAATATATTTCAACATTTTAGCAGATTCACCTGCTTAAAGTGGCTTCCAAAAAGGCTTGCACAATAATCTTGTCCAGTTAGGAAGTACGAATATGACATAAAAAACACAGGTTTAACTGAGCTTCTCTAGCGTAGGTTGATTTGCTTCCCTGTGTAACTCAGTGGCTCTCTCTCTCTCTCTCTCTCTCTCTCTCTCTCTCTCTCTCTCTCTCTCTCTCTCTCTCTCTCTCTCTCTCTCTCTCTCTCTCTCTCTCTCTCTCTCTCTCTCTCTCTCTCTCTCTCTCTCTCTCTCTCTCTCTCTCTCTCTCTCTCTCTGCAGCTGTTCCTGCATGAAGCCACAGCTCGGCTGATGGCGGGTGCCAGTCCAACACGCACACACCAGCTCTTGGACCGCAGTCTGCGCCGCCGCGCCACGCCTGGAAGCAGAACAGGTGATTTCTGTGCACTGAGCCTTTCCAAGACATTTCCTGCTCTAGCTGCTTTCCTCCTGTGACTTTTTCATTTAAAAGGTCTTTGTTTGAATAGAATTGTTTACATCAGAGAAGAATTGTTTGTTTGATATTTTTTGTTATATATATATATATATATATATATATATATATATATATATATATATATATATATATATAGCAAGTAAAAACTGAATGAATGAAACATCTGGGATTAGTAAGTTTAATTTTTTTATATATGATATATTATTTTCCAATGAAGGAAAAAATTGGTAAAAAAAAATGTGCAGGTCACAACAGCTGACAGTTTAATTTGAATCACATCATCATTCAATTTAAATCAGTTTCAAATCAATTTAAATCATGTATTGTATTGCAGTTACTAATTAAGTCATCAGCCAATAGGCAAGTAACTCCATTGAGTGTTATTTTTGCACTCTGCTTACGTTTACTGTGTGTGTGTGTGTGTTCACAGAGGAGTGTGAGATGCATCCAGGCCAGCGCGAGCAGGCAGAGGCCGTGATGCTGGCGTGCCGCTATCTGCCCCCTTCCTTCCTGTCCGCTCCGGGCCAAAGGGTGGGCATGCTGGTCGACGCCGCCCGGACGCTGGAGAAACTAGGCGACAAACGCACCCTCCACGACTGCCAACAGATGATCATCAAACTAGGCAGCGGAACGACCGTCACATCCACCTAGCCAACTACACACACACACACACACATTTTAAGAGCACTTTTACAAAACACACCCCAAAATCTCTCCATAGAGAATCAACACGCTCTTCATTTCAGGCCTCAGTCAATGCCATCCAGGAACGCAAAGACGTTTTTTTTGTTTTTCTCCCCAACAATTTGTGACTGCATATCCAATTACAGACATTTTTGATATGAAATTAATTATTTATCTTATTTATATGCCCTACACAAAGATTGAACGGAAGGTATTTTTTATTCCATTTCCTGTGTGAAATGGCTTTGTGAAACGACGCACTGCGAGTGCTGACTTTGGCCACAAGATGGTGTTTTGGGGTGAACTGGACGCCGGTCCAATGGGTGCTTGAATTGGACGTGTATTGTAGAGCTTTGCTTTACTATAAGCACCTTTTGAGAGAAACAAACATTACGATAGAGGAAAAAAAACTTGTTTATCTCAACCATGAGTTGAATAAAGTAGTTCCTCCTTACCTGTTATCGTCTGGGATGAATTTTGCATATCGATTTGAGAAAATTAAGGCTTTATAAAAGTTGTTCTTTGTATATATTTTAACTAAGTGTATTTATGATTCGTCTGACGCTGTAGGTGAGCAGTATTTGAAGAGGTGGTCGATTTTGTCGTGAACCGGTTTGAATGATTTGAACAAGGTTTCTACCTTTAGCAGTATGACATTGTTCACTGGATTTGTGTCCATTTGCACTATTTAGTGAGTGGGCTGCACGGTCACCTACAGACAAAAAGAGCCCACCGTTTTCCATTGAAGCAACTGTTAAATTTGTATTTCCAACCAGTTTGGTTGCAAGTCTTCCATTGGAGTTAGTATCCAAATAATTTCATCTGCATTGAATGTTATTGAGGTATTGGTTATAAAGCAAAGACATCAGCATTAGCATCTTTATCCAAAGATACGATTTGATACCTGCAGCTCTTGTTAGGGAGAGAACCATATTTATATTTCCTTTCTAGCCACCGTTACCTACGAACTCTGATTACTAGACACATTTTATATCCGCAGTAACCGTGAGATTTGCAATTGACATTCATTACTTGTTCGCTAACTTTTCTGTAGTGCTTGTGATCAAGTCTCAAAGATGAAACGTGTTTAAACTTGCAGACGCACACATAGTATATCCTATATTGTCTTCTATTTGATTTATTCTTTCAGATTGTAAATAAAAGTCTTTTGTAATGAAATCCTCCATTGTGTGTCTTTGACTCTTGATGTTAAACTCTTTACTAGCATCTGCGGAAAATAATTTTTGTATAAACAGAAATGTGTAAAATGTCTGAGGGTGTGTTATTCAGGAGGACATTTTTAATGATACACATCTATTTTAATATCAAATAAATGCTGTTATTTTGAACTTTCTATTCATCAAAGGTTTCCACAGAAATACTGCGCAGCACAACTGTTTTCAGCATTGATAATAATCTGAAATGTTTCTTGAGCATCAAATCATATCAGAATGATTTCTAAAGGATCATGTGACACTGAAGACTGGAGTAATGATGCTGAAAATACAGCTTTGCTCACAGGAATAAATTACATTTTACAATATATTCAAATAGAAAACAGTTATTTTAAACTAATAATATTTCGCAATATTTTTTGATCAAATAAATGCAGCCTTGTTGAGTAAAAGAGACTTTTCAAAGACATTAAAAAGCCCTGCCGATCCCAAACCCGAACGGTATTCCAGGTATTTCTGGATAAATAGTTCTAAAAACCTCCAAGCTAAAATTCCACTCTATTCACTATTATCGTATTTTTGCTATAACTGTTGAATATCACTATAAGGACTGTGACAAACATTTAGAGTTTTATAATGAAGGTGAATTTTAACCGAACTCATAAACTGTGTTTTTAAGACGAGTGGAAATGAGTCTTTACTTTGATAAAATAAATAAACTGTGATGCATATTTAGAGTAATAGGTGTGGCAAGTGTTGTTTTTATACGCTGAGAGACATGGCAACTTTTTAACATTCCTTTGATAGCTTATTAGAAAATATATAACTAATTGCTTTATTTATTTATTTGTTTTAAACACGATATTAACCGAAAATTTGTAAATGACCGATATGACGTAAATATTAAAGGTACACTATGTAACTGGTTCAGAATTTAAATAATGAGAAAATACATCATCAACCCTTAAGTCAACGCGTATTTTTACCCTGATTCACTATTGTAAGCCTATTATAAGTGAATGTTTTCGCTGGACATTACGTACATTCCGTGAGGAGAGTTTGCTGGCAGAAAGAGAACGCGACAGAGCTCGTAATAAAAATCAAGAATCTACATTGACTTGGATTTGGTAAGACCTGAGGGATTTGAAATGTTGTAAAAGCGACACACAGATGGCGTTTTTATTACTCAACAGGTGAGTAAGGTATTTTATTGAACAGATAAATTGCCATTTGTAGCTCTCTAACAGAATTTGTTGTAAAGCATTATCTATTGTGAAGGGTCATTTCATTATGGGTTGCTGTAGTTGTAGTAGTGTTGTAGTGTAGTTGTTGAAGTATTGCGTCTATTAATAGGTAAAGCTAGTCAGCTTGAGACCCTTTCCATCTAAACTGGTTATAGCTTATGTCTTAATGGGATAGTTCACCCAAAAATGAAAATTAGCCTATGATTTACTTACCCTCAAGTCATCCTAGGTGTATATAGCATTCTTCTTTCAGACGAATACAATTGGATTTATATTATAAAATATCCTGACTCTTCCATCATAAAAGTCTCCGGGGGGTTAATAAAGACCTTCTGAAGCGAAGTGATGCGTTTGTGTAAGAAAAATTTCCATATTTAAAACTTTACAATCTGTAAAGTCTTTACAATCTGTAAACAATCTCTAATTTCCTCTAACTGTCGTACGCGCGTTCACGAGAGACTGGCTTTCCAGCGGATGACGTAGGACGTCCCGGTGAACTGTTAATGGAGCATCTCCCTGATACATTTACATTTATGCATTTAGCAGACGCTTTTATCCAAAGCGACTTACAAGCGACCCTGATGTCAAAGCACGTAATCTTGAGACCTTTGCTTTGTTGAAGAAATCTGGATATAAACACGAAAACACCATTTTCAGATTAATAAAATGTAGAGTATAGCTCAAACTATTAAATTCTTCACATGGATGTCCTTCGATGTCAACAAACTTGGTTCTCGCGAGAACTACCATATTCTCACCGGAGCGGCCTACGTCATCCGCTGGAATGCCAGTCTCTCGTGAACGCGTGCAACAGTTAGCAGAAGTTAGAGATTACAGTTTGTGAAGTTATATGGATATTTTTCTTACACAAACGCATCGCTTTGTTTCAGAAGGCCTTTATTAACCCCCTGGAGTCGTGTGGATATCTTTTATGATGGATAGATGCACTTTTATGGACTTCAAAACAGAAACAGCCATTCACTGCCATTATAAAGCTTGGAAGAGCCAGGACAATTTTTAATATAACTCAGATTGTATTCATCCGAAAGAATAATGTCATATACATATATAGGATAACTTGAAGGTGAGCAAAATCAAGGGGTAATTAAGATTTTTGGGTTAACTATCTTTTTAAGCCTAGTAGTGAATTTTTCATGAGCAGTAGGATAATCATATTCATCTGCACAATCAAGCAGAGCCGAACCACAACCACAAACAAGGTGGTTCCGCAACATGCATGCAATTTTGTTTTTTAACCGCTAGAGGGCCTAAAGTTACATAGTGTACCTTTAATGTAGCAGATATAATGCTGATAATGACATTAAATTAACTTAATTTGCACTATATTAACTCAATGATAATTACAATTATATATCTGCCAATTTGTTTTTAGCTTTCATACAGAAAAGGTGTGATTTCCAGAAATAAATACAGAAAGTCATGTGTGCTGGTGGTTGGGTGATGAGATGTTCGCTTCACATGGGCTGAACATTCGTGACAAACGTTTGTTTCTACCTCGCTAAACCAACAGAAGCCCCCAGCATAGTAAATAAAGGTGTTAAGAAGGCAAGCAGGCATATATCTTTTTCTGTATGCCTCCAGATGTAATTTCAGACCACCGGCTGTGAGACAGAGACATCTTTAAGGATAATAGCACTGAATTACTTTGCGTTGAGCGCACAAAAAGAAAACAAAACGTGATTTTGATCTCAATTCCAAAGACAGCTGTTCATGTTCACACATCTATTATATTTCATGGCAATACCAAACACCCAGACACTTTGCAATATGAGCTGTGAACAAATACAATTCCAAAAAAAGCCCTTTTAATTCATTGTTTTAATAACTTTTGTAAGCAATAACATATTTGTTTTATAGAAAATAAACATCTCTAAGAAATACTATACACAATTATAATAGTACATCACATCTTACATTTAAACAGCATCAAATACTTATATACACAATTACTTAGAATTAGGAATCAAATAATTACGTGATGGTTCTGTCATCTCTATGCGCGGTCTTACCTGTAATACTGCAGTGAAGTGAAGCCTATAATACTGTATGTTAGTCACATATACATCTGATTAAATGACTATGAATTCTCATGTTCAGTTTTTCACATTGTCTTCTGCATCATTTCACAAATAACATGAACAGAAATGTAAAATCTGTTTGTGATATGGATCTCTTCACTGTGCAGAGGCTTTCGTAAACTCAAAGTTCAACCAAAATTACAATTCTGCCATTATTTACTCATCTAGATGTTTCTCCCCAAACCCATATGACTTTATTTCTTTATTTGAGTTATTTAGAAGAATGTCCAAGCTGCCCTTTTCCACTCAATGAAAGTGAATGGGGACTGAGGTTGTCAAGCTCCAAAATGACAAGACGTATCATAAAAACCTAGTGCTATATTTCATATCATGTGATGAGACTGACATTTAAATCACTATTCCCAGACAATTTCCCATGTGCTGTTACTCTACAATATGGTATTTTTGTTTGTTTCACAGAAGAAAGAAAGTCATAAAGGTTTTGAGTAAATGATAACAGATTTTTTGTTATTTTTGGTTCAACTGTCCCTTTAATAAATGCAGAGAAGCTGATACACATAATACGAACTCAGTGTTGGGGAAAGTTACTTTTAAAAGTAATGCGTTAGAATATTGCATTACACCCTAAAAAGTAACTAATTACGTTACTTAGTTACTTTTTATAGAAAGTAATGTGTTACGTTGTTTTTGCGTTACTTTTTCTCACCTGTGCGAAATGGATAAGCCTCAGGCTGAAGGAAATGCAAATTCAGTCGATAAATAGGAAAACTTGCGTTACTTATTCGAAAAAGTAACTTGGATACGTTAAAAGTAATGTGGTGCTTTACTAGTTACTTGAAAAGTAATCTGATTACATAATTCACGTTACTTAACGTAATGCGTTACCCCCAACACTGTATGAACGCAGGTTATTTTTCCATCCGGATGCACTGTTGGACATCTCAGTGGTGCTGTTTTGTCTTCAAATGCACATGAAAATAAGCCTACATCTTGAAGTAGCAGTATATTAAAATAATGCATTTTTTCATGATATCAGAATATTTAGACCTGTAAAGCACACCATGTACAATTTCTTTTTTTCTTCTTTGTAACATGTAAGTGTCCATTGAAATACATCCAGTGTTGCATGACATCTTCAAATTTCAATCCCCCTTCCACAGCAGAAACACGCGTGTGCCAACCAGTGCTAGGGGCAGCGGGCCAAATCCGCCACCAGGTGTCCCCGACTGATAACATCCGCTCCAGAATACGGGATAAAACGGAAGAATGGCACATTCGGATTCATAACAAAAGTGTCTTTCCCTTTTTTTCTCCAGCTTTTGGTCATGAAGGTTCTTGTGTTTGGGCCGGGCCGGATGGATTCGGAGATGATCTGATCTTGGGTCGGTATTGCTACAGTATCTTTCTGCTTCGACTGAAGCCCCAGTTTTTCTCTGTGTTACGGGTGTCCACAGCAACTTGCAGTACACAGGCAGACGCATGTCCTTGTTCTACTGCATAGGTGACATTCACCAGTCTTCATGCGCCGGTATATTACATTGCCTGAAAGACAGATCCATTTGAAATGCGTAAGAGTGGAGAAAGGCTTCATATTCATATACATTATTAAGCCTTTATGTAAAGCCCTTATATAAACCTAATGTATGGAATTCTCCATTTTAGGTACATTCATCACAATATCAGTTATTTCACTATTTAGGTTTCCAGGAGTTCACTTTTCTCTACTCGAATGGAAATGCTACAAACAAAACATGTTTACTTGGGAATATTATTTTAATCAGCAGTAATTTGAGATGTTTTACTGCATCCCCAATATCACTTTCCATCCTGTGAGTCTTTTGTAATACACCTTTAACTAACATGACATCATCCACCAGGATATGACATCATTTTGGAGAGAAAACAACTGCACAAATAACAGTAAGTATGGATTTAATGAATTTTTAATGATTTGGTCAAATAATTCTGAACTTGTTTTACTTGAAAACATCTGTTTGATCATTTCCACATCAGTCTGATAATATCAATATCTGAAAAAGATGTCATGAAGCATATGGCTAACTTTAGCTCTTTATTTCCATTATGTTCATTGTCTTAGCATAGCTATAAATGCTGTGCTAAGCACATCATTATTGATTATTCATAACAACATACTAAGTGAAAATGATTGATTGACTGACGTAAAGACCGTGGTAGTTGATACAATGCTGATAATGACAGATGTACACAAATTTGCTGAAATTAAATTAACTTTACAGTTTAAACTATTTACTAATACTATAATTAGGCTACAAACAATAATTAAAAATTGTTTAATATAATATAATAATTATTATTACAACTATTGTATAATCTGCCAATGTATCTCAAATCTGTGCGTTGTGCATGACATCTGTGTTGTGTATGCGGCAGCAGGGTCGCACTGTGCGCAAACTGCGCATGTTTGTGTTGGTGTGGTTGTGCATCACATGAGTTGCTTGAGCTCTAATTGCCTGCGCCGGAGCAGTGGCCGCTGTGCCGATATGAAAGCTGCATCAAGCCGGGATCTAAAGCCAGCCCGCTCTCGAAAAAAACACTGCAGGACCGTTTCCTAATTGCGCTGACATGGATGTATTCTTGTTTTATGTATCTCTCCTCCTCCGCAGCTTTTCTTGCTATTGCCCTCGTTCTCTCTCCCTCCTCTGCTCTGGGTCCGATCTCTTGCTTTCTCTCTGATCTCTGAGCTAATCCTTCTGCTCTTCAATGCTGGTAATCATTATCTCTCTCACACTGCGATTTAACCACAGCCCTGGTTACAGTGTTTGTTAGGCAGTACTGCATTGATATTCATCACGTCCTCATGTTCCCAACAAACGTCTCAGGCCACATCCACACAAAGCCAGAGCTTCTCCTATTCAATCTTTTTTTTTTCTCGTTCTAAAAAATATTCCCTAAACACGGCATCGTCTTAAGAAACATCTGCGAAATATTGTTACTAACCCGTAAGACTTTCGTTCATCTTCAGAACACAAATGAAGGTCTTTTTGATGAAATCTAAGAGCTTTCTGCCCCTCCATTGACAGCTATGAAAAAGTTCATAAAGAGATCATAAAACTAATCTACATGAATTGAGTGGTTCAGTTAAAATTTTCGGAAGTGACTCGATTGCTTCATACGATAAACACATTTATTATTCACATAAACATTTATCAACAGAAGCTCAAGCATGTTTACTTGACGTGTGAGAACCAATGAGGTTCATTCTCATGTGTTACGCAGCACGTTTGAGCTTCCTCAAGAACCAATGAGGTTCATTCTTGTGTTACGCAGCACGTCTGAGCTTCCTCAAGAACCAATGAGGTTCATTCCCGTGTGTTACGCAGCACGTTTGAGTTTCCTCAAGAACCAATCAGGTTCATTCTTGTGTTACGCAGCACGTCTGAGCTTCCTCAAGAACCAATGAGGTTCATTCCCGTGTGTTACGCAGCACGTTTGAGTTTCCTCAAGAACCAATCAGGTGCATTCTTGTGTTAAGCAGCACGTTTGAGCTTCCTCAAGAACCAATGAGGTTCATTGTCATGTGTTACACAGCACGTTTGAGCTTCCTCAAGAACCAATGAGGTTCATTCCCGTGTGTTACGCAGCACGTTTGAGTTTCCTCAAGAACCAATCAGGTGCATTCTTGTGTTAAGCAGCACGTTTGAGCTTCCTCAAGAACCAATGAGGTTCATTCTCGTGTGTTACGCAGCACGTTTGAGCTTCCTCAAGAACCAATGAGGTTCATTGTCATGTGTTACACAGCACGTTTGAGCTTCCTCAAGAACCAATGAGGTTCATTCTCGTGTGTTACGCAGCACGTCTGAGCTTCCTCAAGAACAAATGAGGTTCATTCCCGTGTGTTACGCAGCACTTTTGAGTTTCCTCAAGAACCAATCAGGTGCATTCTTGTGTTACGCAGCACGTTTGAGTTTCCTCAAGAACCAATCAGGTGCATTCTTGTGTTAAGCAGCACGTTTGAGCTTCCTCAAGAACCAATGAGGTTAATTTTTGTTACGCAGCACGTTTGAGCTTCCTCAAGAACCAATGAGGTTCATTGTCATGTGTTACACAGCACGTTTGAGCTTCCTCAAGAACCAATGAGGTTCATTCTCGTGTTACGCAGCACATTTGAGCTTCCTCAAGAACCAATGAGGTTCATTCTTGTGTGTTACCCAGCACGTTTGAGTTTCCTCAAGAACCAATCAGGTTCATTCTTGTATTACGCAGCACGTCTGTGCTTTCTCAAGAACCAATGAGGTTCATTCCCGTGTGTTACGCAGCACGTTTGAGTTTCCTCAAGAACCAATCAGGTGCATTGTCATGTGTTACACAGCACGTTTGAGCTTCCTCAAGAACCAATGAGGTTCATTCTTGTGTTACGCAGCACATTTGAGCTTCCTCAAGAACCAATCAGGTTCATTGTCATGTGTTACGAGGCACATTTGAGCTTCCTCAAGAACCAATGAGGTTCATTGTCATGTGTTACACAGCACGTTTGAGCTTCCTCAAGAACCAATGAGGTTCATTCCCGTGTGTTACGCAGCACGTTTGAGCTTCCTCAAGAACCAATCAGGTTCATTCTTGTGTGTTACGCAGCACGTTTGAGTTTCCTCAAGAACCAATCAGGTTCATTCTTGTGTTACACAGCACGTCTGAGCTTCCTCAAGAACCAATGAGGTTCATTCCCGTGTGTTACGCAGCACGTTTGAGTTTCCTCAAGAACCAATCAGGTGCATTCTTGTGTTAAGGAGCACGTTTGAGCTTCCTCAAGAACCAATGAGGTTCATTGTCATGTGTTACACAGCACGTTTGAGCTTCCTCAAGAACCAATGAGGTCCATTCTTGTGTTACGCAGCACATTTGAGCTTCCTCAAGAATCAATCAGGTTCATTGTCATGTGTTACACAGTACGTTTGAGCTTCCTCAAGAACCAATGAGGTTCATTCTTGTGTTACGCAGCACATTTGAGCTTCCTCAAGAACCAATCAGGTTCATTCTTGTGTGTTACGCAGCACGTTTGAGTTTCCTCAAGAACCAATCAGGTTCATTCTTGTGTTACGCAGCACGTTTGAGCTTCCTCAAGAACCAATGAGGTTCATTCTCGTGTGTTACGCAGCACGTCTGAGCTTCCTCAAGAACCAATGAGGTTCATTCCCGTGTGTTACGCAGCACTTTTGAGTTTCCTCAAGAACCAATCAGGTGCATTCTTGTGTTACGCAGCACGTCTGAGCTTCCTCAAGAACCAATGAGGTTCATTCCCATGTGTTACGCAGCACGTTTGAGTTTCCTCAAGAACCAATCAGGTGCATTCTTGTGTTAAGCAGCACGTTTGAGCTTCCTCAAGAACCAATGAGGTTAATTTTTGTTACGCAGCACGTTTGAGCTTCCTCAAGAACCAATGAGGTTCATTCTCGTGTTACGCAGCACATTTGAGCTTCCTCAAGAACCAATGAGGTTCATTCTTGTGTGTTACCCAGCACGTTTGAGTTTCCTCAAGAACCAATCAGGTTCATTCTTGTATTACGCAGCACGTCTGTGCTTTCTCAAGAACCAATGAGGTTCATTCCCGTGTGTTACGCAGCACGTTTGAGTTTCCTCAAGAACCAATCAGGTGCATTCTTGTGTTAAGCAGTACGTTTGAGCTTCCTCAAGAACCAATGAGGTTCATTCTTGTTACGCAGCACGTTTGAGCTTCCTCAAGAACCAATGAGGTTCATTCTCGTGTTACGCAGCACATTTGAGCTTCCTCAAGAACCAATGAGGTTCATTCTTGTGTGTTACCCAGCACGTTTGAGTTTCCTCAAGAACCAATCAGGTTCATTCTTGTATTACGCAGCACGTCTGTGCTTTCTCAAGAACCAATGAGGTTCATTCCCGTGTGTTACGCAGCACGTTTGAGTTTCCTCAAGAACCAATCAGGTGCATTCTTGTGTTAAGCAGCACGTTTGAGCTTCCTCAAGAACCAATGAGGTTCATTCTTGTTACGCAGCACGTTTGAGCTTCCTCAAGAACCAATGAGGTTCATTCTCGTGTTACGCAGCACATTTGAGCTTCCTCAAGAACCAATGAGGTTCATTCTTGTGTGTTACCCAGCACGTTTGAGTTTCCTCAAGAACCAATCAGGTTCATTCTTGTATTACGCAGCACGTCTGTGCTTTCTCAAGAACCAATGAGGTTCATTCCCGTGTGTTACGCAGCACGTTTGAGTTTCCTCAAGAACCAATCAGGTGCATTCTTGTGTTAAGCAGCACGTTTGAGCTTCCTCAAGAACCAATGAGGTTCATTCTTGTTACGCAGCACGTTTGAGCTTCCTCAAGAACCAGTGAGGTTAATTCTCGTGTTACGCAGCACATTTGAGCTTCCTCAAGAACCAATGAGATTCATTCTTGTTACGCAGCACGTTTGAGCTTTCTCAAGAACCAATGAGGTTCATTCTCGTGTTACGCAGCACGTTTGAGCTTCCTTAAGAACCAATGGGGTTCATTGTCGTGTGTTACACAGCACGTCTGAGCTTCCTCAAGAACCAATGAGGTTCATTCTCATGTGTTACGCAGCACGTTTGAGCTTCAGCAAGAACCAATGAGGTTCATTGTCGTGTGTTATGCAGCATGTCTGAGCTTCCTCAAGAACCAATTAGGTTCATTCTTGTGTTTACGCAGCACGTTTGAGCTTCCTCAAGAACTAATAAGGTTCATTCTCGTGTGTTACGCAGCACGTTTGAGTTTCCTCAAGAACCAATCAGGTTCATTCTTGTGTTACGCAGCACGTTTGAGCTTCCACAAGAACCAATCAGGTTTGTTCTCACACGTCAAGCAGGTTCGGTTGAGCTTCTATTTATGTTCGCTGATCAATGTTTAAATGTGAATAAAAGCCAAAATTAAAAGCGATCAAGTCTCTTCAGAAAATTTGGGCTAAACCACTCAATTCATATGGATTATTTTTACGATCTCTTTATCAACTTTTTGAAGCGTCTAAGTGTCAGTTGTGTAGCTGTCTATGAAGGGGCAGAAAGCTCTCAGATTTAATGAAAAATATCTTCATTTGTGTTCCGAAGATGAACGAAGATCTTACGGGTTAGTTTGGAACGACATGAGGATGAGTAATTAATTACAGAATTGTAATTTTTGGGTGAACTAACCCTTTAACTTAGAATCTGTTTACATCTCTCACTGCATGCTTTGAAGTTACATATACTGTATGTACAGGCAGCTTTTACAGGTTTAGCATGTAAACTTTTAATTTTTTTTATTTAAGAGAATCTCTTATTGACTTATATTGATGGAATGTCTGTCATGACTTAATTGCAACATTTGCATTTGAATTGTGATTAGTCTAGTCTTTTTTTATATATATATTTAACCGTTTTCCATCACCTAGCACAGTGACTGTGTTGATTTTAGTGAGCACCCAAAATGATATAACATGCGTGCCAACTCTGCCGAGTGTCAGTAACAATGGCAAAACGGCTCTGATGCAGAACCTAAATTTACCCAAAACTTTAACACTATTCTTTTGTTGCCTGGCTAGAACTGGTATTTCCTTGAGGAAATGCAAATAGAATTTTTCTCATGCAAGAACAGGGGAAAGAACAGCAGCCTTCTCTTGCCCTGCCTGCTGCGCTGCCCCCTTCGGCCTGACTTAAAGCTCTGCCTGTGCCTTGCTGTTGTCATGTTCTCAAGCCACGTGAACCTAAAAGAGAGCTCGCCACTGAGTGCCTCGTGAGCACAGAGGAGAAGAGGAAGATGAAGAGGAGGAGGAGATTTCCTAGGAGACCTGGACGGGGGTGGTATCTCTACCGCTCGCTTTCATTAAAGCGGCAAATTGGCATCCCAGAGACCCAAAGCCCTTAGATCCCCCTGCTGATGTGTGCTCTGCTTGTTCTGAACTTTCTCCTCTGCTCTGTTTGTCTGTCTATTTCTCACTCATTCTATTCTCCTCTTCCTTTGTCGTGGGAGGGTGAAAGAGGAAGGGAGGGGTAGAGCTGGAGAGAGGAGGGTGGGGTGTTTTAATCTCCATCCAGGTTTTGCTTCACGGTCTCCGACAGGAAGCTGTACTACTGCTGAATATCATTTCTCTTTCTCTCTTTCTGCTATGCCCATTTTCTCTGCCTTTCTTGTTCAGTCTATCTTGTTTCCTTTCTCTCTCCCTGACCTACCTCAGTTGTAGTTCACAGATTGCCTGTAGGTGGCGAATGCTTAAGCAAATGCAACAGTATAAGACCAAAGAGGCATGTGAAACTAAGCGAGGGTGAGCATTACTAATATTTGCCTGGTTTCACATACAAGGTTTAAGCCTAGTCTCAGACTAAAATGTATGTTTACTGTTGACTGAAAGCAACTTGCACTGACATATCTTAAAATATGTCACTGCCATTGTTTTGTCTCAAGATGCCCACCAGTAATGTTTTTCTTTTTCTTTTTCTAAGGCACATTTATAAAGCTACTTAAATGTTCTAATTGAACTAAGGCCTAATCCTGGCTTAATCTAAGCCCTGTTTGTGAAACCAGGCCTACATTTCTTAATACTAACCTTAAGTATTCAACTTTGGCATGTAACCTGCCACATTTTATGAATATGAATTGTTGAGGAGGGGAGTGTTATTACTTTCGAATTTATATATATACTTTTTGCCTGATGGACAATGACATAGATGAATCATGTCTAGTGATCCAATTAACCAAGTCATAACAACTTCAAGCAATTGCAAATAAGTATTCTAAAAGCCCTCTGGACACCTTTGCAATAACATTGCAACACTCTGGCATCATGGTGCACAGGTAATCAACTACTAGAAAATGCTCACAGCAATCAACATTATGCCACAAGTGTTGTCAAATGAGCTTAAGTTGTATTATGTTGTTCTAAGCTTATATAACTTGTTCAGTAGAACATAGAAGGAAACATTTTGAAGAATCTTCAAGCAACTCTTTGCAGGGCTGGGCCAAGAGCTGTGGGAATGGAGCGAGGCTGGTGGCATGAGTGTTAATGTTAATGTGTTCTCGAGTCTCACGGAGGAGCTCCGGAAAGGATAAAAGGAGGAGTGATGACAGTGAAAGACATTACCAGGCCTGATTGACAGCTGTGGTCATAATGAGCTGTCACCGTTTCGAAAAGATCTGTGTGAAGATTTTTCAAAAATGTTCCTGCTGGGTTCAAGTACATGCAGATTTGGAATGACATGATGCAGAAACTTGATTTGTAGGAATTTGCAAATTCAGTATGATATTTGATTTGAGCAATGAAAAATTTTTTTGTTTTTGGATGGCTTTCTGCTTCATGCGTGAGCTAAGACCTTGAATGAAAAATGTGTATGTTCCCCATCCAGTAATAATCACCAAGCAGTTCTTCTAAATGTCTTCTTTTTTCTTTTATTTAAAATGTGTGGCTTCTAAAGGGGAACAAGGAGACTGAGAGAGCCTAGAATGTCTAATTAACATCCCTTCACTAACTTCTGCTGTCAGTAGAGAGCTGCACAGTCAATAGCAGACAGATAAGGGTGAGATATGCTCAGGGCTCATCTGTTGCCCTGAGAGATGGTGCTGATGAGGAACTGTGTGCTCTGCTGTCTAGTTTTAATCCTTGCTGTTGTTAAGGAGGTGGTAGAGTGTCACAAGGACACTGAAGTTCATGGTACAATGGGGGTGTCTTTTAGATCAGAGATGTCCTTTGCTGTGTGCAAAACCAATTCACCTGCTTACCTTGTGTTTTGAACACCTAATAGAGAAGGTCTCTTCTTGAAACGTGCAGCCTGGGAAAAGATAGAGAGAAAAGAAAGGGAAGAATCGAAGGTATAAATTAGATGCCATTGAAAATGCAAAGCAAGTTTAGCTTGCCCTTTTGTTTCTGAATTCACCCATCTCCAGTGGTGTAACCACCACTTTCTATAAAGACAATTTCTGTTGGCAGAGAGCAATGCATGATGGAGGGAATCTACTCCCAGCCTTGGTTGACACGCCATAGAGCATTCACGGACCATCTGGTGCATATTGTCCAGAGCTGACGATAACTGCCAGTTCCAATTCTATGCAACTTCTGGGAGTTAGAGTATACAGGGTATTATCAGTCAAGCCAGTTCCTAGGAAGCTATAATGAGTGCTTCCAAGGAATAAATAGTCACAAGAATTGTAGTAGGTAATCTAGATATCATAATGTTTTCCTAAAGTGAAAGAGGTTAATTAAGTGAAGTACTTAGTAGAAAAAATATTCTGTAAGCACCATTGTAAGATTTACCTACAGCTAAACGTCACAGAAAACATAAAAAGTATAATTGGTTGTTTTTACCTATTGGTCAGAAACTTCCTGTCATGTCTTAAGTTGATAGTTTAAAGTATGGTTTGTGAGACAAATAGGACTAGTAATTATATATGCTACCCTGTTTGGTTTCTAGACAGAGCTTCATGTGGAGTGGAGGGTGGAATCATTGGATGGACAGTACATATTGTAGACAAACAGCACATTTCGAAATGTCAGAACTCTTACCCATCTCTTTGGCGCAGACATAATGGTACCTCTGAGTGCAGCTCTTCCAGCTGCAGCAGATGGAAGCTCCTTCACCTTGGCACCTGGAGCATTTCTGTGATAAAACAGAAAGCCTGAGGAGCTTCTCTCTAAAATATTGACTCTTTCCTTTACAGCCTTCTGAGCCACCACAAGTTGCAGATAATATAATATAACTGATATACCTTTTAGACTCAAAGTACATTATTAGTATAATTTAGGCTTGCTACGATAGTCAGTGTTACCAGTGTTACACGATATTCAGCTACGACACCGGTTACATCACTAAATACATTTGTCAGTGTCTAGAAAGAAGTCACGGATATTATAGTTGATTTTGTTTCCAGAGTCATGGTGCGATACAATATGGTGTATATAGCTATTTCTGAATGTGCTATTCTAAACATGTTCTGAGATGTGCTCTTGTCTCTCTTCTTAACAGTACATGAAGTTGTTAATGTAGAGTGTTTAATATAAATGAAACACTTACTGCATTTGAGGCTTTCTGAACAGCCTCCTTCAGCCCAAAGAGTTTGCCTGCTACTAGAATTATGCCTGTGGTCCAGACAGCACAAGCTTCATGAGCCCAGTGCTCTTTCGCCTCAGCCTCCATCTGCAATCTCTGCAGAGCTGTTCCACTGCCCTCCTTGCCAGTAGGGGAAGAAGCTCCACTAAGTCTATTCTGCAACAGCAGCAGTCTTTTGAATCTCATCCGCAAGGTGGGGCGGGTTCCTAACGATTCCCTAATTGCCCTTTTCCCCCTCCTGGGATGACCACTGTGTCCTTCATTTGCATCTTGATAAGAGTCCTTCACACATGCACTCTGTGAGTTGATTTGCTCTGCGATGTAGCTGACCTCTGTCTCATTTGCACAGTTGCTGTTTTGCCTGAAATCATTCCTGTGTGTTGAAGACAGCATTTTTCGGGGTATGCCGTCCTCAGGATAATAGGGGCCGCACAAGTCCCCAAGCTCTCTGTAATTTGCTGGCTTTCCACATAGGCAGCACGTTAGACACCTTTCAATTAGGCTTTTGTTAACTAAGGGTCCCTGGAGCATTACTGAGGAGTTTGATACTGCCTTGGTAACTGTGACTAGATTTTTCATTTTAGCTGCACTTTTTTTTCTTGCCTGGCTGAGCATCTGCTCTTCTTCAGGCCTGTTGATGATAGTACAAAGAGATGCTAGCTCCAAAGAGCTGTCAATGTGTACATATGGTCTGAAAGAACATTTGCCATCTCCTAGTGCTGGATACAAGTCTGATAATGTCCCCTTCACTGTTGGAGGGAGATCATTGCTGCATTTTGTCATGATCTTGGGTCTCTTCACTACAACTTTGAGGACATTCAGAACCTTTTTTTTCGGGCCAGCCTTTTTTTTCTCCTTTACTTTGTCATCTTCTGTTTGACTTGAGAGTTCCTCCTCTTTCCTTTTGAGTGATGGCCGCCTGCCTCGTTTGGGTTTTATTAGTGGTAAGCATAATTCTGATGGTGGCTCCTCAGGCTGTGTCTGTTCACCTGTTTCTGGTAAAGAGAAGGAGGGTGGAGGTGGGGGTAATATATCATTCTGGTTAGGCTCCTGTTGCTCTACAATGGGGATGCTTTCTTTTGGTTCAGTGCCTTTTCTTCTCCTCTTCCGTTGCTTCAGATGCATCTCGTGGTTGTTTTTAATGGCTCTCTGTTTGGCTAGCCTTGGTGTATTGATAACTAGGCTCCCGGCCTCCAGAGCTGCATCTGGTGCATCACTGCTCTCTACAGTGGCCCACTTTCTCCTCTTCTTCCTTGGAGTTTGAATTCCTGTGTTTTGGGTCTCTTGTGTACTTATTGTGCTTTCGCCCTCCAAGTGAGTCACCTCAGGGGCATTCATTGTCTCCTTTGGCTCTGATAACTGTGGCACTGGTTTTGATGTTGATTCGTCTGGTACAATATCTGGTTGAATATTTAAAGGTTGCTTTTTGGACCCTGGGGATGTGATTTTCTGAACCATTGCCTCATATTTAAGTCCCCTGCCTTTTCGAGGAGGCAAATATTTGGTTTTAGTGGGACACTGAGGAGGTACAGAAGGCATGTCACTTATGTCATCAGTGGGAGGGTTATCAGTAGTTACAGTGGTGCTTACAGATTCTGCTTGCAAATGTTGTCCTCGCTTTCGCTTTCCCTTTGCAATACAGACTCCTGTGACTGTATCTAAGGGAGACTCCTGTGTCTTTACCTGACACTCTTGCATACCTTTCTTCCTCTTTTTGGTGTCTGATGATGGTAAACTGGTTTTTTCTTTGATGGAAACTATCTCTTTATTCGGTTGTTGAAGTAAATCTGTAGAGACATCCTTCTGCTTAGGTAATTCAAGATTTGAAGATTCTGTCTTACATGACTGATCCACAGTAACATTCTGTGTTTGTGAGTGTATGAGCATTGCTGAAGGTGTCTCAGTTGATTTGTCACCCTCTTGCTTTTTATCTTCAGTCAGCTTTTCTTTTGTTTGTTTTCGTGATCTAAGCACCATGGACTTTCGATCTCTTGTTAAAGACCTTACACAACTGCTTTCTAGATTCGACTTCAAAGTGGAACACACAGTTTCATCCTTAGTGGTGTCCACCACACCAACAACTGTGTCCATAGTTAATGCTGTGCTCACATCTTGCAAAATAAGTTCATGTGTTTCCTTGGTATGGTCTTTTGTAATCTGAATGTTTTCATCTTGTTTTATTGATTTTATCTTAGAGGTGATGCATCTTGGTCGACCTGGACCTTTAGGTACTGACCCCTCAATTGGCTTTGACTCTGTGGTGGTTTGAGTTGGATTTGGAACAAGTGCCTCTCCTGGTAAAGCCCCAGGCTTTGAGCCTTGTTTAGAACCAGATTTTGGACCAGGTTTAGGACCTGGCTTTACGCCAGGTTTTGGACCAGGTTTTGCATTTTCTGTGGACCCTGCGCATTTTAAACTTTGTTTGGGACCAGGTTTTAGACTAGGCATAACTTCATGTTTAGGACCTGATTTTGGACCAGTTTTTAAAATTGATTTTGGACAAGACTTTGGACCAGGTTTTATATTTGATTTTGGACCAGCTTTTGGACCTGGTTTTGGACCTGGCTTCACACCTAGTTTTGAACCTGGTTTTGGACCAGGTTTTGAACCTGGTTTCCTTCTCTCTTGAGGGCAGACCTTTGGGCTACTTTGTGAACCATAGGAGCGAGTGCACATCCGCGATGGTAAACTCTCTGTCACTAGTTTCTGTGTTTGACTGCTAATATTCTGGTGAGCAGTTTCCATCTGATCGGGAATAAGGGCGCTTTTGCTGGAGGGCATACTGGGATTTTGGGCAGAAGGTGGAGCACTGTCTCCTTCTACACTTAGCTGCCTTCTGATTCCTACACTTGAATGCATTATTCTCCTCCTGCCCCGTGCATGTTTCTTACCAAACATTCTTGTATGTGCAGATGGGGCCAAAGGCTCTGGTTTGGCTGAGGGAGTCACTGCACTGGGACAGCTTATCCCCGGTTCCATATCCTCATCCCCTTTCTTGGGAGAGGGTGGGGTGTCAGCCCAAGATGGTGCAGAGTGCAGTATTGACTTGCCTGGCAACTGAGGAGAGTCAGGCTCCAGTACCTTTGCATCACTACGATCGATGTGATGATCCCTAGCCTGAGCCAAAGGTGTTGTTTTCTCATTGAGAGCTGAGAAGCCACTCTTGGCAGTGTGAGGCTGAGTTGCAATGTCACATATGGCTGACCTCCTTTCGCAGCCTCTGTGTGGTGCGTCCTGGGCAAAGCTTTCTGTTGGTTCTGTGTTGACTTGCGGCATGTTTCCCATTTCCTCAAATGTACTTGCTCTATTATTAATGACCTCCTCTAAGGTTGTCATATTCTCCTTTTCATCTCTCACCTCAGTGGAATTATGGGAGTGGACAGACGGCTGCTCCTCAAGGGTGTCCACTGGTCCCTCAGTGCATGTGAGGCTATCTACTAAATTCTTACTCTTTGAATTTTCTTCTTTCTCTGGCAAATACAGATCAGTGGCTGAATTGCCGGGTGATGTTTTCACAAGCATTTCAAGATTGGTCTGTGGCTCTGATTTGAAATGTTCTGACTTTATTTCTGTGCCTTCATTACATTTGTGAGTAAGTTCAGAAAAACAGTCAATTTCTTCTGAGTTTCCTTTATCTAAATTGTATTTGTTTTGCAGACCTTGGTAGATATTTGCTTCTGTTTCATACGAGTAACCTTCTTCTAATACTGCTTTATTTATTTTATGAAAAAGTGAAGGACTTTTCTCATCCTCCAACCACTTCTCTTGCTTTTCAGTGACTTCTCCTTTGCACTCATGGTCTGCAGACAGCTTTCTTTGTCCAATTTCTTCTTCATCAGCCATCCTCTCAGTCCATGCTGACTCCTCAAAGTTCTCCTTTAGAGTACTCTCTGAACACTTTATGTCGGGTGGTGAATTACTCTCTTGTTTCATAGGACTTGGAGCTGTTACACTGATGGGAGACCTCTCATCTCTAATGCAGCGGAGAGAGCTGTTGGGCTCCTCTCCAGTCAATACTTTCTGTACTCTGGGGTCACAGTTGAGATTATCTTCAGAGGCTACACTCTGGAGACTTCGAACTGAGTCACCTGACCTAACAGATACATCGTCAGCTGAGTTTAAGGAACAAGTGGACGCTGTGTCAAGGCTGAGACGTGAGTGTGTCTGGGTGTGTGCTTGACCTTTTTCCTGACCAAAATAGTAATAGCTCCTGTCCATCTGGTCCTCAGTGCTGCTAGAGTATCCTCCCTCCTGTAGTTCAGCTGTCATGGACCTCGGGGTGCTATAAGCATCAGATGGAGGAGGACCATGTTGGTTATCAGAACAAGATGACTCTTCCATACCTTTTAACTGACCTCTATAGTCCTCTCCCTTTTTTGGATGGCTTCGCTTGCCGGTCTTTTTGTTAGCCATAAGAGCCTCTGACAGCAGCAGCTGCTGAACATTGTTGGAGATGTTTTCAACCTGAGATGTCAGGGCATTGAGGCTCCACAAACTGGGATTGGACAGGAGCTTTTCCGAGAATCGTTCTTTCATGGAGCCAGAATAGCTCTGGGACTGGTGGTTCACACTGGGTGATGAATGGGTATTAGGGGGCATCAGCATATTTTGGTCTTGCAAACTTGTGGATGAGGAAGCTGCAGGGTTGATGGGAGGTTGGCCATATTGGAATGAGTCAGGATTTGGCATTAAGGGGGATGGTGTAGAGTTATATGAGGGAGATCTTCCTACAGACCTTGCAGGGGAATGACTGGAACTTGGACTGCAGGTCTGGTAGTATTGTTCTGGTGACCTTACAGAAATATCTGTTATGCAATAGTTTTGCTGGGGCTGATTGTAGTGCTGGAATTTCTGAAGGTTCTCCTGTGTACCAGAAATTCCTTGCAGGGAGCCTTGTTCAAATCCTGATCTTGAGGGAGTTTGTTGATAACCATAATTATTCTGAGGCCTGTATCCACTTTGCTTTAGACTGCTGTGATTGCTAAGTTGTCTTCCATACTGTGCATTAGTTGGTATACCATAGCCTTTGTAACCATGTGGCATTGTATTACATTTCTCCATGTAAGATGATGAAGATGAAGAAGGGGGTTGCGAGTGCTGAGGGAAATGGAGGTGGCTCTGTGGATACATTAAAGGAGATGGTGTTGGATTGGGTGGGAGGCCCTGTTGATGGGAACTTGTATAGTTTGAGGCAGAGGACTGGGAGGGGAGATGGCACTGACTTTGAGAGATAGCTAGCATGTTCTGCTCTAGGTACTGCGATGACCCACTGACCCCAGATTCTAGCCGTCCTACCATGTCCTGTTCAAATTGGGTCATCTGAGCTGACTCATCCCATTTTTGCTGCAAGTGACCTTCACTAATATACTGGGCTGTGTATCCAGGGCCCATGTGATTGCTGTAGCCAGCCTGCAGGTGCTGGTTTGGAGTTTTGGCTCCTCTATAAGGTTTTTTAGTCTGAGTAGCGCTGGTGTAGACGGGATAGGTCTGCTGTCCATAACAGTCCTTAGAACCTGCTCCCGCTGTTGACATCCCTGCAGCAGCTAGTGAGTGTGGCTCATAGCCCTGTCTGGACTGGCTGTGATGATGTCTATAACTCTCAAGGCGCGATAATTCTTGGGGTTCCTGCTGATAGCAGTGCTGGTTGCCATGGAAACCACTCCGCTCTCTGAAGGACTGCATGACTTCGGCTAGGGGGCTCTTTGGAAAGACAGAGAAAAAATAGAAAGAGAGAGGCTGTGCTTAGTGGTTTCTTTTCTTATCAGTGATCATTCTCTCATTCAGTTAAATTGAATTCATTGCTGTATTTGTCCTAAAACAAATCATATTAGAATATACACATCATTCATAAAATTTAATCATATATATCTCAATGAGCACTATAACATTTTACTCTCCCTTACTGCAGCTGCAATCAATCATTATTGTATTATATTGAATCTAGAAATCTAAGCCTATCTATTTCACATTTTGGTGGTTTCATCTTCTGTGATAATATGTGCAGCTACATTATTATTATTATTTTTAATTCTCTCAAATACAGATGATGGTTTTAAAACTTATTCACGAGGACCATGCATACAAACAAACCAAGCATTTTATTATTGGCTCATGATTTGTTTTATTTAAATAAATTATATTCAATATTGTGCATGTGCAATTAAAGGATTCTATTTTTAGTGTTAGAATTTGTTTTCGATGTGTGCTATTTGCGTATATCTTGCTCAGTAATTTGATACAGTTGGCAATGTGATATTCTGGTAATATTCTTTTCTTAGCAGTGAGTTTAAAGTAGCAAGTGTGTGTTTTGTAGGCATAGATGGAGGCTGTTCTATTTCTCCACTCCAGTGCTGTAGGCCTGTCGAGGGATGGCCGCCCAGTCCCATCAGACACACACATTATTCATCTCACTAGTGCACTGTCTGAAGCCATCAGGCCCAAGAGCAACGTGCTCCCCTCTTAGCACCTTCCCAAGAGGCCCCACCATCCACTACTGCTTCAGTTTTGCTTGTTTGCTGCTCTGCTTGTTTACACAGTGACCCAAATAAGACCACTCGGGATCTATGCTTTAAGCCTTTAAATATGTATACAGTATGTGGTAAAATGTACAAGCTGGCCAGAGTGAGCAAGTGACATGATGGATCTTGCTTTCCCTTTCACATATTATTGCAGCTACACAATATTATGTGGTGCATTAATATGTTCTCCCACATTAAATTTGTTCCAATTTTTGTAGAATCATTGGCATTCAGATCATTCTGCTTGAACATATTGCATGACAGATCCACTGTGTGCAGCTGATTAAAGACTTGTGTGTGGCTATGTTGCTGACACAGCTAGAGATCTTTTGAGAGCATGGTCTAAAAGGTACAGTAAGTTTTCTAGGTCTGCTGAGAGGGCAGAATTCGTCTCATGGGGTACCAAATAATGACAAAGATACCCTTACTGTAGAACTTACCATGAGTGTACCAGCATGGACTGGCCCCTTTCCAGAATGCATCAAAATCTACAGCTATGTGTCTCAAACTTACTTCCACAGTTCTACAAAGTAGGTGTGAATTGATGACAACTTTTAAAAGATACGTAGGTAAATGTTCTATTCCTGTTACTTGAATTGTAGGCGTTGTTTGTCGTCATTCTCCTCCGTGTTGTATTTTTGAAGCTTGTTGAAGCAGAACGAGAGACTGGGTAGAGGGGTATGTTTAAGCCAGCTGTGAGCTCAATGAGGTTCTACGTACTTTAAGGCAGAATTCCCAGTGAGACTTTCACTACAAAATCATTCATTAACAGCAGAGTGACTGCATGTATAAACAGTATACTCTCTGTTCTATCTGCATGTGTGTTTACCTCAAATGCAGTCAATACACTCACACTGATGGATTTGAGAAATAATAAACCAATAAACCAGCTCTCTGGCATTTTGTGAATCCTTCATAAAACAGCTTAGTTATGAGATTGAGGGGCACAAGGCGCAAGAAAGACAATCTGCACATAAGGCTTTCAACCAAAGCAAACATTTGGTCAGGAAAGAAGATGCCAAGGAAGAAGGTGGGAGTGAAGGTCAGGGTAGGGGGTCGATTCAATTTCAGCGCAGTCCGTTAAGGACATGAACTGAATTTGAGGACCAAATTTAATCAATTTCCTGCAAGAACCACACACAGATATGCAAGTTAAATGCGTTTGTTTAGTAAAAACGTAATTCACAACCTGGATCCAAACTGCATCACAGGCAAATATCATGATCATTTAGGGTTACAAATTTCTCATATAAGAGTGTTGGTTTTCCAGAGATGGCTCATATTGCTTTGAATGGTTCACACTGGACGGAAAGATGCTAATCAGATCGGAGGCTTTCAGCTGGACTGTCTGTCTTGGCCAGGCATGAGGCCTATCTCTCTGAGATGTCATTTTGATTGACATCACTGCGGCTTTTTACTGACCTTTGAAAGAATAGAACCATACAGAGAAACAGCAGTCTCTGGAAAATAAAGGGTTAAAGGCATTGTCCGCAATGGACACCTGGAATGTCCAGAACATTCTGTTCTTCTTCACAGTATTTGATATGCTCACCAATTTACCTCCAAAACATGGAATAAATAAGCATCTATTATAAGACAAAAGCAGAGTTCAGTAAAGACAACATTATTATAGTTCTTAATTACATATGTATTTTCCAATTTAGTTAAAATGTCCCATAATTTGCTGTAAGCATTTCCATCTCCACCATATGGTACACTTTGGTGTTCCATTACTTTTTTTGTTTTGAAAACTATGAAAAGTTCATAACATTAAAACAGGATAAAAACAGCTGTTTTTAAACACTTCGAAAGTCTTTATCCCCTTAAAATGGTGATTTTTGGCCTGACCCACCTCAGAGGTCTTAACCTTATCAACTGCATCCAACAATTAAAATCATACAATAATGTCATAATTTTGGCAATATGAATCTTTAAAGCCCAAAAGTTTGGAAACATTAATATTTTTTATGTTTTTGAAAGAAGCCTCTTATGCTCAGCAAGCCAGCATTTATTTAATAAAAATATTGATTAATATTGTGAAATATTATTACAAATTAAAATAATGGATTCTATTTTAATATACTTTAAAATATGATTTATTCCTGTGATCAAAGCTGAATTTTCAGCATCATTACTTCAGTCTTCAGTGTCACATGATCCTTCAGAAATCATCAGTGGTGGAAGGAACAGTGGTGAACCGGCGACAGGGTCATGGGCGGCCAAGGCTCATTGATGCACGTGGGGAAGGCTGGCCCGTGTGGTCCGATCAAACAGACGAGCTACTGGAGCTCAAACTGCTCAAGAAGTTAATGCTGGTTCTGATAGAAAGGTGTCAGAATACACAGTGCATCGCAGTTTGTTGCGCATGGGGCTGCATAGCATTTACTCTATAGAGTATTTACTCTATACTCTATTTGTGTCAGTTGACATTAAAGAAAAAGATATGACTGCTTATAAATCTTACGTGATAAACGTAAGATCTTCTCAGCTGTGGCGTTGTCCCACATAATTCAAATGCCTTTTTACTGACAGCCTCATCATTTAAAAATCATGAGTCATAATATCAACAATGTGATAATGACTGCGTCTGGCAGAAGGAGGAGGCGATGCTTTTGAATGACTTGCGCAAAAGACACAAATCCCCTAATTAGCTTAGAATTGCACTCAACACGTTTTTCCCCCCAGAATACTCTTTGCTGCTTCTTCTATTAGGAGGCTGCAGAAAGTGCCCTTTAAATGCTGAAACCTGCCGCCGTTGGCATGGCGACGCTAAGAGGAGTAAAAAAGCAAACCTGCCCTCCCTGCAGTGAGGTGCCTGGTGCCAATTTCATCTGTGCCAGCGGTGCCCAAGGCATCACACCTCAGGGGTCTGAAATGAGAGCTGGGTGCTGCATAAGGCATGTGATCGATTTTTAGTCCGTGCATTAGAGTGTGTGATACTAAGCAAAAGACGTGTGGTGTGTGTGTTTGTGTGCACAGGTAAATCAGGTCTAAAGCTACTCTCCGAGAGCCCTAATGCCCACATAAAACCTAAATAAGATTGAAGTGCATGTTTGCACCAGCACGATAGGCTTTAAGCTGCTTTGTGGCAGACCAAAGGAACATAAATGCCGACTGCTGATGGCGCACAAATTCTCAGATGAAGAGAACGACAGATACAGCTTATAACCAGGCACATAGTATCTAGGGAATTGTGACTCTACATTTAAAAGATAGAGCTGCTATAAATTGGAGTGCGGGGCTGATTGATATTCTTCGGCAGGTCTGCGTGTGCACGAGAGGGCATTAGCAGAGCAGAGGGGTGAGATGCAGCAGATGTAGAGAGAGGGAGGCTTTGCGGAAGGTGAGACCGCTGCGCTCTATCTCCCTGTGCTGCGCTCCAGTGAAGCAGCGCTTGGCTTTGATCTCAGCCTCTCTCTGCTGCAGCGCTCCGCTGTGGCCACGCTCTCAAGACCCCGGCCCGCACTCACGCTCGCTGCGTTTCGTTCTCCCAGTGCATTTTCCGTCCCGAAGATCGCTTACATTGATCTTTCAGACGGAATGAGAAGTCTCAAATGCTGGCATGCCGAGGGATTATTTTCTTTGAGACAGACTTCATCAATAATGCTGGTACAAAGGCACAATGACATTACTGGCCTGAAATGCTATATGCCTTGCTGCGCTCAATAAGGGCACAGTCATTTATTTCTCCCTGTGAGGCACGGCACTTTGCACTTGTTCCTGCTCTGTGCCTCTTCAGCTCGGCTAATTGATGATGCGAAGCGGTCGCAGTGTCACTCACGCTACCAATATCTCTCTCTCTTTCACACATCTTTTTTCATATCTCTGCACCACACCCCTGCTCGGTCCAATTTTGGCTCCACCTTAACTACAGATTAACCTTTCTACCCTGAAGCGGAGGACATGCTGGCAGTGACCTTGAGGCGATGCTGTGTGTTGTTGCATTCAGGTGACAGACAAAGACCATGGTTCAAAACCAAGTCAGCTGCCTACCTAGACACATATTGGGGCTCAGTGTTTCTGTGATTCCCAAAAATGATGTCTAGAAGGCTGCTACTTAGCTAACTATGTGCACATTTTGATGCTAAAATAATTAAAGGCTATGATAACCATAGACAACTCACTACCTCTGCTGACCGGATGTGCAAATTTTATGACGAAAAATGCCATTTTGGTATAGAACTTTTCTGGACCTATGAGATGAATGTGATTTCACCAAGTGCGACATGTTACTGGATCAACATCTTTGTTAATCCTGGAATAGTCTTGCGTCCATTTTTTTTTCTTTTCCAGATGGACCATTAAAGAACGCAACCCACACGTCTCCTGGATATCCTGTAGAATTCAACCAACCAGACGGCAACTTCGAAAATCCTGAAGTGTTTTCAGTTGAGTGTGCCATATGCATCAGACGTTCAGCCAATGTGACGTCTGAGGCTGAGTCTAATCCTGGAATAACATACCAATCGACCAATCAGATTAGAGGGATAAGTTTATGTTTAGTTTAGGCTTACAACCAGGGTTAGGTGATTCTACATCAGTGTTATTCACCTATAATTTCCCTCTAGTTTTAGGGATAAGTTATGGGTAGGGTTAGGTTTAGGGTTTGGGATAAGGTTAGGACTACATTTTTCGAAAAGAAATGTTGATCTAGGATCAACAAAATATGATGATCCAGGAACAAGCCTTACTTGGCAAAATCACAGTGGCCATGCCAATGATGTCCCCAAATATGCTGTTTACTCACTAGATTTTTCTCCACACACCTCAGTCTTTCTTATGCGTTACTCCATCGCATTTTCCATGGAGCAGCTTTCTACATTTTTGCTATCCGCACCCTGTTTGCCTCCCTGCCATAATCGTAAAACGGGCGGTTTTAGCATAAGGATACATCATAGTCATGGTACTCTGTCTGAGCAACAAATCTGCACTTCTCTGAAGCTTGGCCACAAGATTGTGCCAATTTGGTCTATTTTGCATAGAGCACATCATAATTTCGGCTCACACCCCTCAGAGAGAGAGAACTATCAGAGAGAGTTGCTCACTGCTCCAGCAATGACAGCTGACATGGACTCTCACTTGTCTCTGGCTCTTAGGTTGTTGTAAATGCAGGATGAGTGATGGAACTGGCTGAAATTCAAGGTTGCCACGTAGAGGATGTAAAATACAGGACATTATAATAAAATTAAAGGAGAAAATTAGTGAAAAACAAATTGAAGTATATGTGGCAAATTTTGAGGGTAGCGGAGGTGTGCATGCTGAGGTCTTTTTTATTTTGCGACAGATCCTCGGGCGATTCTTGGAAGGTGCCCTTGATGTTGATGCTCCATGTATGTCATCCCAACTCTCTGCCTTATCAACCACCATCCTGTTACCTGAGGAATGAGCAGGGGAATTTTCTAGCTCTGAAAATCCAGATGGGCTGACACTAAAAGCCTCTCATTCAGCAATCCACTGACAGTATGGATGAAATCAGAGCAGGGTGAAGGGGTAGACTGCAGGCAAAGCGGGAATGAGAAAGAAGACAAGGAAGGAAGGAATAGATGGATGGTTGAAGATGGAATGGAGATCGTTATTGCCAGGCGGTTTTGTCATTGATTTCCCTTCCCCCTCTTTTCTTTTTGGCATCCTCCTCTAGTGGAATCAAATTGACTCTGGGACAAGGCTCACAATGTCTTATAAAATCCTGTTTGGGATCTATTGTTTGGTTTCTTTTAGACCCTAATGCTGACCGCCTCCACACGCCTCTGTGTTTACTTCCTTCCAAACACAAATGCACACATCCACGCAACAACATGCTCTTTGACAGCGCGTAGAAGCCGTTCTATCCTGCCGAGCCTGGGGTGGGTGGTAGAGAAGAGGATTTTCTCTTTGAAAAGTGTCCACAGATTCGATTGCTCTGTCAGAAATGCTTTCTCTGATGCTCAGAGTCCATGGCTTTGCGAATGAGGTCTAAGACAAAGGGACGTGCTGGCTTTGGCATATTTATTTCACACTCTTTTTCATTCTCTTGTTTTCCTTCTCTCTTGCCGTCCCTGTCTGTCCAAACCTTCTGCGCCACTGTTTGCTAGGGGGCTGTGGGTGTGTATGTGTGGTGGGGGAGTGTGGACAGGGATGGGTGAGTGAAAATGTGCCTGTGGATCTCAGCCAAGCCAGCAGAGGGCTGGGGGAGACGGGATTCTTTGTTCTTTGTTGATGAAAAGCGGCATTGGATCCCATCTACCTCAGCCTGACATCAGGGCACTTCACAAGCAGCCAGTTCACCGTGATTATATTAAACCCAGGCCCAAATTACTCCAGTCGCCCTAATTAAACTTTAATTCCCAATACCACACAAATTACCTGCAACATAATTGAGCGAAGAGCCACGGTTTAAAGAGGGCTGTGTTTTTTTGACTGCGAGCTAAAGGCGCTGGATGCAGGGGATAGACTGAAGGTCATGTCCTCCTGCTGGGAAAATGTCTCTTTCTCTCTCTCCTTTTTTAAGTGGATAGAGGACAGTGGTGTCCGTGCTGCTTGGAAAATGGAGCAGTCATCTGTGGCTCCTGTCTGACTCAATGTGCCCTGCACCTGGGTGAAGTCTACACAATAGCACTCCAGTTCTCTGTCTCTCATCTGCCTGTCTCATTCTACCGCCCTCTATCCCCCTTTAACGCAGTCCTTGTGCCAGTATTCTCTCTCTTTCACCAACAGATCTCATAAACATCTTCAAATTTCCTGTGCATAAATGTGCGTGCGCGTGCGGTGATCTGTATTAAGAATTGATGTCATTGATTTGACATTAGGACAGCAGGTGTATAAAAACTTCCTCCATTTTAAGACCTATTCAAAGAGTGGGTCTTTGATAGGAGCATGCTAGTTTTTTTCACCCTTCTGTGCGATGAATACATTTGCTGCAGCAGCATGCGTGCGATACAGTTTTCCATGTGTGTGAAACACAGCCGCTTGTTTGTGTGTGAGGTTAGTTGATGCTGCCTTCAAAAACAAGATTATTTGTTTAGCGCGGGTTAACTGGCTGAGACCTACACACTGGAAAATCTGCTCATCATAAAACCAAAGCTTAGGTATGATGTAAATGAGATTCATTGTGCAGTGTGTAGTTTAAAGTTTTGCGTGAGCTCAGGCGTGCTATAAACGGGCGCTCTTTTCTCGCTTTCTATATTTAATCCATTCATAATTTAAAGAAAACTTTTGTCTGTCATGCAGACGACAAGCTACTGACAGACACATTTAATTACGGGAGTGAATCTGCTAAATTCTTCCGAGAGTCCCTCCTGAAATTGCTATGATTGTCAATGATAACCATTGCAATGGACTGGACGAAACATCTGACAAGCCTATGTCAAATTAGCTCAGCGCACAAAAACGATTCTGTATTGGCTGAATACGTTCAAGGGAAAAAAATCTATAAAATATTTGTAAAAAATTACAATAAGCTATTCATATTCAAATAATTCATTACTTCATTACATCATTATAATTCCAATGAGCTAATGAGTGGTCCTCTGCAGCCATCTACTGGTTATCATTGAGAAATGTATATCTTCTTTAAATTGAATTTTACATAAGTTTAATGTTATTGTGAGGTTGACTTGTAAATGGATGTTGTTTTGACTGTAGTCATAGATATTGGGCATTATCAGTCCTTTTGCCAGTCACCTGCCTGTTTAAGCGACAAACTATGCTACTTGTGGTTGTTTTATGAGATGTAATGCACGTTTTATACTTGTGCTACAATTGTGTTGATCTGTGCTTCAAAACGTTCAACCTCTGTAGCACCAGTGCTATGTGCAAAAAAAAGTTAACGTACAGCCCTGCCCTTACATCATCACCAAAAAGTGTGTTTTCACAGATTTGAGCTTTGAGAAGAAAAGGAGATGAATATAACATGAAAACAGACACATCAAGAGCATGTGAGCATAACTAGCTTTGTTGATTAACAGAAAAACATAAATTGCATTAGCCAAGAAACATACTCTATGCAAATTGCGCAAATGCAAATGTTTGGCCAATGTTTATTGCTGGAGTCATTATTCAGGTACCTGCCAATAACGTTAATGTTTACTCCAAGATTCTCTTCAAACTGTTGCTACAGTGCCCCTTATGGCAGTGCTGAGAATGCAACGGCTACTTGCGTTTTAGAATTTGTGCTCTGCCACATTCTGGAGTGCAACAAAGTATATAATCGATATAATCGTTTCAGTCTAGCTGCTTTGGAGATTCCACAGTAATTTTTGTGAACCAGACCAAATACGAAAAGCGGCTATGAGGGTTTGGGGCTGAGATGAAGTGTGTTTGCGTGCATGTTTGTGTTCAGGGGAGGGGTTTGTTCTAGGGCTATCTCTGCACATACATGAGCTCTGGGTGATAAATGTGTGTGTGCAGTGCATGACAGGTTGTTTTAGGATATTAACTCAGCGGCTCAGTGTACGCCTTACAGGCTCCTGACTCACTGCTGTTTGGGTGTTTTAGCCAGTAGATCAGCACAGCTGTCTCCTTGGAGAAGTACCATCAGTCTGAAAGTATTTTTACCCCAAGCAACATTCACTAACTCTCTTCATAGTATTATTTATGTGTGACTTTCATAATGCAGGTTTTGGCGCCTGAATGGTTACAGGAATTCTGCACTAAAAAAAGGTAGTCAGTAGTCCATGCAAATCTGGTCTTGTGAATAAAGTCTCTTAACGGCATTGGCATTCGCCTGCGTTGGGTGCTTTGACACAGCGCCAAACAGGAGTCATGTCTGCACACACATTCTCTGACAGCTTAGAGCTTTGAGGCTGGAGAACACTGTCTCTCCCTCACAAGATCCCCATCCTCACATATGAGAGAGAGAGAGAGAGAGAGAGAGAGACACCGAGAGGTGGAGGTGGTGGGTGTGTGGGGGGAGTTGTGGCTCTGAAGCGTGAAAGCAAATGATGCCGTCGGCCTGCTAAGTCTCTCACCAGAAGGCGCAAACAGCCGTGCCTGAGAAAGCAGCTTAACATCACACACAGGAAGTTCAGGGCCATGGTGCAACAATGGTGCCGCTGTGGGGCGTGGAGCAGATGCAGATGCTAGCAACTATTGCAAAGACTGGCAGCAGCTACGCCGATCATCGGCGGTGCAACAAGGTGAACGGCGTGGCGCCGACTGCGGAACTGCAGCAGGGTTTCCATTCACCCGTAGATTCAGGTGCACTCCGCCGTGTGCGTCATGAATAACTGATTGGAAGCTGGAGGCACAGCAGGTTTGAAAGCCCCCTTCCCCGCCTGCCTGTCCCATTTGCATAGGATGCTTGATTTGCATACATATGAGGTGAAAGAAAGGACTTGTGTGCAAGGGATATGCATTCCTCCATTGAGAATAGATCGAAAAAAAGAGAAGCCTTTTCATCAATTGTCATAGGAGCCTCCTCTCTCTGTCTATCTCCCTGACCATAGCTAACACCTCAGAGAGCTCAGATGAGACCTCCATTAAAATTCTCTCTTTCTCAGTCCTGTCTGCATGAAAGAAAGGTGGTGACAGTGAAGGGAGAGAGGGAGCGGCGGGCTGACAGCATGCATGTGTGCGTGGGTGTGCGTGCTCCAGCTCTAAAGCCTTAAGTCCCCCCTACAGACGCGGCCACAATACCTACAGCATGGATGTATCCCCTTCCCCAGCTCAGACATACACTCTGGTCTGTACGAAAAGCCGTGGATATAAACACAGCACCCTTACAATCACACATAAAGGTGCTTTGATATATTGTGCACAATTTGGATTTAATTCAGATGAAAATTATTGTGATATTGTGAATAGACACAACTAAAGGGTGTTGTTAGACACAATCAAGGCTTTCATTTGTGCCAGAACAAGTCAGATACATGTTCTAGCGGATCCCCACCCTCATATGCCCTCATACATTGATGCTAAGACCTGTATTGTAAATATATCTCCTTAAACATGTAAATCAAAAAGCAACGATGCAGTCAGCATATTTTTTACATGCATAATATTGATCTTACTGTGCATGATTCATCCATGCATGTTTTTTTATTTTTTCCAACTTGTAATTTTAATTAAAAAATAACATCAGCAAAACGACAGACAGGGTTATGTATGCCGGACTTCTATTGGTTGAACCAAGACCTCACCCTACATTTTTTTCCTTTAGATAATCCATTGCAGATCGTATGTACGTCACAGTATGTAGGAAACATCTGTCGCAATTTCCGTTATATCGCTACTTATGTAAAAAATGTCATCATGTTGTCTGTCTCACATCTTGGCATATGCATACAAACGCTGTTTGTTGAGGTTGTCTTAAGAGTATTTTTCACTAGTGTATATAAATCCACAGAGGAGAAAATAATGATCCTTGCTTGCAGAATAATTTTATTTACATATTAATTTACGCTAATGCAAGTTATTAGGACACTTGCCACTACTGTGGCAATGCAATCACCTACAACAAGCAATCTACAACAAGCAGGCATTGCAATGCAAACGTAATCCTTTCCATCGTAATGAATAAAGCTGTGTACAAGAGCCTGACGTCGCACTGCTTGCAGTGTATCAGCTACAGTTCTATCAGCTTTTTTGATTATAGTGGGATAGGTGGGAATATTAGCATGCTTGCTTGTAGTGTTGATTAGAAGTAAACCCACTCCCTCATCTCCCAACCCCACCTGCTTGATTTATCATTCATTTGCTAGAAGACATAGCTTAGTAAACAATAACAGTGAATGGATGTTTTGCATTATTAACTGTTACTATATCGTATATTTAGCATGTCTAAAATTACCAATCAGAAGCCATGTCTGAAACCGTTCATTTTACAAATGAGTGATAATGTACAACATAACTGACACCATAGATCACAACAACGACAGCATGGTGGATATAGTATGGTCATTCATACTACACACATTCATACTATATTGTCATGCAGTTCGTTCCTCGTCAAGTGTAGTAACTAATCAGACAGTATGCGATTTTGGATGCACACTTTTGTGATTCTTACCAGCTGTTTTCATGTTCTTGAAAATGAAAAGGTTTTATGGATACCATATATATTAAATGCAGGGTAGGTGATTTGTTCCAGAAACATTTTTTGTTATGCTGGTTGAAAGTCTCTTTACATCCTGATAGCAAATGTTAAGTGGTCTAAATGTATTAATACACTATATTGCCAAAAGTTTTTGGGATGCCTGCCTTTATGTGCACATGAATTTAATGACATCCTATTCTTAATCCGTAGGGTTTAATATGGAGTTGGCCCACCCTTTGCAGCTATAACAGCTTCAACTCTTCTGGGAAGGCTTTCCACAAGGTTTAGGAGTGTGTTTATGGGAATGTTTTACCATTCTTCTAGAAGCGCATTTGTGAGGTCAGGCACTGATTTTGGACAGGAAGGCCTGGCTCGCAGTCTCCGCTGTAATTCATCCCAAAGGTGTTCTATCGGGTTGAAGTCAGGACTCTGTGCAGGCCAGTCAAGTTCCTCCACACCAAACTCACTCATCCATGTCTTTATGGACCTTGCTTTGTGCACTTGTGCGCAGTCATGTTGGAACAGGAAGGGGCCATCCCCAAACACAAAGTTGGGAGCATGAAATTGTCCAAAATATCTTGGCATGCTGAAGCATTAAGAGTTTCTTTCACTGGAACTAAGGGGCCAAGCCCAACCCCTGAAAAACAACCCCACACCATAATCCCCCCTCCACCAACACTTAGCACAATGCAGTCAGGCAAGTACCGTTCTCCTGGCAACTGCCAAACCCAGACTCGTCTGTCGGATTTCCAGATAGAGAAGTGTGATTCGTCACTCCGGAGAACACGTCTCCACTGCTCTAGAGTCCATTAGCGGCGGGCTTTACACCACTGCATCCGACGCTTTGCATTGCACTTGGTGATGTAAGGCTTGGATGCAGCTGCTCGGCCATGGAAACCCCTTCCATGAAGCTCTCTACACACTATTCTTGAGCTAATCTGAAGGCCACACAAAGTTTGGAGGTCTGTAACTATTGACTGCAGAAAGTTGGCGACGTCTGCGCACTGTGCGCCTCAGCATGCGCTGACCCCACTCTGTGATTTACGTGATTACATGGACTACCACTTTGTGGCTGAGTTGCTGTTGTTCCCAATTGCTTCCACATTGTTATAATACCACTAACAGTTGAACATGGAATATTTAGGAGTGAGGAAATTTCACAATTATTATTTCACAAAATTTCACTTATTGCACAGGTAGCAACCTATCACGGTACCACGCTTGAATTCACTGAGCTCCTGAGAGTGACCCATTCTTACACAAATGTTTGTAGAAGCGTCTGCATGCCTAGGTGCTTGATTTTATACACCTGTGGCCATGGAAGTGATTGGAACACCTGAATTCAATGATTTGGAGGGGTGTCCCAATACTTTTGGCAATATAGTCTGTGGAAGGCGTAGGACCATAAAATGTCCTACCTGCCTGTCAACGTATGTATTTCCATACCTCGCGCAGACATCACACGTCTTCAGTGCGTTTCATGCTATGCAGAGTTAGACAGACATCAGTCACAGAGTGGCACTAAGAAACAGCAGCCACTTTTACAGTTCCTCCAGAACCAAAACAACCAGCTTATGCTGCGTTCAGACCATAACTACTGTAATTTGAAAGAGATGGAAACCTGTGACGTTACACTCGTTGTGGTTCGTGGCTCAAATTTATGTGCCTCATTGGCTACAAAGTAACGTGTTACTGTAATTCCACTACTTTAAGTGGTAACGCGCATATAACTATTTTTTCTAATCAAGTAACGCAATTACAATTACTGAAATTTAAATGAGTTTGTTACTCGCGTTACTCTATTTTGTGAAAAATTAATGCTTGCAGACAAGAAGCTCATTCTCGCTGTAGTATTGTTGCAGCCCGCGCCATGTCTACTTTGATTGACCTTCCAAAAGAGGGGACAATTAGAAAACAGTGGCTAAGCTTTAGTTACAACACTGTTCCAAAACAGTACAACCCAAATATTCGACTGTGTGCTGCGCATTTTTCGGAGGGCTGTTTCTAGCACCTGGGAGAGCACAGACCGTTTCTACGTCTTTGTCGTTTCTATCATACCAAATGCAACTTACCAATCTGATATGTTCTGGTCCAGTCGCGCTGGCAAAGCTGATCGATAGCTTGGTCATCTGCGTCATCCGGATCAGATTCGGGCTCGAATTGATAAGGTAGAACCGACATTATCATCTGTCAATATTGCTATGCTTTGGGAGCTGATGTTGGTAAGAAGCGTGACATTTCTCTCAGACGCATTAGGTATTCGGGCCAATCACAATGCACTGGATCGCTGGCCAATCAGAACACACCGTGCTTTTCAGATCAATGAGCTTTGAGAGATGAGACTTGTTAGCCCATTTTAACATTTGTTGAGAATCTCATCTCTTATCTCTATTTAGCTTTGCCTTATGAGGCATGTTTGTTAAACCGTTTTGTTAAGCTTTTGTTAAATCACATATTCAATTATATGCAGCACCTCAGGGCACCTTTGTTTTCTCGTTGAATTAGTGTTAATACTGTAGGCCAATCACTTTTATTTAATTGGGTCTAATGTGGTAAAAAAAAACTGAGAAAAGGGACTTTTGTACTACTGCTTGATTTGAAGGCATGTTGCTTATAAATAGGTCTAAAAATTATGTTTATTGTGTTTGACTGTTCAGTACTGTTCATATTTACATTTAAAAAGCAGACATAAAAGTAACTTAAAAGTTACTTTCCCTAGTAACTAATTACTTTTGATATACAGTAATTGGTTAAGTAATTAAATTACTTTTAAAAGAAGTAACTAGAAGTAACTTTCAGTAACTTTGCCAACTGTTCATTGGCAACACTATCAACGCCTAAATGAATCTGCAGCAGGTCAGTACTCTTTAAGTTGCGTTCATTATTATTGTAATGTTATGTGCTTTGAGACATGAAGTATTTTTTTTTTGCTCCCTGCTGGAGACACTCTGAAGTCAGGCTGGGATCTCATGCTTTCAAAGCTAGCTTGCTATTGTTAGCCTCTCCGAAAATGGCCTACCCTAGCTTTAACATTAATATTGAAGTCCTCCAAGGCCAAGAAGATTAAAAAAAAAAGTATAAAAAACATTTGAAAATTCAATGCTGCAGGTTCTAGAAACTGTGAAGACGTGAGTTTGATTTCCAGGAGCGCACATAATAATAAACTATATACACTAAATGAACTGTAATCTCATAAATAATATGCAGATGCAGATGTGTGTGACACATGCACCCGTGCCTGTGAGGTCAATAGCTCTGAGAGTTTCATATGTGTGTGTTCACTCCATCAGGCATACAGGGGTTCACACTTTGTCTGTGAGTGGCTATCTGTCTCTCTCTCTCTCTCTCTCTCGGCCATCAAGCTCATTGATTTTCTTCCTTACCTCCAGCCTGCCTGTATTAGCCCATCCCATCAGCGCCAAATCACTCCTCATCTGCGCTGGCACAGTTTGTGCAATTAGTCGCCCGCGTCCGTGGGGATGAACCAAGGAAGCGTGTAATACTGATGCCTCTCTGGCTCCACAACGACACCGCCTGGGCACAGAGGCTGGAGCTGGTGCCAACCTTGCCTACTTTAGCTCGGCTGCTACATCATGTGGCATCTGCAGTGAGTCGCTCCCACCTGGCATGAAAACGCCACAAGCTGACCATTGCGCTGGACGCTTTTAAACGGTTCTGTGAGGTGAGGTGGTAACTGGGCTGACAACTACCATAACACCTCAGAGGGACTGATGGACGTTTGTTAGAGAGTTTTGGAGAGGTAGAGTGGTTATAAAACAGAGTATGTGATGCCAAGATCAGAGGGTAAGGAGAAAGGATGTAGAAAATGGTACAATTGTTAAAGAAGCAATTCACCATAATATGTCAATTCTATCCTTGTTTACTCCCTCTTAATGTTATTGCCTGTATGACTTCATTTCCTCCATGGAATTCTCAAATATCTTGGCGGCTCTTTTCCATAAAATGAAAGTTGATGGGGACCGTCTGTCAAGCTCCAAAAAAACAGTATCATAGAAGTTTTTATATGATTATGTGGCTATATTCCAAGTGTTCTGAAAGTAAAGTTGATCACTGATCATTTTACCCTCTGTGGAGCTCTGAAAAAGGCTTTAAAAGTTTTTCTGAATTTTCTGAATTCAGAAATGCTGTGTTGATGCCAGTGCTGCTAGTTCACACTTGTACTGTAACCATACATCAGATTCACTCTCCATTTACTTTCACTGTAGAAAAAGAGCAGTCATAATACTCTTTAAAAATGCTTTTTTTTTGTTCCATGAAACAAAGTCCCTTGTGAAAAAGAAGAACACTTGCTTAAAGGCACAATATGTAATTTTTCGCCGCTAGAGATCGCTTTTTCAAAACAAAGGCGTAGCTTGATGATGGCTTGATGTCGCAGAGCTTTTAATTATGCTGCAGAGCAGACGACGCTTCCACTTCCGCTCATGTGTATGTGGGGAGACGCAGCGCTGTTTTATCATATTAGATACATTTGAGTGTGTTGAAAGTTTTGTTATAATGCTACTCTGTGCATTCGCTTGGCGGCTACTATGAGACACTTGTTCACACTGCAGTAAGATAGAACGATATTAGGCATGGTAAAACACGGCACTCGGGTAAATCAAGAAAACCAGATTTAAACAATAAGACTAACTGTGTTGAGCTATAGAACAATGATTCGTTTCTGTCGATGAATGTATCAAAACAGTTGCTTGCCTGTATATATTAAAGCTCTCTTTGGTGTTTCCATAGTTTCTACAAAATAAAACCGGAAATCGAGGGTAACGCGGGTATGATGTCATTGATAGGCGACCTCCGTGTCCTAGTTAAAATTGCTTATTTCTCTGGATTTAAACATTCTTGGAAACATTTGGGATAATGTAAGTACACAAGTCAACAAAATATATAACATTGTTCTAGTGTGCTTTTGGATATTTTAATCCAAATATCTTACATATTGCGCCTTTAAAAGGCCACTTATTTAAAGACTTTTACTTTTTTTGTTGACTTTTGACTTTAACAATTTTAATGTAAAATACTACAAATATTAAAGTAAAATATTACATTCAGTTTGTACTTAAGTATATCTTTTCAAAGGTAGGCCTATATTATTTCCGTACTAAGTACTCTCTTTTTAAAATTGTGCTAAACTGTACTTCTTTTTCACAAGGGGTATCGTACGGGTTTGGTGCAACATGAGGGTGAGTAAATGATGACAGAATTTTTTTATAAGTCCCTCCTGTGGATAGAGAGAGTGTGTGTGAGAGGGGTTACAGTACATAATGATGCGTGTATGTGTGAGGGGTTACAGTACGGAATGATGTGTGTGTGTGTGTATGAATTAGGGCAGCGGTGAAGAGCTGGGCCACAGCAGGACAGCTCTGTTGTTCCTGAGGGAGGACCTGCCGTGCGGCAAGCCGTTTATTTTTAGGAGGGTGACTCTGATGCTAACCTCACAGGTACTTGTCTAAAAAAACTGGGGGGACAGAAGGAAATAGAAGGGCATTTCTTTCTGCTGTTTTAGGCCTAAAACCGGTACTTTCCTGCCATTATATAAAAATGCCTTCTTATTTTGCAGCACATAGTACCACAGTACTTATTGAAATCCAGGCTAAACAGTGGGAGAGCTCATACATAAAACATTTAAATCAAAGGCATTTTCCTTCCCATCTGTGGCAAAATGAAATTCTTTCATCTCATCATGATTATCTCTCTGCCAAGCAAAAGTCTGCACGTCTTTTAAAGCTAGAAAAAGCAGAAAATTCTGGGTTTGTGCTTGGTCAATCCTGTGACTTACACACTCTGACATCTGACATATATCGCCTCCAGACAGCGGAGCAGGCCCGCGCTCAATGGCAGCCGGAGCTGACTGCGGTCATTTCATATCCTCCTTTTATACGCCGCTTATTTTGGGCTGCGTACGTCAGCGCTCGCGTGCACGCCCGCTCGGTAGCTGAATCACGCGGTGTTGACAGAGCGCGTCTTAACACACAGGAGCTCGCCGCCCTCGTTATCTTTTAATTCGAGCTATTTTGATTCTTCACAGAAACGCGGCGCTTGAAAGCAGGTGAAAGCGCCGCATATTGACGTGCCTCGCTGATTTGTGTTCTTTAATCGCTCCCACTAGCCGAGCGCTCACATCTGCTCGCGATCGCCTGCCCCCGCGCCGAGCGGCTTGAGCGCGCACACTGGCCACAGATAAACAAGCGCGCTCGCGTCTCCTGGGAGGTAACCATGGCAACCGGCGAGCTCATTTTGAGCTGCCTGTCCTAGAGGCAAGACAATAACATGTTTCAAGGCCAATGTCACTGATTTTTCAAAGGGAAAGCAATGGGAAAATATTGCAACCCAAACAAATGTCGCCGATTGATAAAATTGATGCCACTGATAAAACTTACTAAACAAAACAGACCGAAGGTGTGACAGTAAACATTTTAGTCCCAACGGTGGCTGCTAGCCATGACTGCCTACTCCTGCACACCTACTGAGTGCTTTATGGCTTAATATGTCCAGACCTGAACATAACTTCCCGAAACTGCCTCTAATTCTCTCCTGCCACATTCTCATGGAGGCAGTTTTGATCGGGTGCACAAAAGCGAAAGAGCTGTCAGTATAAGATGCCTCGACCTATCTTCTAATGGACATGAAGACATTAGAGAGCACTCAGACCTCAGAGGGGACAACAGAGACGGGAAAGAGGTATATACACTACAAAAACCATTGTCCTAATCAGTAGTTCTGGCTCGTTTTCCAGTACAGACCTGCAAACTCACAACCGGTGAAAAGGGTGACATGTTTACGAATTAAATTGTTGTAGGGGGGTCTGGGGGCATCGTCCCCAGCGGGAGAAAATGTTTGCGATTTTAACATTGTGAGTAACTTCGATTCAGAATTGATTAATTTGGGGCCTATCAGGGACAGTATTTTTCTTCAAAGAAATAAAAATCTCTCAACTAATGCTTCAAAATGGGGTCCTGGGATCCACAGGGGGTCGTAAGGGAGTGCTATGGGGTCTGTGGAAAAGTAAAAAAAAAATAATAGGAGTAAACTAAATAAATAAATAAACTGAATTAAAATTAAACTGATTAAAATAAATACATTTATTCAAATGAAATAAATAAATAATACATCTACAGTAGCCTACAGCACAGCTGCAGTGAGTAGGACAAATTCTAAATACAATTTTACACACATTTATAATATTAATGTTCAGAAAATTACTTTATACATGTAAATATATAGCTGCCTTTTAAATTTTAGGATGCACCAAGATGATCATATTTAAGGGTCCATGGCATCTAAAAGATTGAAAATCCCTGCTGTAAACTATACAAGGAGCCCCAGTTGAAATATTTTAATATTGAAGGTTAAAATTAATTGATTTGTACCTATAAATTACACAAAGTGTGTGTATTTTTTTTATAACAACGTTATAATGACATCATTATGTTTCTACTGGTTTGTTATAGAGGCCCTAGCCTAAATATCTCGTCTCTAAGTTCATTTTTCGAGTTTTTGGACATTGAATGGCTTTTCTGAGGTAAATGTGACTTAATATGACATTGTTTACAAGCTGTTTTATTAGTGTCTTTCAACATACCTTATGGTGTTTATTCATGGTTATTTCGCGTTGTAAGAGATGGTCCACGTGAACCACGTGCCGTTTGCTTGAACTGAAAAAAAAAGAGCGCCAAAAAAGTTCGCCACGCTTGAGTCTATGTGGGAAAGTAGCCCATTTCCGATTCTTGTGAGGTTTATTGTGCTTGCTAGGGATGTCACGGTACCGAAATTCCAGTAGTCGGTACCAATACCATCAAAATTTGACGGTACTCGGTACCAATTTCGGTACCTCAAAAAAAATTTTATTTTTATTTTATTTAACTTTTTTTTTTTTAAATGTAATTAAATTCAATGAGTTTATTATTTATGATGATAATCATTATAAGTAAATAATACATAAACATTTAAAGGCTGTATGCTGTTTAAAAGTAAACATTGTTCAAGATCAAGTGAAAAATGATCAACGATCTAGGCATAATTATTATTATTAGTAGAGACACTAATATTACATTACGTGTGTGTGTGCGCGCGCCCGTGCATCAGCGCCCGTCATCCACACAGAGACGCAGAATTTGTAGAAGTAATATTTAAATAGTATTTTGCAGTTTAATATTCACAGGCACAAGTATATTCGGCTACAGTCTGGAGCCCTGTGCTAAGATTAACACGGAAGCGACTGAACGCAGCTGCGGGTACCGAATACACTCGGGAGTCGGTACTACCGGTACTACAGAAATGCTGATACCGTCACATTTTTAAATGTTCAGTACCGACTTGGTACCGAAGTACCGGTACTTGTAACATCCCTAGTGCTTGCAAAGTCTTGTTTTCAGAGAATATATCTTGAATTAAGTTTATTTCTTCCATCTTTTTTTAAGGATTAACCTGACTAAATTCAAAGTAAACAACCCTGCTGAATAAAACTAGCTGGTTAAGTTCACCGACTCACAGTCACAGTACTTGCAGCCGCCTGGAAAGATTTAGATTTTGCTTTGCTAGACCTATTCAACAGATAATAGCCTATTAGACGTTAAAATTATTCAAAAATACAGATTAAGAAAAATACTTTTTATGCCGCGCACAAGGACAAAGGAGGTGAGAGGGGAATGAGACCACTGAGATGAGAGGAAACTCGACAGAAGGAGGGAGAAGTGATTGGACATTCAGCGCTGGTGCTATAGCGCTTGCAATCCTTATCAATGCATCTGTCCATCCATCCGAGCTGCACAGCCTCATCTCCCCTGTGATCTCTCTCTCTCTCTCTCTCTCTCTCTGTAATATCCGAAAGAGGGGAAGGAGGGGTGAACAGCAATAAAGCAGACAGCAGCCGCAGCTCTGAGGCAGGCTGGATCAGGCATAAGTCAATAAGCTGGCACATTGCTCTTATGACTTAGGATATATTCTCAGCCTCCTGTGCGAGCCCTGTGGCAAGGCCTCATTAACATTATTAATATTTTTAATTATTAGCCAGTCTCAAAAGGTCAACAGAGGTCACTGTGCATTTGCAACTTTGTGCATTTGATACAGCTTCAGTTATTTAGAATTTAAGTTGAAATAATGAGAAGAATGTGCTTGAATTATTATTTATTTATTATGTATTGATGAAATCTAGTAACTTAAAGGTAAATAAAATAAACAATAACAAAAAATCTCCCAAACAAATTGCATTAAAAAATTTACAAAATACAAAGTGCGAGTGAGGGATGAGAGTAGTACATTTTACTGAAATAATATATTTAATATACTTAAGTGCAAACTAAATATTTTCAGGCACTTATAATTGCATGTTATTTACAATTAAATAAAATTGTAGTTTAAATTTAGAATAAATGCAAATAGCTGAACTTAAGAGTGTTTATTTTAGCCACTTAATTAGGATTTTATATGGTTAAAGTATACTTTAATGTAATTTCTACTGAAACTTGTATTTCATTAAATATAATTGTAATTACACATATGTAATGATGAAGTTGCAATTTAGTACATTTAAAAATTAATAATAATTCACTACAATTAAAATAATAATCAACTATTTTACATGTGCTTTGTAGTATGTTAGTCAACACATCAAAATAAGTGCACTTCTTAAAAGCATGACAAAAGATTATTAAACATGATGCAGATTTTGATTTGACATTATTAGAAAGTGCACTTAAAGGTGCGGTATGTAGGATTGACAGCTAGTGGTCGTAATAGGTATTGCAGTCCAAATTCAAAATATTGGAGATCGTTGTTTCCCCCGCCCCCTCCTCCTCAGACTCAACGCTCACGCGGGTTGCCAACTTGAGGACACGCAACAGGAGCAGGCACAATTGACAATGAAAGCCACACTGTAAGTTGTTAAGTTGATTTATCTGCGTTTTAATATGCTCCTGTTCATAGAGATATGTAGATGGATGCCAAGGCTTTTTAGGTCGGGTAGAATCTGCGATCTCTGACCCAGTTTGTTCGCTGGCTTCCATGGCTGCAATACGCTGTGTTTTCCACCAGCTGGAAACCTGGGGTGTCTAAATACTGTTGGGTAAACTGGCAACAAGCGGTTTCGCACAGACCAAAACAAAAACAGACATTCCGACACGGAACGCACATTTCAAAGTAGAATAAATATCTAAATAACTTTCCTAAATATCTGCAAACATATTATGGTATTTTTATGTTTTAGTTAAGTGAAAAATTTACATATAGCACTTTTAAGTGTGTTACGAAACAGTCATGAAAATGTACTCTCTTTAAGTACACTTAATACAATAATACATTATCTGAAAGTACAGTTGTTTTTTTTAAAGATTTGAAGGACACTACAAGTGCACGTTCAATACAATTAAGCACACTTCTTTTTCACATGGGTAAGCTCATTTGCATGGTGTGTTTTGAGGTTTTAGACTGCTTTTAGGCACTTGTCAGCTGGTCAACCAGACCAACTAAAACAGGCTAAACACCAGCTTGGCCAGGCTGGGAGACCATCTAGACTTCTAGGCTTAAACCAGACTAGCAAACCACCTTTTATTTCTTAATTTTTTCCTGTCTTCAGCTGGACACTTTTTTTTTCTTCTTCTGTTTTTAGTTTTGACAATCTATCCAGATTAGGGGTGTTTATTGATGTTGGGTAAGCATGCTGGCTGGTGTCATGTTGACTGTGTCTAAAACTGAATCACACATAGACATGCACTGGTAATGTGTGTGTGAGGTGTGCAGTGCAGTAGGGTTGTAGTAATTACCTTTTGCTTCAACGGAGGAGCAGGAAGTTTAAACACAAACACTCCCACTAATAAGTCTCATATCACCGCCATCAGATTGTCGTCTCCCATCAACGCCTCCTGAATACTAAATATAATGGGTGACCGGTCTCCTTGGTGAAAGGTTATGTTAAATAAATGTAGTGCTACTATTAAAACTGATATAAATGCAGAAAGACTAAACTCAAAGGAGATGATCATCCACAAAATTTTTTAATGTTTTCAAACTCTTAACTGCATGTTATTTGCACATAAATTAAAATATATTATAGAGTTAAGTAGATTTTTATGTCATTTCATAATTCTTTTGTCTCTGAAATATGGTTAAAGTGAACTGCTGAATGTACTGACAAGCATTTATGATATGCTAAAATGTATTTAATTTCTATTGAAATGCACAGTTGTAATAACACATTTGTAGTGAAGTTGCAATTTAGTACATTTAAAATATATCAGCATTAAATGTATTAAATCTCACACTATAGTTAAATTATAATCAAGTAGAGCTGCACGATTATGGATAAATTGAGAATCACAATATTTTGGGTTTCAAACCGAGATCATGATTTTCCCTCGATTCTGAATAGACAACTAAATAAAATAACACTAAAGGTTCTAACAACATGTTAATTGCTGCAGTCTATTTTAAAAGTGTTTAATTAATTCGAATACATTTTTTTTTAATCGGTTTGAATGAATGAATCAATGACGAATCAGCATTTTTGAACAAATCGCTTGAATAAATTATTATAACTAAATTTTTTAACCGGCACTTGTCGCCACCTACTGGTGTAACGATGTAATGGATAGAATCTTTATTTAAAGAGTCAAGTTACTTCCAGAAGGTGATTCACTCTATTTTGACCGGTACCGTAGACATTAGAGTTTATATCCAAACTATATACTTTGATCTCAGTACTTCTGTGATAATTTGAATATTTGTAACACAAATAATGATACTGTGTGGTTAAAAAGACTGATTACGAAGCCGTTTCATACCTGTACTGTACATGACAACTGCTCTCTCTGGCTCAGCGGCAGTGCCAACGGAGATCTGAATGTTCCAGCTTAAACAGACACAGGAGAATTGTTGTAATTTAGGAATAAGATCGCGTGGGTGTTTAATTTGACATTTTTACAAAGTGCACCTTTTAAAAGTCTACTTAAGTGTGTTTAGAAACATAGTAATGAAAACGTACTCTATGGAAACTGGTTTTTGCCACTGAATAAAAATTAAAAAAGGTAATTTTTATCTCATAATTCTGAAATATCACGCAATTCTGACTTTAGAACTCGTACTTGCGAGATTATATCACGCAATTCTGAGAGAAAAAAATCTGAATTGCAAGATGTAAACTCGCAATTTGAATATGGGAATGAAGTCTGGTCCTCTTTGCAACTTATTTTAGCCAAGAGTCACACACTTGGACAGGAAGAGGCGGGACCACAGTGAGTTTGGCTTTTATCAAGGGCCAACCTCCCGCTGTCTCTCTTAAAGCCAACACGGAAGTGACTTAAACTACAATTCATCAACTGGCCGCTAGAGACAGGCTCCAAAAGGGAGTAAAATATGAATCTCCCCCATGTTAAAATGCCCAATTTTACAGCAGAAAAAAATAAGTTTACAGCCTGGTACAAAAAGTGGTTTTGGTCTATATAGCTAATTTTGCCCTTCATGACAACTGTGAGGGGGGTGTTTTTTTTTTTATAACTCATCCGTTTAAATTATATTAAGCCTTAAAGTTCTGCATAATTAAGGGCGTGCCCACTGGAGTGACGGGTGGATTGCCACTATGGTTGAGCTAGGTGGGCCTGGTTTCAGCAACCAGGCATCTCAGCTCCACCCACGTCTTGCCTCTTTGCCCATTTTCAGTTATCCGTGAGTGACGCGCGGTGACGCTCTGCCAAGACAACCGGCCACGCTCACTTTAGGCTTCAAAAATGCTCTTCAGAAACCTACGGGTGACGCCACGGACACCACGTCCATATTTTTTTTTTTACAGTCTATGGTTTTTATGTGATGTGTAAGAGTCAAAAAAAGATGAATAGGTTTTAAATTATAAAAATGTCAGATTTGACATCAACATCAATTTTTATCAAACTTAAGTTCTTCCTCAGAGATGTATTTAGCAGAATGGTAAACAAGTCATGTGCATGTAATTGATTGGATCGTGCGGTTTTGAGAACGCTCTTGCTATTTATGTGTAATATGCATCATATAAGAATCCTTAGGTATGAAGGACCAAACCTGCAGAAATAAAAAATGTATTAATTAATTCATGAATAAGTAAATAAATGAATAAATAAATAAATAAATATACAAATATGTAAATGAATAAATAGATAAATAAATGTGATAATAGGAAATAAATAACAGAATAAACAACCTGATAAATTAAATGATTCATTTGAAATCAAATTAAATTTTGTATTATCTTTCCCTTAATTTATTTCCCTTTTAAATATTTTTAAAAAAAAATTTAACTTTTATTTATTTGTTAATTAATTGTAATATTTATTTTAATATTTATTTTTACATGTATTTATTTATGCATTCATTTATTTTTATATTTATTTATTCCCACATGTATTTATTTTTAGATTTATTTATTTATTGATTCATTTATTTTTACTTTTTCATGTGCAACATGGAAATGAGGAGGGCGGTCCTTGTGTAGCTTCAGTGCATCATTGGTTGAGAGCTCACGCATAGAATCGTCAGACCAGCTAAGCGAGAGGAGAGTTTATTTATTCATTTACATATTTGTATATTTATTTATTTACTTATTCATTCATTAATTCATTTCATTAATTTGAATTTATTTCTGCAGGTTTGGTCCTCCATACTTGGGTGCCATCTGAAGCTAAGACTAGGATGGACTTTGCTCAGAAACTCTACAATGTAAGTGTGTGTTAGACAGACACATTTCGACTGTGACCTTGGGTCTGTCAGCAATGGATATTGAGGTAGGACTGCGTAAAGATTCAGAGGCTGAACTGATGGTCTGTAAGCCAGAATCCTGTCATGAATATCACCTCCATTACTGATGCGAGGAGCAGAGGGTGTGGAGAGAGGAGACGCACTTAAAGTGGTTTTGTTCCCTCCTGTACCTCTCGCTATCTGTCTCACTCTCGACTGTGAGGAAAGTGATGTCACCGCGACTCTTGTTCCACAGAGGCAGGGAAGCGTATTTTCCTATGTTTCCCAACGTCTGATGCATGCATACACAACAACAAACCCCCAACCTTATCCCATCTCACTCTCTCTCGCGCTTTCTTTCTCAGTCTTGGCTCGTTCCCACAGTGGTCCACCTCTTTACCTCATCTCCATATTTAAAAGTGCCAGTGTCATTGTGTAGTGCCAGGAAAATCGAGTGATTTAATCAATGGGATGGAGGAGAGAGAGAGGTAGAAATGGACAGAGATTAGATCATTGTACAGATGTAAGTGATGTAATGCACCCCGCGCACAATAGTATCGTGCGCCGCCCATCCCTTTTCTCTACACCCCTCTATTCAAGGAAAGCAGGTGAACAGGTCAAGAGAAAAGAGAAGATGAGCATGAAGCTGCAAACCATGTGTTTCACACTTGGAATGCAATCAGCCGCTAGAAGTCCAAGTAACAACACCTTTAGACTGTCGCTGGAAGAGAGGGAGGTGGGAAACAGGGTCATCTTAAGCTGCGCAAGGTGGTCTCGTTTCACAATATCACAAGAAAATTCTTAATCTCACTCAACAAAACATACCTTTATGGCTGTTTGTAAACGAATGACCACCCATTTTATATCTACAACGTGATGCATTTCCGAGTGAAAAGGATGTTCAATGAGAAAATAATGCAGGGTGGGGCTTGATTTTATCTTTGATTTGATTTGGGTCATGAAAGCAGTCTCTATGGTTGGGGTTTCAAAATAAGAGTCCTCGATGATGTCATCCCGAAAAGGAAAGTCATTATATTTTGATGAAACACTACAAAGACCTTTTCCCCTTGGAATATCTATGAAAAAATAGGACCAGGAATGTATTAACTGTTTCCCCGCCAGCGTTTTTGAAAACAGTTGCCAGCCACCACCAGCATTTTTCACAGAAGTTTCATGGCCCCCAGAGTATTTTGTTGTATGAATATCTGAACATGCACTTTTAAATAAAAAACCCTTGTTTTATTCTAGCTTCAAAGCTGAGAAAATCACGTTTTTGTCAAAGACTACATCTGGATCGGATTCTGAACGATTATCAAAACACAGGAGTAGATCGAGTCCATCAACACCCCCAAAGCTTCACAGTCCTAGAACTCATCCTGGGTCGACATTTCATTCAGTAACATTAGACAGTTTTGATTTATATGCTGCTTAATGTTGATAATCATACGAATCTGCTTACATATGCTATCCCTTGTTTCTGCTTCTTCTTCGTCTTTGTTTTGCTCAGGAGATTTAGTACTTTTTCAGAAGATGTGTAATAGCGCCCCCTACCGGATAACAGTGTAAACACTGTAACACAGTAAATAAGGTCTATATGAGGCTACAGGTAAGAAGTTACATGTATTAATTGCCTTTTTATTGCCAAAGTTTGAACAGCTTGTAACAAATCTTAAAAAAACAAAACCTTCCCCGACTTCCCATGTTGTCTATGAAAGCCTGTAGACTGATTTGTAAGTAAAGAACTTTTTTTCTTTTGCCAGGAAAATACAAAAGATGTGATGGTTACACGCGCTCTCGAGATGATCTCTTCCATTAAACAAATGCTTATACAATGTTCAGGAGGATAATGCTGAAAGAGCCATTCTGTACTGCAATGACAATGTGTCATGCAAAGAAAAGGGATTATAATTTAAATCGTCTCACGTCGCCAGATAAATAGTCTGAAATATAATTTATAATCAAAGTGTCATAACAGTGTTATTTTAATGACCTCATCTGTCAACATGATGGCGGTGAATTGCAAACAACACATTGCTATGATTGCATTGCTTTCTTAACGACTGCTTTCTCACCGCTCTCATTTTTGTTATGTTTATTTTGCTATTGAGAGGAAAGCATGCAACACGTATTTACATATTCATCTAAACGTCGCTCTCAGTAGCGTGGATGGCGTCTGGATGTTCGTTAACAGTATATCGCTGCAAAGCTATTTACAACTTCTTTTACTTCTAAGCAAACAAGGGAAAAGAACTTCACCGTGAGAATATCAGGGCCTTGAACAACATTCAGTCTCTTGTCCGTTACGTGTGCATGAGAGTGCAAATGAACAATACGTTTATGACTGCAGTTCACTTAACGTCCACCGGTGTCGCTAATAACAAGATTTTGTGAATTCTATAGAGCCCCTTTTAAACTTGATTTAGAGGATTCCATATGACTTTGATTAGCTTCGGAAGCCTTTGTTTGCTTTGGTTTTTCCATGTAATTTGGCTGTGTGTGTAATAACTAATGTAATTCATTCAAATCTTGTTGCTCTTTCTACTTCCATATTGTGCATATCTTTTGAAACAACCTCTCAAAACCAATATCGTTCTGAAATCCCACCAAAAAACAACCTCTCTTGTGGTGCATAGTAAAACTTCACTACACCAGTGGTTATATTGTGAAACTAGGCTACTCTCTCTCACACAAAAACCCTACAATTACATATACTTAAGTCACACTCTCACACACATACACTGCTCCACCTGAGGCTGCTTGAGTGTTAATCTGTGTGCAATAACTCTCACAGACACCCTACCTACACATAATGCCTCACACAAATGTCATCAAGATACTAGCGTAGATACTTAACTGAAGCGACTTAACCTCACATTGAGCAAGATATTGCACATACATCATAGACTTACAGTGTTTACCCTCACTTAAAAAGCAGTGCACATAAAACAGTAAATGGAAGATACAACAAATTCATTAAATGTACATATGGTGCATATCACACATCTTACGAGCAAAATAATTGATTTTGTGCCCAATTTTGTGGCAAGCTAGAAGAAAAACAGTGATGGGTCCTGTGACATTGGTCTCTTAGCGGCATGGAGACTGATTGATCAAGGTGGGAGGAGGATGGATAGATAAAAACAGCGTGTGAATGAGTGGAGGTGGGGTTCAATCTTGGCTCTGGGAATTGCTGGCATGGAAAATGGGGGGAGGAGAGAACACTAATGGCCGCGAGACGCAGCTGGCTATAGACGGCAAAGGACGGAGAGAGACCTAGAAAATGACATTATCCTTTGGTTTTGTGCTGCTTTTAGCTGCTGATTTGCTTGTGAGAGTGGAGTGTGTGGAGGCGCATGTTAATGTCAGATCGCAGTGGAAGAAAGGTTTGAATGCTACTGCTCTTTATAATTAAAGACAAAGTCAGAGTATAACGAAGCGTGAAATCCTGAAATCCTAATGAGAGCAATGAGATTGAGTCTCTCTCTGTCTATCACACAGTATTTTGAAGGTTTTTTGTTAACATAATTAAGCCAACTGATAACCCATCCTTGCTGTATTTATACTATACTATCTATGATATAGTTTTATACACTAAGGGCCAGATTTACTAAACAGGGCAAATTAGCGTGAGAGCACAATTTAAAAAAAAGTAGTGATGGGAGTGGAAAGTTTTGCGCGTGATCTACTGATGACACACAAATGAAAGAACACAGATGAGGCGGATCATTTCCATAATGACAAACGCAATCTACCAAGAGCAGCACAATGCTGCACATGCTTTTTTGGGCGGTAAATAATGGCACAAATACCAGTAAACCGACTAGCGTAAACCTTAGTAAATCATCTTGTGTAACGACTGATGCAAGCGGCTGCAGTCATTAGCGTCCGTGTTGGTGTGCCCGCCTCCCACGCCAGAGATCCCGGTTCGAATCCCGCTCGGAGTGGGTTGAGTAGGACATTTGGTGCCGTGACCTGGATGGGAGTGAGGCTTAGGGGGGGTGAGTGTAATGGACGCAGGCCAGTAAGAGCTGTGTGAGTAAACCTCACTCCCCTGATCTCAAGAGGAACGTTAGCGACGGACGCAAGTTTGCCACAAAATTGCGGCAATCAGTCTAATGGCTGCGGTCATTAGCGCCCGTGTTAGCATTACTGCCTCCCACGCCGGAGACCCCGGTTCAAATCCCACCTCGGAGTGGGTTGAATAGGACTGGTTAAATTTGAGCCGTGACCCAGATGGGAGTGAGGCTGTGTGAGTAAACTTCACTTCCCTGGCTTCAAGAGGAGCGCTAGCGGCTGATTCTAGCAGCTGCGATCATTAGCGTCCATGTTAGCGCGCTCATTTCCCATGCCAGAGACCCCGGTTTGAATCCCGCTTGGCGCAGGTCGAGTAGGACTCGTTACACTTGCTCGATTCATTTAAGTACCCTCTTCCCGTAAAATTTTGGTCTCAAATGGAACAAATGTCTATAAATGCATGTGCAATAAGGTCAGCCTCAAAAATCACCCTGTCCACGCCTTTTCAGCGCTAATTTTTCACTGCGTGTCTGTAGTAAATCCTGACAGTAGTTTTTTAATGCCAAAAGAGGGTTTACACTGGAGCAAGCTGTTAGTAAATCTGGCCCTAAATGATTAATCCGCTTTTTTTTTCTTTTTTTTCTTTCAAAAATGTTTCTGTCATCATTTCATCCTCATGTTCTTCCAAACCTGTATGACAAAAAAATCTGATATTTTTATTTGAATTATTCTAATGTTGTTTGGTCCCCAACATTTTTCTAAATATATTTTATGTTCCACAGTAGAAATAAAGTCATACAGATTTGGAACGACAGGATATAGAGTAAATAATCAGCTGCTGATACTGTACTATACTAACTGATCATAAGAAAGGTACTGTTTCCATGTTATACACAGAGAAAGTATCAATCTTTTGTTGTTTCGAGCTGCGCTGAGATCAGCTGCTTTGTGTTGAAGCTGCAGCAGACCTCTATTCCTATCAGCCACCTCTGCTCTGAGACCAGCGTGTGCTTCTCAGCATAACACAGAATAAATTATTGTGCCGTATTGGGGTGATAGGGTTTCAGAGCCACATTTAGAACGGAGAGATAGTGACAAGTGCAAGAGGAAGAGAGGAATGAATCAGAGAGAGGGATGTTGGGGCGCATGCACATGAGAGATGCTTAGTGTTAAAATTGGCAGCTAGACGAGAGAACGAGAGCGGGAGAGAGTGAGACAGGGTCATAGAGAGAGCACGAGAGAGAGAGAGAGAGAGAGAGAGAGAGAGAGAGAGAGACGGGAAACGTGAGAGAAATGATTATCGCAAAAATAGATAGAAATGGAGAAAGTGAGCCGAAGAAAGAGAAAGGGGAGACGGAAACAAAAGGGTCAAAAAGAGAGTGAGAGAGAGGCAAGATGTGTGGTTTTAAAATAGACAGACGTGGAGGGAAGGCAGAGGTGCTGTTTTCTGCTGTATTAGTGTGTGTGTGTGTGACCTCTCTTTCAAACACATACATACACACACACACACACACACTCTCTCAAAGACATCTGACAGATTCACTTTCTCATAGATTCTCTTCGTTCTCTGTAAATTGCTGGGAGGCTGCCGAGCTCACGTTGACCGTGCTGTACCCAGTGCACAAGCGTCAGACTGAGCCTGTGTTTGCAGACAGCTAACAAAATCAACACACAACATGCAATGCATTCAGTGCATTCAAGTCTCTTACGCTCACAAAGGCTGCATTTACTTAAACAATATTGAAAAAACATAGTAATATTGGGAAATAGCCTAGTATTACAATTTAAAATGACTGTTATCTAAATATATTGTAAAATGTAATTTATTCCTGTGATGTTAAAGCTGAATATTTTCAGCATCATTACTCCAGTCGTCAGTGTCATATGATCCTTCAGAAATCATTCTAATATGATGATTTGATGATCAAGAAACATGTATTATTGTTATCAATGCTAAAAACAGTTGTGCAGCTTAATATTTCTGTGGAAACCATGGCACTTTCCTCCCAGGATTCTTCAATGAATAGAAAATTCAAAAGAACAGCATTTATTTGAAATATTAACATTATAAATGACTTTACTGTCAGTTTTGTTTAATTTAATGCTTCCTTGCTGAATAAAAGTATGTATTTCTTTAAAATTTCTTTAAAACTTTTTGAAGGTTTTATATACAGCTCTGGAAAAAATTAAGAGACTACTTAACATTGAGAAATTTTTTCCAGAGCTGTATACTATGTACACTTTTGACCACAGCTGTATACATATAACAAACACAACTTTTGATTTTAATAATGTATTAGTACATTTTAAAATTTACATAGACTAAGATTAATAAATGCTGCATTGTTCACTTTTATTTTATGTTATGATGACTGATTAACAATAAGGTTTCATTTGTTTCAACATTAGTCAACTACACTAACATGAACTAAGAATGAACAAAAAGTTGTGTTTGTTAGCATTAGCTAATGTTATTTTAACAGTGTGTGTTTATGTGGCTGCATATGAGTGTGAAGAACATGATGTTTGTGTTGATTATTATGGTATTGATTTGTGTGGCTTCAGTATGACTCACAGCAGCCATGGTAATGCTGTCTGACTCTCCACCCCCACCCCCCCCCCCACCCCACACACACACAAACATGCACACACACACACACACACATACGACCGCACACACAATTACACTAATCATTTAGAACCCCCATCTGTCTGCCTCCCTCTCACATTAGAGATCTACACACACTTCATTTAGCCCAACTCACCTCTCTCCCATCACACCTCTCCACTACACACACACGGACACACACACACACACACACAAACCACAAACACGGGGGATCTATCAACAGAGCACATCCTCTTCACATAATCACACACAGACACACACTCATCCATCCGTCCGCTTTCTCTACCTCCCCCTGCCCGTACAGCTGTCTGTACTAGCTAGTGTGTGTGTGTGTGTGTGTGTGTGTGTGTGAATATGAATGCACGTCTCTTTAAATTGCCCTGCGTGTGAATGCGTGTGCATGGCAGCATGCGCTTAAACTCTGAAGATGTATTTGTGTGTGTGCATGATACATACAGTCATTCTGTGTGTCTGACTGCGTGTGTGCACTTAACAACTTGGCATATGAAAATAACCATATGAAAACACACATGCATTATGGCATACTCTCAACTGTCCTTTTCAAAGGAGTGTGTGTGTAAAAGAGAGAGAGAGAGAGGCGCTGTGATTAATCACAGTCACTACCTGCAACACACATGTCTGCTGCTGCTCTCGCTTGTCTTTGACTGTGTTTGGAATGGAATACTAGAATGTACTGTTGTTGTTTTTTAAATATTATGCATTATGCAGCACTAAACTAAACAGTTCAAACAGCAGTATTATTGTTGCATGCTTAATTTAGTGAAAGGTATCGCATCTTGGAAATAAATGCGCCTTTGCATACTGCAGACATAATAGTAGTATGTAAGTATGCAATACCAAACATAGCCACAATGTGCTCTACTGTATACTACACATTTGAGTGAATGTAGTAGGTCATTCCAGTATTCCATGCTGGTACTCCCTTTATGCACAATGTACATACTGCAGAAATAATTTAGTATGTTAGTACGGTTTCTAAACATGCTGTACACTACACACTTGTAGTATACATCAAATGTATCTGCCAGGTCATCTAGGTATTTCTTGCATTAAGAAAATTGTTCACAATATACATACTGCAGAAGTATTATGAATATACACTCACCTAAAGGATTATTAGGAACACCTATTCAATTTCTCATTAATGCAATTATCTAATCAACCAATCACATGGCAGTTGCTTCAATGCATTTAGGGGTGTGGTCCTGGTCAAGACAATCTCCTGAACTCCAAACTGAATGTCAGAATGGGAAAGAAAGGTGATTTTAAGCAATTTTGAGCGTGGCATGGTTGTTGGTGCCAGACGGGCCGGCACCGAGTATTTCACAATCTGCTCAGTTACTGGGATTTTCATGCACAACCATTTCTAGAGTTTACAAAGAATGGTGTGAAAAGGGAAAAACATCCAGTATGCGGCAGTCCTGTGGGCGAAAATGCCTTGTTGATGCTAGAGGTCAGAGGAGAATGGGCCGACTGATTCAAGCTGATAGAAGAGCAACTTTGACTGAAATAACCACTCGTTACAACCGAGGTATGCAGCAAAGCATTTGTGAAGCCACAACACACACAACCTTGAGGCGGATGGGCTAAAACAGCAGAAGACCCCACCGGGTACCACTCATCTCCACTACAAATAGGAAAAAGAGGCTACAATTTGCACGAGCTCGCCAAAATTGGACAGTTGAAGACTGGAAAAATGTTGTCTGGTCTGATGAGTCTCGATTTCTGTTGAGACATTCAGATGGTAGAGTCAGAATTTGGCGTAAACAGAATGAGAACATGGATCCATCATGCCTTGTTACCACTGTGCAGGCTGGTGGTGGTGGTGTAATGGTGTGGGGGATGTTTTCTTGGCACACTTTAGGCCCCTTAGTGCCAATTGGGCATCGTTTAAATGCCACGGCCTACCTGAGCATTGTTTCTGACCATGTCCATCCCTTTATGACCACCATGTACCCATCCTCTGATGGCTACTTCCAGCAGGATAATGCACCATGTCACAAAGCTCGAATCATTTCAAATTGGTTTCTTGAACATGACAATGAGTTCACTGTACTAAAATGGCCCCCACAGTCACCAGATCTCAACCCAATAGAGCATCTTTGGGATGTGGTGGAACGGAGCTTCGTGCCCTGGATATGCATCCCACAAATCTCCATCAACTGCAAGATGCTATCCTATCAATATGGGCCAACATTTCTAAAGAATGCTTTCAGCACCTTGTTGAATCAATGCCACGTAGAATTAAGGCAGTTCTGAAGGCGAAAGGGGGTCAAACACAGTATTAGTATGGTGTTCCTAATAATCCTTTAGGTGAGTGTATGTTAGTATACTATTATAACCATAGCTGTGCTCTCCTTTATTTTGTAGTGTTATTTGCTATACCATGCATACAAGCTTCCTTCATGCACAATATGAATACTGCATAATGCAAAAATAATAAGAGTAGTATGTTAGTATGCAATTCCAAACACACTTACAATGTGCTTTGTTGTATATTAAGCCTATACAAATACTTGGCAAATAGAGCATTCTGGTATTCCATGCATACAAACTCTCTTCATGCACAATATACATACTGCAAAAATAATAAGAGTAGTATGTTAGTATGCAATTCCAAACTTGCTTACAATGTGCTTTGTTGTATATTAGGACTATACAAATACTTTGCAAATAGGTCATTCTGGTATTCCATGCATACACCCTCCCTTCATGCACAATATAGGTACATACTGCATACTGAAACTTGGCTAATGTAGCTGCCAGGTCAGAGGTATTTCTTGCATTAAGAAAATTGTTCAGAATATAGATACTGCAGAAGTATTAGGAGTATATGTTAGTACACTATTCCAACCATAGCTGTGCTCCCCTTTCTTTAGTAGGTTATTTGGTATTCCATTTGCATACAAACTCCCTTCATGCACAATATACATACTGCATACTGCAAAAATAATAAGATTAGTATGTAAGTATGCAATTCCGAACATATTTACAATATACTTTGTTGTATATTATACAAATACTTGGCAAAAAGGTAATTCTAGTTTTCCATGCACACAAACTCTATAACTCTGTATATACTGTACATACTGCAGAAATAGTGTGAGTAGTATATTAGCATGGTACTATATTGGTACTATATTATGATAGTATATTAGTATGATACTGCACATTTTGGCAAATGTAGGTTATTTAGGTATTCAAAACTCTGTCCATGCATAATAAGCGTATGATAGTACGATAGGATGCTATATTGGAACATAGGTTACTTCTCCTCACAAAAGCATAGAGACAGACAGCGGGCTGTGCAGTGCTCTACACCCTGATTGCCTGTAGCAGGACGCGGGTGTTAGCAGTCTAGAGGAAAGCCGAGGCGCAGAGGAGACGAAACGCACTGTTTGCATGTCCTTGTGTGTGCGTGGATGAGTCCAGACAGGCTAAATGCACCACGAGTGTGTCCAGAGTATGACTGACATTAATAATGGAAGTGCAGCTAGTTAGCGTCACACGGCCGAGAGCAGTCTGCAGTGTGACAGTGTGCTCTCTGGCCGGCTAGCGTGCCTGTGCATGCGTGTGTTTTTGTGGAGAAGGGGTGTGTTTCTGTCATTCCAGCTTTTGTGGTGTCCGCTTTGACAGGGCCTCCCAGGCAATGGAAGCACTACAGCCTACACACACTCATAATTACACACACGGCCTCAGACGCACACATCAGACAGACAGGCAGTGGGTTGGGCATCTCTGCTCTCTGCGTCCCTTCATCTGCAGTGTTCTCCCATTCGTTCTCTCGCTCACTCTGTTTTGACGTGGTGTGCGTGTGCCAGCAGCGTGCCTGCGCCATTATCAGCGCCGGCGGCGCAGGGCACCCATTGTCTTTGCCGACGGTGAAGTGCCGAGGGCATTGTTTCCCGTTGCTGGTGGTGGCCTGTATCCATGCACAGCAAAGTTCAGAAGCGACGTGCTCCCTCAGATTCTTTTTAGCCAAGTGGATTTTGAATGCAACCTTTGTTGTTAAAGGCACAATATGTAAGATTTTTGGATTAAAATATCCAAAAACCACTGGAGCAATGTTATATATTTTGTTGACTTGTGAACTTACATTATCACAAATAAGCAATGTTAACCAGGACATGGACCGATTTACCCTCGGTTTTATTTTGTGGAAAACATGGAAACACCAAAGACAATTTAATATATTATGTGTTTTATTAAACAAGGGAACAACTGATGTATACATTCATTGACAGAAAACGAATCATTGTTCTATAGCTCAACACAGTTAGTCTTATTGTTTAAATCTGGTTTTCTTGATTTACCGCGAGTACCATGTTTTACAATGACTAATATCGATCTATCTTACTGCAGTGTGAACAAGTGTCTCATAGTAGCCGCTGAGCGAACACACAGAGTAGCATTATAACATAACGTTCAACACACTCAAATGTATCTAATATGATACATTTGCGTTACCCCTCATACGCATGAGCGGAAGAAGCGGAAGTGTCGTCTGCGGCATAATAAGAGCTCCACTGCTCTCGAGCCGTGTGTCACGCTTGTCTCTCATTAGCAGTCGTTTCAGCGGCCTAGTTCCGCTCCCTCCCTGTTTCATACTACAGTAGCGTTAATAAATCTTTAATACATTAGCTCATCCATGAATATGATTTCTGCCTGAGTCCCGTCGGATTCTTTTCCACCGGCTGTAGAGGTGAAGACAACAACTCTCATGATTCCGCAAAATCTCAGTGTCATCAAGCTATGCCTGTGTTTTGAATAAGCGACCTCTAGCGGCAAAAATTACATATTGTGATTCAATATCAATATCGATTAATTTGGTTAAATATCAGGTACAGTAGGGCTGTTATATACATGTTATAACAATAACAATAACAAATTATTAAACTAATGCTGCAAACATACAGAGAAATCTGTCAGCTGGTATTATTATTAAAGGTTTAAAATTACAATTGTATACAAAATATACAATTAATATAATGCGGATTTATAATAATGTTATCATATTTTTAATGATATAAGAGTAAAAATATAATAAATATGTAATGTTAGAGGTAGACCGATAGTGGATTTTACTGAAAAACTTGAAAATTCTGTCATCATTTACTCACCCTCATGTTGTTTTAAACCTGTTCTGTTGAACGCAAAAAAGATATTTTTAAGTAACGTTGGTAACCAAACAGTTGTTGGTCCCCAATAACTTTCATAGTATGAAAAAAAAGTGAATGGGGACCAGAAACTGTTTGGTTACCAACGTTCTTAAAAATATCTTTATTTGCGTTCAACCGAAGGTTGGACCCTGCTGGCCGATAACAGATCAATCAACCAATAGTTTTTAAAATGGATACTGAATAAAACCACACATAACACATAAAATAGTGCTGAACTACTGTATATTACTAATATTGAAAAACAGTACTGAACCATGAAAATGTACTATATTAAAATAATATAGTGTATATATTTAGCAAAATGCTCCTCTTTAGAGTTAATTTTTCTAGCTAACTAACATGATATGGTTGTTGAATGGCTTTACGTGACATTGTTCACAAGCTTTTTTATTAATGTCTTTCCGCGGTTGAAACACTGATTGTGCGATTACATGAGACATGTTACATTCAAGTTTTATTGTATCTTTCAACATACCTTCTGATGTTCATGCATGTTTATTTGGTGCTATAACTAGTAATAATAAGGAACAGAGATCGGTTCATATGCCGCTTGAACTGAGGTTCTACAGCGATCTGTCACACCGCATTTAAGAGCGTCAAAACAGTATTTATTGTTTGAGTTTTCTCTGTCTTGTCTGTCAGCACGTTGTGCTCCGTGAGAAAAAAAAGTTGTGTGGCGTGATATCTTATTGTTCATGCTCGCGCGCATCTGATCATAGCGATGATGTGGATTTTTGCAGCAGCTCTGCGATTCACCGGCATCATGTCGATAGATGAGGTCATTACAATTACACTGATTATAAAGTATATTTATAACTTATAGATCTGACTATGTGAGACTATAGTTTTATTAATCCCTTTTCTTTGCATGACACATTGCAGTACAGAATGGCTCTTTCGGCATTATCCTCCTGAACATTGTATAAGCATTTGTTTCATGTGAATGGAAGAGATTCTCTCGGAGTGTATAAAACGTCACATTCTTTTGATTTTCCAGGCAAAAACGTCTCAAGTCCTTCACTTAAACATAAGACAACTTAGGAAGTCTAGAAAGTTCTCGTTTTTAAGTTTCGTTACAAGCTGTTCACACATGGGCAATAACAAAGTGATTAAAACATGAAAATTCTTACATACAGCATCTTTAATTAATAATTTGTGTTGCACATACCAAAATAGATGTCTAAAAATCTAATAGTTATTTGTGTAAAATGTAAAGCTTATTTCATGAAAAGAAATTTGCATTTGACTAACAAAATTCATATTTTTTAGATTTTTTATACTGATCAGATTCAAGAACTACAAATATTACTTCATATTAATATTCTTCATCTTTAAAAAAAACTATTAAGAAACTAATTAAGTTGGACACAATTAGCAATCACACACAATTGAAATTAACTGTTATTTTCTGTGTTTTGTTTAAGTTGAGTTTTACAGTGTACTCAATTTTATTTATCATGATACTAAATGTAGTTATTCATACTTCATAAGGTATAATTCATAAGGTATATTTCAATTATTTTATTTTACTTTAAACTTGTTTTAAAAATGTTTCTCCAAAATGGAGTATATCATAGTTTAAGCTTTTAGAGTGTAGTATATTTTAAATATATTAAGAAATATACAAGAAATGAATCAGTTTTGTGTGCGTGTGTGTTTTAAGCACAAACCTCACTATTAGATGTATTCTTAATTCAAGATTTATTTTATGAAAACAAGTCTTAATATCTTATAAATACAATTTCGATTCTCAAGTAAATGTGTTTAAACGATGTTAAGAAATTTGAAATTTAGAAAATGATTATTGCCGTGTACAACGAGGAAAGGACAGAGAAATGATATATTTTGTGCTATTCAAGAGGCTTAACAGCATTTTCCAAATCTAAGACGGAGATGTGTGTTCATGGCCCACTTTACTGCACTGTCCTGATACACGCCGCCCCCCAAGAGATCGTCTCTGTCCTTCCCCAACCCCGACACACACACACACACGCACGTCCATGTGTTTTCATGTTTTATGGGGACTTTCCATAGAGATAATGATTATTATACTGTACAGACTGTATAATCTATCCCCTTACACTAACCCTAAACCTTCACAGAAAACTTTCTGCATTTTTACATTTTTAAAAAGCATCATTTAATCTGATTTATAAGCTATTTTCCTCATAGGGACCAAAAAATGTCCCCCCAAGGACAAGGATTTCAGATATTACCACCTTTGTGGGGAAATTTTGTCCTTAAAACGTAGGTTTTACACATAAAATGATGCATGTAACTCATCACACAACACACACATACACACTGCCTCCACTAGGTGAAGGGAGTTTGACGCAGCAATCCTTGTAAAACTAATCGTGGCTGCTAGTGAAGACAAGCTATGAGATCTTCTCAAATCAAACCAACGCAGTTGTCAGCTTTTGTAGTGCTATGAAAGGATTAGTTTTTGGTTCATTTTCAAAAGCTTTTTAAATATAGCACCTTGTTGTGCGGTCCTTGACGCTAACGATAGGCTAAGCGCCGCCGCCATCCTTCTAACGGTTATATAATTCAAACGGCTGTTTGAAGCCGCAGAACTTTTCAAATGCTTTTGTGCTGCTGTGATCATGGCAAGAAAAAAATCATCTGCAACAGTACGGCTCAAAATCACCCCCTCCCCCCTTCATCTGTTGCCGCCTGCCCCTGAGAGCCGTTAAAAAATCCTACGCAATCCCTCTCTTGCTCTGCGGAGTCCGAAAGCAGCCTCTTGGAGATCGACCAACGGCACTGGATATCTCACACCAGCAGCTACCTGTAGGTGCCCTTGATAGTGCCGCACACTCGTAGCCTGGGATGTGCTGATGCTAGGTGGTAAATTGGTCTGTGCAGCTGGTCTCTCCTGAGGGGATGTGGTATGGATCACATACAGTCAGAATTGGGACGCAAATAAATCACATGCAAATGCCTTCGCTCGGTCTCTGCGGGGGCTTGAATTTGCAGCTCTGTGCGTGGCACCTGAACCATTAGCTTTTAGCTTTGCCAAATATATGCAAAGATATCTATGCCTTTTCCCACTTATTACTGTCCTTCGTAAAGCCAGCATAGCTATAATTGTTCCTCATACTTAGGGTTAGGGGTTTGTTCTAAGCCATTAACCCTAAATATTAAACCTCTGCGGTCTTTAGCATCCTTGTTAGCGCGGACGCAGCGGTTTTAAATCCTGCTTGGAGCGGTGCGAGTACAACCGGAGGGGTTACCACCCAGAACACCCTAGTAACCAGTTAGTTTTGAATCTTTTTTGTTTTAGGGTAGGGACACACCAAACTGACGCCACAGAACTAGCGCTGAATAAAGCCGACTTTATTGTCACCAGCGTCGGAGCAAAAAATCTGCAATTGAACACATAGGCTGCGTCCGAAATCGCGTACTATGTGAGTAGGTACTACATTTGAATTTGAATTAACTTTGCGACCGTTAAAAAAGTACATTCTATGTAGTATGAATGAATGTAGTATGAATGTAATCTGGACGTACTACATCCACCATTGTATCGTTATCGAGACCTACCAGCGTCAGTTGCGCCCCATCACCTCCATTCATAAATCGTAATTTTTTACTATTTTACTAATTATTTTACTATTGTTTTTATTAATTTAGGTCTGCCAAAGTGAACTGGTATCCTTTAAAAATGTTTAACAGCATTACATTTCTCATGTTTAATAGAAAGTTTTACAATATACATTAATATTTTCTAAAAAAGAAGCCATAAACTTTTTAAAAATATATAATTTTATTTAACTGTTCAGTTTTCACAGTTAAATTAGGTTTTATTTTTATTTAAAAAATATTATAAAATATTTAAAAAATATTATAAAATAATTTTAATTCATCAGTGATAATAACACTTCCTAGAAACCACCCTATTATTGTGGCACCACTCACAATGTCAAAAGAGTGGGAAATGAGAGCATGCGCTGGACTCAAACATGCATTGCCCACATGAGTGCTGCAGGTTCAGAGCAATGACGCTAAACGCTAAGCCATGGAATGCACTGGAAATGTTACTTCCTTAATAACATAATAAGCAAAGCTCAAAATAAATGCCTCTTTTTGTATTAAGGAATCATTTCTCAGCTATCGGTTTGCCAGTATTGAGGTGTGGCAGAAAGCAGGGGTGTTTGTGTGCGCATGTGTGTGTGTGCACTAGCGTTCTGGGCCAGTGGACTGGTAAATACAGCGGCTGTGGAGTGGAAGTGAAAGCTGGATCTATTTGGAGAAACGCTAGATGACCTTCCACTGAGCTGGATGACATCCAAGCGATTTCAGCGTGCAGTGTACCACCAACCCCAACCGTCACACATTCCCAATCGCACACAGATGTGTATGTTCAGAAACACGTGGAAATGAGGGGTGTAAACATGCACACAAACATAAACAACAGGGCATGAGTTCATTACGCACAGACACACACATACAGTTACACAAACATGCACATCCACAGTTAATGGCCCAGAAACAGAGATATCAAGCCCACGTAGAAAGCCCTTCAGAAATGCTACCAGGAATTTTTTGTATTTAAATTATTTTAACTTTTATTAACTTTACACATTAAGGCCTGTTCACACCAAGAATGCTAACTATAAAGAAAACTATGACCAGTGTTGGGGAAAGTTACTTTGAAAAGTAATGCATTACAATATTGTGTTACTCCCTTAAAAAGTAACTAATTGCGGTACTTAGTTACTTAAAAATGTTAGGTTACTTTTGTGTTACTTAATCTCACCTGGTTTTGTTTTTTTGTTTAGTTTTTTTATAACAAAAAAGTTATATTTTTGGCACATGTAAAGACCCTTTCAAACCAAAATTGAAATAATAAGCCTCAGGCTGAAGGAAATGCAAATTCGCGTGTGTACAGTAGAGGGCGCCGCTCAAACAAACCTTTCAGCCGTGCTGCCATTCTGGAAAACAGAAGATTTTAAAAGTAATGCGTTACTTTAAAAAAGTAATCTAATTCTGTAACTCAAGTTACTTGTAATGCGTTACCCCCAACACTGACTATAACTATATTAGCGTCCATACCAGCGGACCATTTTTATCGTCTGCCGCTTTAAATGCTCGAGCTCTTTAAAGCAGGATGGATTCTGATTGGCTCTCAATTTTTTTTTATCGTTCATCAGCTGGGAAAACGTGTGGTGTGAACTCTACTATTCTTTTATATTTACAACGGTTTTTAGAACTATATCATCTTTATCGTTATCATCCTTGGTGTAAATAGGTCTTGAGCTAACATTATCTGCCGAGCAAGAAACATTTACACTTTGATTACCCTTACAAACAGGGCTTGACATTAACTTTTTTTTGCTCACCAGCCATTGTGGTTAGTGGTTTTCCAAAGTTACTAGCCACTCGGGATTATCACTGGCCACAATTTTGACATCAATACCATGGGGAAAAACTACCATATAGATTTTTTTTTATATAATCTCATAATCTGCTGTCACTTTAAGATCTGACACACGGATCCATTATACTGTTACACATGCATTTTCCTTGACTGCGTTACACACCACTGCTGAAATACACCTGCATTTGGCAGGTTGGCCGGTGTTAAAGGGTTAGTTCACTCAAAAATGTAAATTCTGTCATCAATTACTCATGCTCATGTCGTTCCAAACCCGTAAGACCTCCCCGTAAGTTCATCTTCAGAACACAAATGAAGATATTTCTGATGAAATCCGAGAGCTCTCTGACCCCTCCATAGACAGCAATTTAATTAACACTTTCAAGGCCCAGAAAGGTAGTAAAGACATCGTTAAAATAGTCCATCCTTAATTTTATGAAGCGACAAGAATACTTTTTGTGCGTAAAAAACAAACAAAAATAACTTTATTCAACAATTTCTTCGCATCTGTGCCAGTCCGACGCTGTTTACATTGTTACTGCAGTGCAGAGCTTACTAGTTCTACATGAAAAAAGCCGGCTCACCATTGACCGACACTGTTCATGTGAGCACCACGATGCATGCTGACGCAGGAGCTGGCCAATGAGTATTCTCGACGCTTCATAACATTAAGGTTGAACCACTGTCGTCACACGGACGATGTCTTTACTACTTTTCTAGACCTTGAAAGTGTTAATTAAATTGCTGTCTATGGAGGGGTCAGAGAGCTCTCGGATTTCATCAAAGATATCTTCATTTGTGTTCTGAAGATGAACGAAGGTCTTACGGGTTTGGAATGACATGAGGGTGAATAATTAATGACAGAATTTACATTTTTGGGTGAAAATCAAGCCCTGCTTACACGTCGTATAAAATCATGTAAGTGGTGCACATTGACCCAACCAATGGTTTTGGGCGGGACTGTCTCTCATTGATTGGCCAATGGCAGATGGGGGAGTGTTCAGGAAACCTTTAAGTAAACAATTCTAATTTTTCACTACTGGAACAGAAATCACATGCTTCAACTTCAAACAGAACAAGTAGGACACTATTTTTGTCTGTAAATATCTCGGTCGCACATGAATGCGTCTGAACCTGGTGCATTCGTGAAGCGTTTCTGTGGTGTCGATTCATTACACCATCACATATCTGACCCCCTGACCGTCGAGTTTGTTGTTTATTTCTTCTCTCCATCCATTCATTTCCTGTTCTCCGCTCTTTCGGAGCAAGACTGCTGAGTTTAGTGCTGCAGAGACAGCAGCATCTGGAGATAAATAATTCCTCCATCGCTCCTCTCCTCTCTTCCTCCCTTCCTCCCTTGCGCACTCTACCCCGTCCTGACCTTATGGATCTGTTTTGAGCCGTGCCAGATTGTTGCTCAGGACTCTCGCACCTAGAAAACAGCGGAAGGGGGAGGGGTGCTGTCTTTCCTCTCTTCACCTCATATCTGTCTGTCTCTCTCTCTGTCTACTCCTTCCCTCTGCCTCTATCTAATTTCTTTCCTATCAGCTTCTATTCTTGAAAGAGCCGACTGTTTCCGATCTCTCTCTCTTCCTCTCTTGTTCTGTTTTTCATGGTTGTTCTCTGACTGACCCTCAGGTGTGTGACAGTTTCAGTGGATTGCATCAGCCTCCACGCTATAGTCACTGACAAAATACAATATAGCACCATGTAGGGCTGGGCGGTGTGATGGTATATACCGTGCGATGGTAGAAATGTATCAGCTTCTACAGATTTTGCATGAGCGGGGTAGCTGTGTTTGCGTGGGTAGGGCTGCGTTACGTTATTTACACATGAGTGCAATGAGAAAATATGGAATACTGCACAAATACAGATTGTGACGTGTCCAAGTCAAGACGGCCAAGAACGTGTTTTTGAGGGCAGCAACATGAAGCAGACTTTAGATGTTTATGGTTGCAGGGTAACATCACAACTTGCCGCATTAATATAGAATTCACTGGAAGTGTTTATATCGGCTATTTTAAAACAGCTTTGATGTGGCACATCCAATCAGAATTCAGAGTCATTATAACGTCAGTTTTAGCTTTGTGTCGTGTTCATTTGTGAAGCTGGTCATATTTTTATTTATGATAATCTGATCTTTTGATTTGCATCATCAAGTTTTTATTTGCTGGATTTTATACATTTGATTATCTAAAAATAGGCATTGCAATGCAAAATCAATTATTTAAAGGTAAATTTTTAAGGTAAAAAATAGAGTAATGTTTATGTTTAAAATAAGAATCTCATTGGAGTAAGAAAAAAATAGTAAAGCTTAATCCTTAAAAATAGTAAGCTTTGTGTATAAAAAGAGTAAAATAGATATATTCTCTTCCCAGTTAAATATATCTTTTTTAGATATTAAACATATGATGTTTAAATATTTTATTATATTTTTTGTGCTCTTAAACCAGCCGTATTATTCATTTATGATAATCTGATCTTTTGATTTGCATTGGAGTAAGAAAAAAGTTGTAAAACTTAATCCTTAAAACAATTTATTTATTTATTTACATTTTTATGTATTAATTAATTTAATTTAATTTTAAGCATAAATCTAACAATAATAGGAAGGTTTGTGTACAAAAAAAGGAGTAAATAGATATATACTCTTTCCAGTTAGATGTATCTTGTTTAGATATTAAACATAATATGATGTTTAAATATTTTATTGTAAAATAGATCAAGGTAAATATAGGTAAATATCAAAATATATTTTATTTTTACTGGCAGTTTACAGTTATATTTTTGGTTTGCATTCATCACATTCTAAATAAAAAAGAAAATAATCAAATAAGATGAAGTACCTTTCATCTAATTTACTGGATCATCCCAAAATAGTCAGTGATATATATAATGACATTAAATATTAATATAACATTAAATACAATTTATGTCAGTGAAGTAGGAAAATAAAATATTCTCTGAAATGTCAGAATATTTTGCTTCTCAGTTAAATATATCTTGTTTAGATATTAAACATATATGATGTTTAAATATTTTATTTTATAAAAAAAAAAAAAGTAAATATAGGTAAATATCAAAATGTTTTATCAAATATTTCAGTTATATTTTGGTTTCCATTCATCATGTTCGTAATGCAAAAAGAAAATAATCAAATAAAATATTTGTGAAATATTTATTTTAGCCTGCTGGATCATCCAAAAATAGTAAGTGATGTAATAGCTACGATATAGTGGTATGTAATGATATTAAATATTAATATAACATTAATTAATAATATTAAATGTTACTTATATTATATTAGAAATAAATTCCAGTAAAAAATATGTCAAGTTATATTACCATAAAATAAAATGACTCATACTGTGAAAGAAGCTTGTGATCATACCGCCCGCCCCCAGCAAGTGTGTGTATGCGTTTGGCACATGATCTAGTCTGCTGATGTCTTGGGTTATTTTACATGCAGAGTGATGCTCTTAACCTTGGGAATACAGTTACGACCTTTTTTTTTTTCTCTCGGTAGAAGCATCTATGTTATTGCAGATGTTGGTATACATTTTTCCTCCTCTGTAATTCACTCACATATTCATGCAATCTCTCCATTTTTCTCCCCGCCTTCATATTCCTCTCACCTCTCTCTCCGCTCTGTATCTGTCCATCTCACACATACCAACATACACACACACACAACGCTCTCCGCCTGTCAGTCACACTCCCTGTGTGCGCGTGCACACACACACACACACGCGCGTCTCTAAATGGATTCTTGCGGAGAGGGGCCATCCAGAGCATCAATATCAGTCAGCTGTGACACTGCAGTCTCGGTGCAGCGTTTAATAGGTTAGAGCTGTCTTAACCCTGAGTTTCCCTGATCAAGGGCATGGTGCATGCAAAATAACACACACAGAAAACACGACGAATTCCCTCGAAACTGCCCAATACGAGTGATACAATGCTTTCCGGAATATCTCAATCACAAAATCGTCACATAAACGCAGGTTTTCATATCAAACGCAACACACACTGCATATGCACAATGCGTCGCTTTAACATAATTGTTATGTCAAGTCTGACATAAACGCAGAAGTTGTGTGTTGTTATTTTGCCTCCAAATATAGCACTCATTTCATATGAGTGATACGATGCTTTGCCGGAATGTCTCAATCTCTAAATCTTCCTCACAGCATCACACAAACACAGCGCAACACACACTTAATTTGCATAATGCGTCTTCAATATAAACACAAGAGCTTGTCATAGTTTAGTGTTGTTTTTGATTTTGGCTCCAAATGTAGTTCACTATTAGCACGTGTTTCACGTTTAGATTGAATATTAAAAATGTGTTTCTTATGTAATACACTCATACACTCTTAAAAATAAAGGATGTTTATTAGTGTTTCATTAGTACCTTTAACATCCATGGAATCATTCCATTGCACAAATGGTTCTTTAAAGTGGAAAAACGTTCTTTAGAAACTAAGAATGAAAGGTTCTTTTGGAACCTTCATTTTTAAGAGTGTATGAGCTCGTACTACTATGTACCGAGTACAGTTTTGACGCGAGCACAACAGACAAACACAGCCCTCACGTACAGCATCTGTTGCTGGTAAAAGTTGCCAGATTTGAGATCAGTGCCGTAGTTTATCTTGCAATAATTTGTGCAGGAGTAAACTGAACTCAGATCAGACTCTGAGCGCAACGGCAAACACATGTGCAGCCTGTTATCCAACACGCCCCCCTGTCCCCATGCATGCGGCTCTGGAGACGCACATCAGTGCTCTGTCCCCGCATTCCCCGGCACTCATCCGTCCATCCGCTCGCACTGACATTAAGCCCCTTAAATGAAGAGAAACATGCGGCTCTACCTGCGGCGGTGCCTGTGCCTGGATCCTGGTCCTCTGGATCAGGGCTGCAGCCTCCTGCAACGCGGAAAATGGCAGATATTCCCTGTCAGTGGCAGACTTGTCTCTCTCTTTCTCTCTCTCTCTCTCTCTCCTGCGCGTGTAGTCTCTCTCGCTCTATTTCACTTTCCTCCTTCCCTTTGCTGCCATGTTCGGAGCGGTGCGGGGCGGGGGCTGGGAGTGGGCCGAACGGGGTTGGGGGTGCTGTTTGGAGGAGAAGAGACGAGCGTAAAGGAGAGAAACGGGGCTCAGGGGGATAAGAAAGCAATTAGAGGGCAGTCCTCTCTTACTTCCAGACGGAATGTATAATGGAATTAGCTCAGGGGGGCTCGCAGCCCGTCCGCAAGCCAGTAAATGTGTGTGTGAATGCTGATTTGTGAAGGGGGTAGACCACCTGCTATAGCTGGGAGAGAGAGGACAGAGATGGAGGGGAAAGATGTCAGCTTCAAAGGCAGTCTCGCAGGTTAGCGATCTCTCATCAGAGCGTGTGCACACGTCAAGAGAAAGAGTGTGTGGTGTGGGTGAGCCAGGAGTTGAAAGAGTTCACTTAGATGAGCAGAGAGACCCATAGGAAAGAAAAATCACAAATGAGATCTCTCTTGAATATTTCAATTATTTCTTCATAGACAGCACTGAAAATTGGGTAGAGGACAAATAGAGACCCCGTGAAGTCTTGAGGTCATTTATATGCTGGTGTGCTCGGCCGATGACTCACCCTGCACTCACAGGCGTATGCCAATTTTTGTCCAATCAGATGATCTCTAGAGGGAGAACGTACCTCCCCTTTTGTCACCTACAAACGATTAGCAAAAGCGAGTAGCAAAACATGGTGTAACGTGAACAAAAAGACTGTTGGCTGTTTAAAAAAAGGGATGACCTCTTGATAATCTCTACCCCAACTTCCTGTTTCAAAAGGAAATAAAGTAAGAAAGCTGCTCTTTTAAAGCCATTTCATGTTAGCTTTAATCTGACCCAGTAATCTCACATCATGTCTCCTGCCATTTCTAAAGCGAGTTTAATAAAATTCTGAAACAGTGCTCAGATTTCACATTCCTTGTGAAAATTCATTTGCATTGATTGTGAACTTGTACTGTACTTCAAACCTTAAAAGTATATTTTTTAAAAATTGGATTTGCAGATAATATTGTTAATAAAATAAAACTTTCTTGATACACGTAAGTACACTTTTAAAAGTGTACTTTGTAATAATACCAATATTTTACTTTCAAGTACATTTTAAGTTATTATGTTTTAATAATCTTTTGTCATGCGCTAAAGAACACTACACACACTATAATTTTAATATTATATTTAAAGTTAATATATTTTAAAATTGCTATATTGTAACTTCAAATTGTACAATGTAAATATGTATTTGCAAATACTGTATATACATGGCATACAAGTTTCAATAGAAATCACATTAGTTTATCATAATTGCTTGTCAGTTCAGTAACTTTAACCATATTTTAAAAACAATAAAAATAATTACATATGTTCTTAAGTGGGTCAATAAACACTATTAAGTTCAACTAATTGCATTTACATTTTCATTTAATTGCAAACAACATCAAT